>CM056173.1:9583703-10210727 GCA_029691765.1 Entomobrya proxima
CTTGGCGTTTCTCATGGCCGTGTGCAGTTTAGGAGCATCGCATGAGTGCAAAACGGCGCCGAATGCAGCTTATGAGCATTGTGAGAGTACAAAACGGCGCCTTATGCAGTTTAGGAGCATTGTCTGAGTACTTCTGCAATTCTGAGTCATTCTGCAATGAGAATAACTAAAAAACATGAGTACAAAACGGCGCCTGCATGCAGGTTAAGAGCATTGCGTGAGTACAAAACGGCGCCGTATGCAAGTTTAAAACATCGCATGAGCATTTAGCTGTTTATTCAAGCAGACTAGCAGCATCGCATGAGTACATAGCGGCGCCGTATGCAGCTTGGGAACATCCCATGAGTACAAAACGGCGCCGTATCCAGTTTAGCAACATCGCATGAGTACCAAACGGCGCCGTATACAGCGTAGGAACATCGCATGATTACAAAGCCGCGCCGTATGCAGGTTAGGAACATCGCATGAGTGCAAAACGGCGCCGTATGCAGGTTCAGAGCATTGTGTCAGGACAAAACAAAACAAGAAATTACTTATTTCAGAAATCATTTCAGAAATTGCCTATTTCAGAAATCATTCCAGAAATGACATGTTTCAGAAATCTATTAAGAAATGACATGTTTCAGAAATCATTTCAGAAATGACCTAATTCAGAAATCGTTTCAGAAATTACCTATTTCAGAAATCATTTCAGAAAATATGTATTTCAGAAATCATTTCAGAATATATCTATTTCAGAAGCCATTTCAGAAATAAGCTATTTCAGAAATCATTTCAGAAATCATTTCAGAAATTACCTATTTCAGAAATCATTTCAAAAAATATTTATTTCAGAAACCATTTCAAAAAATATTTATTTCAGAAATCATTTCAGAATATATCTATTTCAGAAATCATTTCAGAAACTACCTAATTCAGAAATCGTTTCAGAAATTGCCTATTTCGGAATTCGTTTAAGAAATTACATAATTCAGAAATCATTTCAGAAATTCCCTATTTCAGAAATCATTTCAGAAATTACATCTTTCAGAAATCATTTCAGAAATTACATCTTTCAGAAATCATTCCAGAAATTACATATTTCAGAAATCATTTCAGAAATTACATATTTCAGAAATCATTTCAGAAATTACCTATTTCAGAAATCATTTCAGAAATGACATATTTCAGAAATCGTTACAGAAATTACCTATTTCAGAATTCATTTCAGAAAGTACCTATTTCAGAAATCATTTCAGAAATCATTTCATAAATCATTTCAGATATCATTTCAGAAATCATTTCAGAAATTACCTGTTTCAGAAATCATTTAAGAAGTTACATAATTCAGAAATCATTTCAGAAATGACATGTTTCAAAAATCGTTTCAGAAAACACCTTTTTCAGAAATCATTTCAGAAATTACAGGTTAACAGCATCGCATGAGTACAAAACGGCGCCGTATCCAGATTAGAAACATCGCATGAGTACAAAACGGCGCCGTATGTGGCTTAGGAACATCGCATGAGTGCAAAAGGGCGCCGTATCCAGATTAGAAACACCGCATGAGTACAAAACGGCGCCGTACGCAGCTTAGTAACATCGCATGAGTACACAACGGCGCCGTATGCAGCTTTGGAACATCGCATGAGTACAAATCGGCGCCGTATGCAGATTAGAAACATCGGATGAGTACGAAACGCGCCGTATGCCGCTTGGGAACATCGCATGAGTGCAAAACGGCCCCGTATCCAGATTAGAAACATGCCATGAGTACAAAACGGGGCCTTATGCAGCTTAGTAGCATCGTATGAGTACGAAACGGCGCCGTATGCAGCTGAGGAACATCGCATGAGTACAAAGCGGCGCCTTATGAGGTTGAGGAAGATCGCATGAGTACGAAACGCGCCGTATGCAGCTTGGGAACATCGCATAAGTACAAAACGGCGCCGTATCCAGTTTAGCAGCATCGCATGAGTACCAAACGGCGCCGTATACAGCGTAGGAACATCGCATGATTACAAAGCCGCGCCGTATGCAGGTTAGGAACATCGCATGAGTGCAAAACGGCGCCGTATGCAGGTTCAGAGCATTGTGTCAGGACAAAACAGAGACAAGAAATTACTTATTTCAGAAATCATTTCAGAAATTGCCGATTTCAGAAATCATTTCAGAAATTACCTATTTCAGAAATCATTTCAGAAATGACATGTTTCAGAAATCTATTCAGAAATGACATGTTTCAGAAATCATTTCAGAAATGACCTAATTCAGAAATCGTTTCAGAAATTACCTATTTCAGAAATCGTTTCAGAAATTACCTATTTCAGAAATCATTTCAGAAATTACCTATTTCAGAAATCATTTCAGAAATTACCTATTTCAGAAATCATTTCAGAAATTACCTATTTCAGAAATCATTTAAGAAATTACCTATTTCAGAAATCATTTCAGAAATCATTTCATAAATCATTTCAGAAATCATTTCATAAATCATTTCAGAAATCATTTCATAAATCATTTCAGAAATCATTTCATAAATCATTTCAGAAATCATTTCAGAAATCATTTAAGAAATTACCTATTTCAGAAATCGTTTCAGAAATTACCTATTTCAGAAATCATTTAAGAAGTTACATAATTCAGAAATCATTTCAGAAATGACATGTTTCAGAAATCGTTTCAGAAATGACATGTTTCAGAAATCGTTTCAGAAAATACCTTTTTCAGAAATCATTTCAGAAATTACAGGTTAATAGCATCGCATAAGTACAATACGGCGCGGTATGCAGCTTAGGAACATCGCATAAGAACAAAACGGCGCCGTATGCAGCTTAGGAACATTGCATAAGAACAAAACGGCGCCGTATGCAGCTTAGGAACATTGCATGAGTACAAAACGGCGCAGTATGCAGCTTAAGAACATCGCGTGAGTACAAAACGGCGCCGTATGCAGTTTAGAAACATCGCGTGAGTTCAAAACGGCGCCGTATGCAGCTAGGGAACATCCCATGACTACAAAACGGCGCCGTATGCCGGTTGGGAACATCGGATGAGTAAAAAACGGCGCCGTATGCAGCTTGGGAACATCGCATGAGTACAAAACGGCGCCTTATGCAGTTTAGGAGCATTGTCTGAGTACTTTGTCGTTCTGCAATGAGGTTAACTGCATCACATGAGTGCTAAACGGCGCCGTATGCAGGTTAGGAACATCGCATGAGTACAAAACGGCGCCGTATGCAGCTTTGGAACATCGCATGAGTACAAAACGGCGCCGTATGCAGTTTAGAAACATCGCGTGAGTTCAAAACGGCGCCGTATGCAGCTTGGGAACATCCCATGACTACAAAACGGCGCCGTATGCCGGTTGGGAACATCGGATGAGTAAAAAACGGCGCCGTATGCAGCTTGGGAACATCGCATGAGTACAAAACGGCGCCTTATGCAGTTTAGGAGCATTGTCTGAGTACTTTGTCGTTCTGCAATGAGGTTAACTGCATCACATGAGTGCTAAACGGCGCCGTATGCAGGTTAGGAACATCGCATGAGTACAAAACGGCGCCGTATGCAGCTTTGGAACATCGCATGAGTACAAAACGGCGCCGTATGCAGCTTTGGAACATCGCATGAGTACAAAACGGCGCCGTATGCAGCTTTAAAACATCGCATGAGCGCATATGGCGCCGTATGCAGGTTAAGAGCATCGTGTCAGGACAAAACGGCGAAAAGAAATTACTTATTTCAGAAATCATTTCAGAAACTACCTATTTCAGAAATCATTTCAGCAATCATTTCAGGAATCATTTATGAAATTATTTATTTCAGAAATCATTTCAGAAAATATTTATTTCAGAAATCATTTCAGAAATGCCCTAATTCAGAAATCGTTTCAGAAATTACCTATTTCAGAAATCATTTCAGAAATTCCCTATTTCAGAAATCATTTCATTTACAGGTTGACAGCATCATATTACAATACGGCGCGGTATGCAGCTTAGGAACATCCCATAAGAACAAAACGGCGCCGTATGCAGCTAAGGAACATCGCATGAGTACAAAGCGGCGCCTCATGAGGTTTAGGAAGATCGCATGAGTACAAAGCGGCGCCGTATCTAGATTAGAAACATCGCATGAGTACAAAACGCGCCGTATGCAGCTTAAGACACATCGCATGAGTACAAAACGGCGCCGTATGCAGGTTAGGAACATCGCATGAGTACAAAACGGCGCCGTATGCAGATTAGAAACATCGCATGAGTACGAAACGCGCCGTATGCAGCTTAGGAACATCGCATGAGTGCAAAACGGCCGCGTATCCAGATTAGAAACATCGCATGAGTACAAAACGGCGCCGTATGCAGACTAGAAACGACGCATGAGTACGAAACGCGCCGTATACAGCTTGGGAACATCGCATTAGTGCAAAACGGCCCCGTATCCAGATTAGAAACATCGCATGAGTACAAAACGGGGCCTTATGCAGCTTATTAGCATCGTATGGGTACGAAACGGCGCCATATGCAGCTGAGGAACATCTCATGAGTACAAAGCGGCGCCTTATGAGGTTGAGGAAGATCGCATTAGTACAAAACGGCGCCGTTTACAGCGTAGGAACATCGCATGATTACAAAGCCGCGCCGAATGCAGGTTAGGAACATCGCATGAGTGCAAAACGGCGCCGTATGCAGGTTCAGAGCATTGTGTCAGGACAAAACAGCGACAAGAAATTACTTATTTCAGAAATCATTTCAGAAATTGCCTATTTCAGAAATCATTTCAGAAATTACCTATTCAGAAATGACAGGTTTCAGAAATCATTTCAGAAATGACCTAATTCAGAAATCGTTTCAGAAATTACCTATTTCAGAAATCATTTCAGAAATTACCTACTTCAGAAATCATTTCAGAAAATATGTATTTTAGAAATCATTTCAGAATATATCTATTTCAGTAGTCATTTCAGAAATAAGCTATTTCAGAAATCATTTCAGAAATTACATAATTCAGAAATCATTTCAGACATTCCCTAATTCAGAAATCATTTCAGAAATTACCTATTTCAGAAATCATTTCAGAAACTACCTATTTCAGAAATCATTTCAGAAAGTACCTATTTCATAAATCATTTCATAAATCATTTCAGAAATCATTTCATAAATCATTTCAGAAATCATTTCAGAAATCATTTAAGAAATTACCTATTTCAGAAATCGTTTCAGAAATCATTTCAGAAATTACCTATTTCAGAAATCATTTCAGAAATGACATATTTCAGAAATCGTTTCAGAAATTACCTATTTCAGAATTCATTTCAGAAAGTACCTATTTCAGAAATCATTTCATAAATCATTTCAGATATCATTTCAGAAATCATTTAAGAAATTACCTATTTCAGAAATCGTTTCAGAAATTACCTATTTCAGAAATCATTTAAGAAGTTACATAATTCAGAAGTCATTTCAGAAATGACATGTTTCAGAAATCATTTCAGAAATGACCTAATTCAGAAATCGTTTCAGAAATTACCTATTTCAGAAATCATTTCAGAAATTACCTACTTCAGAAATCATTTCAGAAAATATGTATTTCAGAAATCGTTTCAGAAATTACCTATTTCAGAAATCATTTAAGAAGTTACATAATTCAGAAATCATTTCAGAAATGACATGTTTCAGAAATCGTTTCAGAAATGACATGTTTCAGAAATCGTTTCAGAAATGACATGTTTCAGAAATCGTTTCAGAAAATACCTTTTTCAGAAATCATTTCAGAAATTACAGGTTAATAGCATCGCATAAGTACAATACGGCGCGGTATGCAGCTTAGAAACATCGCATAAGAACAAAACGGCGCCGTATGCAGCTTAGGAACATTGCATAAGAACAAAACGGCGCCGTATGCAGCTTAGGAACATTGCATGAGTACAAAACGGCGCAGTATGCAGCTTAAGAACATCGCGTGAGTACAAAACGGCGCCGTATGCAGTTTAGAAACATCGCGTGAGTTCAAAACGGCGCCGTATGCAGCTTGGGAACATCCCATGACTACAAAACGGCGCCGTATGCCGGTTGGGAACATCGGATGAGTAAAAAACGGCGCCGTATGCAGCTTGGGAACATCACATGAGTACAAAACGGCGCCTTATGCAGTTTAGGAGCATTGTCTGAGTACTTTGTCGTTCTGCAATGAGGTTAACTGCATCACATGAGTGCTAAACGGCGCCGTATGCAGGTTAGGAACATCGCATGAGTACAAAGCGGCGCCGTATGCAGCTTAGGAACATTGCATGAGTACAAAACGGCGCTGTATGCAGATTAGAAAATCGCATGAGTTCCAAACGCGCCGTATGCAGTTTGGGAACATCCCATGAGTACAAAACGCGCCGTATGTAGCTTAGGAACATCGCATGAGTACAAAACGGCGCCGTATCCAGATTAGAACCATCGCATGAGTACAAAACGGCGCCGTATGTGGCTTAAGAACATCGCATGAGTGCAAAACGGCGCCTTATCCAGATTAGAAACATCGCATGAGTACAAAACGGCGCTGTACGCAGCTTAGTAACATCGCATGAGTACAAAACGGCGCCGTACGTAGCTTAGTAACATTGCATGAGTACAAAACGGTGCCATATGCAGTTTAGGAACATCGCATGGGTACAAAACGGCACAGTATCCAGATTAGCAACATCGCATGAGTACAAAACGGCACCGTATGCAGATTGGAAACATCGCATGAGTACAAAACGGCGCCGTATGCAGCTTTGGAACATCGCATGAGTACAAACGGCGCCGTATGCAGCTTTGGAACATCGCATGAGTACAAAACGGCGCCGTATGCAGCTTTAAAACATCGCATGAGCGCAAACTGGCGCCGTATGCAGGTTAAGAGCATCGTGTCAGGACAAAACGGCGAAAAGAAATTACTTATTTCAGAAATCATTTCAGAAACTACCTATTTCAGAAATCATTTCAGCAATCATTTCAGGAATCATTTATGAAATTACCTATTTCAGAAATCATTTCAGAAAATATTTATTTCAGAAATCATTTCAGAAATGCCCTAATTCAGAAATCGTTTCAGAAATTACCTATTTCAGAAATCATTTCAGAAATTTCCTATTTCAGAAATCATTTCATTTACAGGTTGACAGCATCATATTACAATACGGCGCGGTATGCAGCTTAGGAACATCCCATAAGAACAAAACGGCGCCGTATGCAGCTAAGGAACATCGCATGAGTACAAAACGCGCCGTATGCAGCTTAAGACACATCGCATGAGTACAAAACGGCGCCGTATGCAGGTTAGGAACATCGCATGAGTACAAAACGGCGCCGTATGCAGATTAGAAACATTGCATGAGTACGAAACGCGCCGTATGCAGCTTGGGAACATCGCATGAGTGCAAAACGGCCCCGTATCCAGATTAGAAACATCGCATGAGTACAAAACGGCGCCGTATGCAGACTAGAAACGACGCATGAGTACGAAACGCGCCGTATACAGCTTGGGAACATCGCATGAGTGCAAAACGGCCCCGTATCCAGATTAGAAACATCGCATGAGTACAAAACGGGGCCTTATGCAGCTTATTAGCATCGTCTGGGGACGAAACGGCGCCATATGCAGCTGAGGAACATCTCATGAGTACAAAGCGGCGCCTTATGAGGTTGAGGAAGATCGCATTAGTACAAAGCCGCGCCGAATGCAGGTTAGGAACATCGCATGAGTGCAAAACGGCGCCGTATGCAGGTTCAGAGCATTGTGTCAGGACAAAACAGCGACAAGAAATTACTTATTTCAGAAATCATTTCAGAAATTGCCTATTTCAGAAATCATTTCAGAAATTACCTATTTCAGAAATCATTTCAGAAATGACATGTTTCAGAAATCTATTCAGAAATGACATGTTTCAGAAATCATTTCAGAAATGACCTAATTCAGAAATCGTTTCAGAAATTACCTATTTCAGAAATCATTTCAGAAATTACCTACTTCAGAAATCATTTCAGAAAATATGTATTTTGGAAATCATTTCAGAATATATCTATTTCAGAAGTCATTTCAGAAATAAGCTATTTCAGAAATCATTTCAGAAATTACATAATTCAGAAATCATTTCAGACATTCCCTAATTCAGAAATCATTTCAGAAATTACCTATTTCAGAAATCATTTCAGAAACTACCTATTTCAGAAATCATTTCAGAAACTACCTATTTCAGAAATCATTTCAGAAAGTACCTATTTCATAAATCATTTCATAAATCATTTCAGAAATCATTTCATAAATCATTTCAGAAATCATTTCAGAAATCATTTAAGAAATTACCTATTTCAGAAATCGTTTCAGAAATCATTTCAGAAATTACCTATTTCAGAAATCATTTCAGAAATGACATATTTCAGAAATCGTTTCAGAAATTACCTATTTCAGAATTCATTTCAGAAAGTACCTATTTCAGAAATCATTTCATAAATCATTTCAGATATCATTTCAGAAATCGTTTCAGAAATTACCTATTTCAGAAATCATTTAAGAAATTACCTATTTCAGAAATCGTTTCAGAAATCATTTCAGAAATTACCTATTTCAGAAATCATTTCAGAAATGACATATTTCAGAAATCGTTTCAGAAATTACCTATTTCAGAATTCATTTCAGAAAGTACCTATTTCAGAAATCATTTCATAAATCATTTCAGATATCATTTCAGAAATCGTTTCAGAAATTACCTATTTCAGAAATCATTTAAGAAGTTACATAATTCAGAAGTCATTTCAGAAATGACATGTTTCAGAAATCATTTCAGAAATGACCTAATTCAGAAATCGTTTCAGAAATTACCTATTTCAGAAATCATTTCAGAAATTACCTACTTCAGAAATCATTTCAGAAAATATGTATTTCAGAAATCGTTTCAGAAATTACCTATTTCAGAAATCATTTAAGAAGTTACATAATTCAGAAATCATTTCAGAAATGACATGTTTCAGAAATCGTTTCAGAAATGACATGTTTCAGAAATCGTTTCAGAAATGACATGTTTCAGAAATCGTTTCAGAAAATACCTTTTTCAGAAATCATTTCAGAAATTACAGGTTAATAGCATCGCATAAGTACAATACGGCGCGGTATGCAGCTTAGAAACATCGCATAAGAACAAAACGGCGCCGTATGCAGCTTAGGAACATTGCATAAGAACAAAACGGCGCCGTATGCAGCTTAGGAACATTGCATGAGTACAAAACGGCGCAGTATGCAGCTTAAGAACATCGCGTGAGTACAAAACGGCGCCGTATGCAGTTTAGAAACATCGCGTGAGTTCAAAACGGCGCCGTATGCAGCTTGGGAACATCCCATGACTACAAAACGGCGCCGTATGCCGGTTGGGAACATCGGATGAGTAAAAAACGGCGCCGTATGCAGCTTGGGAACATCACATGAGTACAAAACGGCGCCTTATGCAGTTTAGGAGCATTGTCTGAGTACTTTGTCGTTCTGCAATGAGGTTAACTGCATCACATGAGTGCTAAACGGCGCCGTATGCAGGTTAGGAACATCGCATGAGTACAAAGCGGCGCCGTATGCAGCTTAGGAACATTGCATGAGTACAAAACGGCGCTGTATGCAGATTAGAAAATCGCATGAGTTCCAAACGCGCCGTATGCAGTTTGGGAACATCCCATGAGTACAAAACGCGCCGTATGTAGCTTAGGAACATCGCATGAGTACAAAACGGCGCCGTATCCAGATTAGAACCATCGCATGAGTACAAAACGGCGCCGTATGTGGCTTAAGAACATCGCATGAGTGCAAAACGGCGCCTTATCCAGATTAGAAACATCGCATGAGTACAAAACGGCGCTGTACGCAGCTTAGTAACATCGCATGAGTACAAAACGGCGCCGTACGTAGCTTAGTAACATTGCATGAGTACAAAACGGTGCCATATGCAGTTTAGGAACATCGCATGGGTACAAAACGGCACAGTATCCAGATTAGCAACATCGCATGAGTACAAAACGGCACCGTATGCAGATTGGAAACATCGCATGAGTACAAAACGGCGCCGTATGCAGCTTTGGAACATCGCATGAGTACAAACGGCGCCGTATGCAGCTTTGGAACATCGCATGAGTACAAAACGGCGCCGTATGCAGCTTTAAAACATCGCATGAGCGCAAACTGGCGCCGTATGCAGGTTAAGAGCATCGTGTCAGGACAAAACGGCGAAAAGAAATTACTTATTTCAGAAATCATTTCAGAAACTACCTATTTCAGAAATCATTTCAGCAATCATTTCAGGAATCATTTATGAAATTACCTATTTCAGAAATCATTTCAGAAAATATTTATTTCAGAAATCATTTCAGAAATGCCCTAATTCAGAAATCGTTTCAGAAATTACCTATTTCAGAAATCATTTCAGAAATTTCCTATTTCAGAAATCATTTCATTTACAGGTTGACAGCATCATATTACAATACGGCGCGGTATGCAGCTTAGGAACATCCCATAAGAACAAAACGGCGCCGTATGCAGCTAAGGAACATCGCATGAGTACAAAACGCGCCGTATGCAGCTTAAGACACATCGCATGAGTACAAAACGGCGCCGTATGCAGGTTAGGAACATCGCATGAGTACAAAACGGCGCCGTATGCAGATTAGAAACATTGCATGAGTACGAAACGCGCCGTATGCAGCTTGGGAACATCGCATGAGTGCAAAACGGCCCCGTATCCAGATTAGAAACATCGCATGAGTACAAAACGGCGCCGTATGCAGACTAGAAACGACGCATGAGTACGAAACGCGCCGTATACAGCTTGGGAACATCGCATGAGTGCAAAACGGCCCCGTATCCAGATTAGAAACATCGCATGAGTACAAAACGGGGCCTTATGCAGCTTATTAGCATCGTCTGGGGACGAAACGGCGCCATATGCAGCTGAGGAACATCTCATGAGTACAAAGCGGCGCCTTATGAGGTTGAGGAAGATCGCATTAGTACAAAGCCGCGCCGAATGCAGGTTAGGAACATCGCATGAGTGCAAAACGGCGCCGTATGCAGGTTCAGAGCATTGTGTCAGGACAAAACAGCGACAAGAAATTACTTATTTCAGAAATCATTTCAGAAATTGCCTATTTCAGAAATCATTTCAGAAATTACCTATTTCAGAAATCATTTCAGAAATGACATGTTTCAGAAATCTATTCAGAAATGACATGTTTCAGAAATCATTTCAGAAATGACCTAATTCAGAAATCGTTTCAGAAATTACCTATTTCAGAAATCATTTCAGAAATTACCTACTTCAGAAATCATTTCAGAAAATATGTATTTTGGAAATCATTTCAGAATATATCTATTTCAGAAGTCATTTCAGAAATAAGCTATTTCAGAAATCATTTCAGAAATTACATAATTCAGAAATCATTTCAGACATTCCCTAATTCAGAAATCATTTCAGAAATTACCTATTTCAGAAATCATTTCAGAAACTACCTATTTCAGAAATCATTTCAGAAACTACCTATTTCAGAAATCATTTCAGAAAGTACCTATTTCATAAATCATTTCATAAATCATTTCAGAAATCATTTCATAAATCATTTAAGAAATTACCTATTTCAGAAATCGTTTCAGAAATCATTTCAGAAATTACCTATTTCAGAAATCATTTCAGAAATGACATATTTCAGAAATCGTTTCAGAAATTACCTATTTCAGAATTCATTTCAGAAAGTACCTATTTCAGAAATCATTTCATAAATCATTTCAGATATCATTTCAGAAATCGTTTCAGAAATTACCTATTTCAGAAATCATTTAAGAAATTACCTATTTCAGAAATCGTTTCAGAAATCATTTCAGAAATTACCTATTTCAGAAATCATTTCAGAAATGACATATTTCAGAAATCGTTTCAGAAATTACCTATTTCAGAATTCATTTCAGAAAGTACCTATTTCAGAAATCATTTCATAAATCATTTCAGATATCATTTCAGAAATCGTTTCAGAAATTACCTATTTCAGAAATCATTTAAGAAGTTACATAATTCAGAAGTCATTTCAGAAATGACATGTTTCAGAAATCATTTCAGAAATGACCTAATTCAGAAATCGTTTCAGAAATTACCTATTTCAGAAATCATTTCAGAAATTACCTACTTCAGAAATCATTTCAGAAAATATGTATTTCAGAAATCGTTTCAGAAATTACCTATTTCAGAAATCATTTAAGAAGTTACATAATTCAGAAGTCATTTCAGAAATGACATGTTTCAGAAATCATTTCAGAAATGACCTAATTCAGAAATCGTTTCAGAAATTACCTATTTCAGAAATCATTTCAGAAATTACCTACTTCAGAAATCATTTCAGAAAATATGTATTTCAGAAATCATTTCAGAATATATCTATTTCAGAAGTCATTTCAGAAATTACCTATTTCAGAAATCATTTCAGAAAATATTTATTTCAGAAATCGTTTCAGAAATTACCTATGTAGCTGGCAAGTGCTGTTTATCGCTAACGAAATAAAAACCGTTTAGCTTATTCGTGTCCGACTATTTGGGCAAGTGCTGCTTATCGTTAACGAGAAGGAAACCGATTAGCTTAGTCGTATCCGACTATTTAGGCTAGTGTTGTTTATCGTTAACGAGAAGGAAACCGAATGGCTTAGTCGTATCCGACTATTTAGGCTAGCGTTGTTTATCGTTAACGAGAAGGAAACCGAATGGCTTAGTCGGATCCGACTATTTAGGCAAGTGCTGTTTATCGTTAGCGAGAAAAGAACCGAATAGCTTAGTCGTATCCGACTATTTAGGCAAGTGCTGTTTATCGTTAGCGAAATAAAAACCGATTAGCGTAGTCTTATCCGACTATTTGGGCAAGTGCTGCTTATCGTTAACGAGAAGGAAACCGTATGGCTTAGTCGTATCCGACTATTTAGGGAAGTGCTGTTTATCGTTAACGAGAAAAAAACCGATTAGCTTAGTCGTATCCGACTATTTAGGCAAGTGCTGCTTATCGTTAACGAAATAAAAACCGATTAGCTTATTCGTATCCGACTATTTCGGCTAGTGCTGTTTATCGTTAACGAGAAAAAAAACCGATTAGTTTAGTCGTATCCGACTATTTAGGCAAGTGCTGCTTATCGTTAACGAAACAAAAACCGATTAGCTTATTCGTATCCGACTATTTGGGCTAGTGCTGTTTATCGTTAACGAGAAAAAAAACCGATTAGTTTAGTCGTATCCGACTATTTAGGCAAGTGCTGCTTATCGTTAACGAAATAAAAACCGATTAGCTTATTCGTATCCGACTATTTGGGCTAGTGCTGTTTATCGTTAACGAGAAAAAAAAACCGATTAGCTTAGTCGTATCCGACAATTTAGGATAGTGTTGTTTGTCGTTAACGAGAAAAAAACCGAATGGCTTAGTCGTATCCGACTATTTAGGCAAACGCTGTTTATCGTTAACAAGAAGGAAACCGAATGGCTTAGTCGTATCCGACTATTTGGGCAAGTGCTGTTTATCGTTAACGAAATAAAAACCGATTAGTTTAGTCGTATCCGACTATTTAGGCAAGTGCTGTTTATCGTTAACGAAATAAAAACCGATTGGCTTATTCGTATCCGACTATTTGGGCAAGTGCTGTTCATCGTTAACGAAATAAAAACCGATTAGTTTAGTCGTATCCGACTATTTGGGCAAGTGCTGTTTATCGTTAACGAAGTAAAAACCGATTAGCTTATTCGTATCCGACTATTTGGGCTAGTGCTGTTTATCGTTAACGAGAAAAAAACCGATTAGCTTAGTCGTATCCGACTATCTGGGCAAGTGCTGTTTATCGTTAACCAGAAGGAAACCGAATGGCTTAGTCGAATCCGACTATTTAGGCAAGTGCTGTTTATCGTTAACGAGAAGGAAACCGAATGGCTTAGTCGTATCCGATTATTTAGGCAAGTGCTGTTTATCGTTAACGAAATAAAAACCGATTAGCTTATTCGTATCCGACTATTTCGGCTAGTGCTGTTTATCGTTAACGAGAAAAAAAACCGATTAGTTTAGTCGTATCCGACTATTTAGGCTAGTGCTGTTTATCGTTAACGAAATAAAAACCGATTAGCTTATTCGTATCCGACTATTTGGGCTAGTGCTGTTTATCGTTAACGAGAAAAAAACCGATTAGCTTAGTCGTATCCGACTATTTAGGCTATTGCTGTTTATCGTTAACGAGAAAAAAACCGAATGGCTTAGTCGTATCCGACTATTTGGGCAAGTGCTGTTTATCGTTAACGAGAAAAAAAAACCGATTAGCTTAGTCGTATCCGACAATTTAGGATAGTGTAGTTTGTCGTTAAAGAGAAAAAAACCGAATGGCTTAGTCGTATCCGACTATTTAGGCAAACGCTGTTTATCGTTAACGAGAAGGAAACCGAATGGCTTAGTCGTATCCGACTATTTGGGCAAGTGCTGTTTATCGTTAACGAAATAAAAACCGATTAGTTTAGTCGTATCCGACTATTTAGGCAAGTGCTGTTTATCGTTAACGAAATTAAAACCGATTTGCTTATTCGTATCCGACTATTTCGGCTAGTGCTGTTTATCGTTAACGAGAAAAAAAAACCGATTAGCTTAGTCGTATCCGACAATTTAGGATAGTGTAGTTTGTCGTTAAAGAGAAAAAAACCGAATGGCTTAGTCGTATCCGACTATTTAGGCAAACGCTGTTTATCGTTAACGAGAAGGAAACCGAATGGCTTAGTCGTATCCGACTATTTGGGCAAGTGCTGTTTATCGTTAACGAAATAAAAACCGATTAGTTTAGTCGTATCCGACTATTTAGGCAAGTGCTGTTTATCGTTAACGAAATAAAAACCGATTAGCTTATTCGTATCCGACTATTTGGGCTAGTGCTGTTTATCGTTAACGAGAAAAAAACCGATTAGCTTAGTCGTATCCGACTATTTAGGCTAGTGCTGTTTATCGTTAACGAGAAGGAAACCGAATGGCTTAGTCGTATCCAACTATTTAGGTTAGTGTTGTTTATCGTTAACGAGAAGGAAACCGAATGGCTTAGTCGGATCCGACTATTTAGGCTAGTGTTCTTTATCGTTAACGAGAAGGCAACCGAATGGCTTAGTCGTATCCGACTATTTAGGCTAGTGTTCTTTATCGTTAACGAGAAGGAAACCGAATGGCTTAGTCGGATCCGACAATTTAGGCTAGTGTTCTTTATCGTTAACGAGAAGGAAACCGAATGGCTTAGTCGAATCCGACTATTTAGGCAAGTGCTGTTTATCGTTAACGAGAAAAAAACCGATTAGCCTAGTCGTATCCGACTATTTAGGCTAGTGTTGTTTATCGTTAACGAGAAGGAAACCGAATGGCTTAGTCGTATCCGACTATTTGGGCAAGTGCTGTTTATCGTTAACGAAATTAAAACCGATTAGCTTATTCGTATCCGACTATTTCGGCTAGTGCTGTTTATCGTTAACGAGATAAAAAACCGATTAGCTTAGTCGTATCCATTTAGGTTAGTGTTGTTTATCGTTAACGAGAAGGAAACCGAATGGCTTAGTCGTATCCGACTATTTAGGCTAGTGTTGTTTATCGTTAACGAGAAGGAAACCGAATGGCTTAGTCGTATCCGACTATTTAGGCAAGTGCTGTTTTTCGTTAACGAGAAGGAAACCCAATGGCTTAGTCGTATCCGACTATTTGGGCAAGTGCTGTTTATCGTTAACGAGAAGGAAACCGAATGGCTTAGTCGTATCCGACTATTTAGGCAAGTGCTGTTTATCGTTAACGAGAAGGAAACCGAATGGCATAGTCGTATCCGACTATTTAGAAAAGTGCTGTTTATCGTTAACGAGAAGGAAACCGAATGGCTTAGTCGTATCCGACTATTTAGGCTAGTGTTGTTTATCGTTAACGAGAAGGAAACCGAATGGCTTAGTCGTATCCGACTATTTGGGCAAGTGGTGTTTATCGTTAACGAAATTAAAACCGATTAGCTTATTCGTATCCGACTATTTCGGCTAGTGCTGTTTATCGTTAACGAGAAAAAAAACCGATTTGCTTAGTCGTATCCGACAATTTAGGATAGTGTTGTTTATCGTTAACGAGAAAAAAACCGAATGGCTTAGTCGTATCCGACTATTTAGGCAAACGCTGTTTATCGTTAACGAGAAGGAAACCGAATGGCTTAGTCGTATCCGACTATTTGGGCAAGTGCTGTTTATCGTTAACGAAATAAAAACCGATTAGTTTAGTCGTATCCGACTATTTAGGCAAGTGCTGTTTATCGTTAACGAAATAAAACCGATTTGCTTATTCGTATCCGACTATTTGGGCTAGTGCTGTTTATCGTTAACGAGAAAAAAACCGATTAGCTTAGTCGTATCCGACTATTTAGGCTAGTGCTGTTTATCGTTAACGAGAAGGAAACCGAATGGCTTAGTCGTATCCGACTATTTAGGTTAGTGTTGTTTATCGTTAACGAGAAGGAAACCGAGTGGCTTAGTCGGATCCGACTATTTAGGCTAGTGTTCTTTATCGTTAACGAGAAGGCAACCGAATGGCTTAGTCGTATCCGACTATTTAGGCTAGTGTTGTTTATCGTTAACGAGAAGGAAACCGAATGGCTTAGTCGTATCCGACTATTTGGGCAAGTGCTGTTTATCGTTAACGAAATTAAAACCGATTAGCTTATTCGTATCCGACTATTTCGGCTAGTGCTGTTTATCGTTAACGAGAAAAAAAACCGATTTGCTTAGTCGTATCCGACAATTTAGGATAGTGTTGTTTATCGTTAACGAGAAAAAAACCGAATGGCTTAGTCGTATCCGACTATTTAGGCAAACGCTGTTTATCGTTAACGAGAAGGAAACCCAATGGCTTAGTCGTATCCGACTATTTGGGCAAGTGCTGTTTATCGTTAACGAAATAAAAACCGATTAGTTTAGTCGTATCCGACTATTTAGGCAAGTGCTGTTTATCGTTAACGAAATAAAAACCGATTAGCTTATTCGTATCCGACTATTTGGGCTAGTGCTGTTTATCGTTAACGAGAAAAAAACCGATTAGCTTAGTCGTATCCGACTATTTAGGCTAGTGCTGTTTATCGTTAACGAGAAGGAAACCCAATGGCTTAGTCGTATCCGACTATTTGGGCAAGTGCTGTTTATCGTTAACGAGAAGGAAACCGAATGGCTTAGTCGTATCCGACTATTTAGGCAAGTGCTGTTTATCGTTAACGAGAAGGAAACCGAATGGCTTAGTCGTATCCGACTATTTAGGCAAGTGCTGTTTATCGTTAACGAAATAAAAACCGATTAGCTTATTCGTATCCGACTATTTGGGCTAGTGCTGTTTATCGTTAACGAGAAAAAAACCGATTAGCTTAGTCGGATCCGACTATTTAGGCAAGTGCTGTTTATCGTTAACGAAATAAAAACCGATTAGCTTATTCGTATCCGACTATTTGGGCTAGTGCTGTTTATCGTTAACGAGAAAAAAACCGATTAGCTTAGTCGTATCCGACTATTTAGGCAAGTGCTGTTTATCGTTAACGAGAAGGAAACCGAATGGCTTAGTCGGATCCGACTATTTAGGTTAGTGTTGTTTATCGTTAACGAGAAGGAAACCGAATGGCTTAGTCGGATCCGACTATTTGGGCAAGTGCTGTTTATCGTTAACGAGAAGGAAACCGAATGGCTTAGTCGTATCCGACTATTTAGGCAAGTGCTGTTTATCGTTAACGAGAAGGAAACCGAATGGCTTAGTCGTATCCGACTATTTGGGCAAGTGCTGTTTGTCGTTAACGAAATAAAAACCGATTAGCTTATTCGTATCCGACTATTTCGGCTAGTGCTGTTTATCGTTAACGAGAAAAAAAACCGATTAGTTTAGTCGTATCCGACTATTTAGGCAAGTGCTGCTTATCGTTAACGAAATAAAAACCGATTAGCTTATTCGTATCCGACTATTTGGGCTAGTGCTGTTTATCGTTAACGAGAAAAAAACCGATTAGCTTAGTCGTATCCGACTATTTAGGCAAACGCTGTTTATCGTTAACGAGAAGGAAACCGAATGGTTGGTCGGATCCGACTATTTCGGCTAGTGCTGTTTATCGTTAACGAGAAAAAAACCGATTAGCTTAGTCGTATCCGACTATTTAGGCAAGTGCTGTTTATCGTTAACGAGAAAAAAACCGATTAGCTTAGTCGTATCCGACAATTTAGGTTAGTGTTGTTTATCGTTAACGAGAAGGAAACCGATTAGCTTAGTCGTATCCGAATATTTAGGCAAGTGCTGTTTATCGTTAACCAGAAGGAAACCGAATGGCTTAGTCGGATCCGACTATTTAGGTTAGTGTTGTTTATCGTTTACGAGAAGGAAACCGAATGGCTTAGTCGGATCCGACTATTTCGGCTAGTGCTGTTTATCGTTAACGAGAAAGAAACCGATTAGCTTAGTCGTATCCGACTATTTAGGTTAGTGTTGTTTATCGTTAACCAGAAGGAAACCGAATGGCTTAGTCGGATCCGACTTTTTGGGCAAGTGCTGTTTTTCGTTTACGAAAAAAAACCGATTAGCTCAGTCGTATCCGACTATTTAGGCAATTACTGTTTCACGTTAACGAAATAAAAACCGATTAGCGTAGTCGTATCCGACTATTTAGGCATGTGCTGTTTATCGTTAACGAGAGCGAGTGTTAACGGGTATACAGTATAGGAGCATCGCATGAGTACAAAACGGCGCCGTGTGCAAGTTCGTAACATCGCATGAGTACTTGGCTGTAATTCAGGCAGGTTAACAGCATCGCATGAGTACAAAACGGCGCCGTATGCAAGCTTGAAAGATCGCGTTTGAGATTACCTTGTTTTGAGCGCATCTTTTCAGATTTTGACTACTTAGCAGGTCTGCATGCGGGTTAAGAGCATTTCTTGAGTCCTCGGCAGTACTGCTGAGAGTTTAAGAGCACCACCTGAGTACGTAGCGGATCCGCACACACATCTTCAATTTCCGTAGTTATTGCACAAATTTTCCTAAATTCAGGTTTATAGAGTATTTTATCATAACGTACCTAATTGATATTTCTAGCCCTGATGGAAATGCGTTTAAGAAAACATTTTACCCCCAATAAAATACGCGAAATTAATTGGCGCGTATTAGAAAATAAATTTACATGATTTCTTATAAATGGTCAAGGTTTAATAAAAAATGCACCGATGGGGTAATGACCTATCTGGCAGGGGAGGTAGAACATTTGTTGAATTCCGTACCTTTTAATTGTTTTACACGCCAAATTTCAGCTCAATCCTTGCAAAAATGGAAACGAACTATCAACTAAACGAATATACAGGTTTCTTTACAGGCGAAATATCTTAGCTGAATTCTCCACTCATTAGATGGTCTACCTCTATCTATCTATTAGTTGGTAAAAACTACCTCTGGGGGACGAGACCTTTCGCCTGGGAAAATTTCTTAATTTTGCTGAATTCTCCATTACTAAATGGGCCATATTTCATGGACGGAATCAGTGCCGATTGATAAAAAACTATTCCTGGGGGATGAGCTTATCCGTCAGGGGAAATAACAATTTTACTGAATTGTCTACTCATTATTTCGTCAACACCAAATTTCAACTCAATCCGTGCAAAAATGAAAAAAATACCTCTGGGGGACGAGACCTTTCCCCCAGGGAAAATTTCTTAATTTTACTGAATTCTCTACCATTTAATTTATCTACATGCCTGATTTCAGTTCAATCCGTAATATTTTTTCTAATTCGGCGATTCGGCGAACGGGGGTTCGGTGTTCGGCGAACGAGGATTCGGTGGTCGGCGAACGGGGGTGCACCAAAATGCGTTTATTAAGTAGCGTTTGCTTTTTAACTTTCATTGAGGCCCTCATGCATCATCATCATCCATTTGTGTGCACAATTATTTTTTTTTGGATCATTGGATCATAAGATTTGATTTTTTCAGGGACACGAGTCACATTGGCATTTACTGTAGATGCGAATAAAATCTCAGGTCATAGGTCATCATTGGGATTGTATATTCATTATACATTGTATTTGGTTTTTGTCTGCTTTTTTGTATCATGGTTTAGTATATTAATGTTCATTACTTGTGTATGATAATGCATTATTATTTCATCAAAGAATTCTCTTAAATTGTAAATGAGAACAGTTGTTTTTCAAATGTTAAAAAAAGTTTTAAATTTGTCCGTGCATTTTTCGACTACATGCTAGCTCGTCTGATGTCTATACTTTCTAATTAAACTGGCATTTGCATCTGAATTACATTCTCAAGGTGTATCCCATAATGAGTCTGACTCATTGAGTCATATAGTTCATCAAGTCATGAAAAGAAAAAACTAGGTAAGTAAAGTGGTTTTCCATATAATAAACGATGAAAATTCTGTGCTTAAATTTATTCGCTAGGTTGAGGATTGGTTTAGTACACAGGAAAATACTTACAAGATTACCCTTTCAGATAAGAATTGATGAAAAATATTTTTGGGTGAAAGGTTAAACTTCAATAACATTGGCAATCGGTGATGATTTTTATGTTGCTGATTTTTGTTTAGGTGCGGTAGATGGCACGTCTATGTAGAGTGAATGCGAGTGGTATGGTAAACAAAGATGACAGGAATAAAGAAGGATGAAACCGTAAGCTCTTTAATACATTACGTAGATGTTTATAAATTTTATAAGCTCAATTCATCCAACCAATTATTCTAACACCTTAAATCTCGGACTATGAATTAACTTTCAGTCACCTAAACTGTTTTAGTCAATTCACGTTTCCAACTTTTTCGATGCACCAGGTTTTAGCTCCGATTTAAATTGATTCAGTGACTGAACTGATTCCTCGAGAAATTTCACGCATTTACAAGTCAGCGTATAACCTTCCTTCTCATTCTCATATATGAGTGTTCATAATTTTCTGAATACTGCAAGTCGCCATCAAATGATGACCCAGAACTTTAAGCTGTTGACCACATTCTGTCTCAGCATTTTAAATTCCATTCACATGACGCCGTTAACGAAAACCGTTTTTATGAATTCTTAAAGACTCTCTAATATCGTCGTGCAAACGAACGTACGCACGGCAAAGAGTTTTCGTAAAGCATTAAAATTTCGAAGAAATATTTCACTTACTGGAACTCCTTTTTATAGCTTATTGCTATATTGTTTTGAAACTATTGTTGTTCTAATTTGGGATTGAGCCAAAAAAAACGTTTCAACAAAATTGTATTTCGGACAGGTATATATAACCCGATTTGCCACATTTAAAAAGTTTAAAAGTATTTTCCAATCCAAAACTGTTAGGTTCAGGACGATATTTGCGTGTCACCCAAAACTTCTTCCTTATCTCTATACAATACAGACTAAATCCATTCCAAATATCTAATGTTATGCAAAACAGCTTTTAAAAATATTATTGGTAATATAAAGTTTATATTTGGCCTACGCGGTTAAATTTAGTATGACTGATTTTATATTCACTAAAGCTCATTTAAACTCACTCTCACTACACAGGTTCCTGGCCGACGAATCCTGATTTTTGCTGCAACTTGAAAGTTGACGTTAAACATCATAAAGAGTTATTGCAAAAGGGCTTTCGAGACATCTATCATGCGCTACATCTCTGCGGACGGAACCCAATACGACGAGGTTGAATTTGTGAGATTAACCGTAGAAGATGAAGCTTAAGCCCGAGTTCGAGAAAAGGAGCTTGCATATAGATTTTTTTTCATTGTATAATGCGAATGTGTCCAGTCATGTGATTTAGCAATGAAAATCACAACAATTTACTCAATATCTTGGCATGCATAAAATAATTGATAAATTGCAAACATGTCATTATAAAATAATACTAATACGCATCATATACACATCTTTAACAGCATAAAACAGGTTGGTATTGTATGTAAGTACAAGGTATATAGTACAGCACTCATTTTCTGTACAAACACAAATCTCTACTTGCTTGTTAATTGTCTGAGTTGTCATTTTAATTTTACTATTAAAATCTTAAGATTCTTTCTTGTCTGAATTTACCCTTAAAATCTCTCGTCTTATTAGCAAATTAAATAATGATAAGTGAAAACTCAATGACGGCAGGAGTCCAACAATATTTTTAAAGCTGTTTTGCATAACATTAGATATTTGGATTGGATATGGTCTATATCATATAGAGATAGGGAAGAAGTTTTGGGTGACACGCAAATATCGTCCTGAACCTAATATTTTTGGATTGGCAAATACTTTTAAAATTTTTTAATGTGGCAAATCGGGTTATATATACCTCTCCCAAATACACTTTCGTTGGAACGTTTTTTGGCAAAATTCCAAAATAGAACAACAATACTTTCATAACAATATAACAATAAGTTATAAAATGGGGTTCCAGTAAGTAAAATATTTCTTCGAAATACGAAAACTCTTTGCCGTGTGCACGTTCGTTACCACGGCGATATTAGGAGAACCTTTAAGGATTCCTAAATACGGGTTTCATTAACCTATCTGTCATGCCAATACTCATCTGATTTCGATTTCGGTTCAGCTCAGCAGGTCAGCATTTAGTATTTCAGATGGAGTTTTTCATATGCTAGTACATCCGTTTAGACAGTTTAGCTCCAAGAAAACCTCAGAATCTTTGAGCTTGCAAAAGGTGCAAAAATTAGTTGCAACTTATATTACATGAAGTACATATTGTGTGATATTTTGCTGACAATTTTAAATACCTGGTAAAGCATCAATTTACTCTAATAGCGAGTTTTTAAACTGAATCATCATAATCAGTTTTTCTTATTGGAGAACTTCAAAAAGATGAAGAAGAAAAAATCAAAGATGTCAAAGAACAAAGATCCTGAAAATCAATGTAAGCTACAGCTATCAAACTAGAATGATGCCAGGTTCATGATAGGAAAGCCTTTATGAATTTATAAGACAAATAAAGCAATAGCAAATGCAGTAATTAAGAATCGAAGATTAGAACCCCGGGGCGGGGCCTTCGGCCCGCAAATCAACGGATTTTAACAAATGGACCTAAAATTTGTAATCCTGGTAAACAATGGACCTGAAATCATGTGTCACACATGATATATCCATTAACTTGGAAAATTTAACAATTAAGGGCCCAAATCAGGATCTAAATAGTTAAATTTTAACTAATGGACATCAAATTTGTAATCTTGGTCAAAAACGGATCTGAAATCATGTGTCACACATGATATATACATTAATTTGGAAAATTTAACAATTAAGGGCCCAAATCAGGATCTAAATAGTTAAATTTTAACTAATGGACATCAAATTTGTAATCCTGGTCAAAAACGGATCTAAAATCATGTGCATCACAACATATATCCATAAAATTAGCGGATTCGAAAATTAAGGCCCTGATTTCAGGACCTTACAATCCGAATTTTAACAAACCAACCTTGGATTCGTAATCCTGGTAAAAAATGGACCTATAATCATGTGTCACACAGCATAGATCCATTAAATTAGCGGATTCGAAAATTAAGGCCCTGATTTCAGGACCTTACAATCCGAATTTTAACAAACCAACCTTGGATTCGTAATCCTGGTAAAAAATGGACCTATAATCATGTGTCACACAGCATAGATCCATTAAATTAGCGGATTCGAAAATTAAGGCCCTGATTTCAGGGCCTAAATAGTTAAATTTTAACAAACAAACCGTGGATTCGTAATCCTGATCAAAAATGGACCTATAATCATGTGCCGCACAGCATGGATGCATTAAATTTGCAGATTCGAATATTAAGGCCCTGATTTCAGGACCTTACAATCCGAATTTTAACAAACGGACTATGGATTCGTAATCCTGGTCAAAAATGGACCTAGAATCATGTGCCGCATGACATAGGTCCTATTAAAAAATGTTTGACCGTTGGTGACCTCTGACCTTTGGAGTTGACCTATTGACCTGAAATTCATAAGGGTTATGTCGGAGGTCCACCAGAGTCTGTATACCGAATTTGGTGGAAATCGGATCAGCCATCTCGGAGAAAAATGTGTTCGGCCGGACGGCCGGACGTCCGGACGGCCGGACGGCCAGACGGCCGGAATAGGAAATTAGAAAGAATCTTCGATTCTTAATAAAAGCTATCTTCAAAGTTCGAACCGTACCAAGCTCCAACGAGCAAACAAAGACAGTGGAACAAAAGGAAAAGCCACTTATGCATAATTCTGAAGAAAACCAACTTCAATACCTCAATACTTCAACTTTACAACTTTCATTTTGGTCTGAAAACTTTTTGTTCTTAGGCCAATCTAAGGTTTTTTTTATTGTCTGACCTTTACACCTTCTGCAATGCAAAGTTCCAAGAAAATCATGCCTGCATAATAATAATTTTGGAATATTGAGGGACAAAATTCGCATTATTTTACGTTTTCTTTCGTTTTGAAGCAAGAAGTGTCGACAATATTATTTTACATTATAATTAAATTATTACATATGCTGATGATTGACTATGACCGACGATGTGTGAAAAGCAGTCAACAGGAAATGATGTTTGACCTTTGAAATCTAAATTCGATTTAGGTATAAAATATTGTTATTGTTCCTTTCACGTGACAGTCCAAAATTCAAAGACAGGTTAATTAATACCTTTAACCTTACATTTTCCTACGGATTTAACTTGCGAGATTATACGAAGCGACATCGAGTTCTCAACTTATTTTCCGATGCTATGACTGATTCTCTTGTTCCATAATTCTTGTACATTTCCCATTAAAAGCATGATATTCGTAATTATCATCATCTTTCATCTCTGCACTAATTATATACATAGCCATAAAACATTTCCTGCTTTAAAAAGCAAAAAGATTGTGGCAGTGCCAGGAATCGAACCTGAATTTTTTGCAACGTGTGCGACGTTTTTGGGATGGAGAGTCTCCATTGGAGACTACAACTAGAAATATATCACAGATTATTAGTAGGGAGCAATGTTAGTCGGGTTAGAAAAGGAAATAAGGCGACAAATTAGTAAAGAACTGTAACAAAGGTGCTAAGGGACAGAAAACTCGCAGAACATGCAAACACCTTACCATTAGACTACACTGCCAGGCCGCACTGGACACTGCAAAATATTTCTGCTATTTTTGGCTATCTGTTGAATAAAGCTACTCAATTGACATTTACTACTCATTCGACAAACTACATCAACGCCGACACTGCTTGCTAGGCGTAGCATCTAAAACATAAGCAAAGAGTGTCGCTGGCTGATTTCTTGGACACCATGGTTTTTTTCTCATGCGGCCTCACATCAGCTGTTATAGTAGCAGTACTGCTATTTATTGACGGAGTGAGCTGATAATCGGTATGAAGACTAATTGTAGGGTGGGGAATTCAGCAAAATTAACCAATTACCACTGGGGGGAAGGGTTCATCCCCCGGGGGTAGTTTTTTACAGTTTTGCTCGGATTGAGCTGAAACTTGGTATGTAGACTAACTGAAAGGTGGGGAATTCAGCAAAGTTAACCAATTACCACTGGGGGGAAGGTTTCATCCCCCAGGGGTAGTTTTTTACAGTTTTGCTCGGATTGAGCTGAAACTTGGTACGTAGACTAACTGAAGGGTGGGGAATTCAGCAAAGTTAACCAATTAACCCTGTGGGGAAAGATTCATCCCCCAGGGGTAGTTTTTTACAGTTTTGCTCGGATTGAGCTGAAACTTGGTACGTAGACTAACTGAAGGGTGGGGAATTCAGCAAAATTAACCAATTACCACTGGGGGGAAGGGTTCATCCCCCGGGGGTAGTTTTTTACAGTTTTGCTCGGATTGAGCTGAAACTTGGTATGTAGACTAACTGAAAGGTGGGGAATTCAGCAAAGTTAACCAATTACCACTGGGGGGAAGGTTTCATCCCCCAGGGGTAGTTTTTTACAGTTTTGCTCGGATTGAGCTGAAACTTGGTACGTAGACTAACTGAAGGGTGGGGAATTCAGCAAAGTTAACCAATTAACCCTGTGGGGAAAGATTCATCCCCCAGGGGTAGTTTTTTACAGTTTTGCTCGGATTGAGCTGAAACTTGGTACGTAGACTAACTGAAGGGTGGGGAATTCAGCAAAGTTAACCAATTACCACTGGGGGAAAGGGTTCATCCCCCAGAGGTAGTTTTTTACAGTTTTGCTCGGATTGAGCTCAAACTTGGTATGTAGAACAATTGAAGGGCGGGGAATTAATTTTTCACCAAACTTGGCGTCAATAATTTGTCGCTGGGCGTACTTTTACAACTTTTGTTTGAGTTGTCCTGTTCTGTCCTGTCCTGCCCCTGTCCAGAACAGCTGTTATAGTAGCAGTACAAGTACAGCTATCTTTGACGGATTGAGTTGATATTTAGTATGTAGACCAACTAAGGAGTGGGGATTTCAGCGAAATTAACCAAATACCCCTGGTGGCAAGGGCTCATCCCACAGGAGTATTTTTTTACAGTATTGCTCGGATTGAGCTGAAATTTGGTATGTAGGTCAATTTAGGGGTGGGGAATCAAGCGAAATTAAGATGTTTCCCCTGGGGAAAGCGCTTATTCCTCACAGGTATTTTTCGTATTTGCAAGGATTTAGCTCAAATTTGATACGTAGACTAATTAAAGGCTGTGGAATTCATTATTCGCTAAAATTCACTTTTTGCTGGGCGCATTTTACAACTTAACAAAATTTTTATATACATACTGAAGTGAGCATGTGGCAACATGGGAGAATACATAGGAACTGTGGCAGCATGGGAGAATACATGGGGATTTTTGGCAAAATTATGGGTGGAAGTTTGGAGTATGTGTCGTTTTACTACAATTGCGTATAATTATTCCTGCACTTAGTGCAGGAACGGGCCCCGTTCTAGTTTACTAATAAGTCTGCTATATCCAGCAGCGTGTAAAGCCCGGCGTAGACTAAAAAACCTGAAAATGTAGTATTTTATTTGAGCTGTGTAGGAATGTACACCATAGCCATAGCACTAGAGCAATGTTTCCGAAAGAAGGTTTCTGAGAGATGATCGGCGGTTCACAAAGTACCAGATAAAAAAGGTATGCAGTGCTGATTCAGTTGTGTAAAAGGCAGTCCCCTGAGTCATTTCATTTCTCACCTTGATCATTGGCATGCATGTAGTTCTCTCTGTGTTGTAGACTATTGGTTGTTTTCTGTATCACACCACCATTTTGCTATCACCACCATCCAATGAAAATACATAGCAGCATTCCTGGTCTACTGCCAACATCCATTCACTAGCTATCGTTTTCTGAAAGTGACGAAGTGACGACGACGACCAGTATCTCACACCCACACCTCACAGCTCTCATTCTAGCAGTTTCAAGACAGCTTTTGTAACAGATTTTTACAGTGAATCTTGTTGAACTTGTAAGTAGTTTACCGGTACGGTTCGCAAAGCAAAAGCTATGTGGAGTGGTTAAAAAACGCGATTCTATTTAGTCGGTGTTAAAAATCAAGGTAATTAATTTGGTTTGAAAGTTTGGCACGCATTTTTATTGTGATTTGCAACGCAAATGATTACTTTTTAACGTTTTAATGGCAGGATTATCAGAGCCACTTGTAAATTTGATCTATTTTTAGTATCCAAAGTAGTATGTAGTCAAAGGGGCCAAAGGTTTGTGTAAATGGCTGTTTGTTAATCATGGCTGATTAGTAAAACGTAGATTATTACCCTTTATATAGCATACTACACAGGTTGATAAAGTAAAGCATGTAAAATGTGTTTCAAAATTCGAACAATAAATTTTTAGGTAGTTTACCCGAATTATTGGCCATTGTATGAACTGTATCACAACCCGTACCCGTGTTGGTTTTGTTTGTGAAAGTTCTTGATTAAGCAGCCATTTCTTTAATCAGTCATTAGCAGCTTGTGTAAGTTTTAATGTTTGTGACGCTTGGAAAATATTTTTTTTAAAGTAATGTATGAAGTATGTGCAAAAGCCTTCCTTTTTCGTGTAATAATTGTGTGATTGATTTATTAATTGATTTTATTGCAGTTTAGTGTGGGCACTCAAGATGGATTTGGATTTATCTTATACTTGGCCCTTGAACATCAACTCTAGCCCTGAACAGCTTTCAACTGCTAGGATGGACAACATGATGTCATTTTCTGATGTCCGATTTCCTTTGAATTCTCCAACACTTTCAGAAAACTCATCTAATGTGTTAATACAGCCAACTTCAACCAGTGAATATAATCAAATTTTAAAAGCAAACTTCTCAGAACCGGCGATGGTCATTCCGAATGACATGTCCCACTCTCAGGAGAGCACCGTTGACTGGTCACCAGTGTCTTTTCCACTGTGGACGGAACTGAAATGTGAAGCACAGGATTTTCAACGGATGGCGACTACAGGACAAGAGGATGCGGTTTACTCTGTTGTAATGCCTTCTGAGACTATACCTGTACGGACGGAAGCATCGCTTGGAAATCAAGGAGACGGTGACAAGTACTATGTTGTTCCAGAGGCGTTTCCAATGACTGTTCTCTCAAATTATGAGTCTTCCGAGTCGTTAGGTGTATCGGCTGGAAGTTCTCTTTCGCAATCGCAGGACAGTGGGATTGTTGTAACAAATCAAGACTGTAACTTCAACTACATTCAAGAAGAAACTGTGGGATCTGTTTATTCCAGCGACAGCATCTCTCCACCTCATCAATTTGGACCGTTGGAAGGATACTTTGAAGATACAAATTTGCAGATGCATGATGCTTATCGGACAATACACGAACCATTTCCATATCAAGAATTCACATTAGGAAATCAAGAACAACTTGATTTCGAAAACTCGGTTTCGGCCACAGAATACAATCCATGGGTTTCTATCCACTCGCCGAACTCCATGCATTATAGTAACTACAATTACCATTGTGATGAAGAACAATATTATGATACAGTGGATGGGTCTGTTGGGGTGAATTTCGAGACTACAATTACTACAAGTTATGATGATGGTGGTGCTGTTTCTCCTACTCCGGGGGAAAATCGAGACTTTGCCGATCCTGACTGGACAGCTCATGACCGCATTCCCCCAAAGAAGAAACGCAAGTATACTCGTAAACCTAAAATTTCTGAAAACTCCAACTTGGATGGTCAGGATAAAAAGGCTTCAAAGAAATCCGAAGCAAAGAGTTCCGCAAGAAACACGGGTGATTGTAACAAGCGCAAGAAGGAAAAGGATAAGAACAGATCCTACACAGCAGCAGTTGATAGACCGAAGGTTGATGTAAATTGCTTCCGTTATAAGATGGGACCACATTTAAGGTCTTTAGCTGCCATGCTGGAAATATCAGGAATGAAATTCGTTTCGGATTCCGTGCCCTATGAGTTGATTAAGCGTTTTCATCCCGTAAGTTCAAGTTCAATGTGCTATGTTCTTTGACAAAGATTAGATTTTAAATAAAACAAATCATATAATCCTCTTTATTCACTACTTTTCCATAGACGGATATGTTTCGCTCGATTGAGAAAATCATTGCTGCTGTCGATAATTTTAACAAGGAGAAAAGTATTACTGCAGGAGAAGTAGTAGACGTTGAGCCCGATTGGACGCTGATGGAGAGTGTCAATATGAATGTTAAGTTGATAAAAGCTGATGTTCATTCTACAAATTCTTTGGAACGATTGTACTATACAACTCCATTCGGTAAATCTGACGCGGACCCTCTAACTACTGACAAACCAGGATTCATTTCAATGAGTGTGGATACTGAGAAAAATGGAAGACTGAAGGGCTCGCCTGAAATTTTGTAAGTTGAACTTCCTTTCATCTTTGGAATAATTGAAATCTGTTCTTCAAGCCATGATTGTTTAACATGACTGATTATAACTTAATTTAATATTTTTAAATGCTATTAGGACTGCAGTTGGTTCAGCCGATTTGAGTGTAGACCTTAATTTGCACGCGATCGCTGAAAAATGTGCGAACACAGAAATAAAGGATGTCGACGGACCTCTGACAATGCGGCTTAAACACCCCAAATGTACTGGTCTTTTGTTCAAGTCAGGGAAACTTATCGTAATTGGGCCCAAATCATTTGATGAGTTTAGGGTGGCTACTAGACGTCTTGCCAGGATGGTTCAAAAGACTGGTCCAGATGTGAAGTTACGTCACCTTCAACTACACTTTTACATTGGGTGTATCAAGCTGCCTTTCGAAATCAACGTTGCTGCAATGATGAAGCATAATTACCTGTCCCAATTCATTCAGTAAGGCTCTCTGATAGTGTTCTGTAGCTATGTCATAAAAAACCACTTTTACATAAACATTATCATTTTTTTCAGGTGTGACCCTCTGACATTTTCTGGAGTTGTGTTTAGAATGTCAGATAGTCCAATTTTGTGCATAGTATTTAGCACAGGTTCCATAGTAATGACTGGTAAGATTTTGTTGATACTGAAAAAACATAAGTGTTTACCTAGTAGTTTATATGGTAGAATGTCGTTTTTATAACTATACCTATGCTTAATTTTTGTACACCTCCCATAGAGGCACTTGGAGAAGAAGACATGAGAAGAGCTTTGGATAAAATCTACCCAACACTTAGACTGTTTGGACACCAGTTCTAATCCAAACCTTCTTCATCCAATCAACAGGATAAAGTTGATTAAAAGTACCTGCATATCATAGTATAGTATCTGTATAAACTAAGAGTAATTCTAGAGTGCTAACCTTATTTTCTTGTATCAAATGATAAATTAGTGATAAAATGCTGAATTGTGACAATATTTAAGTTTAGTTAGATTTTGAACGTTTAAATTGCAATATTAATTGTAAGTGAGTATGAACTATATTAGCTTAGATTTCACTGTACAAAACGTCTATACATAGTAATTTAAATACTAGTTACACTGTAGCTTGTAGCGTAGTAAAAAGTTTATACTGTAACATTTTATGATGATGGAATGCCATGAAATAAATTAATCATGATTTATGTGTGATGATTACTTGAATGAAATAAAGGGACGTCTTCTTAATTCTTTTTCTTTAATTATTATCTACACTTAATAATCACCAATGATAGTTCTTAAAATTGTCCATTGAAAATCCTGCTATCCGAATTGTCCGAAAACTGGATTAAATATTAAAATTAATTAGGTTTCAGGACTATTTATATAATATAATTTATATTTGTATAACACAATTATTATTATAATGTACAGGCTGCCGCTAGTTTAGCTCTTCAGGGAGGCGGACTAGGTCTGGGAAGTTATGCCACAGCAGAGCGTTATGACGGCTATAGAGGCGGATTTCATACTCTCCGGAAATATTAATTTTTACATAAGAACAATATTAATATTGTGTTCCCTATTGAGGGCTTTGGATTTCTCTTGACGATTGTTTTCACAAGGATCTATGATATTTAACGAATCACACTAAAATGTATTTTAATTTTAGCAGCCAGTTTCATTTTGAGTAGTTGTAGTTTTAGATCGTATTTTATGTGATATATTATGTAGTTATGTAGTAGACCACTAGAAAGTAATAGCTTGGTAAATGTTTGGATGTAAATGGGTTGAACTATATATATTGTATCAACCTGTCGAAAGGTTTTAAAATATATTCTATTAATATAGGTCTGATCTATTCAATTCAACTTTATGAGTAAGAAGGTTTTACGGTTTTAGGAGTTGCTCTTCTTTACCTGTTGTTGGGGATGAGTGCAAGCCTAATTTTTTCAAGAAAAAGTTTACATTGAGTGTTGAAATGCATGAATGCAGCCTGAAGAACATAACATAATTTCTTGTCTTGTCATATTTGTTAATCATTGCTTATGAATCATTTAATTTAAATAATTCTTAATTATCTACAATGGTATGAGGGAAAATGTTTTAAAAAATAAATAAAATGTTTTATTCCAGAATCCCGGATCAAGTTTCAGTGTGTTTTTTAATCATTTTTTCATGTGTCATTTTGTTACGCAAATTCGATCTATCCTAAATGGTGGCATGAGATACGAAAATTGTTGAGCGTTAGGTTTGCTAGCTGATTTGGGGTGAAGACAAAGCCGTAAATGTCAAATTCAAATGATTTTAAATATAATTGATTTACAACTGCAAAAGCCTCAAAGATGAAAAATATAGTGGAACGCAGCCTGGCATCAACCAAACCAAGCGTGCAATTAAAAAAATATGACTGATGTTATTGACTGACTGAACTGATTCTGATATAACTGATTGAATCGAATATCTTATTTGGCAGAAAGAAAATGACTTATGATTTCTTATCATTGGCAGATTATGATTTCTTCCTTAGTTCACCTATGAAGAGAGTGGTTATGAATAAGGCCAACATTTTGCAAAAAATACTTTGAAAAATGCCCACGCAATGTATAGCAAAGCGGTGTCGCTTTTTTCTCAGAATATATTGTAGATTTCGGACATAAAGCCAAAATTGTTTAAGATACTTTGATATACCTTTTTGAAAGAATCATTTTAGTACAACTTAATTTGGTATAGCGTATATAGCTGAGTTTCATTTATTTCAAGTTTATTCCATTCGGCATGAACTTTCAATTTTACACTGCAAATCATATTAAGTGAGTCAATTTGAAAACTCCTAACATTAATTTAATTGAACATTGAAATAGTGTCAATTACATTAGCATTACGAAGTTTTCTGGATTCTGGATCGCACATATGAGCAGAGCTGAAGACTGAAGAGAAGTATGGCTGCAAAAAATGTATTAATGCAATTCATAATAATTCACTTTGCCCCAATAAGCCAAATTTCCTACATTATTAAAGGATGACACGTAGTACATGATAACATTTGTTGATCATTGAATCATGCACGGCAATCGGCAATCCAAGGAAAAATAATTATAATTACAAATTATAGCAGTTTGTCCTAGTAAACTGCTAAATCACAAACATTGAACCTTTGTTGAGTAAAGATATACTGGGTTGGGCAAATATTTTTAACGATTATAAAGTGCTGGGTTAAGCTGCTGGTTTTGAATTTCCTAGCAATAATAGTTTGATATCGGAATATCAATCCGTAATCAAAAATTGATTGTCATCACAGAAAAACTGTTTGATTGGAAACACACTGTATGATGGTGGTACGAGTAATAAATGAGCGGTTATTATAAAATTACACTTATTAGAGTTTCCAGCCAACCAATATAATAAAATGGTGATGCGAGGATAAACAAGCGTAATTTTATACTACTTTCCTGAATCGGAGTTTAACTACGTATTATAAGCAATACAAATAAAATTCGTGTTCTGTTCTGACATTTAAAAATGTTAAACAACATGGGAATATTCTTGACAATGACAAAACCCTTTTGATGCCCTTTGCACGAACAGCTTTTAACCTGGGGCAATATAAGATAGTAATTTTGACATTGCCTAAGTTCCATGAAACATAGTCATAGTAAGCAATAAAATTAACTTCCTTGAAGCTAATTGCAACTTGTAATTTACAAGTATAGTAATATACATACAAAAGCATATCTAATGGTACGTGCCGAATTTCCTTTTTCATCTTCCTGATCTCCGGTACATCATCGCTGAACCAAAACACAGGAACTAATTGGCAACATTTTTGACGAACATTACGAAAACCAATAACATAAGATGAATTAAACAACAACAAATTTCAAGCACGAGTACTTTCTTGAAAACATCAAAGTGTAGATTGCGTATTTTGAGAGTGTGTACTAATGTCGCAAAATAATGAAAATGTCAGACTCGCTTTAAGTACACGACTATCATCAACTTAACATGCTAGAACTTTTATGGATGTGGCATATTTTTTCAAGCTGATGATAAGGAAAAAGTAATTCAAAGTATTGTGACGCACGAAACTATAGGGAGCATTCATCCATCACTCTTCCTTTTATTCCAGATACTTTGTTCATTCAGGCAGCTGAGATCTTGGAACTATCAGAATGAAATGTAGTCATGTAAATGGCATAGGTAGATTTGAGTAATGATGTTTTCTCTTTGCCTTTGATAGCACAGCTTCTTACTAATAATTGTCTACAGCGATTTTGAGTGAACTGTCATGTCAAGTCACATTACTTTACATTTTCAATGTCTACAATCATTATCACATCATCTAGCTAATATGATGCTTGCCAGAGTACCTTGCCTGCGTTTTATGAGTCCGTTGGTCCTTGGCATTATGAGAAAATGATGACTGTCAACTGTATGGGCAGATGGGTTTGATGATGAGAAACGAAACGTTTTATGCTAATGACCACTTTCATAATCTCTTCTATTTACTAGTAGCCTCCAGTCTCTATGAAAATCTACAAAGTCACTCGACTCGCAACTGGCAAGAGTTGATGAGAGCAAGTTTTCCACATCAAAGAAGAAAATCCTCCTTGTTCCTCCTCATCATATTGCTTTTCTTCAAAAGTAACAACCTGGGGAGCAATTGAGTCTTTCCAACGAACAAAAAAATAATGTAATCTTACAAGCATATTCTCCAAACAGCAATAACGGCATAATATGTCGTCGTCCTGTGTATAAATCTGTTTCTACTGCAGCAACAGCAGACTTGCGACTTCACTACCAAGCACAGAAACAGAACAGAGCAGAAGAACACACGCATTCATTCCATTTTCTCTCGTCATATCACAAAATCATTCTACTGTGCCATAATAATATATTTTTATTCTGGGAAGGAGTAAACGGAGAAAGCATAACTTTCCAAAAGAAAGCCGCCGCAACCTATTATCCATGCAAACTAAAAAAGCATCCTCTTTCTACTCTGTTGTTATATTATCACCATCGGCTACTATTATTTCACGCATATTTTTTTGTCTCTATGCGTGTGTGCATGCATACTCAACCGACAAAACACCTAAAGCCCATTGTTGTCTCGTGCGAGGACGGACTTACTTTAGTTGCTTTTGCTTTCTCTGTGCGTTTTGCAGATAAAACTTACACTTTCCCTTTGAGACACTTTTGTGTTCTCTCTGCAGTAGTGTCGGCATTCTTATCTTAAGCATCTTTTTACACGCACGCACGCACACACATGTGTGTGTAGTGCGTGTAGTCTCTCAATTTTGCGTCAATATTTTCTACTATTGTTATTATTATTCTTCCAGAAAACTGCGCGGTATCTCAATGCAGAGAGTTATCATCATCACCATCATAATACTACACACATACCATCATTCTCACCACCATACAAAGTAAATTCTCTCCAAATTCACATGAAACTTTATTACTTTCCTGTACCATACATAATAAAATACACACAGATTATGATAGCCATGTAGCAACAATAGCTTTTGGAATCTTTTTTATTTTCTCATACATTAACTTACTACCAGCAGTCTGGAGTAAATTTTCCCCTAAAGTTTACACACACACATCATTTTGCTTCTTTTAAAATCAAGCATTTCTTCACATCATTCTTTTACCCATTTCCCCATCACCACTACATTATTAGTATGTAGTACATAGCTTTTGTTGCTGCAAAACGCTTATTTTCACTGGTAGTAGTACCAGTCAGTAGTAATACAGATTGCCACCTCCGCTACCACCACCGTACATTGAAGTAACAAAGCAGCCACCACCGACCATCATGATCATCATCACAAGTCCAGCACTACCAAAAGCAAACATCACCATAGGCTTTTTTCTATTATGGAATATTATACACGGCCAAGTGGTAATAGCGAAATGGATGTTCATCGTTGCTGGTTGTCGTCGTAACCGTAACAAAGCAGAGTGTGTGTAGAGCCCTACTAAAGATATGGTTTTGCTTTGCCTTTAATACTTTTTCGCTTTGCTACTGCTGGTGGTAGTCGGTTTAGTTGGTCGATGCTTCGGTATTGTTGGTTTTTTAGGGGGAAAAGATGATGGAAAATACGGAGAGCTGCGTACATTATAATCCATGACTCTCCGTGTGGCATGCCTTTACCAGGAAACTTTTGCTCAAATGAAGCAGCAGCATGAATGAATGAGTGTATGGATGGATGCATAATAAAACACAGACAACCACCTCCGCACACACACGTACCATCATTTTGTCTCTCTTTTAACATTACTATTATTGCAATATTGTACGCATTCAGAACTCGGATTCAGATAGAGGCACAGTCAAACAGAAACTTCATCATAATATCTCGTAAAAAAGGAGAGATACAAGAGAAAAGGAAAATTTGTTTGTAACAATAGAAAAGTTGATAGCAAAAACACTTTTTGTTTGTTGTTGTTTGCGTACAAGAACACTTAATAGGGTTGCCACTTAGTACGACACTGCTGATCATGATGACGGAATAAAAATAAAGTACTTAGTTTTTTGGGGGTTTCCTTCATTGTCAAAGATCCGTAGAGACATTTTTGTATATATGCAGGCATAAAATTTACTACCTACGCAACGCAGTACGCATACATAAAAGGAAAGTGCCAAATGGGAGCCGTAACCACGGATCCATGAACAACTAAAAATCATCATCGTCATCAGCAATACAAGACAACAACTTTTGTCCCAACTTTATTCACTTTTTCTTACCAATTTTTGTAACGTAACACCAGCTTCAAAAGAAATTGCTAGCATGTTGACGACATCTTCAACCACGACAGTGTTTTTCCTCCGCTTCGTCGTCATCTCCGTGGTCTTTCTTATCATCTTTGTCAACTTTGTCATTATTTTGCTAGGGCCAGCCGGAAAGTCATCCTTCTCGACACAAAGGTCGGTGTAGAGAGAAAGAGAATTAGTTAGCGATAAAGAAAAGAAACCAATCAAAAGAGGGAACCCAATAGCTTAATGCAAACACCAGCTTAATAATGTTGGGTTTTGCATTACAAAAAAGATTGGAGACAGGTATCTCTACTACTTAGTTTACAAACGGTAGTAGAAGTAGTAGTAAGTAGCAGGAGCAAGCAATTCAATCCAACTTGCATAATAGCCTTGTCCGTTGTTGTCAGTGGTGTCTGCTTGCAAATATCTGCATCACGTCAAGTTGTTAAGCGTTACCATAAGCGTTGTGTGTGTGTGTGCTACAATAGCTTAGCATTTTACGTTGCTGTGTGAGGCTCCTCTCTGAAAGGTTTTGCATTTTTAACACACTTTTATCATTGTCAAAACGGCTTGGCTTGTCAGTTAGTTGCACGAAAGTCAGACACGAGGTTGTCTGCTCTCTCTCTCTCTCGCTTAGTGTGCGCAGTCATTGTGTGCATTTACATTTTGCTACCAAGCGAATCTATCAACCACTTGAAAAGCTATGAAAACGCCAATAACAGCCTGCATAATCATTAATAGTAAAACTGGTAGTGCTAGAGGTACAGCAGCAATAGCATCAGGGCTAATGTATACTACATCAGCGTACTACTACTGGCAGCCAGATAACTTATGAAGGTCTTATCAATTTTTTGTTTGCTAAATTTTTCTAGCAACGCAATGTAGAAAAGCTTTAAATTGCTGGGATGATAAATAGTGAGAATTATCTAATCTAGGGAACATCTTGTCATAGTCGTTTTGTTCAAGTGTGTTGTTGTGAACTGGCGTTTTAGGGTAGAGTTAAATGAGACTGATGGGATGAGCGATAAGCAGCAAATTTAACACTTTTATATTGCACGTAGTCAGTATACTAAATAATGTGACCAGAGCTATTACGACGAACCTTTTTTGCAAACAGTTTGTTTGAATGGTGTGAATCATTCATAAAATAAACGAGTTGACTGTCAAGAGCAGTTGTGGTGGTGGGAGTTGGATATTACTCTGGCGTCACTTTTTACTCTGTGACCGACAAAACGGTACGAAGCGGGGGATCCTTTGACTTTTGGCAGTTGTGTCTCGTGACAAAAACACCTTTGATCTTTTAGTGGAACTTTTGTTTGTGGACTAAGTGAACTGAGCAAAATTGCCCGAGGTGCAGACCTGTCAAAGGCGGTTATTTGTGTTTTGGAACTTGGTCTACATTTCCATGAATTATAAAACATTCTGGGAAAGCGGGTGAAAGGGAACGAAATATAATATACGCCGTGATAAAAGAAATTTCACCGATTGAAAGGGTAATTGGATGACAGAAGTAATATCAATCAAAGCAGCAAAAGAAAGTTGGACGGAGTTCACGGAAAGATGTGCACGGGCAAACTGTTCCAGTAAAATGTAAATAGGTAAGTCAAATGTCTTTCATTGAGTGACATTATGTCAAGTTGTTTGATACAATTTCTTTTCAAAGGATAAAATTGCATGCATTATTATTCAAACTTTTTGGTTGAGGTTCAAAGTTAAGTGCATCAAAGATGATAGAGTGAATGAACCTTGCAAACTTTTCATGGCATGCAAAAGCATAAAGAAACCCTAATGAGGCATTATGCAAAAAAAGAAAATAAGCTATTTTTGTCATTTTGATGTAGGGTATACATGGGTTATAAATTTTGCCTTCTATTTATCGGGCTATATACATAATAACGTGTTATGCAATAAAAGTTTGTTAGTTTTAGTAAAAGCTTTTTGCACATTATGTATGTGCTGTGCGTGCATGGTCTATAAACATCAAACGCGAATAAACTGTAAACATTAACGGTGTATATGTTAACGAAAATACTTGATTATATATTATGCACGTTTTTACAACAGAGTAAGCAGTGAGCATATGTACATATACTATAGTTTAAACTTACGGTTTCTTTCCTTATGCTCGTGAAATAGTAATGAGTAATGACAAAAAAAACTTTTCAACTCTTTTGTATTGGAAAAGTTTAAACGTATGTTGCTCTGGAATTGTTCAAGTTCTCAAAAAAGAGTATATGCAATCAAAACTAAAGTTGTTTAAACTGAGGAAACAATGTCAAGGCTATGTACTACGCGGAAACTTTCAATATTAACGGTTGAAAGGAGACGCTTTGTGCATATTAAATATTCACAAGCAATATATTTTTGTCATATTTCAGATAGGAGGATTTGATTTTATAGAAGATTATTCAACTCGAAAAATATTATTTAGTAGTAGGGAATGAGATAGTAAAAATGATTACTACTATAACTGAAGTGAAGGTTATGTAGGTATTACATGAAATACATATTTGCGCATACTATGGTCATTAGTCGTTAGCCATGCATACCTATTAAACAATATGTTTCCTATTGACAGGGCATACTTCTAGCAGCAATCAGCAATGTATGAGGTAGTTTGTGTGTAATTTGGGGTAATTGGTTTAACAAATATTATTTGGCAGTTCCAACGTCACTAGTTTAGGAGATGGAGTGTTTTAGAGGTCTAACAGCATAGCCAACGGCCAGGATATAGTAACAAGGTAATAACGCATCCAGATGCGCACTAACTTTACAAACAATTTATCCCAGATCCTGTGCTGGCAAAGATGCCAGATGGTTTTGGAACACCAGAGACCAGAGCTAGTTGTCACGTTGTACTGTATTACTGTGCAAACAATTAATTACAAGGAATCGATATGCCTACAAGTTGAGTTTACACACGTAGATTTCCCATGCGGCCTGTGACTCATTTTAAGATGTAGCTGTAAATGTATTATGTCTCCAGCCAAGGTCCCTTGTCTCGTTTTCTCAGGTAGTTTTTGGAAAGGGAAGCAAGAATCTAATATATTTTATCCAACTCCACCAACAAAGGGAAACCTGTAGGAGTCAAGTTCATTAGAACTACGTAGTAGAAAAATTAATTAACTTCAGAGAGGCCACCTTACTTTTCATCTCACATTTTTCATTTACTCGCCAAGTGCGTCAAACCAGGTGCTACGGTTTATGTCACAATGTCTAGAGTACCTAGTTTTTTGCAAGCACAGCCATATAATATATCATCATCAGAGTTTTCTCTCTTTCATCTCTCAACATCCTTCATCATCAAACCGTCTGTTCAGCTCTCAGATTTAGAGAGCGCACAAAGGGGAAGGCTTTCGAGGCTCTTAGCATGCTGATCTCAGATCAGCCTTTTCAGTTTCCAAGAAAGCACAACAGACACAGGCAGAACCAGTTGTGTAGGCTGAAGAGGTAGAACACGTCATTAAAATGTTGCCCGTCCAATCCAATGCCGTGGTTAATGTAGATTTCTTGGTAGTGCGGATGCCTACTCATGGAAATCCTAAACGGAACATGAGAAAGCTAACAGCTAAATAGTCTGTTGCCTGACTGAGACAGAGAATTGAATTGAAATGCAAAAAACGGACGAAAGGTAAACCTTAAACCGGATCATGCAAACAACATACCTACATCATGTAGATTAGTTTGATTTAGGAGAAATCCCCAAATCCCAAATGCTTACTTTTATGTTTGTGGTGAAAAACTAGAACTTTGACATTTTCAACGAAAGAGAAAAAAATGTTGAATGCCTTCCTTCAGTGGAATGGAATTGGATCGTTTGAAAATGATCCCAGCAGGAAAGAAAAAACCCCCGCACAAAAACGCGACAATTCTGATGGAAAATGTGATATTTTATATGCATTGTTATTTCTAATTACCTTTTGCAAAATGTCATAGTATTCTATAGCATAAAAATAATGAGATCATCAATATTAACAATAACTATCATTGCATGCAAGCAAACCGCGTAATTGTTACAGGTGGCTGCAATTCGTTTTTATAACATGCCAGTTGAATGCAAGTTACTCAGAATTGCTGGTTCTGCAACAAGTACAAAATAGCAATTTGATCAAAGAACCTATCTTTGGACCAGTCTGTATAGAAACAAGTGTGGCGTGGCGTGATTTTGACACGTGACGAAACAAGTGCAACTGCAAAACTACTCCAGAATTTCAGTGATTGAATATTTAGAAAAAACACAATTTTTATTACCTATTTACCCAATAATAATGAAAGCAATTAGCCGCATGAAAAACTGCGTTTGACAACTGATAACTTTATTATTATTTATCATAATTTACTCAAATTGCTGACAACTGAGGAATGGTGGACCATTATTTCGTGTAATTTGCAGAGAATCAATGAAACGCTCAAAAATGCTTTGTTCAACGGAGCTACTATAGACATTTTAACACAAAGCATTACATATCAAATGGTACGTTACTCATATTCATTCAAATTATTACTCATTCCTCAGTTCACGCTGACAATCAAGTCAACAATCACGTGGCATTGCTAAAAGTTTTATATATCTTTCTTTGTGGTAGTTGTACAAAAGCAAAACAAATCACAGTTGAAGTTATGCAACGTAAGATTTTCTTTCATTCTTTTGCAGTTGTCGAAGAAGTTGAAAACGCTTTAAAATATGAGATAATATACCATTTACCCGAAATGAAAACGTTTTCATTCAAGACTAAGTGGCTGATGCTAGCATTGTGTAGTTATATAATTTAACAAGCAGTATTAGTCATCATTTTTATTGCCACTGTAAGGTAAGCCCTTTTCATTCATGCCGTGTTTTTTTTACAGAGATATGGCAGCGGCACTATTTGGTAATCTAAATGACTGTGTGGTCGTTTTCCCTTTTTATATAGCATTCTGGTGACTGACCATCATCAAAAGTATCGTGATTGAAACTCAGTGAAGTAGGGATATTGTCTGAGAGTTGTGAACTACAATACTGCACGCAAAAGCTTTTCAGTAAAATCACCTCGTTTTTTTGAAAAAGTTGCCAACAATTTCTTTTTCCTTTCATTTGTGCATATTATCTATTTAAAGTTTTAAATTGCGATTTAGATAAATGAGACATGTATAAAACTAATAAAATAACAACAACGCATTAGCAATATGTGCGGCGGTGCAATAAAATAAGTAACAATGCACAATGATTTGTTAACTTTACGTTGAATAGGCCGGCAATTTCAGGTTACATGACTATTTAGGCTAGGCCACCTGAAAAAAGTGTTGACGGTGATGTGATGATGAGGATGTATGGATGGATACCGATCCCACCATCAGAGTCAATTTACAACTTTTTTATACACTCCATCCACAGTCATCTTCCACGCGTTCGAGTACTAGGATGGATGATTCATACTTTTTTAATAACGAATTACATGCAGAATAGGTGGGCTATATTGTAACTTGTAAAACGCAATAGAGCGTAATAAAGCGTTGCAATTTCTTTAGTAAATGGATATAAATGCATTTTATAAAATGTTTGCATAATTTTGTAGAACTGATATTCAGGTTTACAAGTAGTAGTGCATTTGCTGGTAAGTTGATCACGATAAAATTCATTTTACTCTTGAGCGTGCGCCTTTGGTACGTCCTCCTTTTGTTGCCAAAGTGGACACACTTATGAAGGATTTTTAATAATAGTAGCAACCTGTATTAGTCAGATCATTAGAATGTGTGAAATGTCTGAACTTGAACAATATCATATCATCTTGTACAAGTAAACTCGGTGGGTTTATCGCTACTTGCTATCATTAATTTTTGTCCATGTGCTGATGGCAATATGCAACTTTGTTATATTAACTTGTTCGCCAATGTGTTATGATTGACAGTGACCAGTGGTCAACATTGAAGTTTCCGTCCCCAAAGCATTGAAACATGAATTGAAAAGGATATAAAGTATAACAAGATAAATTTTCAATACTTTAGCGTAAAATAAGATAATAATTAGAAGAAGGCTGTTGCAGCAATAATTTCAAAGAAATCTTTTCTGTGATCAACAGTTGGAGCCAACATTTGTTCTTCATTTTATGACGTGCATGCATTTTGTTGCAAAAATATTTTCCACTTGAGCGGCGACTCAATTTTGAAAGCTACCCAGCATGAGTCTGTGCTGTTTGTCCTGTCTTTTTTATTGAGATGTAGAACTGAAATTGAAGAAAAATTGTTTTTCTTTCCAATGTCAGCAGTAGTCATCATCGAAAGGAGTGTAATAATAATAACCGCTCACAGTAGCATGTAATTGGTTGTATGTATGACACTGTCATCCTGCTGCGCGTTCAATGTCCAAAATATCAGGTTAACCAGCAAATTCAGCACAAGTAGTAGTAACAGTGTTGTATCTCATCTTATTGCCACAGGTTTTATGAAAACCTTCTCCGAATATTTGCAACGTAGGTAGTAATTTTCTTAATAAAAAAGGTGATTTGAACCATGATTCTCATTCGATTTGATCGCCTGGTTGCCGTAAAGTAATACCGCGTTACAAATCGATAATTGATTCATTTTACAGAAGACGAGCATATTATCTGCAGTGTACCTAGCAATTGTGATTACATCTTGTCAGCGTAATATGATTTCAAAGTCAGTGAAGTACAAGCTCTTTTTATGCAACCTTTAATTTTTTAATACATTTTTGTGAGGATGAGTTGCGAGTACTTCAAGTACTTTGTGAACACGGCAACTCCACAGAAGAAGATTCCCACATGTAGGGCAACCCAACTCAATGCCAGTACACATAAAACAAAAGCCAGCAGTAAAACATCCAACGTTTTTTGTCGTTTTGTCGGCACTAGGTACATTGTTTCAGGATGAACTTATCATCAAATCGTCAGTGCAAATGTGCTGCGGTGCGATACCAAATTTTTGATGACTATGCGTAATGTTCTGGTAGAGCGTATTTTTATGAGAAAAGTTCTCAAGTCAGGAAGTCTCATTATCCACATTCATTTCAATAAAAATGCTGTTCTGGTTTCTGTTAACTCGGTATCCAAAGAAATGCTTTGCGACAGCACAGTATTAGCCCTCCTCTTTGATAGGCAGGCATGCAAATAATGTTATGTTTATTTTGCACTTGGCAAACCATCCTTGAGACAGTTTCTTCAGCATTTTTATTTCTCATGACATCTACCAACGTGGCAAAGGCAATTAGCACCAAAGAAACAATAGCGTGCATGAGGATTATCACGTTCATTAACGCTTTCAATACCAAAATTAAAACTTTAATTAAAGTTAAAAGTCACAGGTTCCATTACACGGTTAGTATTGTGTTCCACATTAGCCACATCCAAGTCCAATGACATTTCGCCTCTGCGAAAAATAATTTAATCTACGTGCTACTGCGTACTTCCCTATATCATGTTACGTGTATGCCCTTTATCTACAAAATAGGTAGTTATAATGAAAATCATTGCTCTAGTATTGACTTTTGTCATTAACGTTAATTTTCATGTAATATTTGCCATAACTTGAGCATCTTCCGTAGTCTTTGATTAATATTAAAGCTGAGCTCGATGTTGAGGTACTCGACTCCAAGCAAAATTCCAGCACAATGGTCATTCAGTTAGGTCTTCTTCTGACACGCACGTAGTATTATTGCACGCTAAATGTAAACAGCAGTTATTATACATTCAGTCATTATTGTTATGCTTTTTCCTTGAAAATGATTATCCCTTCTTGAACTGCTTCTTGATTGATGTCTGCAGACCAGTAACTCAATGTCTCAACAATACTTAACATTACACTTTTATATCCATTCCACACAGCTTGTTTTCATATGCTAGCAAAATAGTTAACGATAAAGCGCTAAAATAAAGCATCACTATTATGCAAAATGAAAAAGAGGAAGCAGCCATAAACAGTGTAACCAGTTTAATCTGCAACTCTTTCTAAATGCTTTGCAGTTTGCAGCAACGCAATTTGTGGTTTGGTAAAGTAGGCAGTTAAAAGATTCTGCGTGAACTGCTTCATTTAGTGCGAAGGAAATTGTTGCAGGGCACTCATACGTATCTGCGCTAGCTAGCCACACACACGCACAAATATATCTGACGCAAATTTCTGTGCGCTAATGCAAAAGTGTGCAAAGCGTGATTGACGACGACTTAATGGAAACGTACTTCATTACGTGTCTGCTTTTGAACAACAATAATAACAACAAAAATCTTGATCAGATCGGATCAAAACGATAAGTGTCTTCATTTTTTATTGCTCTGATTTGTTTATTAGGTGGCTTTATTGAAAAGTGTCGCGTGGCCTCTTGACGCTGCTGAGAGCAAGAAAATGGCAAGTGATTTTTGTTTGTGTAACGTGAGAGTAGAGTATAAACTAGAAAATCTGCGTGCTTGAAAAAATTGCATAAGAGCAGAAATAACTGGTCAAGCCGACACTACTAGTAAATTTCAGGATGAACAAAGTGATGTGGTCTGTTGTACATGGAAAATGGCGTGGCAGCACATGTAAATAGTGACGGCAAGATGTGCGTGGAAAGGGAAGGAAGTGGAAGTGTGCTCACTTTTTAGAAGTGCGGTGGTGGTGGTGGTGACGATTGATAACAAGCATATAGTCATATCATAAATCAACAAAGGAAGTAAACGTTGCTATCATTTTCTAGAATTGCCATTTTATCGTCATTTCCCATTCCTCGTGTTTGAGAGTAATCATAATCACATTAAACAAAATGTAGGTATGCTTGTCATTATCCTTTTTAGAGAGAAGAGAAGAAGGCAGATATAATTTTTCGAGTAAAGTTTCTTCATGATTGAGGCAGATAATTTGTTGAGGCAATCATGTTTGCATAGTGGTAAATTGTGGTTAAAGTATACTGTATAGTGGTTTAGCTGATGAGAAGCATAGACAAAAGTTTGCAAATTGACAGAGAGGATTGGAATAAGCGTTTCACTTTATTTTTTTTTACTTGGTAGACATTTTTTTAATATTTGGTTTTATCAATCAGGTTGAGTTCAAAATGAGTAGTTATGAAACGAGTTAAAAAGTGTGGTAATAAAAAACGGTAAACTTTTTTTTTGCATTACGTATCAGGCTATTAAGCGTTGACCATATTATTGATGTTTATTGTGCATGCATAATTTACGCCAAGAGAGATTATAAAGTGGCAGTTATTTCACAATTCATCATTGTAATTGTCCATTTACTCAAATCATGTAATTTACTCAGTAGTAGCTCGTTTAACTTGTCATAAAGTATTAACGTGAAATTATTTCTGTGAAACTAGCTAGTACTTTTTGCATAATCAGTAGTGCTACTACTTTGGTTTCTTCCAAGTTTTTATTCCTTTGGAATATTATTTTTCGGGGAATTGTGAATAAAAAGGAAGTGCCTTTTTCCTTTTATGCTCACCGGATATCTCCACACGAAAACGTTTTTTCATCGGTCAATTTCATTAGCCCTGATCTAATTGAGGTTCGTTAAGGGAGTCACAACTTGATTAGGTATAAATGCAATTATAGTTTGAGTAACTCATTCATTGCTATCACTATCATCATCAGAAGCATATTTTCTTGCACGTAGCATCACAACCTACGTATACAAGTTATTTGAAAGAAGTCAACTCTAAAGAGTTGTCATGAAGGAAATCTGATAAAAATATTTCAACTTTAATTGTGCTTCTGTGATAATCTGTTCTAGTTGTTACTAATTCTAATTCATTGCCCATTTCAATAATAATTCTTCATTTGCTGCAACTCAATCCTCTTTCTGTTGCTGTTGTTGTTGTGATATCTGATTAGTAGTGATTTGAATGGGGACCCACAAATTAAAATAGGGTAGCAGTACACAAGGTTATTTGAATGGAATACAAAACTGCATTTTTAACAACTGCATTCCATTTACCTAAAGGAACTCTGTTCAGAACCACATGAAATTATTAAAATCTCTGTGAAAAAGGGCCAACATGACACGTTCCATTTAGTATCATAACCAGAGATCCAATTCTAATTCTAATGCAAAAAATGTGCACTTCCTTCTGTACTTGATAAAAAAATACTTGAAAATTGGAGTATGTACGCTTGCATGCTTGATGAGCAAGATATTCTGGTATTTTGATGAATGACAGGATATTTTCTGCTCTTCCTCCCTTTCGTTGTATGGTTCATTATTAGCGTGCTTTTGATATCTCTTTGTTGACTTAGCAGCTAATGCTAATTGAGTAAACAATTACATATTTGTCCAAAGAAATAAGGCATGTTGTTTGTGTGGTCTATACTTATCATTTCTAATGTCACATTTGAATTGAATGGTCACACCGCAATGGCACTGCCAATGCCGAAATTTTATTCAGAATTTTTGTAATACATTTTTTGATAAAATGATCATATCCTGAGATTGCAATAAATATCTCTGTATTCTGACAAAACAAACATAAATTGGAGATATTTGATATTTTTGTCAGAAAAGTCGTGGGCTTTTGCTCAGTGACACGCATTAGCATTGTATTGTCGAATTACCGTCAAAGGAAGTAGAAAAGCTTTATCCTTAGGACTTTGAACGTCATCGGCTGCTACAACAATAAAGGCAAAGAAGTGAGATAATAGGTTCAAACAAAGTGGTAATCCATGCAGGAAAAGGCAAGGCAACGGACACCCTGCCGCCGCCTCCACATTCTCAAATCTTTTTGGAAAAGCAAAACCGGAGATTGATTGTGTGATAATTTTGTTTGCTTTTTGTATTATTAGAGGAAACGGGCTAGTAATGGTGTGGGTGTTTTCACGTTGTTGTTGTGTGTCATCAGTCATCATAGGAGACCGACGACGATCCTATTTATATCCACTTTCCACTCGATACTAGATACTACTAGAGTGTACATGTACACAAGAAGGCATGCACATATCATTAGATGAGAAACGGGGCACGTTGATAACTTCTTAGACTTTGGTGTTCTCACCCTGTGTGCTCAGTGAACAAAGTGATCATTGTCAGAAAAGACAAGCTAGATTTTGGGAGAGGATTTAAGGAAGAGACATTCAATTGAAATTGAGACACATGCATATATTCACAATATTATCACTCCTCCGGATGTAAAACTTGTATTAATAAAACAATTTCTGTTTTGGGATATTCATAAGTACGGAATGAATAACAAGAAGTGTGTAAAATGACTGGGAATTTCCTATTAAAATCTTCTACGACTACTCACCAAAACGGAAGAGGACACTTGAAAAAAATGTGGATAGGGGCTATATTGTTGTACGCATTCATTCATGCCAAGAAGTAAGGCAGTAAACGAATTAGGGTACATTTTCGTGATTTACTTCTGCCACGGCTTTACCACCACCATCATCATCACCGCCTTAAAGTATAATGTCGCATTTTTACTTGATCAGTCACAAGAGATGCAATCCTCGTGGTTGACTAGGTCCAACTGCATGGACTTAAACTTGTGTTAGTGTTCAAAACGCTGCTGAATCTCCTTTTTAGGAGTGACGTAAGGGAACATCCCTGCTAAATTCGTGTTTTAGGTAGTAAGAAAAGTGTTTTGTCGTGATCAACTACATGTTACAGACATTAGATGTTAGACAACACAATTCACACATGTGTAATTAAGTGCCACGCACGCCTGCTAATTAGCCAGATTTTCTGTCCCTTTCATTTTCACACGTTTTTTGGGGTTGTGTGATGATACCAGTGTTGGTTTTAGTGCTTGTTTAAAATAGGTTTTCTTTAGTAGTACCACCCTGCAGCATAAAAAAAACTGTCATAAAAATAAAGTTTTTTTAGACTCGCACTCACTCGTCAAAATAAACAAAAGAGGAAAAATGAGTCGACCGTTACTCCGTGAAACGATTGCGTACAGACCTATGATTATGGAAACACGAGGTATGTGAATTAAGAGCGTTTGAATACAAAGAAATGTGCAATGGGCAATATATATTTTTTGTACACGTTTTTTTATATTTCCATTGTCAATCCGTTGTTCCCCATTCAGTAGACGTGTTATGTGAATGATGATGGATATTAGATGTGTGTTCTGTTGCATTTTAATTTATTGCATCACTCACGACAACGTCATCATTGTGATGTGATCCACTCCTTGTCATCATCATCCTTGGTCTATGTGTAATATTATCATCATCTATCTCTATTCCACCAAAAAACCGTTCCTTTTACTGCAATTGCATGAAAGTGATTTCAATTTGTCTTGAAATTTGACACGACCAGTTGCAGAAACGGTTGAAATAATGAAAAACTCTGTTTTAAAAGGGAGAATGTGAGCTACCCTTACATTTGAATGACAATGCAATGATGGGCTGTAAATGAAAATTATTACACGGTTTTACGTATTTATTAGTAGACAGGCGTTATTATGTTTTGGGTTTTATATTTTGCCAATGTAGTACAAAGATGACAAAATCTCCTCTCACCTGCATTTTACCTGACTGTTGCAACCACTCCTCTCTGCGTTGAAATAGGTTTTGAGCAGGGATTACATTAAATTTATATATAAGAAAGGCTTTGAAACAAATTCAAAATCAACCAGAGGAACAAATAAAGTCTCTTTTTTTGCGTCTGCCGAGCTCTAAAAATGAGTTTCAAGTTTAAACGCTTGCCTGCTTGCAAATAAGCGTCTCTTCTTTTGTTCAACTTTGTACGCATCCTTTACTACTCTGCACTGCTTGCTATTATCGTCACGAAACAAAACTAGAAAAAAATGATCCGTTGTGCTTGGCTAACCCAAAAAAAGAAATTTTGCAATGTAACAGCATTAACAGCAAAGTATAAAGTGAAGCCGCACAAGAGAGAGAGATTTGACGGGATAACTTGAGTAAATGACTATGACAAAAAAAATCTGAAGACAAAACGGATGTCGCATAGTCTCGTATACCTTTATTAAGTAGCCGCAGGCTAATTATTCATAATGGACCTTTTGTCTGTATCGGTCCGTCCGCCCGTCCGCCCGTCCGCCCGTCCGCCCGCCCGTACGCCCGTACGCCCGTACGCCCGTCCGTCGCCCCTAAAACGCCCCTTAGAAATGGAATTTTTGAATTCTGTTTTTTTCTAAACTGTACCTCTCAACAAGACCTCGCGCCTGGTCCAAAAACATTTTCACAAAAACACACCAGAGGGCGCTAAAAATTGAAAAAAGTGTATAACTCCGTTCCCTTACAACTTTTTTGAGTTCTGTTTTTTGGAATAGGTTCCTTAGGTCCTACTCCATCTATTGACACCCCAATTTTTTCCCAGCGCACGCCCCCTGGCGGCCAAATTAAAAAACGTCATAACTCCGTTCCCTTACAACTTTTTTGAGTTCTGTTTTTTGGAATAGGTTCCTTAGGTTCTACTCCATCTATTGACACCCCAATTTTTTCCCAGCGCACGCCCCCTGGCGGCCAAATTAAAAAACGTCATAACTCCGTTCCCTTACAACTTTTTTTAGTTCTGTTTTTTGGAATAAGTTCCTTAGGTCCTACTCCATCTATCGACACCCCAATTTTTCCCCAGCGCACGCCCCCTGGCGGCCAAATTAAAAAACGTCATAACTCCGTTCCCTTACAACTTTTTTTAGTTCTGTTTTTTGGAATAAGTTCCTTAGGTCCTACTCCATCTATTGACACCCCAATTTTTTCCCAGCGCACGCCCCCTGGCGGCCAAATTAAAAAACGTCATAACTCCGTTCCCTTACAACTTTTTTTAGTTCTGTTTTTTGGAATAAGTTCCTTAGGTCCTACTCCATCTATCGACACCCCAATTTTTCCCCAGCGCACGCCCCCTGGCGGCCAAATTAAAAAACGTCATAACTTCTTTCCCTTACAACTTTTTTTAGTTCTGTTTTTTGGAATAAGTTCCTTAGGTCCTACTCCATCTATTGACACCCCAATTTTTCCCCAGCGCACGCCCCCTGGCGGCCAAATTAAAAAACGCCATAACTCCGTTCCCTTACAACTTTTTTGAGTTCTGTTTTTTGGAATAGGTTTCTTTGACCCTAGTGGACTTCCACGACTCTTTCATTTTGAATAAAAATTTCTATGCGGCTACTTACTTCAACATTTACAAGGGTTTATTTAGACAAAAAATATTCACTAGAGCATCCCATCATAATATCTTGTTTACTAGTTTTGACTTTATATAAAGAAATTGAAAAATAGGATCTTGAAACGATGCTTTATATACATTTTGTACGGTTTTCTATTCAAGTTTCTATTCTTAGCGTTTTCAGACAGACACAAAAATGATAGAGATGATGATACAATTAGCTTTGACAATTGGAGTCACTGATCTTCGCAAACAATAGCTTGTTTTGTTGGCATATTGCTCTAAAATGCCCACAATCATCTAATTTTCTACAGGGAAAATAATAGATTTTTGTCAATGTTGTTAGGGAAACGGCAAGAAATTATTATTATAAGTTATTTTTATGACTACCTAGCACATACGAGTTAAAATTGGCTCGATTTATGGCTAGACAGACAGATTTAAAAATGCTAATGTTGACTGTGGTAGTTTCAACAAATGGCGTTGGCAGTGATAACACGTCTCGTTATGCTTAGATTCATTTGCATTGTACAATAGGCATTATTTTTGCGCATTGACTACAGAGTTTTATCTCTTGTCACTGTTGGGTATAATGTGTAAACAATGTCATTTTCACAAAAAACACGTTTTCATCATGTTTATTTGAAATGGTGGAATTTATCGTGATCAAAATGTTGAGACGAGTAAATTAAAGATGTTATGTGGTTGGTAGCAACCGTAAAAAATGCAAGAAATCATGTAGTATGCTTTTGTTTTTATAGAGCATCGCGCTTCACGACGTCGATCGCTTTGGACGTTAACAACCAGCCTAATGGCAGGGACTGCTGCTGCTGCCGGTTTGCTAAACGGCGAACCTCCGGTAGCTCCCCGACCTCGAGGCAGTCACCCATCCGTCCGGGAAATTCACAAGAATGCCTGGCTCAAACGTCAAACATCGGTGGACAAGAAGGGAACCCATTTTTCCAAAAAGGGAGACAAATTCTGGGTTGTATTCTGTGTGCATGACGATTCCGAGGCTTTCCTCGAATTCTACGCGGAGCCAAAAATGGGAACTCTTCATAAACCACTGTCTGCCATATCGCTAAACTCCTGCTTGCACGTATCTCCGTCAATTGTGGCCGGACAGGACAACGAGTACCAGTTTGCGGTCACTCTGCAAACCGAAGTGATCCGGCTTGTGGCTGCCAACTGGGACCAAATGATTGAATGGGTGGAGAGTCTCCAGGGCAAACTCCGAGAAATGAATATACTCAGTCCAAAGGACAATCTATACAGCAAGTTACCTGAGGGTCCTCCCATTCCGAAAATCATAGTTGGATCCGTGGCTTCTACCAGAGATCCAAATTCTCCATTGCCACCCACACCTAGTACATTCAACGGATCATTGGCTGGAAATCAGCAACAGCAGAGCAGCAGGGTTTTGTCATCCTCTAATCAAAATGCCAGTGGTGGGGGCAATGCAAGAACTGAACAAGTCAATCGCAGAAGTGCAGACTCGTCCGCAACTACACATCACACTTCTGTCTCCCAAAATAGTTCAACTAGTCGTGCACCGGTGAATGGAAATGCTGCTGCTTTATCAACCAATTGTCATCATCGTACTGACAGGCAAATCTCGCGAGGAAACCGTATGAACGTTTTATTGGATTTTCAAAATGTTCGTATGCAGCCGTCGTCAACGTCAACTTCTTCGTCTTCTGCAGAAAGTGGTGCAAGTCAAGATAGCAGTACAAGCCAGCCGCCCGTTAGCAAAAGAAAGCAACAGAAAATATCCGTGAAGGTGAGCGTAGATGTGGTAAGCTCTGTTGGAGGTCACAGCACGAGGCAGTCGAGTCATCAACGACAACAGCAAAACGGCTCCTCAACAGCTTCTGCAACAACGACAGTGGTTGTTATTGGAAATGGAGACGTACGTATTCAGAACAACGGAGACATTCAGAGAAGTCGAGTGGAAAGTGGTGGAAATGTTGACGTATCCACATCCTCTGCGCAGTCATCCTCCGTGGTTGTAAATGGTTCCAGTGAAGCAGTGGCAGCAACAGTAGTGGCAAGGGAACAGGGATCTCATCAAAGTCAAAATGGACCTGAAACTAACTGTGTAAGCCGAGTGGCGGTAAACGGGGTAAAAGTGGCTAAATCCAAGCCGAACGCGTCGTCAAATGCTGTTAATGCCACCAATGGTGATAATACTAATGGAGAATTACTGGTGGACATTGAGTCAGGGGTGGAGTCCAGGGTAACAAAAAGTAAAACTGTGGCAACGGCAGCTTCTGTAGGAAAGCGATCCTGCTCCTCGGAAAATATTTATGAGCACATTTACATTCCGGAGAGCCGACCAATTGTTGTAGAGAGGACCAATCATCAGAATGGGGTGAAATGCAACAACGGAAATAACCATCACCAGGCCAAACCGAGATCTCAGAGGACTCCAGAAGAACTGACTCCAGCAGGCGCTGCTCGAGAGGCACACGCAAGGCGTTTAATGAAGTAAGTTACATAAATTGTGTAAAACATGTAGTTTTAATTAATTACCAAGTTAACTAATATTGATAATGTGATATTGTTGTTACAGAAGTAGCAATGGTAGCGGTGGCCAAAGATCGTCTAGTTTAGGTAGAATCGAACTTCTACCAGTGACATCCTCGTCTGGGCAAACTTCGTCATCTGAAAGTGCTCAGCCTCGTCTGCCCGAGCACCATCGAGATCGCCAAGAGGCTACACGAGCAGCTAGAAGCAATGGAAACAGAAACCATAGCCAACAACATCAGTCAACCGAAGAAGCATTGATGAGTCGGTCAATTGGAAACTCGACATTTTTTGCAAACAATTGCACCACAGCAGCAGTACAGCACCCTACGTCACCTGCACCACTTCAAGGTAATCCCTTGGATGCTTTAATAGGGTCACGCAACGGGGAGTATCGTCTACGTCGGGATGAGTATTTGATTCGGGCTTCATCAGGTGAAACAAGCAGTAGCAGTGGCAGCGAAAACGACAATCATTCCGGAAACCAGCATGGTTCCTCTGCTAAAAACGAGTCGCACATGAATGGAGGTCATTTGCCATTGAAGGAACAGCAGGTTATACATTTGCAAATGGAAATTAACCATCCGGGTGGTGTTAGAGTGATCTTGAGGAAAAAGGATTGCATGAATAGTATTGCGTTTGTGGATTATCTCGGTGCAGTTTGGTATGTCAATACAATGAAAAGCATTATTTCAAAATCATTCTTAAGTTAAAACATTTAAATCAGATTAATAATGCTATCTATAATCTATACTGTTATAGGGTTGCTGGTTGGAAACAAACTCAGTTTCCAGTGCTCTACTATGGATTTCACGTGGGTGACCAAATTCTGAAAGTGGCCGGTGTTAATGTACAGTCCAGTGTTGAAGCTAGTCGTGCTATCAAGATGGTGTCATCTTTGCAGGTAAAAAATTACACGAATGCGTAGTTAAATTGACAAGTTATTAGCAAAATGAGACATTAACTTGATTTTATGTTTTGCCCAAAGGTTGAGTTTATTATCAGAAGACTGCCGTACGGTCGGGTGTTTGCACTCAAGCGAAGTCGGGACGGAGAGCCGTTGGGCCTTGTGGCAGAAGGCGGTTCTGGTGAAATCTCAGAGGTGCTTCCGGATGGACTGGCAGCAAGATATGGCCTACCTCCAAAAGGCTTATCTGTGGATGGGCAGACGCCTTGCAACTGGTACCTCACCGAAGTGAACAACCGTCCTTTGAGCCTCATGTCAAAGGAGAATGAAGTCAAGGATAGACTGAATGCTGTAGGAAAGGAAATATCCATTCTCGTTCAACCCGCTGACTTGGTCAAGCATCTTCGTAAAAGTCTGAAATCCTACAAGGGCTTCAAAGATTACGTTGTGGGATAAAAAACCACACATACAAAAACCAAATTCGTTTCGGAAACCTTGATATGAAATATTTCTATTGGAATTGTTATTTAGTATTAGTGTCATTATCAGGATAACATGCTGTTACTTATACTATTTCGAAATTGGACAGTTCTCTAATTTAGATTTAGGGTAATGATCAATGATATACTACACACATCATTAATTCATTATACAGATATAGATGGAAGAAACTAGAATCTTGTTCTATTATCAGGTTTGCTTCTAGCATCCGGAATTTAGTCTTCTGGACGGTTTGGAATGCAAAATAACATGAAAAAGTTTCGATATTTTGTTCGTTTCGAAAACATAAATCATTTGTTATCCTGGTTTCACAGTCATAAAATCATATCATTATTATCAAACAACTGCTACATTTCAATTCAAATAGTTATTATCAATCTAGATTAAGAATATTATTAGAACAAACCCATAATGCAATGCGTCAATGATACAGCTACTTGTGCGTCAGTCCTAAGTCGTCTTTATTCGAATATATTATTACTATGAGTTGGTTTGATAAATCATAAATATTTTTATAATATTTTCTTGCAACAAATTATGTCATTTAGCTTTATATACTTCTATTTATATATTTATTTATCAATTGCTACATTGTCACTGTTCATCAGGTATAAAATATAATATGTATGCATACAACATATTATTATATTATTCTGCAGACACGATTAATCGCATTATTTTCCTGTGATTTTTTTCATCGTAAAATATTTAATTGAATCCACAATGATTATAAGAATGAAGAATAAACTGAAAAGCGCATGCTTGAATGTTTCAAAAAATAACCAAAAACAGCCAATAAAGTACACCGTACCAAAAACAATACAACGGTAATATATGAAAATCTGGTCGCTTATTTCTTGGCATGTGGCAAAAATGATTTTTTCCTAAACAATATCTGTGAATCATGGTTGACGCATGAAGACCATTATTATGTCCAACTTCAGGAATAAAAGGATTGAGAAAATATCAAAAGTCTCTTGAAGAAGTAAGAAGATCATGCAAGTGCAGGCGCAGCAAATAATAAGAATGACTACAATGAATGAATGTAAAATTCCAAGCAAAGTGAATGGGTTAGATAGAAGAAGTTTGATTATTAACAAAGAATATTATTATTAATTACATGTCGGAATCACAAAATACAATAATATCACAGCTACATGTTTACAGATACAATGTCATAAATATCACGGGTTTTAGATTACAAGGTCAGTATAAATTGAACAAATTGACTAGTCACTAAAGTACAAATACGTTACATAAATTATTACAATAATTAAAAGATAAAAGAAAACTAAAAGATTCGAACGCGCACGTTGAGATCCAGAACGGCAATGTATCCAGCTCGCGTAACGGTAAGGTCCAGGGGTGAGTCCAAACCCGACTCTCCAATTCGGTAGATATGTCCAAGTGGCTGTCCATTTGAACGGAAGACTTTGATGAGATTGTGTCGGGTGTCGCAGACGAGAATGTCACCAGCTGCATCCACGTCAATTCCTGAAGGTCGGAAGAGATGACTTCTTTCCACAATTGTTTCCATTTCTCCTGAGATAACGTTGAGGCGATAGACACGGTGTAGGTTAAAGTCCGTCACGAACAAGAATGTCCCTGGAATAAAAAGATGACGATTATAAAATGAGTATGTGAATTATTATCTGCATGAACAGTATAAGAATGATCATTGGGGTAAAAAGGTTCCAAGCTATTATAGCTTACCCGTGTTGTTAAAGACGATTCCGCGGGGGTTGTTGTGAACACTCCTGTTGCGTTCACTCTGTTTCGTCCAGAAGGTGAAATGGCGAAGATATTGTCCATTTGAAGTGAAAAGCTGCACACGATGATTTGAACCATCCGTGACGGCAATTTGGCTTCCATCCGGTGACATGGCGATTCCCCAGGGAAAAGAAAATTGGCCTGGTCTCTCTCCCTTTGATCCAAACGTGAAGACGCATTCTCCTGTGGTGGCACAGAGGGCTTGAACTCGGTGGTTATCCTTGTCCACAATGAGGATCCTGTTGTGAACAGCGTCAAAGGCTAATCCAGTGGGTCGATTGAAGAGTCCCGGTTCTGTCCCGGGTCCACCGAATTTTTCTTGATATTCGCCGTCTGGCCCATAAACCAGGATTGCATGATGCTCTCGGTCTGCAATGTAAATCTGGAAAAAGAAAACAAAATCGATTATTAGCATACTCCCCACTAATAATTTTAACTCTTCATTTCTCATCACAAAGCGTAACATGTATGTCGGCAGCTTACCTGTTCCGTAAGCTTGTTAGCTACAACTCCCCACGGCTTTCTCAGGAAAATACTGGATGATGGCTCAACGGAATTTTGCAATTTGGTTTCTGGTCCAACTTGCTCTACATCCAGTGAAAAAACGGCCCGCTTTGCAGAAGGGATGGAGTAGTCCCGGGGTGATGGTGGTCCACCGGTCCAAAGACATAATGCAGTAGATTGCTCAGATGAAATGGATTCCGTTGCGGCAGCATTTTCATTCAGTTGTTCATGGTTCCTCCAAGATGTTTTGGTAAGGCTGCTGCAGATGTCCTTTGAACTTGTCCATGGCGTCCATGAGTCCTCCGTGGAGTCTAGTGAAGAATGGGTGTAGGATTCCGTTCCATATCCTGATGAGCTGGTGGTCCAAGAAAACAGAGTCGTAGGTAAGTCGGATTGGTCCATAGACAGAGACAGCGATTCAGGTCTTGGCTGGGCCATGATGGCTGGTAAAAGTGACGTTGGAGGCGGTGTCTTCAAATTGGCAGCAGTTCCCAGAGGTGATGTTAGTCCGACAAGATTCCAAAGAAAGCTGATGACTCTGGGGGAAAATCGCCTGCCTTTTATACCCCGAGCACCGGCGTCTTCCCATCTTGTCATGTAATCAGGTTTACGAGTAAATTGTATTGGGTAAGCAGTTGCCAACTTTTTGAGGTATCTTTCCTTTAAAAAAAAAGTTGGGTACTTTCACAGGTATCAGGTATAAAGTGAATGTAATTAGGAAGTGCAGAACATACATGTAGCAAGGAAAGCGTATAGAAAGTTTTGGGTACTTGGCATCTCTTCATTCCTGCATGAACGGATTAGGGATTAGCGTATCGAGCTAATCCGCAGGAGAAAGCAATGCGCAGTGCAGTAGAAAGCTGTAGCAGTGTGAATGAAGCGAAAAGGATTAAGGATTGCAGATTTAAGACGTTTACTAATCTAGAATCGGGGAAGGCTGAGATTTTGCTTGGTACCCGACACCAGATTTGTAACTTAGGTACATATTTATAATCCCATATTATTAGTAAGCTTGTCTTACTACTAATATTGCCTGAGTCGTTTTTTGTGCGCGCCATATCTCTAACACCAGATTGAATTTTTAATTTCCGTTTTCACACAACGGTTTCGGGTCACTGGAACCTGTGCAGGACGGAGCCCGATTTTTGAAATTCGACCTCTAAGGTCAAAGGTCACGGCGAATTTTTAAGTTCCTTAAGTGACCTATGGCATGCGACACATGATTATAGATCAGTTTTTGACCAAATTAACGAATATGTTGTCAATTTGCCAAAATTCGAAATCGTCTGGCCGTTATTCAAAGGTCAAGTTTTGTGCGCGCCATATCACTAGTCCAGTAATAAATTTTTAGAATTCTGTTTTCGCACAAACGTTTCTGATCACTTGAACCTGTTTATGACGTAGCCCGATTTTTGAAATTCGACCTCTAAGGTCAAAGGTCACGGCGAATTTTTAAGTTCCTTAAGTGACCTATGGCATGCGACACATGATTTTAGGTCAGTTTTTGACCAAAGTAACGAATATGTTGTCAATTTGCCAAAATTCGAAATTGCTGGACACTTACAGCCGCTCTAATTCTTGTGAACGCAGTTTCACAGCACTCAATTAAATCCCATTTCAGCAGGTTTGCATTTAAAATATTGTTTTAATTATGGTATATTTGAAATGGATTTGAAATTTCGGCAAGCTTACTCTCTACTACATGATTACCATGTTTTATTATAATTTGTTTTCAGTGTTCTGGGGAAACCGAAGAAATTTGCTACTCTCATGCTTAATCCCATCTTAAATTAGATCCCATCCTATATGCTAAACAAAGTGTTTCAAGGTTTTCACACTAAGAAATTAAAATAGTGTAAAGTAAAATCATAATTTTCACACCTTTCGCAGTGTCCAAAAATACATAGCTACATTACATAACTAAAGAAAGTGCCACATTTTCTATCATTACATTTGTCGAATATTTGCTAGGATTTGCTTAGTACTGATATTTGCAAACCAATTCTAACTACGTCAACTGTATTCAGTACACAATTCCAACGTTGATGCTATGAACTAATTAGCTTGTTATATTAGATAATATAGCTTGACTTATTGCAACGCACACAGCCATATTATATTATATTCAAACACAATATAATGGTTCTATTCTGAACTGCATACAAGCTAACTACCTACGCAGTTATGAAAAAATAGCTATTGTTGTTCCAAATTCAGTGGAATTTCTAAATTGTCGACTATTCATACTTAAAAAATGGTTTCAGAAATCGTATATAAAGCTGCATTGAACGTGCCCGTGCCCACTTTTGCTGTCGTTTCAATATGAATATGATAACCACCTGCGAACATTTAACGTTAGCCAAAATTTTTAATTTTATCACCTCTCATTTTCAGTTGAAGAATTTGATCAGTTAAATTCTTTATTTGTTAATCCAAATGAATAATAGTCCATGCTTAATTTTATTGAATACTAGTTCATTTTAGTCTTAATGAACAGTAGCCCATGCTTAGTCATATTAATCAACAAAGTGCATAATTTTATGTTAAACACATCATAATATTATGTACTAAAACGCAATGCTCAATCCCATGCATTTCTACTACATTAACCCCATAAATAGGTCGCAATCCTTAGTCCCTTAATACATAAATTGCAATTCTTGGTCCCACAATAAATAAATTTAAAAACGAGGGGTATTACGGATGACCTTCGAATTACCAGCCAGCCAGTACTCGCGAAATTCATTATATTTGAATTACGAGCAGAAGAATGTTGTTACAAAGCATACTATTTTTAAAGCACCAAAGTGTACAAAATTGAATATGTCATCATCATTTTTTCACAGAGGTATTGCGATCAATACCCACCCAACTTAAAGCTTATCAAAATCAAAAAATGAATTATTATGGTTGGCCGTAGTTTATAATTGTCATGTTGTGATTTTTCTGCCACAGCTCCCAATCCCAGGTATATGGTTTATTTGTATGCTCTAAAATATATGCAGTAAGTAGTCATAATGATGGAAACAAAATTGTGCAGAATTAAGATTCTTATGTAGTATAAATGCAATAGCATACATCCGATTGTTCATTGAGTTATGAAATGCCATAAAAATGATCAAGATGAATGAACTTTTGTTGAAAAATTTTGTATAAAGCAACCACGATAAAATAATACGTTTTGTCAATGATTTATTAGCAGGAACTCAAAAAACAAAGTAACGGAACAAACACAAGCCATGACCACAAAGCCCCATCCACAAAGAGTTACAAAAAGTGAAGGAGCTTGCTGAGTTTGTGATTGGCATGTCCAGCGTACGCCATTCCAGTGAGGAAGGCCAGTTTGTGGGCGTACTGGCAGGGCGCGGGGACTGCAATGGTGCCTGACCAGTTGTAATACATGTGGCACAGCTTGTACGTGATTTGCTGGATACGATCCGGCTCAAAGTTACTGTCGTCCAGCAGGATGTTGTAGGAGCAAGGACTAACCGTTCCTTGACGCGCAGCACACGAGATCAAGTAGAAATCCATCCTGCAAATATAAAACAAAGCATTAAGAGAAAATTGAAATAAAACCTCTCACTTTAAAATGCTTAAGTTTAGAATGAAGATTACCTTTCTGGAAGAGTGACAACAGTGTCAACCACAGTTCCTGGAGGTGGATTGTCAAACTGGCCTGGCTTGTTTGCCGAGAACACCCTCGTGTTGATTCTCTTGGTGACCACGACGAACGTCAGCTTAACTTCGGTTCCCTGGTACCTTGCATCGAGTTCCTTCTGCAAGAAAATTCAATAGAAAATCATGAAATAAGTTTAGAAATATGTATTAGCAAGTCAATAGTAAAATGAACAAAGTAATTGAATCTTTACCTTAATCTCGGCAAGTTCCACATCATACACGTATCTCAATTGGCCATCACCCACTCCGTCACGGAACATGAGAATCCGTTCGGGAAGACAACCATTCTCTTCATTGAAAGCATCCAGGCATTCTGAAAACAACAAAATCAATGAATCATCACAACATGCATTTAAAATTTTGAAGATAGATAAGAATAAAATTGCCAGAATGTTTGCCTTACTGCTTATGTCTGTGCGCATGTTCCGGGACAAGTCGTCCGTGCTGTGGTAAGTAGAAGTCGTACTGAAGTACTTGGTAAACTGTGGCGAGATGGTGGCCACCATCGCCCCAATGCTTCCTCCCTTGCTTCCCTTGGCTCCGTTGTAGACGTCGAAGCCAATGAACATGGTGTTCTTGAGAGGAAGCTTGATGGTCCATGGCTCTCCACCCAGCTTGGCGTTCATTTGAACCACGACCTTGGTCGCAATGGACATGAGACCCTTGGAAGTCACGTTCTTGGCAAGGAAGCACTGACTTGGAATGCCCGCGTCGACGGCAAGACGCTTCTTAACGGCCGCATACAAGTCCAGCTTGTTGTTTGGCAGGATGACGAACAGCATTTGGGGATTCGTGTTCTTCTTTAGAAGATCGTCCAGGGTTCGCAAGTACGTCTGCGCCCGAGTGTCAGCCATCTTGATCCTAAAAGTCAACAAACAAAAGAAATTGTGGTTTAGTTTCAACCTTAACAAAGTTTAGAAAGAAAGCGTGTTAAGAAATAGAAGGTTCACTTACACTTCTTTAGGATTGTTGATTCGCATGCTGAGTGGATTGGCCACTTTGGACATTGTCCGGACGAGGTTGTCCACGCCAGCAGCATCTCGTTGTGGAACGAGAACAACCCAATTATCAATGTTGACAGCCGACAGCATCTGCTTCGCTGAAAGTTCACAAAAATGAAATTCAGATGACATTCAATAAACAAATTAAGATAAAATTGTATGTATGCTCATTAAATTTTTGTGGCAACTTACATCGGAAGGCTAGAGTGAAGTCACCCTTTGCGTCAACAGCCTGTTGCTGTTCCTTTGCAAAAATGATAGACTCGCTGGGCATGATGCGCCCTTTGAGACTGACCAACTCTCGATTGAACTGGAGCCCCCAGACTTTCAGCTCCTCTTGGATCTGTAATGATGCGAATGACAAGAAATATGATTTTTAAACTATTCTAAACTAATTTTACATGTTTAAGGTAATAAATAATTGAAAGGTAATGAGAAATGAGTACTTACTGTAGGAGTTCCCAAAAGGCGCTTCATAAAGTGCTCAATTTCCTTGACACGGGCTTGTGGTCCCTGATGCAGGTATTCGCTGAGCTTCTTCATCAGCCGGAAGTCTGCCCGCATGTCATCAGTGAGCCCTGTAGACTGGCAGAGCTCAGGAATGAGAAACACCGGCTTGTCGTCTCCTCGATGAATGTCCGTCTTCTTTGGCTTGGAGAGGAGCAGAGGTTGGTTCATGTCCTTGATCTCCAGCCCGTACCGACTTTTGTAGTAGTCGGCGTAACTGGTTGAGCCACCGTCCTTTGTCTCGAACGTGCTCTGAGGACTCACGCTAAAGTCCACGTCATCCACGTGATACGTCTTTCGATTGTAAGTGGTCATCACGATCGTGTCCTTCAACTCGGCGTTGACCGCAGAAGAGAGCGCGCCGCGGTCACTGCCACAGTTCTTCTTGGTCTTGATTTGGTTGATCAACTGGAGGACCGTGTCCAGACGAATCACCTTGTGCGTCACCTCCACGCAGAGAAGAGTTTCGTTTTCGTGGGTCCTCATGGACGTCACATAACCGGGCCAGAGCTCCAGTCGTTCCTGGGGCAATCTGATGGCCGCCTTTGGATCAAAGAAGTTTCTGCCCATCATCTCCAGTTCCATGGAAAATAGGCACTTCTTGATCAGCACGTTGTACAGTTGGCTGTAGACGGGAGAGCCGGGGTTCAGCTTCTTCACCATCTTGACAGTGATGGCGCAGTCGTACTCTTCCTGCTCGGGCTTGCCCCGGTTCTTCATCCCAGTGATCTTGTACGAAACGGCTTCTCCTTCGCCTAGAGGGTTACCATTTTGACCAACTAGATGCTTTGAAGTGAATAGCTGCATCCCGTCAAACATGTAGCCCATACCAAGGTCCTTTGCGATCTCTCGGAACAAGATCTTCTTTACTCGTGTGCGATCTTCTTCCGGGCTAAAGTCCACATGGTACTGATAGAGCGACCATGTTTCTTCGGACTTAAGAGTGTAGAAGTTGGAACGCATTGGCAACTCTTGTCCCTTCTTCCCAACTTTGGGTTTACCCTCGGGACGAGAGCGCACGACGCTCTCGTCGATTTCCTGCGGAGTGCCATGACCAGTCCTTCCACGAGAAGCCCCTCTGGGAAGACTTTGGCCTTGGGTTGCTTGTGCTGGTGCCTCTGCAGGAACAATTCCACTAGAAGTGCCCGCGGAAGTTCCTCCATGAATGCGCATGGCACTGAATTGAGATTCAGCCCTTGATGGACTGTGGGTGGCACCACGAGATCCACTTGGGGAGCGGGTGCGTATGCGACCACGTCCCATTCCACGACCTCTTCCTCCAGAATCCATTGTCACGGAAACTTTGTTTGTACTGCGGTTCTGGAACAAGAATTTTAAGAAAATATGTCAGTCTCAACTGAATATTTGTGCAAAACTAAAATGTTGGGTAAAATCAAGGATTGTCAAATTGCTTACCTGAAGAGTGTTTTTGTGGAAAGCGGGTAGGTAATTGCCACTAGAGTGTTTTTAATAATGGCAGTAGTTGCTGCTTCTTTGAAAGCGAAAGCTTATCGGGCACCTAAGAAGGATATCAAAATAGAAAATTCGAAAAATATTAGTAGTAAGAATCGTGGACAAAATTAAAAAATTGAATGAAATTTTAAATTTGTTGTTTTAGGTAACTTACCAGTATTCAGCCAGTGAGCGAGTTCAGCAGCGTAGTAATGTCAAGGACAAAAATGTCAGAGACAGAGTTCAATCCAGCCAGACAAAGCGAATGTCAGGTTTGAGAGGATTGTAGGTATATAACCGTGATCAGAGGTGACAGTGATCGTAGGTTAGGAAAGCTTTGGATAAAGCAAGAGAGAGAGAGTGTTGTGTGAGTACTCAAGAAGAGACTTTCAAACACCGAATGATGACCATGGCCAGTTTGCCTCCCGTTTTTATACGATTTCCAACGGACAAAGAAAGAGAGAGCTAGGTACCTTCACCGGAAGTTGGATTTTTTCGAAAAGGTAGCCATTGCATCTAGAAAAGTAAAAGACAAAGAAAAACAACCGGAAGTTGATAGTTAATGGAATTCGAACTTTGAACCTGAAAAGAAATATTCTGAAAGAAAGAGAAACAAAGACATTTTTCTTTGAAATCTGAACAAGCCAAGTGGTTCTTGTTCGAACTCGAACGTTTTTCGATTCTCTTTCAGAGTAAAGAAAAGTCCACAACAGGAAATTGCCAAGTACCCGAAAATTAATTAAGGTTCTGATAAAATATTTTGAAAAGAAGGGAACCATGGAACAAGGAACAATTTCGACAACTGAACTTTGCTTTCAGTGGTAACGTTTCATTTCGAATGTATAAGAACAAAGAAAGGAAATCCAACTTGAAGTTGCTGGCCAAAGGATTTCGAACGTTGACTATGATAATCTAGTATTAATTTTCAAAATAGAGGAACAATGCAACGAGAAACCAACTTTATTAAAAGTTTCCTTGAAATGGTATGAGTCTTTTGAAACGTTCCGATCATCAAAGCACCAGAACAAAGAAAACGAACCGGAAGTAGGAAAATAAGGAACCTGACTACCAAATTTGAAAAGAAATGAAGAATGAAAGAAAGAGATTGTCTGTGAAAACTGGATTGACCATTTGGTTTCCATTGGACCGTTTTCAGCTTTCTAGACAAAGGAACAAAAAAAGTGTGTAGCACGAAGTTGCCAGGTACCTGAAAATTAAATAAAGTTCTCATAAATTAATTCAGTAAGCTGAATAGAATAATGCAATGAACCAAAGAAAAATAGAAACCTGGACTTTGCTTCTAGTAGAAACGTTCCAGTTCGAATTGAGGAGAAAAGGAAAGAAAGTAAACAGGAAGTTGTTAATTGCTAATTAGACAAAACTGTAAACTGGAGGTTGAAAGTTGCCCGTTTTTGAATGAAAGTAACAAAAAACGGAAAGTGTAAAAGATTTTTATGAAAAGTTACCAACAATTCCCAAACTACTCGTTTCTCGTTTTTTCCTTGTATGTTTCCTTGATAATGCATGCATATCCTACTACGAATGAAATTCATGGATATAAAAATGGATTCCCAGTTTTGAAAGATGAAGTGAATGAACGTGCGAAACAAAATTGTGAAAAACCAAAGTTAGATTTCAGAGTAAACTAAAAAGATGATATGGGTAACAGATACCATATTATGGAACGTGTTTCAGAAATGGAAATGAAGTGGATACCATAGCCAAATTTGCAAAGCCAAGCCAAATGATGCGATGTGATGGTTGACTAAATTTTAAATTCTAACTTAATTTTTTATTTTTCAGTTATATAGTTTATTTAGGTTGATATATTTATTATAATGAATTTTTTATAATTTAATAATACATACATTCTATAAATAATATACAAGACCATATAAGCAAATGTTTTATTCGCATGAAAAATCCACGCATAGTCATTTCTCATTTTCTATAATTGGTTCCTTGCGTTTGTAAAGTCGTATTCGATGTAACTTGATCCATTATCCTTCCTCAACACTTCTATAAACAACCCATTTACAGCAACGTATGAAAGGTTGTTGTTGACATTGACAACAATATGGAACCTGTCTGTATCCAGAGGATCCACCAATACACGTTCTATGTTCCTTTTCATTGCAATTTTCTGCAGAACTTGCTGATTAACTCCAAAAAGATGTCCAGCTTGGTCTTCGCCCGTAACCCCAACATTCTTCAATTGCAGCCTTTTAATGTTGACCATTCGGTCTGCCATTAATTCCAAATCGATGCTGTTGCAACAAAGGAAATCCAGGGTAACATATTCTAAAGATGCGCAGGGTAACCACTGAAGATTTCGAATGTGAGGTGGCAACACATTTGCAATCTGAGGATCATTAGTGGGAGTCGGATAGCGTCGAAGGACTAGCCGCTTGAGCTGATTCATATGCTCAAAAACCAAACAGTCGATTGACTGAGACAATCTGATATTGGAGAATTCAATGCATGTTAGGGTATTTCGATTGAGAGTTAATGTGTCCCCGAGTGCATCCATTATATAGACATTTATGTCGTTGGCCGGCAAAGGCAAAGTAAATTTGTCTACAATTTGAATTAATTGCAGTCTATTCTGGGTCCGGAGGAATGGCATCAAGGTACACAAAGCTCTTGAGCTCAGAGTCAGTCTCACACTGTCCAACTGGATTCCTTCAATGTTATGGGTTACCACTGGGTTCGGGACTGGTGGACCAGGACGAGGATTAAGATCTTCCCTCCGAAAGATTTTATGAGCCTTTAAATGCAGTTTCTTTAAATTGCGCATGCGGCTTATAAATACAAGCATTTCTACATTACTAAAAATGTCATTGTAGGTTGGGGTAATGTTGGTCACAAGAAAGATAAAGCTTTCCACGCTTGACACAGGCAAATCAAATATTGAACCAATGGATTCAGGACTTACGGGATGGCTCACATCTATTCTCAAACTCTTTAGTTGTGTCCAGTAGTTATTCACGTTGTCATGTGGGTTGAGTCTCACAAGGTTCGCATGGAATAGCGACCTTTCATTTAAGGATAACTTGACAATGTTCGGAAACATCCTCATTAATCCCTGGAAATTTCGGGGGGTTATTGGGCCCCAAACCCAAAGCTCGTGGAGACGTTCTGGTCCTTTAAAAAGAGGTTCAGGCATTGCATTGCTTAGTAGGTGTCTTATGATGCAATGCGTTCCTCGTAGATGACCCAGATCAGTTAAGTCCAGTTCACTGTCATCAACGATAATCCGGAAATCTAGGTGGTCATCAGTTACACCTCGCCACATTCTGCACACAAATCTCCTTTCAGCGCTGTACCTTGGCTGCGCTGGGGAATGATCCTCGGACAAAATCTTTACCCACGTCTAAACCAAATAAGTGCATTTTTAAGTACAGGTAAATGATGAGTTCTATAACGCAATAGAACTGCATAGCTATTATTATGCCAATTACCTCTGGAGGAATTTTGTCCCATATTTTTTGAATTTCCGAGTTATCTTCACCTTCCATCAATCTTGCTTCTTCATCATCAGCCATTGCCTGGGAGTCAGAGCTTCTTGGTTTAAATATCCGCAAAATAAATTCAAAAGCAAGGTAGATTTTTTCGCAAATCATACCCTATAAAGTATTCTTACTTTTTAAAAATATGTAACGTGGCAGTTAAAACTGTTCAGTACAGCTTTCTAAAATATTATAATGGTGATAAAAAATATAAAGAAGAAAATTGCGAAACAGAACAAAAGCTGAGCTGAGTTGGAAGTTCATAGAAGGTTTTCTGTTGAAAGCATAAAAAAGTAACAAATGGGCCATTGTTCTTGAATTTCCTTGAATTAATTGCAATCAGTAGGTATCATAGACATTCCATTTCGTCATATTTTCCAAGCTGCATGTAGGAACTTTTTTCAGCATTAGATGTCATCTTGAGTCAAGATTCTTGACACTGGGCACTGTAACGGAATGAATTTCTGAAGAGACACTTTTTAAGGAAAAAATTAAATTTTTTGAGTATTTTGAGAACAAGCGTGCATCCTCATTGATTTTTCTGTGTTTTTTAAAAGAAAAATCGTATTCTCGATAAATTCGATTCACATTTTCTGGTTGCATGTTATGTATTACTATTACTTTGTATTAAAAATGTTTGCGCATCAAAAATTGGTCTTAGTACAATTGACTGAATGAGCAGCTAGAATAAAACATAGCTGAAGAAATTAAAATTTGACTGTCATTTAAACCTTGGGAGGAATGAATTCCACGTGCTGTAATAACGCTTCCCCTTACCACTGAAGAAATGGGTTTGGAATGTCACATTCCGAATGTGACTAAAACTGTGTCCTTAATTAGACTAGTGATGACGATAAAATATGTCAATTCATAGTAAGAGCGTTGCAAAAAGGTTTGAACGGACACATCTGTGATTTCGCAAGGAATTTAATATGCCAAATTCCAATCTCTGCTTTCTTCGTCTTAAATACAATCATGAAGTAATGTCATGGATTAGTACTTGATGGTTAGTAGCATAAAATTTTGTGCTGCATTGGTTTCAAAAATGAAGCTGTCCAAAACGAAAAAAGCATGAATTTTTCTTTCAGAAATGCAACGGCAAGTTTAGATCGAACGTCTTTCATTACTGTCGCGTCGGTTTGTTCCAGGCTTCACTACAAATACAAGGGGAATTTATGGCAGTGGTAGCGAGAGAGTGTTGGTAGGTGTCGGGGGTGAACACAGAGACTTATCTTACCGCTTATCTTGAAATACTGAGTAAACCCCAGCATTTTCATACTAATTAGGCTTAGCTGTGGCGCTTCGTTCCACCCGGGGCTACTCAAACTATCGAAGTACCTAGAGTAAACCGTATACTTGCTATTGTAGGTATGGCACTAATTCCGGCAGAAACTCACGTTTGTGACGGTTATGCAAAATAATGATGGTGGGAAGTTCGATCTAAACTGAAGACCAGCCTCATTTTGCGCATACATTTGTGAATACTATGAGAAAAGTTTTCAACAGAAAATATCATCCTAACGTGTGACTCGAAGCTCAAGCATGGTACCTTTATTGGAAATTGTAGTTCGCGAAGAACATGTCATCATTCCATCTGGAAAATTAAGGTACAGACAAATCAACCGGAAAAGAAAAATTCAACCTTTTCATGCAGCATATTTTAAAAGAAAGCAACATGAAAACAAGTGGATGTAGGTATATTTCTTTGTGAAAGGTTGTATGAAATGAAAATGAGCCTTGTTTTGGTTTGAAAGGTTTCTACTTCCAAAGCACAAGAACAAAGGAACAGAGCTGAAGGGAAGGAAGAATTGGTTTCTAACTGTTATGATAATTTAAGGTAAGTATTTTTTAAACTAGGAAAAGTAAGAGTATTTTCTTGGAATTTAACATCGCATCAGAGTAAGGAATATTTACAATTTATTTGTTATATTGTAGGAATAATATCATTTAACATAGTTAACTGTTTAAACAATAAAACATTATTATAAAATGCATTACCATAAATAATAGATATATGAGCATAACTCTAAAAAATAATATGATATCTAGAAAGATATATCAGCATATAACACAACTCAACCAAAACTGAACAGTAATTTTTAAAAAACAAGTAAAGTGAACTAAACCTGAACACTAAACTACATTATAATAACATGTTAGCTTTAAAATATACAAATTGATTGTACACATCACTATCACTAATTAATCATTTGATAAAATAAAATAAGGTTAGCACTCTAGAATTACTCTTAGTTTATACAGATACTATACTATGATGTGCCGGTACTTTTAATCAACTTTATCCTGTTGATTGGATGAAAAGGTTTGGATTAGAACTGGTGTCCAAACAGTCTAAGTGTTGGATAGATTTTATCCAAAGTTCTTCTCATGTCTTCTTCTCCAAGTGCCTCTATGGGAGGTGTACAAAAATTAAGCATAGGTATAGTTATAAAAACGACATTCTACCATATAAACTACTAGGTAAACACTTATGTTTTTTGAGTATCAACAAAATCTTACCAGTCATTATTATGGCACCTGTGCTAAATACTATGCACAAAATTGGACTATCAGTCATTCTAAACACAACTCCAGAAAATGTCAGAGGGTCACACCTGCAAAAAAGGATAATGCTTATGTAAAAGTGGCTTATTATGACATAGGCTATGTCACATAGCTAAAGAACGCTATCAGAGAGACTTACTGAATGAATTGGGACAGGTAATTATGCTTCATCATTGCAGCAACGTTGATTTCGAAAGGCAGCTTGATACACCCAATGTAAAAGTGCAGTTGAAGGTGACGTAACTTCACATCTGGACCAGTCTTTTGAACCATCCTGGCAAGACGTCTAGTAGCCACCCTAAACTCATCAAATGATTTGGGCCCAATTACGATAAGTTTCCCTGACTTGATCAAAAGACCAGTACATTTGGGGTGTTTAATCCGCATTGTCAGAGGTCCGTCGACATCCTTCATTTCTGTGTTCGGACATTTTTCAGCGATCGCGTGCAAATTAAGGTCTACACTCAAATCGGCTGAACCAACTGCAGTCCTAATAACATTTAAAAATATTAAATTAAGTTATAATCAGTCATGTTAAACAATCATGGCTTGAAGAACAGATTTCAAATGTTCCATTCACGATGAAATGGAACTTTTATAAATTCAACTTACAAAATTTCAGGCGAGCACTTCAGTCTTCCCTTTTCCTCAGTATCCACACTCATTGAAATGAATCCTGGTCTGTGAGTAGTCAGAGGGTCCGCGTCAGATGTACCAAAAGGAGTTGTGTAATACAATCGTTCAGCAGAACTTGTAGAATGAACATCAGCATCCATCAGCGTCCAATCGGGCTCTACGTCTACTACTTCTCCCGCAGTAGTACTTTTCTCCTTGTTAAAATTATCGACAGCAGCAATGATTTTCTCAATCGAGCGAAACATGTCCCTCTATGGAAAAGTAGTGAATAAAGAGGATTATGATTATTTTTTACTTAAAATCCAATTTTAGTAAAAAAAGCATTGCACATTGAACTTGAACTTACGGGATGAAAACGCTTAATCAACTCATAGGGCACGGAATCCGAAACGAATTTCATTCCTGATATTTCCAGCATGGCAGCTAAAGACCTTAAATGTGGTCCCATCTTATAACGGAAGGAATTTACATCAACCTTCGGTCTATCAACTGCTGCTTTGTAGGATCTGTTCTTATCCTTTTCCTTCTTGCGTTTGTTACAATCACCCGTGTTTCTTGCGGAACTCTTTGCTTCGGATTTCTTTGAAGCCTTTTTATCCTGACCATCCAAGTTGGAGTTTTCAGAAATTTTAGGTTTACGAGTATACTTGCGTTTCTTCTTTGCAGGAAAGTCTCGATTTTCCTCCGGCGTAAGAGAAATAGCACCACCATCATCATAACTTGTAGTAATTGTAGAATTTACCCCAACAGACCCCTCCACAGTATCATAATATTGTTCTTCATCAAAATGGTAATTGTAGTTACTATAATGCATGGAGTTCGGCGAATGCATAGAAACCTTGTATTCTGTGGCCGAAACCGAGTTTTCAAAATCAAGTTGTTCTTGATTTCCTAATGTGAATTCTTGATATGGAAATGGTTTGTCTGTTGTCCGATAAGCATCATGCCCTTGATCACTTGTGAAGACGAAAGTAGTTTCTGTAGACTGCAAATTTGTATCTTCAAAGTATCCTTCCAACGGTCCAAATTGATGAGGTGGAGAGATGCCGTCGCTGGAATAATCAGATACCACAGTTTTTTCCTGAATGTAGTTGAAGTTACAGTCTTGATTTGTTACAACAATCCCACTGTCCTGCGATTGCGAAAGAGAACTTCCAGCCGATACACCTAACGACTCGGAGGACTCATAATTTGAGAGAACAGTCATTGGAAACGCCTCTGGAACAACATAGTACTTGTCACCGTCTCCTTGATTTCCAAGCGATGCTTCCGTCCGTACAGGTATAGTCTCAGAAGGCATTACAACAGAGTAAACCGCATCCTCTTGTCCTGTAGTCGCCATCCGTTGAAAATCCTGTGCTTCACATTTCAGTTCCGTCCACAGTGGAAAAGACACTGGTGACCAGTCAACGGTGCTCTCCTGAGAGTGGGACATGTCATTCGGAATGACCATCGCCGGTTCTGAGAAGTTTGCTTTTAAAATTTGATTATATTCACTGGTTGAAGTTGGCTGTATTAACACATTAGATGAGTTTTCTGAAAGTGTTGGAGAATTCAAAGGAAATCGGACATCAGAAAATGACATCATGTTGTCCATCCTAGCAGTTGAAAGCTGTTCAGGGCTAGAGTTGATGTTCAAGGGCCAAGTATAAGATAAATCCAAATCCATCTTGAGTGCCCACACTAAACTGCAATAAAATCAATTAATAAATCAATCACACAATTATTACACGAAAAAGGAAGGCTTTTGCACATACTTCATACATTACTTTAAAAAAAATATTTTCCAAGCGTCACAAACATTAAAACTTACACAAGCTGCTAATGACTGATTAAAGAAATGGCTGCTTAATCAAGAACTTTCACAAACAAAACCAACACGGCTACGGGTTGTGATACAGTTCATACAATGGCCAATAATTCGGGTAAACTACCTAAAAATTTATTGTTCGAATTTTGAAACACATTTTACATGCTTTACTTTATCAACTTGTGTAGTATGCTATATAAAGGGTAATAATCTACGTTTTACTAATCAGCCATGATTAACAAACAGCCATTTACACAAACCTTTGGCCCCTTTGACTACATACTACTTTGGATACTAAAAATAGATCAAATTTACAAGTGGCTCTGATAATCCGGCCATTAAAACGTTAAAAAGTAATCATTTGCGTTGCAAATCACAATAAAAATGCGTGCCAAACTTTCAAACCAAATTAATTACCTTGATTTTTAACACCGACTAAATAGAATCGCGTTTTATAACCACTCCACACAGCTTTTGCTTTGCGTACCGTACCGGTAAATTACTTACAAGTTCAACAAGATTCACTGTAAAAATCTGTTACAAAAGCTGTCTTGAAACTGCTAGAATGAGAGCTGTGAGGTGTGGGTGTGAGATACTGGTCGTCGTCGTCACTTCGTCCCTTTCAGAAAACGATAGCTAGTGAATGGATATTGGCAGTAGACCAGGAATGCTGCTACTGTAGAATTTTTATAGCTATGCACCGCCATGTAGGCAAGTGCCATATATTAGCCAAGCTGCGCAGACGTCGTTGCATCTGTATAGTTGGGGCATATTGCGATATTTCATAGATTAAAACAGCTGGTTTTGTTGTTTGTGTTCACTGAGTTATTACAGAGGTAACATCTGTTATGCCGAACAGGGCTACTCTAAGTTTCAAGTAAATGCAAATTGCTGGAAAATAATAATACTATATGCATTTATCTACGTAAAACTATTAATGTTAACTATATTATATTAACAACTTGTATTTAAAATCACGAACTAGTAAACGTTTATTATTTCAAGGTTACACTCATGAAATAGCATAAATCAGGACTCATCAACTGCTGCTTGTTACAACTCAGTCAGCAAGTGGAATTATTTAAATTATATGTATACTTTATGTATATGTATTATTTAAATTATATGGCCACTTCAATCTTGAAATTCTCCCCAGGACCCGAATCCAGCCAACTCCTTTGCACAAACCGGAGTTTTGCTGCTGAGCTGTTTGATAGTCTTTAAAACTACTACATGACTTTAGCATACACTACAAAAACGATAACTAGTTAAAGTATAAATCTCCTTAAATTAGGTCATTATTAAAACTAAATTTAGTCATGTGCACCGGTGTAGAGATATATAATAATAAAATATAGTATAATTTATAAATCGAGATCCGACAAAAGTTCGTCATCTGAACCACTTTCTGATGTAGTATCTCCATCTTCAACTTGAATGGAAATTGTCTGGGATTCATAGACTTCATCCAAGTCCTCTTCCATTAATCGGTCACGATTCCACATTTTCTCTTCATATTTCATGGCATGTTCAATGCACCGCTTCCACAACTCTGGGGTAATAGTGTTTAAAGCTTCAAGGACTAAATCATACATTTCATTTATATTTTTGCCAGTATTATGCTTCGCAACATAGCCTTTTACAGCAGCCCAGATCAGTTCAATTGGGTTGAACTCGCAGTGAGCTACCGGTAACCATAAAACCTTTACATTTTTCCCGCATTTCTCCGCCAAGTCCTCCACAATATATTTTGGCCTTAATGGGTTCTCCCTAGACAGTTGAAGGAGCTCCACTTTTTTAAGTTTATTGAAATCTGTGACACCTTCCGGCATTTCGATATTGTTTCTAAGTAACCAATCCACTATTTCACCTTTTCTGAAACGCGTCGTTGGATTTACAGTACTTGGAACCTGAAATTAAATGAAACACACAGCAAAAATAAATATATTATATATAAATTTAGCTGGCCAATCCAGAACCTCTTTAAACACTGGTATTAGTTATTACTAATAACTTATTAATATCAGAAGTATTTTTGGAGTCTTAAAATTTACTCGTTTGCGGTGATACGGTGCCTGATCAAGAACAAGTACCGAATTGTCTGGAACCAACTCTAATACTTTTTCAAACCAAGCCTTATACCGCACAAAGTCCATCGTTCCATGATAATCTTTTGTGTCTTTTTTGGATATAAACACGTCGTCTCCACCTTTCAAAAATCCATCAACACTTCCTATGTGGTTGATTATTATTCTACCACCGGCAGATTTACCTAAAAATCCACCTACAAACAGTAAACGATATAGTATATTACATATTATTCAATATATGGAAATTTAAAAGTGAGTTAAAATAGAATTTATGAAAAAGTACCTGTGTAGTTGTCCATGTCCCTAAGTACCACACCCGAATACGTATTACCGAATAGTTCCTTGAATTCCTTGTCATCTAGCAGCATCTGCCAACACCGAGCCCTTACGTGATCTGGAGATGCCCATGTTTCATCTGAATAAAATATATTATAATTTTGGTTCCTGTATCTTCGTATTTCTCTTAAATAGGTTTCTCGTTGAGCCCGAATATCCGTTCTTTCCAGGAATACTGGTTTTCTATTAATCCTTCTATACTTCATGCGGCAATTTTTTGTCAGCCATTTATAGAGCGTTGATCTTGAAATTGGAGGAAAGTTTGGGTCAGTCCTCAGCTTTGTTAACAATGTTCTAGTGTCAGGGTATTCCTTTTTGGCATAACAGTCTTGTATGTTTCTTCGAATAACTGAGGCAAGAAAATCGTCGCAAATATATTTACATGACCTTTGTCTTCCCTTATCGATAATAACTTCCGAAGGTTGACCTTCATTTTCCTTGTTGTCATCAACTTTGGCTTTAACTATGTTATAAACCGACCGCTTTGCTACGTCAAACAGTCTACTTACAACTTCAGCTATATCACCCAGATTTAATGAAGACACTAACTGTTTATATTTTATAGAAATCAGATAATTTTTTAAATTATTCAAATAACCGTACACGTTATATAGGCTCGATTGAAAGCTATTATCTCCGCATTCTGAATTGCGTCTTTTCCTAGCAATTACAGTTACATACTGAACCGGGTCAGCTTGCATGATGAGCTCGATGACTAATATTGCAAATATAATATATATAACTACAGACTATTTGGTACCAGTTAAACACTAACTAGAAATTAAAACTTTTGTTTATAACTAGGCCCAATGACTCAGCTAATAACATGAACAAACAAACTCTTTCATAAACCGAACGATAAAGAACAGAGTTTAAGCTGTTCCAAGACAAACATCTGTTTTGTTTCAGTGTTTACATGCTTGACTTCCCACCAAAATGCTCGGCGGCCGCACGGCACCCGCTAGCAAGCTGTGTCTAGCATCGGGCGTGCTACTGCATAGCTATAAAAATCCCACTGTATGTATTTTCATTGGATGGTGGTGATAGCAAAATGGTGGTGTGATGCAGAAAACAACCAATAGCCTAGAACAACACAGAGAGAACTACATGCCAATGGCCATGGTGAGAAATGATCTCTGAATTCTAAAAAGATGTGTTCAGAAATGACTCAGGGGACCGCCTTTTACACAACTGAATCAAGCAGCGCCTACCTTTTTTATCTGTACTTTGTGAACCGGAGATCATCTCTCAGAAACCTTCTTTCGGAAACATTGCTCTAGTGCTATGGCTATGGTGTACATTCCTACACAGCTGAAATAAAATACTACATTTTCAGGTTTTTTAGTCTACGCCTAGCAGGCAGTGTCGGCGTTGATGTAGTTTGTCGAATAAGTAGTAAATGTCAATTGAGTAGCTTTATTCAACAGATAGCCAAAAATAGCAGAAAAATATTTTGCAGTGTCTAGTGCGGCCTGGCAGTGTGGTCTAAAGGTAAGGCGTTTGCATGTTCTGCGACAATTCTTTCAATTAGCACCTATATTACAGTTCCTTTACTAATTTGCTTTACTACTTATTTCCTTTACTAACCCGACTAACATTGTTCCCTACTAATAATCTGTGATATTTTCCTAGTTGTAGTCTCCATCCCCAAAAACGTCGCGCATGTTGCAAAAAATCCAGGTTGGATTCCTGGCACTGCCACAACTTTTTTGCTTTTTAAAGCAGGAAATGTTGAATGGCTATATAATTAGTGCAGAGATTAAAGATGATGATAATTACGTGTGAATATCATGGTTTTAATGGGAAATGTACAGGAATTATGGAACAAGAGAATCAGTCATAGTTAAGATGCATCGGAAAATAAGATGAGAACTCGATGTCGGTTTATATTGTCTCGCAAGTTAAATCCGTAGGAAAATGTAAGGTTAAAGGTATTAATTAACCTGTCTTTGAATTTTGGACTGTCACGTGAAAGGAACAATATTTTACACCTAAATCGAATTTAGATTTCAAAGGTCAAACATCATTTCCTGTTGACTGCTTTTCACACATCGTCGGTCATAGTCAATCATCAGCATAATAATTTAATTATAATGTAAAATAATATTGTCCACACTTCTTGCTTCAAAAGGAAAGAAAACGTAAAATAATGCGAATTTTGTCCCTCAATATTCCAAAATTATTATTATGCATGCAGGTATGATTTTCATGGAACTTTGCATTGCAGAAGGTGTAAAGGTCAGACAATAAAAAAAACCTTGGATTGGCCTAAGAACAAAAAGTTTTCAGACCAAAATGAAAGTTGTAAAGTTGAAGTATTGAGGTATTGAAGTTGGTTTTCTTCAGAATTATGCATAAGTGGCTTTTCCATTTGTTGCACTGTCTTTGTTTGCTCGTTGGAGGGTGGAGCTTGGTTTTTCCATCACTTCGGTTCGAACTTCGAAGAGAGCTTTCCTTTGTCTTATAAATTCATATAAAGGTCTTCATATCATAAACCTGGCATCATTCTAGCTTGAAAGCTGTGGCTTGCAATACTGCTGCTCCCTAAACCTCTGTCAGACCAGCTAACTATTCAAACCTACTTGCCTAAACGTATCCGTCTTGATCCGATAAAAGGTTTTTGGTATAAACTTTTGCCATTCGGATTTGGATTATTTGGAATCCTATTTTCACTGCTTGTACTCAACAGCTTCAAGCACTGAGTATTTGAATTGAATTCTCTGCTGTTCGAGACAACTGCATGAAAATGTCTGGTCAGGTTGGGACGGTTACAAAAGGCGTGACGAAAGTCAAGCCAAACGCTTTCTACTGCTTCATGTCAAAGCGCAAGAGGGAACTTGAAGGGATCGGGTTTCACTTTCCCGAAGGGTTGAAGCAAGTGGCAATGCACGTCAGTGAGGAATGGAAGGTTTGTGAACTACATAATATAATATATAATTTCATTTATTAAAAAGGGTAGAAAGTAAGTGATATAATGAAACTATGTAATTTGCTTAATTTTGTATTCATTGCAGAAACTTGGAACAAAAGACAAAGAAAAATTCAAGTCGGAAGCCACAGAGATCCGAAGGCGTCAAAAAGGGGAAAAGGACGCTGCAAAGGAAGATCAAGTATTGCAAATGAGTCAGGAAGCTATCAAATACGAGTTAGATCTTGGCTTTATTGCTAATTGGTGCGTCAGAAAAACTTGTCATTTTAAAAATACCTTTTTAATAATTTTATTTTTGAAAGATTTTTATTTCTAATGTGATTTCTACTTTTTGTTACTAGTCCACAGGCTCCATTATGCGTCCAGTTCACGGACACTTTGAATGGACCTGCGCGGAGCCAGGAAATGCTCAAGCTAATCTGGCAAACTCCAGAAGCCTCTGCCAGAATCTCAATCGTGATCTTCATGAACCACTATGTCAAATATGGGTCCACTAGCATTCCTTGCGAGATTGCAATGGTAGCCTTTAACTTAGCAAACGGACTAAAGGACGCCTATTGGAGTCTAGTTGACCCAGGAAGAATCCCGCTGGGACACGGAGTCGAAGCTTTGAAAAACGGCACTAGGATTGGAGTGAAGCAACCCGTCTCATCCAACTTGACCCAGGTTGTGGAGTCCATTGAGAAAATGATTGAAGCTTATCCCAACGCGTTAATCTTTGCTCCATGGAGTCGTCATCGCCATATCCAAGCTGGTATGAGCTGGCTGTTCAGGCAAGCCGGGAAGGAGTTTGACTGCAGGCTTTATCCTTTCGAGCAGCTTCTCGTTGCCATGTCCACTGCCCATCTAGTAAAAGGCATTGGGCCCTACACGGGGAAACAGGAGCTAGAAAAAGAGGATTGGCGAATTAAGCAACTGACAAAGAAAAAGAATCGCGTTGCCGGACACCAAGATCACAACATTTTGGTGGCCTTGTGTGGCGTTTTCCTCACTGCAAATCTTGCTCAGGACTATTTGGATACTACTATGGAGTATCTGTACTTGGAGGAACTGGCCTGTGAGCATCATTGTCAATCTGAGGAGGAGGATGAGAAAGCTTGCAATGGAATGATTCACTGCGCTCTACTAAATGCCAAGCGGTTGGTGTTCCTGGGTCTGGATGCAGTTTTGATGAACTACAAGGATATCGCGGCTCGTCGCGGTAAGCACTTTCCGCAGAGCATGAGAGATGTCTAACATGGGAAAATCTATGTACTGTACATCGAAAATTTATCTTAATGGTGCTGTAATGAATTTTGATGAATTTGTCCTGATTTATGTCGAGCTAATATTATTATTTCGTATAATAATTCTTTCCCTCTTTGTTGCAAAAGCTCGGATATTATGAATTCCTACTAAATAAATAAAGATATTCTTTGAAAACGTAAACATCAGAACAACCATTTTTATTATTGCTACAATCGCAATCATTTCATGATATTAGCTAGCTTGATTATATAATTAAGTCGTTTCATAATCCACTTTTTCCTTTAAATTACAATTCCATTGACAACACTTTACTTTGACGTTACAAAGAGCCTCTGACTGAGCCACGGTAGCAGCTTAGTCAGAGTACAGCAGTAGCGTGTCCGTGTGACGGAAAAAAGGGAGCGAGATAGAAGCTTGTTGTTGGTGCCGTGTATATGAGCATTACAAAAAACCGAGCCAAAGACACTGCTTTTTTAGGATTTTGGGCAGAGGATAACTCCGGACTGCTTTGTTTTCCTTTTCATGCCATGCACTGCTTTCAGCTATTTTTATATTTCTACCTTCTTTTCACTTTCATTTCTATAAAAACTTTTGCAAACTGGATTCCGTTTTTCTTGCGAATGTTCTCATCACATATTTCAGTTAATCGCAAACAAGTTTTAATGTTCCTTTTCCAATTTTTAGCTGAGAAGTAACTTCAAACAAGCGAAACCGTCAGCCCTTTTGTTTTCTCGGCTTGTAGTAGGTCATAACTGCTCACCTGTCTCGTGCCGAGGTACGTTTGTAAACAAAACAACAATGTGTCATGTGTCGTCGGATATAGAAACGGGATGATCATCCTTTGTTTTTTCTGTTTGTAGGCTGAAATACGTCACCTGAAAATCACTTTTATTTCCGGTTACAAGGCTTTTAGACAGCTGGCTAACAGGTGAGTCAAGCCGTTTTGTGTTGTGACATGACGACATGTGTTTTATTTGTTTGCTTGATTACTGATAATACTGATTATTTTCCACCCACTTGCGACAGATTAGCCGTCTTATTTGCAATGGAAGGTCAAAATGAAGGGTTGAATCCAGGCGAGAAACTACCATCTCCACCAACTCAGTTTCCACAACCACACGGAAGTGTCCCGTCAATTTATTTGGCGCCTGGGAACAATGGTCAGGCGGGAGCTGATGCCAGTTCTAGTAGTAACCAGACGACGCAAACAAGTGTGTGGAATGGTGCTGGAGGTGCGGCTGTACAGCAACAACAACAACGACCAAGTCCCCCTTCATTTGTCGCAATGCTGGACTCATCGTTCAAGGCGAAGACACGTGTAAGTGTCCAATGTGGCAACAGTGGGTATGAAGGTGTTGCTTCAAACATTGCCGGATATCAACCTTCTCAACAAAATGGGATGTATTCTCCACCAGCAGCGTACATTCAGCAGCAACAACAACACATGGCATTACCACCCCGTTCCATTCACCACCAACATCACTACGGAATGCAAGGCCCTTGTCATCCTCAGCAAGCTAACATGACCGTTGGTCCTCACCTGGAAAGAATGAGTCACGGAGGATCTTCTGCAGATGCAGCGGCACAACAAATGAGGTCAATGGATACCATGAATCATTATCAACCAGATGAAGCAGCCTATCATCCACAAACGTCAGGTCCAACAGCGTCAACTTATTACCATCAGACGGTTACAACGGCCACTGGAAATGCGCCTTATATGGAATACAGCCATCCACACAATCCACATCATGGAATATCTGCCGCGGCGGCTGTTCAGTATGCACCACAGCAGCAGGAACAACAACAGCAACATTATCAACGCATGGTAAGCTCTGCTGCCGCCTCCCAAAGTCCCTATCGACAAATCCCAGTTCATCACCAGCAAAAGGTTCTGAGTTCTAGTGAAGCAGCTGCGGCTTATCAAAGTGCTAACCAGCAGCATCAGTACAATCAGTACATGCAACAACACCATGGAATGAACGCGTCCCATCCCCATCATCAAACTGCGCTGAGAACTGCCAGCGTCATGCTTCAGCGAATGCTGGGAATACCAACGGAAAATGTACAGCAACAAGCGTACCTAAGCGGAACGAACCTTCCACATCTTCATCCACAGCAACATAATCACGGTTACTCCTCAAGTTGTCAACCTACCTTCGTGCCAAACTACTCTGGAGCCTCACACCAACAGCAGCATCAGCAGTCGCAACATCAACAGCAGTTAATCAACTCAATAAGTAACTCAACCTCTAGTGTGACTTATAATAATTCGCGCACGAACAAAGCAGCAAACAAAAAGACTTTCTCGGAAGCCACCATTGTTAGTCGAAAAAACCCTGTAAGTTCTTCCATGACATTTGGCTCCGTTAAATTGAGCACAGCAGCCCCTGAGAAGTCCATCAAGTTAAAAGAGGCGACGTCAGTTACAAAGCTGAGGGATAGAACACCTCGACTGGTGGTGGGACAGAAAAAGTACAGCGTAGGGAATATAAGTGGTCAGAAACGTGCTCGTAGATTCAGTGGAAGTAGAGACCACCTCAAATCCGATACAGAAAGCTTTCTTGATGAGCTTATATCCACCGCCAAGGACGAGAAGTTGTCAGAGAAGCGTAACAACAGTGGAGGAAACACAGCACCAGAGATTCAGTGTGAAGTAGACTTTCCATCCCTGGAGTCTTCGGCTGGGATTTCTTATAGCAAGGGACAGGCGAGAAAGGTGAGCATGTCATAAAGAATTAGAGATAAAAATAATTATAATAACTTAATACTTTTGATTTTTATTTTTATAGCAAAAGCCTGAAGAAAGCTTGGTCAGAGATGAATACTTGGTGTCCTCTTCAGCTGGCATTGAGGAAAGTGAAAGCAATACTAATGCGTGTGCTTCTTCATCGCAGTTTTCTCACAATTTTGACGGAGGAAGCGAAATCACTCTTGTCAGCAGCAGTGTTCCCAATCGCAGCATAAATCCCAACCCAAATCATTCCGTGGTTTTAGCTCCTGCGTGTAGTCCATTTGAGCATGACTCTGGAGCATCTTATTCGCGATCAGGACATTTGTGGGATGAACTTAGAGGAGATGAAGTTGTTCCGATGCATTCCGAATCTTTTATTCCTGCAACAATTGGAGGTGAGTAATCAAAACTGCTAGTTTACATGAACATTTTCCTATGTATCAGAATACCCCGTTTACAAACATGTGCATCTTTTTAGGTACTTCCGGTGTCCCCATTCCCAATGTCAGTAACCAGATGTTGCATTCCACCTACGGACGTGTTGATAACATCCCTACTCGACCTGCACCTGAATTTGAGCATTTAACTCGTCCAGCGTTCCCCATAGAACTTTATGACCCAAGCTTGATTGGAAACCTGATTGGGGGACAGCTTCCTCGACAAGTTCTTGCTAATTTAGACACTTCCTCACTTTCGAGGAAGCAGTTTGAAGAAATGAAGGAACTCCTGCTTTCACTGACTTGCTGCGAGAAGCATGCAGTGGACCAAATGCTGTACTCGAGAAAGTCATCTATTTCGAATTCTGGGGATAATGATGAATGCGAAAATTCAGATGACGAATGGGCCTTTTTGGAGCGGGCAATCAGGGCCGTTTTAAACGAGTGGACAGAAGAGCTTCAGTTTCGTAAAAGAATGCAAGAAATCCTCTTTTCTCTAAATTTACACGATTTATATGGAGGATGCTGCAAGAATCGCATGCCTTTTGAGCATACGGAACCTGAAAACATTTTGGGGCCAAAGTCATCATCTTCAAAATCCTTTTTCAACATCTGGTTATGAATAGTCAGCTTCCATTTTGCATGATGGAGTCAAGCCGTAATACTCAACTGTCTAAAAGTCGAAAATCAGCAGAAATGTAAAGTAGACTTATTCATAACTTATAAAGTATTTATTCCTTATCATGTATTAAATCTCAATTCCAATATAATCCTTTCAAGCGTAACCAAAATTTTTAAAGAACTGTAACTTTTAAACCTATATTATTTAGCAGAAATGACAATTTATTACGTCTCATAAACCTGGTTCATCGTTCATTCAATCGGCTGTTCATGATGCTGTGTAGATGTACATACGTTTTCAAAAAAAGTTGACGCGATGCACTGTTTCTCATCATAAAGGTATTTTTTTGCAAATCCATAATTCTGCATCTAAGCTTAAATTACCGAAAATGCATTCATATTCATATTCGTCTTTATAATTTTCAAGCATCCATACTCCATACTGGTACTTGTAAGCTCGCATGAAACAACCTGAAGAAAGGGTTTACAATATTGCACAAAAGACCTTTTTTATTTTTTCACAAAAGAATGGCATCTGCAACCTGCGCGATAAAAATAGACACAAATGCTCGTTTCAAATGCTCACTCCAGAAATGTACCTAACGCAGCTCGTTACATGCATACACTCCCGCAATGAAAGGTTCCTTCCGTTATCAGTTTTCGAAAAGTTAAAACCATCAAGTCCATCCCCTTTTTATTGTTCACTCCAGTTCTTACCAGTCCAGTTTTACCTACCATCATCATCATCAATTTTTCCACTATACCATACCTCCACCATTTTATAAGCCAGACTTTGGCTTCATTATGAATAGAATATAGCTTGGTAGTAAAAAATATAAAACACAAAGTCATTGCTGTATCGCTCTTTCTGATCCTAGTGACTGAGAGAGTTGGGTGGTGGACATAATCGTCGGGCCGTCTAATCTACAAAATTGCAGCTTTACTGCATCTCTCTATTGAATCTCACATTTGCCTCTTTACAGTAGAATTTTGTAGTGTTCACTATTGAAACTTCAATTATGCCTGTCCCGGAAATGGATCTGAATGCAGGTCCGACAAAGGTCCTTCTAATAGGAAGTGGTGGAAGAGAGCATGCCATAGCGTGGAAGCTAGCTCAGTCGAAAAAGGTACCTACAATCGTACTTAGTATAATAAATAATTCATTGACGATAGTCCAAAAATTATAAAAATCTAAAAGCGATTTCTTATTTTAGGTAGCCCATATTTATGTGGCTCCTGGAAATGCTGGTATTGGACTTGAGAAGAAAGTCACTTGCGTTAGCAATCTTGATATTGAAGATCACAAGGTACAAAGTCATAATAATCTGGTGTTATATGAATCCATTTAGTCATGCAATGCAATCTTTTCTATGACTGATCATTTCCTATTCTAAATTCAGGAAGTAGCATTATGGTGCCAGAAGAATTCCATTGGTTTGGTAGTTGTTGGCCCAGAAGACCCCCTAGCCAAAGGCATGGTTGATGAGCTTAATGACTACAAAATCCCTGTTTTTGGACCGCGCCGGGCCGCTGCTCAGATTGAAGCCTCAAAACATTTCGCCAAGTCCTTTATGGAACGCCATCAGATCCCAACCGCACAATGGAAGTCTTTCACAAAACCCAAGGATGCAAAATACTTTATTGAACACGCCAATTTTCCTGCACTTGTTGTTAAGGCTTCCGGTTTAGCTGCAGGAAAGGGTGTCATTGTCGCTGCCAATGTTAAGGAAGCTTGCCTAGCTGTTGATGAGATTGCAACTTCCTTTGGAGAGGCCAGTGAAACAATCATTATTGAAGAACTCTTGGAGGGAGAGGAGGTTTCAGTTTTGGGGTTTTCTGATGGCAACACAGTTTCCGTCATGCTGCCCTCTCAAGATCATAAAAGGTTGAGGGATGGAGATGAGGGACCAAATACTGGTGGAATGGGTGCTTACTGCCCTTGTCCTCTATTAACGGAAAGCGATATGGAGACTGTTACGGAAAAGATTATGCAGAAAACCGTTCAAGGACTGAAGGCTGAGGGGTAAGTTGAGACAAGTGGATTGTAAATTTTCAAAGCAGAAAGCTTGCAATAAAATATTATTTTAAAAATTATTTTCCCAGAGTTCGCTACATTGGTATAGTTTATGCTGGTTTAATGATGACTCGAGATGGTCCCAAGGTTCTGGAATTTAATTGTCGTTTTGGTGACCCTGAAACCCAAGTACTACTTCCATTGTTGGAGTCCGATCTTTTTGATGCTTTCTCTGCATGTATCAATGGAACTCTAGAAGAACTGGAACTGAAATGGGTACCAAATACCTACACTGCCGGTGTAGTAATGGCAAGTGCTGGATATCCAGGCAGCTATGCAAAGGGAAAGGAAATTACCAAATTGGAGGACATAAACAGTCTTCCTGGTCACATAGTGTTTCATGCTGGCACGAAAATGGATGGGGATAAAGTTGTTACCAGTGGAGGTCGGGTGTTGATAGCTGTGGCACTGGCTCAAGAGTTGGCCCTCGCCGCTGCCAAGGCTTTACATGCTGTCAATACTATCTCTTTCCAAGGTGCACAGTTCAGAACTGATATTGCCAAGAAGGGTATTGCAAGGTGAGAAGCAATGGCTTGAACAATTCGAAAAATATAAAAGCTGTTTAGCGTGAAAAATATTTGAAAAGTAAATCCACGTGCTGTTCCATACTTTGCTGCTCAAGGGCAAGATGACGTATAAGGGGAGCGGTGTAGATATTGACGCTGGAGACAGTTTGGTACACCGTATCAAAGCTCTAACTGTCACCACGAGAAGACCCGGAGGGGTTGGTTACATTGGCGGCTTTGGAGGGCTCTTTGATTTAAAAGCTGCTGGTTACAAGGATCCAATCCTGGTTTCCGGAACTGATGGAGTGGGCACAAAGTTGAAGGTAACAATATAAGTTTAAGCTTTGTAGGATTGCGCTTAGGAAACCAGTATATTGCAGATGCACATTAATAGGAACAAGTGAAAGACAAAGGTGAATGGCATGACATTGATTAAAATGCATTTATGAATTCATTAATAGATTGCTGAAGCAACTGGAATTCACGACACTGTTGGAAATAGATCTGGTGGCAATGTGCGTCAATGATATTCTCGCTCATGCTGCCGAACCAGTCTTCTTCTTAGATTACTTTGCCTCTGGAAAGCTGGACGTGGAAGTGGCAACAGAAGTAATAATTGGGGTTGCTGAAGGATGTCGACAGGCTGGATGTGCTTTGATTGGTATGCAGATACAAAGCGAGATTATCGAGTTTATGGTTCAGATATCATGCATCATTACAATTAATTACGTTTTATCTTCCTGGGAAAAGGTGGGGAGACCGCAGAGATGCCAAGTGTTTATGAAGACGGCGTTTATGATGTCGCTGGATTTGCTGTTGGTGCAGTGGAAAGAGGCAAGCAGCTTCCTCTCACTGATAAAATCGATGATGGTGACATTGTGATTGGGTTGGCCTCGAGTGGGGTTCACAGCAACGGGTTCAGTCTTATCAGAAAAATTGTCGAGAAACACGATCTAAAGTATAATGGCCCATGTCCATTTAGTGACGATCCAGAAGAAACTCTGGGAAAGGCTCTTCTCACCCCAACCAAGATTTATGTAAAGTCCCTCCTGCCCGCTTTGAGAAGCGGACGTGTCAAGGCGTTTGCCCATATTACTGGCGGAGGTCTAACTGAAAATATTCCCAGGGTACTTCCCAAAAAGTTGGGAATCGAAGTGGATGCTCAAAAATGGAAAATCCCACCAGTTTTTGCATGGGCAGCTGGTGCCGGTGGAATCAGCAAGCAGGAAATGCTAAGAACTTTCAACTGCGGTTTGGGTGCAGTTCTCATTGTCTCCCCACAGGACCAACAGCACGTGCTTAGTATGATTTCTGAAGACGACGCATGCTTAATTGGCAAAGTTCGTAACATCTTTGGAGGTTTGAAGATGAACTTTTTGACTTTCTGTTTAAAATGATTTTATTTCATGGTTAATTTGTTAACTTTTTTTTTTGTGTCTTTAGATGATCCACGCGTTCGCGTTAAAAATTTTGCTGAAGCAATCGCTCCTGAAATGAGAAAATATACCTCCTACCCACTTGGTCTCACACAAAAGAAGCGCGTGGGTGTGCTGATCTCCGGCAGTGGTACGAATCTGCAAGCCCTTATTGACCATACCTTAGACCCTCACAAGGGAAGTCTTGCCGAAATCGCAGTGGTCATTTCCAACAAAGCTGGAGTGGGAGGATTAAAACGAGCTGAACTAGTAGATATTCCAACCAAAGTAATTTCACACAAGGACTTTCCAACCAGGGAAGCCTTTGATGAGGAGCTCCTCAAAGTTTTGCAAACGTTCAATGTAGAACTCGTCTGTCTCGCCGGATTTATGAGAATTTTAACTCCAAAGTTTGTCAAGCAATACAAAGGAAGACTTGTTAATATTCATCCCTCTCTGCTGCCAAGCTTCAAGGGAATGGATGCGCATAAGCAAGTTCTTGAAGCTGGTGTCCGTTTTACTGGTTGCACAGTTCATTTTGTTGAGGTTAATAAAATGCAACTTCAAATTTGAATGTTTTACAAGTTTTTGCACTGTAATTAAGTGAGAAATTTCTTATGTAACAATAGGCTGAGGTCGACGCAGGAGCAATTATAGCCCAAGAAGTAGTGCCCGTTGAAATTGGCGACACCATTGAATCACTCCAGGACAGAGTAAAACTCTACGAGCATAAAGCCTATCCCAGAGCCCTCGAGCTTCTGGCACGTAACAAAGTACGCCTTGGATCTGATGGTAAGATTACGTGGAATCTTTGAAACTAATCAGCATGAAGATAATTTACTAAAAATTCTTTGTAAATTAATCCCTTTACAATGTACTACTTTCTAAATCATATCTGAAAATTAACAATAAATAAAAATAACCAATTATAAAGTCCAAGAATCAGCACAATCATTCAAATTATTCCGAGAAAGCTTTAGTACAAAAACTAATCAAAACCCTAACCTTAAGGTCAACCAAGCCACTTTTTTTCCCAAAGTTAGCAGTAATCAAATTTCACTGGCCAAGCGTTAATCACAAATTTAATTCTTAAACTTGTATCAAAAAAGTTGACAAATCACCAAACAAAACCGATGTGTCCAAGTTCCATCTTCAAGTGATCTAAAGTGCAAAGTGCAAAATACCTCGAAATAGTCGAAATACCGACGAAGGTGCAAAAGTGCATATACTACTCGGGCAATCCAATGGCATTTGGTTTACTTTGTCAATTCAATGGGCAACGGTCACACAATGCTCGGGGATGTTGATACACCCAACGGACGATAGATGGGCTCTTTTCTCGCTTCTCCGCGTCACACTCATGACGCAAGTCAAATACAAAGATCAGAACAAAGAAGTCAAGAAAATCTTGATAATTTTTTAATGCCCGTTGGCCGATAGCATCCACCGTCCTGTGTGCAAATTGCCATTGTCAGTATGGCTTGTAACAATTATTGCCAATTGTTTTCTTTTGATAAGGATAACGGTTTAGTTTGGGATTCCGAGAAATGCGTTCATTCCTCGAACTAAGCAGCGATACAAAATGTATTATGAGTCATTATGGTTAGATTAGGGTGGATGTCTGGTTCTAAGAAGAGGTGGATCCCAAGTAATATTATAGCTTTTTTGAGTCATTTATTAAATAAATTTACTAAATATTTCACAATTTATTGTTATTTCAGAAAAGGTTATTTGAAGATGCTCCGATTGTCAGGCTATCAGCTATTTTTGCGTGAGTGCATTGCGGAGCTCAAGGTGCGCTATCCCAATTCCAGGATTGTTTTATCCATCGTCATCAGATTGTGCGCGCAATGTTGGAAGGTAAAACTTGGTGTTTACTGACAGGCGTTGTAAATTATGAGAAGGATAAGTCTTTTTTAAACATTTTCTTGTAGGATTTGGACGAGAAGAGAAGGAAAACATTTACTGATAAAGCGGACATCAAGAAATCATACCGTGTGATAAAAAAGAGGAGGATGGAAGGACCAAGGTTCCCACTAATGCGTGCGTTCATCTTATTCTTTAAGGCTAATCGGAACTTTGTGAAAAGAGCTAATCCAAGGTTTACTATGGGACAAGTGTCCAGTGTGCTGGGCGTCTTGTGGGATCAGAGTTCTAGGAAGATAAAGGCAAAATATGTGAAAATGGCATTGAAGGAAAAGAGGCGCTATAAAGAGGTAATTAAGCTCTGAAACAACTAGGTTCATCGACATGACGGTTTGATGTTCTATTTTATGCTATTTTTGCAGGAGGTAAAGGCAGTTTATTTGAAGGAAGCAGACAAAGAGAAGCCAAAGGACATTCCTCCCAATGGAAACGCTGAATAGGAAAAAATGTGGTGGTAACGTTTTATTTCTTCCGTTGTAATTAACTATCCATCATTAGTAGATCTAATATGAAAGAACACTATTTTTAAGTATAAAAAAGCTGAGTTAACACAACAGTAGGACATTGACTCTAATTAAATACTAATCTACAAAAATTGCTTTCAGGAAATTATCTTGTTTGTGTATCGCATAAAACAAACCAAGCAAAATAGTATATTTTCAGCAATTTTTGGTAATATTTTTGATAACATTCTTTTCATGTATAATTTAAAACTTCACAGATCCTGCAATTAGATTCTTCATATTACAATTCTAGCACTATATAGTACTTCAATGTCTAAAATGTAAAATGTAAAAATGGGATGAAAGTTTAATAAAAATTTTCCCGAATACTAGTCAAGAAGGCATAATTCAAATAACTATTGAACAACCCAACATTTAATGAGAATGTGATGTTTCCAGTAGGCTGACATCTTGACATTCCTCCTGAATCTCCTTCATGCTTCACCAAGCAGGACGAGGGTGGGCAACGCAGAAAATAAAACTTTTACACCTAATCTATTTAATAGGTTATTGGAACGCAGTGATCCTCAAAATCTTTTTGAGCAACAGCAAATTGAGCAAATCTTAAACGAAAATGTTAAAGTAGCTTAATCAATCGTTAAAACGTTGGCACGCATTTCACACTCAAAATAAGCGCATAAAATGTTATCAAAAACACCTTTAAACCAACAATTTGTTACTTGATGTGTTCGTTCTACCTGACAAATTGAATTGGACCATCAACTTACTTTAATAGGTTTCTGGAGAAACGAACGCTCTATTTTGGTCTTCTGTTTGTATTTTATTATTGTTCTCATTAACATGGACAGTTATTACTAAACCCATCATCAGCATCATCACTGTCACTATCACCCTATTTATAAATAAAATTACTGATCATGGCATGTTTTTTTCTTTCAAATAAATAATCATATTTTTTCACTCCTTCTCAGCGTAATCCTAATCAATCACCCTGCTTGTGTCTGGGTTTTTTTTACGATCGCTTGGCTCCTATGTGGCCTGTATTTACCCACTTACATGACATGTCTCTGTGTATGTGTATGAAACGGTTGTGATTATATTTTCTGAGAAATATGATTATTACTAAATAATGTATGACGATAAAAAGATGTCAGGATGTCACTCAAGAAATAATATATAAACTGACAACTGATTTTTTTATTTTTTGCTGCTACTGCTCTTTTTTGATAAGACACCCTCGCTCACACACACTCTGATACTTCTGCAACTCTCTCTCTGGCCAAGTTCATAAGATGCGTGTACTTGATTTCATATCTTTTTTTAAAAGAAGCCAATTATCCTTTTAATGCTGGTGATGACGATATGAGCTTTATATTTATCTAAACTGGGACAAGTATTCCAAATGGAGGCTTTAACAAAAATTAAGTTTGGCAAAAAGCAGCGTAATTTCATCCATTTACACTTGCCATGGAGGATATAGTGTGTGCTAGCAAATGTGCAAGGTAAAAAGGCGGTACTGCGAAAAAATCATCATATGTTAATGGATTTTGAATAGGAATTGAAAGTTAATTGGAAAACTTTTGAAAAACTATTTTCTAAAAAAAGTAAAAAAGTGTGAACTTGTTAAAAATGCGATTAAAAGTTTTAGTAGTTAGTTGTGTGCTTGTCTTGTGTCTGTTCACTGTTCCTGCTAAATCTTCGGATGGATTTGGTAAGCTCTATTTTAATTTTATTGAAAGTTTTAAAACAAATCATGTATGCATATTTCTGATGCAGACGGGTTGGAAGCAACTCTGGCGAGATGTTGCAACCTGGGCAAAGTTATGAGCTGGGACAACAAGACATGTTCAGATCACCCCGGTCCAGTGACTGGAGTTCTTCCAGAGCATCAAGCACCCTGTCTTTCCACTATTGACGCGTGCTGTCGTAAAAGCTACAGGTAGACAGTGATTTGCAAGTTCAATTTTTATACTACGTCACGTTTATATTTTGATTATATTCTTTACTGATGTTTGTTCTTTAGAGAGCGACAATGTTTCCAAGGTCACGAAACCGCCAAGTCAGGTCAAGAGTGTGTTTTGGGATTTGGACCAGGATCAAACTTTCATAAAGTTAGTAAAGTGAAAAAGGATATAATACAAATGATTAATTTCTGTGATAGCATCATATTATCCATCTTTAAAAACTAGGATTGCTGTGAAGGCTGTAAACTAGGGTTAGTGGCAGGTGCCATGGGACTGTACTGCGAGTTTCAGTCTCTTAAGCTTGCCCTTGGACCACCTTGGGATACTTCGCTAACCAAGTGCTGCTTAGAAGCAGGAGGGAAAGCCGGTTATCCCAGCACTGCGTCGCCATTGCTGCTGTCTCCCACACGTCAATCTATTCCAGTACCTCCGCTTGGTAAGCAATACATATAGGAATGATGCCTACTGAACATGCAATTTTGCTATCATTATTGATATAAAATTTTCGGTTGTTACAGACCCAGGGCAATTCAACTTTCTAACGTCCCAACGCCCAACAACTGAAAATGATACACGGGACATTTGTGCACTCTTTCCTGGCCAACTTTGCGCTCACAACTGTGTCACGGAGGGAAACTCTTATCGGTGTACTTGTCGAGACGGTTTTAGACTGTTGCCTGACGGAAAATCTTGTCATCAGGATAAATTTTCAAGCTCAACCAGTTCAACAAGGTAGTATAATATGCCCATTCTCATAGTATATATATTTATGATTGAATGCTTTTAAAATTTTGAAATTATGAATATTCCACAGTGATCCATCAACTTCCTCACGAACCACGTCGAGTTCGTCATCAAGAGCAACATCTACCTATACCACTTCGTCTATGTACCCATCATTTCAAAACCCAGTTCTCTCTGTTCTGTGCCCATCAGGGTTTAATCTTAATCCAGAAACTCAAGTCTGTGATGGTATGACTAACAGATTTTAATAGCATTTATGATTACTCAAAGCAAATAACATTTTTAACGAAGCTCTCATTTCATTCGAAGACATCGACGAGTGCGCTACCGGGCAACACCGTTGCTTTCCCTACAAAACGTGCCGAAATACACCGGGTTCATATACCTGTGACCCTATTGTCAGGGAAGGAGAAAGAGATTTCCACTGCCCACCAGGCTACCGACAAAACACTGAAACGGGACAATGCGTTGGTGCGAAGCATTGATCTTAGTAGCATATTATCAGTTGCAATGGCATAATTGAGGTTTTGATTCTTTGTGAATGACAGATATTGACGAGTGTGCTGAGGGCGTGGACATTTGCGTACGAGAAATTCAGTACTGCATTAACACTCCAGGAGGTTTCGATTGTCAGAGCAAGAAGGACTTTAATCGTTACAACTGCCCGGCTGGCTACAAGTTTAACAATGTGACATTGAACTGTGAAGGTAAAGAGAAAGCAATTTTGCACTTGTTTATTTCTCTATGATTATGATTTACTGTTCTGCTCTTTTTAATTCAATTTGTAGACGTTGACGAGTGTAAAGAAAAGCTGGATAGTTGTGACAGAAGCACAGAGACATGTCGAAACACCGCAGGAGCATACGAATGTGATATAAAATGCAGAGAGGGATTTAGATATGATATTCGCTTGAGAAATTGCCAAGGTAAATGGACATTTCTCTTAACAAGCCAGTATTGATTAAAGCTCTGCGGAAACAATTATTCAGAATGATTATTATTTTTAGATGTAAACGAATGTGTGGAGGGAACACACGATTGCCGAATTGATGTCGAGTCATGCGTAAATGTAGCAGGGAGCTACCAGTGTCATCAGCTAGACAAAAACCAGGACAATGACTGCCCACCTGGTTATGAGCCAAATAAAAATTACACCTTCCTTTGTCAGGGTAATAAGATCATTTAAGGAAACAATATATTTTCTGTTAATTGATTCTATTCATATTTTATGCTAGATCGAGATGAGTGTACAACGGGACTGCATACTTGTGCCCCAACGGAAACTTGTATCAATGAAATTGGTGGCTATCGCTGTGAAGGGAATGCAGATGCGGATTCCAGTGGTACTTCTTCTTGGGCTAGCTCTACAACGCCTTATCTTGATAGCGACTCGGAAGAGGATATCCTGGACAACACAATTCCAGACACGGGATTCAGCAGAAGGACTGGTCAGATAAACAGTAATGACATAAACTACTCTCCTTCCTCTGACTCATCCTCAAGCTACGGCAGCAGCTATTCTAACGACAATGACAATAACGAACTAAGACGTTCTCGAGCTCCTACCACAACGCCAATGCCATCTACCACCACAGACTGTCCAGTAGGTTTTCGGGCTTCTTATAGGCTAGCAACTCCTTCCAGAAGTGGTGATCAACCTGCTTGCGAAGATATCGATGAGTGCAGAGAAACTGTTCATCCTTGTGACAGCACCCAAACATGTCATAATACACTTGGCAGTTTCTATTGTAGGTGTAAATCTGGATATTATAGGGACCCCATCACTCAATCCTGTCAAGGTGAATTGAATGAAAATTATTATGTAGAGATTCAGTAGTAGACTCATCCTATTTTTTCTTGAATTGCATTTTGCAGACATCAACGAATGTCAAACTGGACAGCATGCTTGTTTATCTAGTCAACGCTGTGATAACTCTCCTGGTTCCTATTCATGCATTCGTATAACCGGCTGTGGAACGGGTTATACACTCAACTCTCAAACAGGTCAGTGTGATGACGATGACGAGTGCCTTTTCGGAACGCACGATTGTCACAGACTTGGTCCAGAATATCAATGCAAGAACACTCTGGGATCGTTCCGTTGTGAGCGTAGTGTTCGCCAATGTCCTCAAGGCTTAGCTCTTGCACCAAGCGGTGAATGTCGAACGGCTTGCACTTCTGGATTCCAGTTTAATTCTCGGGGAGAATGCATTGGCAAGTTTATAGATTGAATTTCAGATAAACATTTTTACAAAAAAGTATATAATCAGTCAAATAATTTCTTTACTCGTTTAGATGTGGATGAATGTCAGCAAGCACAAATCACCGGAACGCGCCTGTGCTCTAGTAGTCAACGCTGTATAAACTCTCAAGGTGGCTACCAGTGCGTATCAAAAACCGTTTGCCCGGCTGGTTTCGAACCCGATGATGTTGGAACTAGGTGCGTGGACGTTGACGAGTGTGCTCGGGGAACTCACACCTGCAAGCCTAATCAGTCATGCCTGAATCGTGGAGGCGGTTACATTTGCCAGTGTCCTCCTGGTCATAGCATGACAGCGACAGGACATTGTGAAGATGTGGACGAATGCAATAAATATGGTAGCCACGCCTGTGGCAATAATGCCGACTGCTATAACACAATTGGTTCATTTAGATGTATTTGCAAGGAGGGATTTGAACTGGAAGGGGATAACCGAACATGCTCAGGTAAAAATGGATTTGCGAAAATACCTAGTTTACTTGAAAGTTAACAATTCATGTGCAATTTCCTTTGAAGATATCAATGAATGCCAAACGATTACTGGACTTTGCGAACAAAAATGCATTAACATGTGGGGATCATACGAGTGCACTTGTGGTCAAGGATATGTTCTTGGAGATGACAAAAGGTCAAGTATTTCAAGCGTTTTTTAGGGTTCTCATGAATTTTGTTCATGTAATTTAAAAAATGTTCATAAAATCTATAGGAGTTGTCAAGATATCAACGAGTGCGAACAGAATAAGGAAGGCGTTTTGTGCATTGGACGCTGCGTTAATACCCATGGCTCATATACCTGCGAGTGCCCAGAGGGATTTTCTATGGGATCTGATGGAAGAATTTGTAGAGGTGCTACTTCTGTTTCAAAATATAGCAGTTATTAACTGAAAACATATTTTCCATGAACGAAAAATACATACTTTGCAGATATTGATGAATGTATAACGGGAAATGTGTGCCGCCAAGATGAGTTCTGTCTGAATACCAGAGGAGGTTTCAGGTGTAACCGCATTGTGTGCCCACCAGGCTACTCTATCGATGGTTCTCATACTCAGTAAGTTTTTCGTTATATTACGTACTTGTGATTTCAATGAAATGCATCTGATTTTGCGATATTTTGCACTTTTTGCATTTCAATTGCAGTAGGTGCAAAATGACAAATCCAAGCGATAGTCAAAACAACAACGGCACTAACCGTGCTCCTTTAACAATATCCAAGAGCTTTATTAGTTTTGAGTCAGACATTCCCATTTCCACACCCCAGGGGTATATAGATCTCTTTACCATGAGAGGACCAAATTGGCCCGGTTCCGTAAAACATTTTGATCTGGAACTAAAGAGTGCTCGAGCACCTGCTGGTGTAGCCCCAGCAACTCGGCCCTACTTTTTACTCCGACGACCCACTCAATCCTCAGCCGTTATCGCCTTAGCAAAGTCAATAGTGGGTCCACAAGACGTAGAGTTGGAACTGAGAATGGATGTCTATCATCGAGGAAACTATGCGGGTTCTGCAGTGGCTCAGATACTAATTGTTGTAACAAAATCAGAAATATGACTAAAGGATGGAGGAAAATACTGCCAGCTTGTCAAACCATCGACAACTTTCTCTCGATTTATGTTTTATTACGGAAGACGATAAATTTATGCTTACAAACATATTTTTGATGCTATTTAATGACAATATTGATCAATTCCAATTAGCCAAATATGAATTTCCAAAATGCCAATATGACCATTTCAACCACAATTATAAATTGTGCTTTTTCTCTCGGTGAAATAAAAGAACACCAAATTTCATTTCATCATTACACATCCATTTATTTATTTAAATACGTTGAAAAAAATCCATTTTCATAAATTGGGTCACACATCTGATACATCATCAGTAAATAAGTTTGACATTACACATTTATTGTTTACTTTTACTATTAGTTATATCGCCATCCTCATCATCTTTAACATCATACTTTCATTCCTTTTTTGTATGTCCGAGAAAAACACTTTTCCGCACGGCTAAAATACTATTACACAACAATTATATCTTAGACATTTTTATCAATTACAATGCTTCTTAGCTAAATATTCATACTTAAAAGTTATGTAGGTATTATAATATTTTTAGAATATAATAATTATTATGCTGGAAATCATAAACATTTTTTTGCCACAGTAAATACAACATAAAATATATGTTGGAAGTTTACAATACAAAACGGAAATTCAACAAAACAATCTTGCGTCTCTAAAAACATTTTTGATATTTATATTTCTTCTGTGGCAATATTAATTAGAATAGTACATTTAACAGCATAATATTCCAGTACTTTAGTCTACACGTTACCATCTAACAGTGCTTCGCTCAGTTTTTATGTTATCAGCAAACAACATTTTTTTCTTTCGTTTATCTTTTTCATGGTAGCTTATATAACTATACATCTTAATACAAGAACTTAAATAGTCAAGTTGTTAATATTTTTATTTGTTACACGTACAAATATTTATAACGTACATTTATTACACTATAACTACACAGGAGAGTACAATTTTCACATAGGGGACTTTTTTATGATTACATGCTAAACTGAGGAGGTACACTTTACACATTTTCAACATGGTATATTTATCGCCTTTTATAGTAAAACTAGGCAATGTGTTTTATATATTCCCTAAAAATATTACATTACACGTTTTTGATACATCATCGATTTTTATAATAAAATACGCAATTATATTATTATACTTTATATTTATAACCATTGTACACACCGCAGCAGTCAAATTACCTAAAAAAAAGTAGTGAATATTAGATAGTTAGTTAGTATATCAATTTGACGTAAAAGTTTACAAGTCAATTGGTTTGAATGACAACGCTATATAGTCAAATTATCAAAACTCTTTTCTGGAAAATGCGAAGGTCAACAATTTTCACGTAATTAAAAATAATGATTAACATGTCAACATAATAAACTCTGTAATATTTCGTCAATTTCCATGAAAAACAAGATAAGTCATTGGATAATATTAATGAACGTTTTATAAAAAAGCGATGAATATTAATATGGCTTGAGTTTTATATTTTTTTCGCGTGCTGAGAGTAGAACGGTGTCAGACTAAAAACTGGGACGGGGCTCAATTCTCAATTTTTCAAAAATAATAATTTGCTAAAAAGACTTTTCCTTCTTTCTTTATACACTTTTGGGCCATATTAGGGTGGCCACAACTTGACGTGATCCAAGTTGAAAAGGAAATAGCTGCGTTGTCAACCCAACAAATTAGATTCTTCCTAAACAAGTATACTTACAACTCAAACGTCAAACTAATGATTAACAACAATATATCAAGTAAGTTGGTTACATACACACACTCAGTTGAATATTTATCTAATAATTATATATGTATAGCTCAAAAAACACATAAAATGTACAATGTTTTGTTGGTACACACTAATGGCTAACTTAACCGTTTTATAACTTTGACATTTTGATAATATAATGATGACGCTTCTATATTTTTGTGATGATGTGTTGATCATCATCATCATCACCAAATATAAACAACAACGCAGTTATGTTTCTTCTGTCTCTTAAGCAATTAATAATACATAATGTGTGTGTGTACATATAAATTTGAATTACATCAGTGTTTTTATACGCGCTTGTTTGTAAAATTACAATATATTCATAAGTATAATCATACTCATATAATTATAATAACGGGAGACTAGCTGACATTTCAAATTGAAAATGCTTACTAACAGTATCACTTACAAATATTAATAATAATACACAAAGATAACTAACCGTTCACTTTTTTGCACACATTCACTCATTTTTTCATTTGCAAACGCAGCAAAATACTAATTAAGATATATCTTAAGAATAATAATAATAATAATTTTTTATTGATAACAATAACAAGATTCAATAGTAAATTACTATTACTAAAATACACACACATATTATTTAATATAGAACAAGTGTAAGTACAGTTACAGTTGGAAAACAAGTAATACTTTCATTTTTCTAAACGGTAAAATTGTATGATTATATTTATCTATATTGTTTCCTGGGCTCTCTCATTTGATTTTGTTGTTCTTTATCCAAAACATACTATAAAAACGAACCAAATAACTGAAAAGTATATAAATTATATGGCACACATGTATTTTATCAATGAAGAATTAAATTAGCTAACAAAAAAAATGAAACTGAAACAACGCTTGTTTTGCTTTCTGTCCAGGCAAAAAGTAAGAAGCGGTTAAAAAAGGAATGACTAATACACATTATTATTTTTTTATGAAACATTATAGGATTGGCATATTTGTGAACCTATATAAAGTAAACTACTCCTTTTCTGAGAGGAGATTTCATAAAATTTCGTAAACTGTAGTATTTTTTTTAAACGTAAGGTGATATCAGTCTGTTCTTGTGATGAATGATTTACATAAAACAAAAAACGGTATGCATATATAAATACAAAGGGGAAAAATGATGATTTTTTTTTCTGGTCACCAAAAAAGTTAAAACAAATTAAAATGTTGTGTGTATACCAATACTGTTTTCCCTACAAGTTATTCTACTATTGAAAATTTTTTTATAAATGGTAAATGGTCTGACGTCTGGCTTGTCAGATATTTTTTTAGCTTAATAGCTTAATCATATTGTTTTAAATATCAAGACGAGTAAAATTGAAACTTCACAAAGGCAATACATATATAATAGTTCTACTAATTCTGCAATTTGTTATGATAAACCTCGTACAATATTCAATATAGATTTATACTTTTATATAAACTTTTTTCTTTTGTAAGTTATTTCTTTTGGGTCCCAGAAACGTCCCATCATCATTCTCGAAGTATGCAGATATATTATAGCTTTTACGATTATTATTCAAGATATAGCATAAAATAGCTGATAAAGTTTGTGTAGGTGTGAAATCAATAAGTGTATTAGTAGTTTGGTGAAAAATATGTAGCCTATTTATATGTAGTTGATTTTTAGTTAGATTTCGTGTTTCAAGGAAAATCAAGGGAAAAACGGCTTTGTGGAAAGGTTGAAATTGGAAACACTTTTTACACTTAAAAAACCTTCTCTGCTTTTGATTGTTGCAAGGGTAGTAGACTTACTAGTAATTATAGTATTTTCCTAAAATATTCTTCCAACTTTAGGAAAAATAACACGCGAAGAGAGTACGCGCTACTCTTTCTAACAACAACGGCTTGAAAATGGCTGAAGAAGGATTTTCTATTATGCACCTTAATTACAGCTATGTAATAGGAAATCTTACTGATCTATATGTACACATTGTTTATTACCCTTACTCTTTTGTATTATGACACAATTTGCTAGAAAGCTACATTTAATATTATGCTTATTATTCTGTATTCTGCTTTCGAATATAGCTGTATATATTTTTCCGTGCAACTTGGTAAACTATTTTTTGAAAACGCTTTAAAAAGTGTTTCTCCTTCTTTCATCCGCCACGCTGAATCGGTAAACATATTTTTAAATTGTTTTTTAAGTCTTACTGTCCATTTTCCATTGATAATATCCGACTACTAAAAACTCTACTACTCCACTTTATCTAAATAAAGTGTGTATTAATTATAGTATTTATAGTTATGCTTGCGCAAGTGTTTTATAGTACTGTGTACTTTCAAGTCTAACTATGTACATAATTAAAAACATTTTGTGTGTTTTAAAAACTAAGTTTTTCTCCATATTATGCCTAGCATTACCTATATTTATAGACTTTTTATCACTCAAAAAATGTATGCAGTGGTTAACATCCATTTCTTTCAATATCATTTCGTGTGTGTGAAACCGCCTTCTCTCGTTCCTTGAAAACCTTTCTTGTATTCGCTCTGCAACATCATCAGTACCAAATTGTATGGCATTTTTACATACGTAAAGAAATAGTGTGTGTGTGTAATAATTTATGTCTCAAACTTTACACTTAAAAATTATACAATTACTTTTTTTGTGTCAGCTATATACCCACCAAATAGTTCTTTTACTAATTTACTAAAGGTGAAAAGTTTACGGCATGACAATGACGCTGCGCTGCCGTGAAACGCTTCTCTACTACATTTCGCTTTTTTGTATTTTACGGGAAAGGATTGATTGAATTACTGTTGCCTTTTAAGTAAATTGTTATTACGTTTTAGCTAGCAATTAACCAATAATACGTCCTTATAGTATAGTTTGTAGTTAAGGTAGATATATTCATTCTATGTTGAACTTGTAGTAGAAATAGAAATTATAAGTTTATATGCTAAGTTGTTTTTATAGTTTTTTCAAGATGCTGTTTCTCTACAAATTACTAACGCAACTATTACTGTTTTAATATATGAAAATTGCTTAGCTACGCTGACAACAGTAATACGTACGAACTGAAAAAGTATGTTTTAACTAGACTGATAATTTACACTTTGCAAAAATCGGATCAGTCTGAAAAAGATGAAATGAGAAAATCATAACTTCTATTATAGAAGTTCTATGCAAGGAACATTTTTTCTTCTTTGAATAAACTGATTAGCTTTTTAAGACAAAATACACACGTCAAGTATTATTCGTAGTAGTTCATATTATCTAAAAAATATTTCTCGTAGAGAGCGGATCGGATCGCATTATCATCATTGTCACACATCAGTAACTAGAATGTATGTATTTTTAATATATTTCTTTCCTCAACTTTTCCCCTTTTTGTTAATTTTTTTCTTTCACGTAGTAAAAATTGGTACAAATTAGAAGTCCCCATTTTCAACAAGTTACCTTTTTTTCAAAGAACTGCTTTTTTGTTAGTAACGGCTCTTAACAAAAATTATCAATCTATTTTTCCTGAACCGCTTTCATCAGAACTTGCTTCTACAGATTTTTTAAGAATACAAATGGGTATATATATTACACGCAGTGATAACAACAATTGAATCTGTTGAATTGTGGGTAGTAATGTGATGATGCTCCATTTTCTTGTGGTAGCTCTAAATATTCAAGTTTGTTGAGACTAAAATTATAACGTTTAGTTGCTATATGTATTTCTTAACAGTAATATTTTTCTTTTCATTCTTTTGCTGTAAATGTGCACCTTGCTCACTACTACTTTTCCTTTCCCCGATTTTTACCGCACAGTCCAGAACAGCGTCGGGCTTAGTATTCTCCTTGTGACAAGTACTGTGGAAAGAGTGAGACAAAGAAGCGTCGTCGTTTGTAGAGTTGTCAGCGATGACGAGGCTGCTCCACTGGTTAACTCTTCATTCTTTACCACTTCATTAGGATGCTTCTCCAGCTCTTCTGCAAAAAAAATGTCAAATATACAAATAACTCGTTAGAAAGAAACCTTGGCTTGGATAAAATAGAAACCTGAGATGAAAAAAACATTATATAAGTGTATACACAAGAGGATAAAGGGACAATGGAAATAAATAACCGGAGAAATAGTACATTTTTTCTGTAAAGTCATGTATATAAATCCACTAAAAGTAGCATCTTGTAAAGGGTGGAGGTATATAAATATTTTCAATTTTCTCGACCTGGCCGGTCTTTCCATGTAGTTTTGCATGTTTAAATGTTGTTGTACTTGTTGTAACATAATACCACCATGTCATCCCTGTTTTTCAGATCAGTTTAATAGAGAGAGAGTCTTCAAAGTTCGAAGAATTTTTTTCGTCGGTAGAGAAAAAACCAGTAGTAATTCAAGTCATTTGCAGGAGAAAAACGAAACATTGAAAAAATACACTGTGATATTATCATTTTTAATTTGTTGAAATAATATGTTCATATATGCTGTTGTTGATATGTCTCCTGGTATTTGCGTTGTGTGGTGTGCCAATCAAGTTGGCTGGAATGGTGGTTTAGTGGTTGTCTGCAGGTTTTTTTTGCCATCACACACATACCAACAGAGTAAAATACGGTATTCGTGTTTATTATAGTAAAAGTTGATAATCAGATTGGTAATGATAATGAAAAAGTGAGGGAAATGAGACATGCATTAAGTACGTGCTTGTTTTGAACTCAATGGTGCATGCGTTTCACTTTTGCTTAATTCCATGTTTTTTTTGAGCTAGGAATAATTTTCCTTGGTAATAATTTGACTGAGCAAACAAGACATTTTCATTAAACGGCATTCCTACAAGTGACACCATGGATAATATTTATGATTAGACAGGTTAACTAATGTAATGCTATGTTGTTCTGGCAAACCATTGTTGTGGTTGTGTTGTGGCATTGTTGTCATTGTGATGATCATGTACCTACGTTTTGTGATCATGTTTGGCTAAAGTAATAATCGTAATAAAATCATGTCTTTGCTTGTTCCTCCATCTATTCTCATCATAAAATGTTTTAACTGTCCAACCAAATGCAATTCACTGGTTCGCTGTTCTTCTCTCTCCTTTCTGAAGCTAATCAAGTTTATACGCTTGATGAACTGAGGATGCTGGGAAGACAACAGGATGTCCAAATAATTTGTATTTTGCCAGGGATCATTTGACCGGAAAATGAGAACGTAGTAAAGTGTGTGTGTGTTCAGTGTATTCGCTTTTTCTTCTTGTTCAAGATGTTCTTGTTGGCCTGTTTGTGTGAAGAGGGTACATTGTAAGGACGTGTCCAACGAGTACTTATAACCGTAAACTATCATGTTTCGTTTTGTCTTGAGCTTTGGGTGACATGATGTCAAGAGGCATTGTATGCAAAAGGTTTTTTTCAATCTGTGAGAAGAATTTTAAAAAGGAATCGTTGGAAATTGCTCATTGAGTTTATTGTTTATTAGCGTTCGTCCCTTTGTTGCTGCGTGTCATCTTTGACATAGTCATACATATAATCCGCTTCTTTTTTGGTTGTTGTTTGACTCGTTGAAAATAAATTAATTTGGGAATGGTGATCATCATAGCTACAGAAGAAAAAAACCTATTTCCATCCCTACTACTTTCATAACTTTGCTTTCGGTATTAAAATTAAAGTTTAAAAAAAGGTTTAGAAGCCTCTCTTAACAGCACCAAGGAAAGATGATGCAAGGCAACAAGAAAAATCATTAATTTTTACTCTGACTATGCTTTCCTTCTACAAATGGCCATAATGCGCATTGCAGTACCCATTTTGCAATTTCACAAAACAGCTACTCTCTCTCGCACCTAATTAATAAAAAGACACTTTTAGCAATGTAATAAACCCATAACAAAAAACATAAACCTATAAACATTTTGAAATTTATCTCTTGTGTAATTTACGTTGCCACAGGATGCACGTCTAAATAAGTAAAAAATATTATTATGACCTTCATGCCCAAGTATGGAAATCAATTTTCTAGCCAACCGAAAACAATAATGAGAAACCTCACGAAAAACCACGACATTCCCAAAGAATAAAAAAACTGCAAACACATTATAGTACATCCCTCATCTATCTCTCTAAAAATAATAGAGTTTCTTCTGGGACGAGAAAACAATAATACACCTTTTTTACGACTAGTTTTACACGGTAGTTAAACTTCGCGTCGTTGTTTGTGATTACACAGAGTTTATTAGATTTTTTATGATAAAATGTGTGCAGGTAGCTTGTACGGAGGGTGTCTTTCGAAAATAAATGTCAGTTTAAAATAATAATAATATTCTGGCCATTTACTATTGAATTTCTCTAGTACACACTAAGCACTGTACTATGTGAGGAACCAGTCAAAGGTTTCAAACGTTTTATTTTTACATTGTATTCTGGCCCGTCAAAATATTTGCTGTAATGGTTAATGGCTCTATGTCTTTCTAGAGTTGTTGCATAAAACAAGACGTGATGGCGACGCACCGAAGAATTGCAAAGTAATAAAAATGTAAATGGTTTTTATGAAGTTTTATGTCTCATCAGAATACATTCCCTGTCGTAATGACGACATCGATTAGTTATTTTACGTGATATACGACAGCGGATTGCTTTTATATTTGATGATGATAATGATGAAATAGCTTGTGTGCATAATATACAGGCAGTTTGAAACAGGAAAAAAATACATTCCGGTAAGGATCCTTTGATAATTATTTTTTCCCTTTTGACACGAATGACTGTTTGCATATTCAATATTGCATGATCATTCGTTTGTGTTAATGAATCTTTGGGTTTTGTAGTCACTCTCTCCGCTATTAAAGGGTTTGTACTTAGGTATATGTGGGTGGCCCATATTTTGGGACGAAAAACCTGAAAAATGTCTAGTGGTTCAAGGGACAATACTCATTTTTAGGAACTTTTTTTTGCTATTGTGACCAATTTCATTGTTTACTTTGTCTAGATAACCATTTTAAAAGGAAGACACCACTTTTCGTTTCTTTTTTTCCTATTTTCTATATCTTTTGGTATGGATAAGATAACAGAGAAAAACGGTCACTTTGACAATGAATGAAAAAAGAGCGTCATTTTTCTTGCGTAACTTTACACAAAAATGTGTTAGTGTTTAAAAATTGATGTTTTTTCTCTGCTTTATTATATCCTTTTGTGTGGCCTTTCTACTTTTCATTGTGGTCTTAAGCCACACAACAATACGATAAGTGAGTGGAGGATTTGAGTCAATATTCGTATTAGGATAACAGCAGCATAAGCATCCTCCTAGCTTTGTGTGAATTATGCAATGCACTGAAAATGATGAGGTTCTAAAGCATTTTTTTAAGAATCGGTAAGTAACAAGCTGCAAATGAGTCGGTGTCTATTTTGTTGCCATGCTCATATTATGCTGCTACTATAGAGATTCAATGAGCATCAGACAGAGGACTGGCTTAAGTGGTCACTAATGAATGTACTAAAAAACGACCAAGATTCTTGTTTAGGCTTGAGGATCCACTTGTTGAGAAAAGTGAGAGGCAAAGGGACAATAAAATGGTCGGAGTAAAGCACTTAAGAAAACGATGCTGTCATAAAAGTACCTCGGTGGTATACCATCCTTGCTTCCACTAGAGTCATTCACTATACGAATCGTATAATACGATCATTAAACTTGTTTCCATTACAAAAATACGACCACTACTTCCCTATTTTTTATTGCTATTTTGGTACTATTCTAGCTTCTTTTGTGAGTAGAATGAAAAGTACATAATAAAAATGAAAAGATTTTTATTTCGGTTTCTTCTTCCCCAAAAGACATGATTTCAAGAGTAATGTGTCAAGTAGTCAAGTGTGTATACTGTAATGTGATATGTCATGCAATAAAAATAGCGAATCCAACAATTGTTGATAATGCTTTGTGTGTGTTTTTAAGAAAGTTGATGAAAAAATGAAAAAGTACATCTACTACAACTATGATAGTATATTAACTATACGTCTATTAAGATAATCCTAGAATATCTGGTTGGATTTTTTAGTTAATAATGGAGTGATTGAAACTTACTCTTTTTGGAGGGTGGTTTGTAATTGGGATTGTTAGCGTACTGCGTCTTTTTGGGAGGATAGCGTGTTGGTTGTGGATGGGCTGGGAAAGGCTGTGGTGGGATGTTTGTGGTACTTGTGCTTGTTGGACTATTGCTACTACTGCTGCTACCACCACCTCCAATGATGTTGTTGTTGTAGAGGGGATCCTGAGTCCGGGGGTAGTAGTGGTCAATGTTGGTGATGATGCTGCTGCTGTTGTTGATCCGTCCGTAGATGTTGTTGTTGGGGTTGGACGCGGAGGAGGAAGAGTTGTAGACGATCAGAGGTCTCCTGGGGGACAGCGTGGCGCTGCTGGCGGTGGATGCACGGGGTGTGCTAAATCTAGGGTTTTGGGGAAGTGCTGGAGCTGATGTGGAGCCTAGAGAAAGTTTTTATATTATTTTGAGATTAGCACACTATGGCTGACAATACAACAATCATGCACACTACTATACAGAGAAAAAAAAACTAGAGTCTATAGCTGGTGTGTGAACACAATTCCAACTTTTAATCATTAGCTCCCTGGGGTACTGGTGACAAACAGGAACAAAATGTAAAATGGACATGTTTTGTTTTGAGAGAGAATTGAACTTACTCTGTGAGGAGGTTTCTCCAGGATGGCAGCACACTTTGAAGACGACTTTCATGTTGTGAGTGGAGCAACGTCCACCAACTCGGCGATGGAGATCATCACGTGATGACGTAGCTAGAGAGAATTAAACATTTGAAAAAAGTTTGTTAGAACTATTTGTTTTCTCTGCATTAGTTGGAAAGAGTAAATCAATTGAATCTCTATATAACTTACAAATAAAGTAATAGTCTTGTCCAGGGCGGAACTCGAGACCGCCAGGCTGGGGAGTAAAACTGCGAAATGTAATGGTGAAGTACATCAATTTGAAAGGTTTATCACACACAGCTATAATGCGAGGATTTGGATTCGTGATTCGACACGTGTCATACTCTTCCTTTGACACCTGTACAAAAAATCAAAATATATTTAGAAATTAGTTACTTTTCTTTTTCTTTGAGAAAATTAAGAAAAACCTGAGGAAAAAAGCAATGCTAACATTTATTTATAGCGGCACAAGCAAAATAATAATAAAAAAGCTTTCAACGCATCATTCCACAAGCAGGCAAATCTATTCAATCAATTAATTCATTTATCATGTCAAAATCAGAGTTTCTGACATGATTCTCAATGTCAGCATCTCTCTCGCATCATTTAAGCTCTCCAGGTTTACTTTTCCGTAGAATATTGACTTTTCCCTGAGACATAAGAGACAGAGGGAAAAAATGGAGGAAAGCAATAGGGATTGATAAATTTTAAAGTGCAATGTCATGTGTGATGTTGACAAGCAAAATGCTTGCCTTACTATTCCTCTATACTTGCCGACAACAAAAGCAAGCAAACCCGTATCAAAAATGAATATCATGAATGTTGAATGAGGATTGGGAGTATAAAAAAAGGCGAGCAGGCAGCAGCACATTCTCCTTGCATTTCCTTTTACATAAAGGCTTTTCATATTATATACGGAACATTGTCAACGTGTCATTTCATGTCACGTGGTTATGTTGACGCCAACAGAATGCATGAATACACATCTCATCATCATTCATCATCGTCATCCAACACATCATCTTTTCACGTGATGGGATGTTGCAGTATAAAGAAAGGATGAAGTAAGGGGTAATGTACGCTTTTTATCTGGAAAAAATATATTATGGATGTCATGTACGTGTAGATCACACAAAGATGACGAGAATAATGGAGCATAAAAAAGGAGAAAGTGATTTTCCCCATCAAATTTCTCCTGTTGTTGTGAATGTTGTTGTAACAAAGATGAATATCAAATCGATAACTTTTATTTCATCACCAGGCACACACACATATAAAATACGTACATTTTCACCGGAAAATTGAAGTGCGTGAATTTTGACAATTCATTTTCACTGTCTCCAACTTCATGAAAACTTTATTGCAAAAGCAAAACCTAGCAGTCAAAATATTTCTTTTTTGTAGTACCAGTTCTCAAAGCCAATCTACAATTTGCCTGTCTGGATTTCCAGAGTTTGGAATGGAACTTTGGAAAAACTCATTTTCATCCAGAGAAATAGGGATGTCCCAGGTGATACACCATCTCATCCATCTAATCTAGCAAGCTGATTCAGTAATTTCTTTGGAAAGTTAGTAAACTCAGAATCGGTATTGCAAAATGTTGTAGGTATTCCATACTTACACCAAGAATTCAAATTGGATTACTTTACCAGTAAAGATGTATGTGCGTGCTTTTTGATGAAGATGATCAATTACATGTGTGCAAACAGCCTACCTGGGTGAATATTTTTTTCGAAACAAATTCCAAATAAATACAGGAAATGTTTCTAAACCTTTACTTTCCACCTGTCTTGGTTTTAATGCAAACTAGAGCGTTGCTCGTAGTGCGAGTATTTTGGTGGCATGGGAATATACGCTTAGTCAATGAGGATGATGATCCATCTATTTCATTTGAGACAGTAATTTCCCTCCTTATGCCGCGCCGTACCACCAGCCATGCAAAAAATGGAAAGGGACAAAAAGTGGGAAGTGAATCATGTTTCTTGTTGGTCTGCTTCCATACCTACCACCACCACCACATCATCGTACTTAATGATAAAAAATCCTTATTGGAAACGGAAGGGCGTTTGCCCTATCTCCCGTGAAATGTGGGAGCCCTTCTTTTCGCTTAAGCATAAAAACCGGGGAAAACTTGTCAGTTCTATTTTCCTGGTTTGTCTGGACCTAAATACCAAGTTATTGGTGGAACAGAACAACTCAAACAAAAAATGCGATATTCTCCAGTTACCTGGTGGTCGTATAGCATTGCATATTGTATTTGAGTATCTGAATAGTAGTAGCCTACCCCACAAAAAACAACACACGCTTTCCCCCAAGAAACGCGAAATTGTTTTTTCTTTACTAAAAACACACACTTTGTCTTGTTTTCTCCAAAATAGAGCAGAAGGAGCGGAACACGAGGAGAAAAACACATCAACATGATGAACCAGTCAAGAGTAATAAATAAGGAAAATGGGAAAATAAGGAAGTGGAAGAATCGAACAAGTATTGTATCCATCCGTCGACTTGTTTCTTCTTCGTCTAAGTTTCAATCCTTTTTCTAGTTGCTGTTTCCCTCTCTTTCTTCGCTCCTGCTTGTGCGCTTCTATGTTTTTCCACGAAAAACTAATATTGTTCAATCAACCTCAATTAATTAGTCGAGAGCTTTTGGCCAGGAAAATGAGAAACAACAAGAAGGAAAGCAGTAGTTAGTAGCTGAAGAGCAAAAGGACGATGATGATGAAGTAACGGTGGAATAAACCGTGGCTCATGGAGCAGCCACACATACACGCTAAAAACACACATGACATGATGATCATCGTCATCATGAAAAGCTTCCCTCTTGAGTAAAATTCGAAGGGGTTGAATGCTTATTACTACACACAAACAGACAGAGAGAGAGAAGGAGGGTGGGTGCGGTGGTAATAAAAAGGTGGAAGCAAAAGGTATGTCGCCTTTTGGAGCAAAAATGTTCAATAATAATATTTTCATAAACTACATTCCATTTCGGGAAAAATTATGCTGCTTTCTTGGAGCAGCTTAGAACATCTCGCTTTATTAGCATTACTACTTTAATAAAAGTGACAGTGATTAATGATTTCATTTTTAAATACCAGCTCAAAAAAAGATGATCAAAGATGTTATTTTTGTCAAGTCATGTGTCCAGAAGGACATACATTTATAACAAGCAGAGAGAATATTTCAAGTGGCAAGTGAAACTGCTACACGCCCAGTTGATTTTGATCCTTTCTTGTTTATCTGTGTATATTGGTCAATCGTTTCTTCTTTAGTGAGGATGATTATGAGGTAACGGCATTACATTCAATCAGGCTAAAAAAGTGATTGAAGATGAGCCCAGGCCAATAATGATAAGTGCTTGTATGGTGTCAAAAGGCTTTAAAATTGTGTTTGCGCTGGTATTACATAAAGTGCGTTTTCCTCAGTTAAACTATGCTCAAATAATGGAATCAATAGGCAGCTAATGACTCTTGACATATGTATGACGAGTATGCGAGAATGATTATATGCCCCTAATTCCCCAGTACATCAACTAGCCAGCACAATTGGTTCGTCATTAGCACGCGTGCCTTTCAAAATAACTATTTTTCTTCGTTTTGCTTTGGCTTAGATTGTAATGTGTGTTACGTAATAAGTATAAAGAGAAAATGGTGATAAGTCTAAAGGATGATGATGATGATAACTGAGGAGCCTACTAAAAATGTCAATTTGATCGCTTCTCTCTGACTGACTGACTCTCAAGGCGCATTACAAACAAACGAAACCACAACACAGAGAGACAGACGAGAGCCACCCACCCACACGAACAGGGAAACAAATAATGCGCTAATTTTCTAAAGGTTCTTTTCAACGGAAGGTAACTGCATTCACTTTTACTTCCCTCTCTTCATCTCGTCACACGAAGCTTTTTTGTTAGGTCCAAAAAGTTGTCTTGTAGTGTATTCTTCTACTTTATGCTTGACTGACTGGAAGCAAGCCATTTACAACAACAAGCAATGCAATGAGAGGGAAGGTGTGCATTTTACTGTTGCCGATTCTCTCTTTTGAAATGCTTCAAGTGAGCCGTATTAACCGGGAAGTAAAACAGAAAAGTCAAGTGAAATCTCAAAGGATTTATCCAGAGAGTGTACATGTATGTATGCAGTGTAAAGAGAGCGCCTCTCTGCCACAATCCGTCATCCGTGTAGCGCAAAGTACAAATAAAAAACCAACAAAGTCATGTAAGATCGCAGGAGCAAACTACCAGACCACCAAAGCATTTTGGGCGGAAAAGGAGAAGTGGTAGTTATATCGTAATAAATAAATAGGAAAATGGCATAAAATGAAAAGAGAAAATGAATGCACACATGCCACTTGTGCAGCAGCAGCAGGTTTTGCTGTTGTTGCTTGAGGTTTTTAAGTGGAGTAAAATGCTGACGCTAGAAAACTACACACCTTTTGGAAAATTTGACGGTATTTTGAAGGGAGAAAGGAGAGCAGCAAAAGTTTCTTTGCAAACTGGGGTGTGTTTTTGGGTAAATGCTGATGACATATTGTTTGGAACAACTGTCTAGAAAAGAGAAGAAATGAAAGCTATTTTTGTATGAAAAAACAAGAGTGAAAATGCCAGAGAATGCTTTTGGTGACTTGATCCCGCTGCTGGTGGCTGCTGTGCGAGAATGATGGAATGTGAAATATTATGTGATGTAAAATGGCAATAAGAGTGTGTGTATAAATAGCATATTACGTATTCCATTTTATAATATGATTATGACACACAGAAAAAAGTACGTGGGAGGTAGTATAAAAGCTAAGGTAAAAAAGGGAAAAAAGAGGAATGGGGCGAAAAGGTTATGAGGGGTGGAGTATGCCAAAATCCAGGGATTTGATTTGAATGTCATTATTTTTCTGTTTATTGCTTTCCTTTGCTTCTTTATTTATCATGTTAGCACTCATTCATTGGCTTGCTGCTGTGTAGACTTTATAATAATACATGCAATATCTGACGACGGTGTTACGGTAACGGATTTTGCTTCGTTATATATTACTTTACTAGGTTTATCCACAAGGAACAATCTAAGTTGTCAGCGAGAAAACTGGCTTTGTTCAAATTCAGTTGCTATGATGATGTTCACCTTTTATTTCATAGCTTGTTATGAAAAGCCACTGAACTACTACACGACACACTAGAGAAGAGAGGGATGAACAAGAATGCAAAAGGGATCAAATCAAGCAAGCATGCAAAATGAGATTACCAACGTATTCTTTCTACTAGGAAAAATAGAACAAAACAAGGTAGGAAATGCGTGGCACGTAAAAAGACCCAACGTAAAAAGACCCAACGAAAGAATCCACAATTTTTGAGACCCAAACGTAAAAATCCACAATGCGTAAAAAGACCCAACGTAAAAATCCCCAAATAAAATTCAGAATTCATACAATAACCAGCATAAAGAGCAAATAGGGTAAGCAATTGGTAAATACAAAGTCAAAATGCGGTTTTTATTTAAATGTTCTTCGAATTTAAAAGTTTTGTATTTTTGAGGCAGTAAACTAGTATGGGTTTTTGAAAAGAAAGTAGTTTCAGGAGAAAGATTGGAAATTTTAGAATGAATCTTTTAAAACTCTGCAGCCATTTTAAAACATGCTTGTCACGTTAATTAACTGATTAAAACTCTACAGGAAATGCAGCAGGTAAAACACAAGCCACAAAATAGCAGGGAAAAAACCCAATTATGTCGTTGCTTCTTACAAGTTGCATTGTAGCAATAAGCAAACTCGACATGAATGAGTGTGGTGGTTGTGATGATGGTGGTGGTAAAGAGAAAAGTAAAAGTGAATTTCAATGATTTCACAGAGAGAACAAGACAAAGTATCGTATTTATCAATCCAAATGATTAATGCGTAATATTACTTTTGGTGGCTGCTATAGTTGTCATAGTGACAGACTAATGACTGGAATGGAATGGGAAAAGTGGAAAGATCAAAAACAATAACAAATACAAAGCTAAATGAAAGAACGTCTGCTGGTGATATTATTATTATTATTGCAAAGGGAGAAAGCACACAATGAGACTTTCATTTTGTTTGTTTTCACAGCCAGCTGCAACATCAACATGCACACACGCACGCAAACTTGCCTTTCTTGTCATTAATTCTCCTTTTAAGTCTTTGAATCACCGAAATCACATTCAAATCAGTTTGCTTTCTGACGCGCAATGATAATGATGACGGTTTTGGGGAGCTAGTATTATTGTTTTGTTTAGAATTTATTAGAAATCCTTTTGCTGGATGTACCAAAAACAAAAACAATTCTTATCCCTTTCTCTGCACCCAAAATCCCTTTGAATATTTAATTTTCAGAGCCGAAGTAATAATAAGACTTCTGAAAAGTATTTATTTAGTTTCATTTTATCAAATGAATCTTGTTATTTATGATTATGATGATGATTCTCGAGTTCCACAATAGAATTTGAAACGTGTAATTATCTAAGCTTAGCAGTTTCTCCAAACAGGATTAAAGATTATAAATTTAAAAATTACTTTGAATGCAGATCGATCTCCTACCCACACGAAAAAAACTGAAAGTTTTCTGTGAAAAAAAGAGTTTTTGCCCTTGACAAACCAGAACATCCGTTCCATATCATCAATATTTTCCCCTTATTTTCTACTTAATGTGTATATATATGTATCTATGTAGTATTCATTAGCTCATCATTCTTTCTTGCTTTCCTCATTTCCCAATCACCAAAAAATATAGAAACAACTGTGTTGAGAATGATGCAACTTGAATTGATAGACATGTTTTCTTTTCCTTTCTGCTTTCATATCCTCCCCTTCCCTCTCATCTACATGCATACATTCCTCACATTACTCTTCCAAATAGAAAAAAACTCATATTCAACTCTCCGTTTTTTCTTCCTTCCTTCATCTCATCCAGTTTTCCCCCTACTTTCTCACTGCCTCCGTTTCGTAGCGCGTCAACCGTCACTTTTTTCCACTTGAAACTTCAGCATTGCATGACGACCTATTATGCAATCTTATGCAACCACTTTTTTCTATATATCCTTGTGCATTTTCCTACCACATCAAACACACAGCAAGAGTTTGTATTACTGCAGCACTAACTCTCTCCTTTTTTTTTGAAGAGAAACGCTTTTCCATTCTGATCATCATGAATAATTCCTTTTACATCCTTTGCTTAAAACATCACATCCTGATCAGGAAAAGCCTATCTTCCCTATTTATTTATACATTTTATGGAACTGCATCTAAGTGAGTGGGACTCATTCCAGTTCTCCTTATCATTCTCATTTCATCATCATCAGTATCATCATTTACGAACCACATTATTGCCAGTATCACCGTCATCCTCATCTTTGAAGCGGTATATAGGCTGAGCCAAGTCAAGCCACCTCCACCACTGCTGTTGCTGTCATCCTCATCCTCATAATCATCTCATGATGCAATGCCTTTTCTCTTTTTGAATTTTGCTCTGGAAAAGGAGATCACTTGCACCAAAAACCAGAAAGAGAAAGGGAGAGAGAAAGAAGTGAGGGAAACGGAAAAAGGAACATAACGCCAAAGCCTGTTCATCCGGCGTTGGTGCGGCGGTGGCAATGTTGCTCTCTCACCATTTCACCAACTTGATCATATGGTAATGAGCGTCAGCTTCAGTCTCTATTTCTTTCATCTTTGTGCACACACCACACACAGTGAGAAGCTATTTATCCATTTCGTACTACTGTTTTTGTTCCTTGTGCTTATACAAAACACTATGGCATAACAGTACAGAGTAGAAACAGCTTCAGAGATTTAGCCTGAAAATCCTTTCATGAAATCCCATCTTTTCTCTCTCTCTCTTTCTGTCTCTGATCTCTTTCTATTTATATGAAACTACGGCAAAAATGGTATACATTATTACCACCATCATCATCAGAGAGAGAGCAACCACGGAAAATAATTCGCGTGCTCTTGCTTTCTCTCTTGATATATTTATTTACTTTTTCCATTATATTTACTCAAACGCGCAGAAACGGCATTACTCTGTGTTTCCTCGTTTTAATCCAATTCCTTGACTAGTCCACCCACTCCCTCTTTCCCTGTTGGTATTTTTCTAGAGAGGATTATTGAATTTCAGCTTTTGATTTAATTTTCTCAAGCAAAAAAATGGTGACGACATACCTGTTTTTAAACCAAGCTGTTTCAAAATCTTGCCGAGTTCAGTGGATTGGCCAACCCACGCAACTAACAAGCTTTCACTCGTAAAAAATATTTAATAACCGTGATCTATTTCAAAATAACGCCGTTTCCAGAGTTGGTAGCAGTGGGAGAGGATGGGGATTGTGCAAAAGTAGAGCACAGCACGCACTCTCCCAAAACCACAAAGCTTTTGTCTCTATTGTTTGCCATCATTTTGTTTGGAAATACAATATACTATTTCGCAAATATATACTTAGTAATCTACTTTTTAGTTAAAATGATGCTCGGAATTAAGTTTAAGCTATATCTTGTACATAAATGTATATTCAGATTATAATTTATACAGTTAAAACTTCTGAATGACCGATCATAATATACAGTAAAGGTAATAATCAAATGAAAACCCTGTATATTTATTTTTAGTACGATTTTCCTACTTTTATAAAAATCTCCTTGTCAATTTTTACAGAGGACTATGTTGATTCCCAAGAAGATGAAGGAGTTGACAGGGAAAGTAACAAATGAAAAAACATGTCAATCTTCCTGCAGAGAAGAAAGATTACTTTTCTATTTTGGTGCTTTAGTAAAAATAATAATGCCACGTGGATAGATAATCCTTTATTTTCTCTCAAAGAACATCCTTTCTTTGTTGTCCAAAACAGAAATTAATACAAAAATTCTTTACTCCACAAGGCCATCGTCTCTTTTGCTGTTTTCTCCAGACAAGAATTTGTTTATCTTTGCATACCCAGACAAGTATAAAGAGTAAAGGAACACGAAGAAAACATTTACAAGACATGAAACAGAAATCTCTTCTAAAAAATTTGTTTTTGTCGTATGTCCTTGAGTCAACCAGCTTATGCATTTGTACAGAAATTGGCAAAAGAATTTGAGTGCGCTGTGCTGCAGTTAACGACCACTTATTGAGAATTTTTTCTCTTTTGAAGATCACTTGAAAAATGAAATGTCATTTTACCTTTTATTTATTTTCATTTTTCTATTCCTGCTACCGATATTTACAGTTTTCTTCATACAATTTTTTATTTCATTTGGGAGCATAATGCCTGTTTTTGCTTGCAATAACAAAAATCATTGTAAGTGGGGGATAGGGTGAATACTTAAAATGTCAATTCATCTGACGTCCATTTATCATCAATTGACTAAAAAGTGGTTTTTGCTGTGCTCCTGCTTTCTACACATAACAATATAATATATTAATCCTAGGATTGCTTATTGCCATTAAAGCAGCATGATTATGCAGTAGAAAGAGAAACCACGCATAACGAACAAGTGAGTAACTGGAGACACGTTGACATTTTTATTTGAAAATGCTTCATGACCCTAGCACATTTTTGTTCTTCCCAACCACCAAACCAACTTGGTTATATGCATCCAATTTATCATTTTTGCCCACTTATTCCGATTCCCGTTTTGTTGCTCAGGAAAAATGAAATTAGCCATCAGTCAATATTATACTACTGAGTTTGTATACATTTTCAAGAGTACTACTACTTGAGAAGTAAAATGGCACAACCAGACGTTCAAACCAAAAAGAATAAACCAAGTTGTGTACATGATAAAAAAGGGAATAAAAAGTTGTTTTGCTTTTTTTAAACGGCCGGTTCAAAATGGTGACTCATTTATCATTTGATAAATGTAACAATAGCAGAAAAGTCAAGTACACTGAAATAACCATAATTTATTCACGTAGTTTTTTGCAGGAGCAAAAAAAAACTGCAGACACAAAAAACGATACTACCTACACCATGTTTGCATTTCTGGTAAATACAACTGATCATCTATCCCATATCATTCGTCCTGCTGCTGTATTTCGTTGTTGTCATTGCCACCACCACCACCCTCACCCACCAAGAAAACGGCAGTATTTCTCCAGAGATTTCTCCATTTTCCTTTTGTGCACATTTTCATCATAGCACATTGTTATGTTGATAGCAGAGAAGCAGTTCACTCATAAAACTGTGTAGTAGCTCTTTTCTTCTCCTTCTCGGCCCATCTCATCTTGCCCTCTTAAACTTTGAGTATTTTTTTGTTGAATTTGAGTGATAATATATTATTACATAATGCATGGATGAGAGAGGGTGAGATGGGGCATGAATGCATTTCTTTTTTCTCCATCTCCATTCAAGATCCCTCTTCTCTTTGCATTTTTTTCCTGAACGCATATTGAAACACGAGAACCATCTTTTTGTTACAGTTACGGCAATAGTATCGTATACATGTCATCTGCGAAAGGACGCACACGCTCATTCCAAACATACTTTCTTTTAAAATTCTTACAATGCGTACATCCTATAAGTGGATAAAATGTGCTGGTAAAGATCTTATTTTTCAGTCAAACTCAAATATTCTCCAAAAGAAAAAATAAGCATTTCTTATCTGCTAAGGCATACGAAAAAAGCAGACAGTTCATGCAGATCTCTATACTTAAGTCAAATTCCTTTTTCTCCTGCTTGTCGTTCCTTGTCCTGAAAATGTAAGTGGTTGTGTGCCACTATTTTCAGGGATCCTCTTCCCGAACAAGGAAGTGACATGAACTATTCACGAGACTACGTCAGCCTGGAAAGGCATTTGATGGCATGGAGAAAGAACCAAATTGAAGAGTCTACCTTACTATTTTTAAATAAAAAGGGATGCTGTAATAATAACCATGTCAAGTCAATACGTAATTTTTGTCATATGAACTCTGGTTTGCAAAATATATAACATCATGAAAGTATTAATTCAGTCAATGTCAGAATCACCACCGCCGTAGCAATAACAGCACAACAACCACATCCTAATTTACACTCTCTGCTTTTTTGCACAAAATCCGTTTTTTCCATAAGCAAAAAGGCTGACTATTTGTGTACGAGCTGGTTGACACAGTTTTCCCCCTTGTGTTTGCTAAACCTCAGGAGAAGCTTTTTATGTTTTGTATCTGCAAAAAAATGAGACACGGTTCCTCCACCCGTGCTACTTCCATTTTTCCAGCGCCTTTTTTCCCAAGACGATACTAACAGAATGTGCTCTATACAAAAATATGTCTGCCGTACAAGAAAAATACTTTTCAGATTTTCCCATTCATTCTATTCTCTAGATCTTCTCACACTAGTGAATTAACCCAAAGGAGTACATTTTGGCTGCTTGTATGCTTGAGTAAACGCGTGTGAAGCATGATGATGATATGATTATATAAAACGAACGGATTTTTGTGAGCTGTGTACCATCCATAGAGAGAAAAGTACTGTATCGTGTGGGTTGACTTTATTGAAACGTGCAAGCAGCGAGAAGGAATATTATGATCTTCCCTTTTTTGACACATCAGTGTATTTATTAGCTATATGACAAGATTGACACTCATCTTCAATGAACGTTTTTTTCCTTCTGCTTTAGAAGCTCTATTGTACAACGTGAAATGTGTGAGTGCGCCCACGCACAACCAAGGTACAAATCAATGGATCATAAGGAAGGTGATATGATGTTGATGATATGAAATGCTACACAGCCATTTCTTTCTCATGATAAAAATCTCGGCTGGTGCTTTTTTCAATTCCAAGATCTTCGTTGACGCTAACAACGCAGCCTCATCATTTTCATCATCGCCTTCATATATATTTTTTTCTTGCCAGAATGCCAACATACTTTTTTGTAGTTCCAATTTTTCAGCATCTGCAGGTGAAAGTGGGGAACACAGAAAATGAAAACCTATATAGCCGAGAGAATCTGGTTCTGGTAGGCTTAGCAGCTGTCAAAATCACAAGCACCTTTTTCCCCAGAAAAAAAAAGAACAAGCGATACACATTCCGCTCTCCTTTCCTTGAAGAATGCAAAGTTGTTGATGATCATTGTCACAGCCAGCAAAAAAACTAGGGAAAAATATGAACGTCTTTTTTTCTTGCTGCAGCAGTCTTTTTACCCTTTTAGTGCTTTGTTACGCCAAACAGGAAGAACACAAATAGGATCTTCAAACAATGCAATTTTTTCGCTATACTCTCAGCAAATATTCCATTCTACGAGCGATAAAAGCCAGAATGGCTAATCAATAAGCCAAAAGTATATATCTAGTCTCAACTGAGAGTGATGTAATTTTTTGCGTTGTATATTGGTGTAGGAGGAAGGGTGGTAGAAAAAAATGCAAAGTTGAAAAGGGAATCGATCCCAAGTAGCATTGACACGATAAGCCAGAGAGATGGAAAGAGACATCCAAAAAATGACAATAAAGTTGAAGGGATTTTTGCTCTGCTTTGTATTTCCTTTAGCAACCTGAAGGTGGAAGTGTTTCTATCTATTATGCATTGCTGCTTAGTAGATAGCATTATCATGATCCGCTACCATATTGTGGCAACATACCCCGCTTCTTTATTACTCTGCTTTAATATACCTTTCTGAATAAAACGATACACATTTTTTCAATATTATTTTTTTTGCCAGCACGTCCCTGCCACTGATGATGACTGCGGAACGAGCATGTTCATCACGTTATCATTACCAGGAAAACAACTCTTTAAAAATGGGTTTTCCCACTGACACTGGCATGTTTTTCCAGCGCCGCGACTTTATACTGCATGCATATTTATACTCTTTTCATCGTGTAGGCTGCTGATGAAGATGAAAACGACAATAATGATAATAAAGTTTTATTACTTTTACGACAATGACACAACTACTACCCTCCTTTTCCGGATCAGCCAGAACCGTGCATAAATAAATAGGCGGATTGTTAAATAACAGAATATACAATATATAGACACCCACACACAAAAAGCACTACTATATATTTCCCCATTCCTTTGTTGTGCTCCCAGTGTGTACATCTATCTCCGCGCTCTCAAAAACATCACACATTATCACCACTCCTATTATTATGCTATCTCTCCAGTAATCTTGTCACGTTTCTTTTATTTTCAGCCGTACCACTTTTTCTTTCTCTGCTGCTCCCAAGAAAGACAGAAGAAGAAAAAAACAGTGTGTGTGTGCATGCAGAAGAATATCAAGAAGAAATTTACTGTTATTACCATTCACCATTACAATTTTTATTTTCTCTTGCATACATACACACTCACTTTCTTTAGCTTTTCATACACCGGGGAAAAGCAAGAGATTTATATGCATTTTTGGTTGTTTTCTGTTTTCCCCAGTTTTCAAGCAAAAAAAGGCACACAACCGTTCTTTACCCTTGCTTGATTTGCATAAACAAGCTGTTTTCACCGGGGAAACAGCGTTATTTATCTATTTGCTTATTTATACCGAAAAATTCCTACCACCTCTTTTACCTCTTTACTGATACTGTTAGGCTTACAACCGCTGCTTGCATTGCATCAAAGAGGGGAAAGGGAAAGAAACAAAAATGCAGTTTTTGGTTGACTTGAACTCACACTTGCAAAACAGTAAGCATGCATAACTGCTTTATTAATTTGCATTCCTTTTTTGTTCAATTGAATTACAGTGCTGCTGCTAGAGTGTCCCTGATGCTGGTGCTGTTGTTTTTAACTCGAGCAAGTTGCAAAGTCAGCACTTTTATAGAAAAATATTACCAGTGAAGCAAAAAGCTCATTCGATTTCATGAGCCATTTATTTTCTCCGTGTTTTCTTGTGATGGAAAAAATGGAAAATATGTATGAATAAGAGTCGCAGTTTTTTTGTGGGGGTTTCTTTATAAAAGAAATTTCATTTGCATCATGCGCACAATTTTTTTCTCCTAGAGTTTTAATATAATTCATATTTTCTCCTTTGCTACATATCTTCTCTTTAAATAGCTAGTGGAATATGAAAAAGATTTCACATTGAAATACACTTTTTGAGAGTGTTTTGTGTTCACATAATATACTCGCATTGGTGCGTAGAACTGAACTTGATATTTATTTTTTGAACCATTTCATGAATATCCAGGGATTTATTGCTGTTCAAAGTGCTTTTTTTTCTCCAGCGCAGATTTTTTAATGTCGTGCGTGTGAAAATATGGAAAAATCGAGAATGGATTGACTATGTGTTGAAATTATTAATGAGGAGTAAAGTGAAAAAATGGATACTTGTGTAGAGTACATTGTCATGGTAGCAAAATATGGAGTACAATAAGAAGTAAGAAATAAAAAAGTAAAAAGCTCTCTCTTGGTATTCCAGAGTGCCTGGCTAAAGGTGTTACGGTCACAAATTGGTCTCAGCAGGAGCAGACGAGTGAAGACCACAACTTTTTCTGTAAAAACCGCAACCGGTCATCCCGTATAAAACTAATGTGGTATAAGCAACAAGTAAAGTTGTAGAGGTATAAGCAGTGTATCATTATAATTACAAGAACTGCCTAACATGACATACATACATCATCGTCATCCTCATCATCATCATCATCATCACAATGTATCAGAGAATGGAACCGGATCTGGGCCTTTGGATCAAGTAGAGAGTCAAGGAAGAAAAAGTAGAGAAGTGTGATCAAAACCATTTTTTAACACCTCTCTTCTCCGAGATGATCATAATTAATCATAAAAATATATAACAATGCAGCAACCATATATAAAAATTATAAATGGGAGTACCGTAGAGGAAATCAATGATATGCGTTGCTTCCATTTAAAGAAGATGATGCTAAACCAGTTCCTGGATAATCTGGATGATAATGTGTGTGTATAGTGTATATAGTAGCTTCATCAGCGTTCTAGTTGTGTGACGGCGCGTACATGATTACGATGAGCCACCGTTCCAAATTAAATTTATTTTTTCGTGGCAGCTTACAACCAAGTACCAGTATCTACGACAGGAACATGGTATGAACCACTGTTGGTGTAATAACACCAACATCATGTTTTCTAGTTTACTTACACAGTGTACAGTTGCCCTTTATTCACACCAGCACGCATGCAAGTGTGTAAAATACCAAAATGATGATGGAAAGATGCCCTTTGTTTGTGCTCGTGGCAATGATTACTATTATGTTAATTAGTTTACGCACATATAAATGTTCGAAAGCACCAGTACCCAAAATGATGGACTGATATGCACAGCAGTAGTATAATTTTATCTAGAACGTTTCATTGACCGTTTATTTCCTCGGGATTCATTCTTCCTTTTCTTTTATTCTTCATTTTTGTATTTTGACGAATGAAATTTGATACCTGACTGTAGGCTTTTCTGCATTTCTGTTATTGTGCAGGCAGACAGATGCATATTTCAATGCTTTCAGCTAATTATACCCACAAGCCTTTTATTCTCTATAAACTAAACAAATTATGAATGAATGCGACTAATATTTTTTTCAAGTAGTAAGATAATCCAGCTTGTATTCAGATTATTGTGGAAACTGGATCCGATTACAAGTGCTCAAGTTATCCATATTTGGACCAGAATGAAATCATTTTACAGCAGAGCAGTTTATGCTTCATTCAAAGATTATATGGCTGTCCTTTATTTGAAAGCCCAACCAAAACGTTTTATTCATGTAAAAAGTGTATATCAAGATATCCGTTTACCACTCACGTCCTCTAATTCAATTACAGGATCAACTCACCATTTTTATTATACTTCTGATTTAACACACTGCTGCAACCTGAGAAAAAAATTGCCACGCAACGGAATTGCGGTCAATTTAGTAATAATAATGATAAGTAGAAAAAATGAATGAATGAATTAATTAAATGAATTGATATTATATTGCGTCTTCCTGTCACTTATGAAAAAAATTAATGAACTCTGCCATTTTGTGCAAGTTACCCCGCACACTGATACTACCTGCATTATTGCCATTAAACTTGTAGCCTGATGGTTCATTATTTATATTGTTATATAGTTAAGCTCACATTTAAACACTATATAGGCATGAGAGCCACACTGATAATCTAATGCCTTTTTTATATTTCCTACAAGAACATTAATATTATTTATTGTTATTATTATGACTATTTTGATAAAAACCCAGCGCAAGTTTTCTTCTTCTCTTTTTTCACATTTTCCACTCTTTATAATAATTTTTAAACCTTAAAAAGAATGCGAAAATGTGGTAGCATTTTTGTGTTGATAAACTAAGCACCATCACAATAATCTTGATGATGGTGTCAGTCGAGGGCCGTCTTCATCATGATCATCATAGCGGGCATTTTATTCCACAATTTGAACCTAATGATGATAGAGAGCATAAACTGTTGCCAACTGTCCTTGTCTGTTGACTAAAAAACTTTGTTATCTCTGGCAATTCGTACCTATCAAAGTACTTAGTGGTCTGGTAATGTTTTGCGAAAAATATGATACCAAAAACACGTTTTTATTATGCTTAACTATTTATTACCTGAGTATTTTTTTGCAAAAGCCTTAAAACTACATGTTGATTTGTATGACAAAACTTTGAAGACACTTGAAAAATAAGTATGTAAGCAGACTAGATGAATTGGTTTAGTTTTCCGAATAATTTTCAGACAGGGAAACAGAGAGACTAAAAGTTTCAGGTTTGAATTGTGAAACATTTTTGATGATGCTTTGATAACATCACACACTCTCTCTCTTTCAACTATTTATTTATTTTTTATTCTATTGACTGGGCTTGAAAGGTGGAAAAGACGGAAAAATTTATCTTGAAAAATGATCTTTCTCCTTCAGAGTAACAGACGAAGAAACAAAGTTGCAAACTGAGTACGCAACAGGTTGTGAAAGAGACCCTGCTTTTATGCATGTTCATTTGTTAGCCTTTTGCATTTCTATTTTACATCTTTGATGACCATTATCACTGCATTAAATTCACTTGAAAATGCAGTCATGATATCAACTCGAAGGTAACGTGATATTCTTCGTTGTAGAGGCCTCCAAGAAAGATGTTTATTTGCATCATTCCACATTCATATTCATAAAGACAAGGTGAAGGTGGACGAACGCGTCTAGCAGCGACCGATATCAAAAGTCAAGCCAAGTCTTGACCAGTCAACGTCCAAGATCGTAAACATTTCTGCCCGCATTGGCAAAACCTACTGACAAATGGGCAGCTATGCTGATGTTGCAGGGAATCTTGGCAAAATAAAATATGTAATATAATTTTTTCGGAGTTATTGCAAGTTCATACTTTGCGTAATGGTATGCAGGTCTGCAACTGCTTTTTCTCTTCTCTAGTCTTTCCCTTTTACACAATCTATACATGCATGTCAGTCAGTGTTAATAGCTTATTAGAAACAAACGTGAGAACAAGGTGTAAAAGACCACATGTTTCCCATTAAAAGCCTATCTGCTTCCCTTATTCAAAGCCTTAACAGAACTGGTAAAAACTGAGTAGAAAAGTGTTTTCTAATGTGGAAAGCATGTCGACACGACACGGACACGAAGTTTTAGAGCTTCCCTTTTTTATTTCCCTGTGCTGAACAAATGGCAAGAGGAATGTTAGCAGGAAAAAAGTGACAATGACTGATTGTTTCGCTAATTTTAGCGTGTTAACGTTTTTAAAAAAGTACACAAGACGCTTTTCTGATTTACGAGGCTAGTTTTGAAAGCAGCGTGACTTGAGAGGAGAGTGACTGGCAATCGCGGCCATTCGTCATCAGAAAGTAGTCATCGGTCCAGCAGCAGCAAAACTAGTGAACTCTCGGGTGTATACTTTTCTCTTAAGAATAAATAGGGGGACAATGCATAAATTTTTTTTTACCTGTATGGTTAGTCAACAATGTCATCATGTTGAATACATGCATGGTAACTGAATAATGGTGAGTTATACAAGGGAGCCAGAATATTATTTTATTTATACACGTTTGACACTTCCCTTGTTTATTGTTAGGCTCCCAGCCAACCTCATCATCACTTTGCAATGTTACCACTGCAAAATGAAAACATTTTTTCCCACAATTATTTGCATCCCACAGGGAAGCCAAGCTGTGATTTTTTACCCTCATTTACTTTTTTTTAAAATATGCACCATAGGTCTATAGGTTTTTGCAATGGATTTCAAACGAAAAATACTTTTTTTCTTCAAAATTTTGGAGAAAATGTAGTAAAGAAAAATGTAATAATCATGGTCGTACAGGAAAATGGCTTGATGTGTAGCATTAATACCTCGCCTTGGTTGTCTTGACGATAATCTTGTTCATAGTTCAGTTGTTTGCTCAATGTCCACGGGCACTATACCGGGAGAAACAGACGTGCCTTTTTGCTGCTGCATACCTTGCCCAGGTTTTTTTTGTTAGAATTGGAATGAGGATGGATGCCAGGTAGAATTATTATTAAGCGGAAAAATATGATGATGATGGCAGGGCAGTGGTGCATGGTTGCTTGACTATGTTATGTAATAGCCGAAGGTCATAATGAGTCAAAAAAGGATAATTACACGGTTGGTCATCATGATGATGGCGGCTGCTGGCTTGCCTATTAGTGTTGCATGCTCATCACCATCACATCCCAACATGCGTAGAATATAGTACTAGTACACAAGAGACAATAAAAATGTAGCAGCGTTTTGCTATAAAGTCCCTCTCTCCTCCGCACACACAGGAAAAAAGCTGTGGCAAGATCGCGCTCTTCTGTTCCATGAATGCATATAGTTACGATCATCACAACAGCACCATTTTCTTCCCAACCGACCCACCGTAATAATAATAATAATGATAATGCAGATTATCTTAATAATGGCGAATGTGATGATGGTGATGATCACTCAGTACGCAAAAGCTAGCGCAAAACAGCCACATGTACACACCGAGAACGGAAGGACAACAGCAGGAGGACATCATTTAATGAACAGCCCAGTTATCATCAAATTTTCCTCCTGGTTTTCTAGCACTTGTCAAAAGTTTACACAAGAAAGGGGTAAACCTTTCTGTGATGCTTGGCTTTTTTTCAAGAAAAATGACTGTTTTGCAGAATATATTCTTTTGTTGTTCGTTGAGGTAGCCGAAGTCGTGTTGTGTTGCATATTACATTTTGCATTGCTATGCTTTTTTAGCTTCAAGACAAAAAAATGTCTGCTTGTTACTGTCACGCAGGTACCTATTTAGAGACGAAAGAATAACAAGTGAAAAAACGTCCTCTTCTTGTCTCGCGCTTTGACATTGTCTCTTTATTCCGCCTGCTTAGAGATTGCAAGAAGAGCAGACGTGTAATTAAAGCAAAATGAAGAAAGTCTGGGCAACAACGGCAGCCATGTTACAAAAATGTCAAAAAAGCTAAAAAAAAAATATATTAATATGCTACGTAATAAAAAGGATACTTCCATCAATTTTCTTTTCTCTTTTGGGTTTTTTCGTCTTCTGAAAACAGTAATTTTGGACCGAGCGCGCATACAAAAAAATGGAAAGTTTTCCAGCTTCAGGTCAAACAAAATACGGTGAGGGCTGACCAGTGAAAATAATGCATGCAGTGTGTGTATTTATTATGCATAATAATCAGTTCTTTAAAGATTTTTCCAACTTTCCATTTTTGGCAAGTTCACTCACTCTGAAAGATGTAAAGCGGTGTGAGAAGGAGATGATGATGGTTAGCGCGAGGATATTGATGATGATTGCTATGATAATGATAATGTAGAGGACAGGACAACACCCAAAAATTCCTTCTTTGCATATTTTACTTCGTATTTTCTTTGCTTTCTTAATACAGTTTAAAATCCGATTTTGTGTTTTAAAATATTTTCGACAATCAAACTGAAAAAGAAATCTATAGGGATGTCGTGATTTAAAAGCTGACGTGCTATCATCCATTATCTATCAAAGTAATTCTCGATTACACATATTCAAGATCTTTTGGAAAGATAGTGGATAGCGTGCAACGCTTATAGTATTGCCCTTGTGACTTACTGGCTTATTGTTCAACAACAAAAAAAGATTGTTCTTTACCCATTTTTGATTTTTTACTTTTTGACAGGTAGATTGCTGGGTGAAAAAAATTGTTAACTAATCAAAAAAGTGTGTTTTGAAGCTAAGCGTATAAAAATGTTGGTCGGAAATAATAACTGAAGTGATTTTGCTGCAACACATTTCGTGATTGCGCCTCTGGATGATAAAAGCAATAGTAAAAATGCTTATTCTATTCATTTTGCCAAATAAGGAAAAAAATAAATGATGAGGATTGATTAATTCATAATTTTTTATTTAAAAAAAGTTGAAATCGTAGGCATAATCATTCAGTTTTGTTCCAAATTTGGCCACATTTCCCCCGCAACAATATATAATCATCAACTCCAACAAATTTGCATAGATTACTTGAATTTTTTCTCAAAGAATCAACACATGCAATCGGTTTCATGCTGTAGATATTGCTTGTTTAACTACCAGCCAGCTTTTCCAGGCAAACTAATTTCAAAAGGAAGAAGTTCAATACAAGCCTAATAAAACAATTGACAAGGCTGTAAAACAGGCATGACAATAAAACTCAAAGTCAAAGAGTACTTGATTCTCCCTTCTGTTCATTCTTGGAGTAATAAACAGACTGAGCAAACATGAGCATCCGTTTTTCTCTACATTGGCCAACCTGCACACATAGTCATCAACCAAACCGAAGCACACAGACAATTCCATATATTTTATGGTTATTATCACCGTTTCATGTTGTGGTTCTTCTGCTCATTATAGTTATCAAATCAAACAATAAAAAAGCAGTCTTCTTCGTGGTGGTAAGGTGGTGTAATAAAAACAGCGATGAACTGTTGAGCATCATTATTATTAAATATTATTACTTTGTTAAACAGTTATTGTTGGACTTTTTATTTCTAGCCAAGGATTATTATTACTCGCTAGCCATGTTAACAATTACTTACTGTAGTAATAATGCATATATTTTTATCAATTTTTTCAACTGGTCAGCTACCCGCAACCCTTTTATTGCACAACAGCAGCACAAAGAAATATCCATGTATTTATTGTAGAAGATATTTAGAAAGGTACTACTAGCACAGGAATAAGAAGCAATCGGAAATTAAAGAGAGAACAGGTTTACACTCTCCTGATGTGCCTATTATTACAGGTGGTGGTAGTGCAAATTAGTTAAAAGTAGGCATCGTCATCCTCTCTCTCTTCATCATGTGGCCATCCTCCTTTTGACGATAATAATAATCATAATGGCAATACTAATAGGAATAATAAATAAGGAAATTATTTTTAAGTGTGTTTTATTTCGGCATTCACAGACTACTAGAGAGTTAGTCAGGTGGAAAAACTTGCTAAAAATGTGTGTGCACACATTTCTTTATAAAATTACTTATTCCTGCTACTAATCACAGTAATGTGTGCAGTGTCATGTCATGATGATGAGTCTTTTTAATGTGAAGTGGGTGTTTGCGGATGATGTTGTGTGCACTTGATGGGAAATATATTTAAGAAATGCAGTTATTATATGGTATTTGTGTTTGTACTTTTTATTAAACACCTTTCCCCATCACCAACTCACCGGTATGAATCTAATCAGTCAATTTTCACATTTTCTACTAGTGCTACTTTGTCATTATGGCTATATCATATAGATAGATATATAGGTAGGTACAAAAACAAAAACGGAATTAGCATCATCATCAACAGCCATTATCATTTTCTTGTAGAGCTCGTCTCATTTGCAAATTCAAATCAGGCACATGATATTCAACGATGATGAGAATAGAGACGTGGAAAAGGCTGCGCACTTTTAAGCGTGTTGCCTTTATTAGGTAGATCTATTATGAGTACACGACTATAGGCGGGCAATGATTTTTCACCGTGGCGATCACGGTGGTAATTCCATAAAAACAAGTAAAATATTGTGTACAATTTTCACAATAATGTTTTCAACAACATATTTCTTAACTGTATGCACACACATTATGCTTTTTTATTAATGGTTTTTTTGCATTTAATAAAAACTTGGATTGAAAATGGTGGACAGAAGAAATGCACTGGGTAGTAATATAATAATAATAACGCTAATAATAAGGAGGGGGAAGTTATTATCGCTGAATATAAATTACCAATTACGAAAAATTCTTCTAGTTTTCTGCTTTCCGCTGTTGTTGTGCCAGCAAATATTTTTCCTTTTTGTATTGACGTAAAAAATGTGTACTGTTAGAAAAAACATGCTTGTAAAAACTGACAAAGAATTTGCTCAAATAAAATGTACACAAAGTGGTCAAGTAGAGCATTTTTTTCAGCAATATAATGTTTCTTGTGTAATAATTTCAACAACAACACAGAAAAACAGGAATGTTCTTTCTTTGCGTTTCATTAATCAATCATCATCAAAAAATCTCTCAAACAATAATGACGATCAAGATGGAAAGATATATATGCACACACACACACATGCTTTTTTATTAAGCCTCCAGCAAAAGCTTAAGAAAACCCGCTTGTGTAGGTAGACATTTTTCAAATAACTATTTTATTGGCAACTATGATGATGGCCATTATGCCCGGTAGATAGATGAAAAGAATTTTTGCAGAAAAAATAAATAAATCTCTGCCTGTGGTCATTATGCTACTATATACTAGAGACGACGAAGGTTATCCTGGTGCAGCAGCAAACTACTAAACCTTTTTTTATTATTATTATAAAAATTGCTATTATTGCTATCAGTGTACAATCATATTATCAAAAGAAGTTAAATGATTATTAGAATTGAGTTGACTGCAATGCTATTAAATACACAGAGGGTAATAATGCTCCTCTTAATTATATTGCTGTTGTTCTCTACGTGTGCACATGCTAAGCCAAAAACCACACAAGACATTCCGGTATATAGAGTTTAGGGTTTTAATATCGGATTTAAATCAGAGGGAGATTTTTTGCTGCTGTTATGATTATTATGCAAATGTAAATTCTCACACGGCAATATAATAATTTTTGAGAGAGAAAATGTTGACTAGATCATAATATTCTTTTTGGTGTGGAATGTACAGGAATGTTATACAGCTTTGTTGTACAGTGTGTGGCTGTGTAGTTTTATGTAATGTGCAATTAGTCAAGTACAAATTTCTTTTTGAAAAATACAAAACAAAATATAAAGCTTTATTGCCAGGGAAAAGGATGCGCGAGGATTAATTTCCAAAGTAATTAAAGTGGGTTGAGCTAACCTGTGTAAATACCACCAACCAGAATGCAAGAAGTAGAAAAGGGTAAAAAGGAAAAACACGCATGACGACAAAAGGAGGCGGTATCATTGCATGTTCAATAGTGATAGTTTAATTTTTTCTTAGCAAAAAAATAATTAAATAAAGTAAAAACTAATGCAAAGGCGCACAAAAACAATGCACAAAATTGGTATACATTGTAAACTTTTTATTTTGGTCACGTGCCATTCATGATAATTATCCGCTTGTGCTATATTATTTCAGGTATTAGATTTCAACGACTGGTTTTTGTGTTGGTGCCGAACATGTCAATTGGCAAAAATTGATTTGAATTGTAAATCTGTGCAAAAACAAGATTTTGCTAATTTCTTCGGGCGGAAAGTAAGTGGTGAAACCAATCACAAGATAAAGAAGGAATTTCTAAGATTAAAAAGTCCGCTTAAAAAGTGCGGTTAGCAAAAATAGCCTTGTTGAGTTAAAAGCTATTCTAGTCCACAATCAATATCTTCTAAAGTGCTTGTTGCTGCAACTTTGTTGCCGCAGCAGAAGTTAAAACGCTTTGTTCAAGCTTATCATGGTAAATGACACACCATCCCATTTTTGTGTCTCTGCTAAGAAAACCAATAACTCATTTGGTAAAACGATGAGCCCGATAAAAACTAGAAAAGAAAGGTACATAACTAGAAAGGAAAATGGCAAATGGTGTTTGGGATCCCAGATATTTAAATTTAAATGCATAGATAATAGCCTGCATTTTTTACACCACCAACCGTCCAAGTTGGTTACCATCAACACTAAAACAACCAGCAGGACCACTACTGTAAACCCTGATGGCGAATATTTTCTAACGCGAGAAAAGCTAAAGTTGAAATGCAATAAATATACAAATTGGATTTTTATGAGGATGACATAAAAATGTTGAGCCGATTGTGCCGTCGGTTTTGTCCTTGCATCTTACTGCATTCCGTTGTGTCCAATCATAAAAAGGTGGAAATATCAATAAATGAAGACGCAATCATGTTTACTACAAGCTGCACTATAGTGTTGTAGCAGCAGTAGTGTGTGCTGCTGTTGCAACTAACAAACTATGAAAAAAGCTGGTTTCATCCTTTTCTTTGGTGGCGATAAAAATCGCAAGTTAGTAAAATCGACATGTTGCAAGTAACCAGCAGAAGCAACAGCATTAAAACAACAGGCAGCACAAAGAGTGATGAGGAAAAGGTGAAAGAAGTTTTTATGTAAGTCCATCTCATGAAAATTATTGGGCAAGTTATGCATGCCTCATGCACTGCATCATAATTACCAGAGATAAAAAGAAGAGTGGAATGTTTATAAAAGCCCGTCGTTCCCCACACAAAAAAGATGCACCGACACTGTGACAATCTTAGCACTCCCAAAAATCTTGTCATCATCAGCATAAAACGGGCAAAACTATTTTTATGAATCTTGGGGAGCAGCCAGCCAAGGAGACGACAACGGCAAAACGCAGTGGTGGCTCTTTGCAGAATAAATGAAAGGTGTCACAAATGCCGGCAAAAATTAATGGAGAAATTCTTTTTGTTTTTTTTTTTCATTTGCTCATGAATTTAAATTTAAACGCTTGACCTTTCTCTATCTGACTTGTCGGTGGTTCTGCACACAATTTCCTCAATTTCTGTTCCTACTCCGACTTAACTCTAGAGGGCTGAATGAAAATGACGTAAGTGGATGTGAAGGTGTTGTCTCTTATGAAGATTATTTGCATCAATAACTGCAGCATCTTGTTTTCTGCTGACATTTTGCAAAAGTGCATTCTGATCAGCAAATTTAGCATCTTTGTTTAAAACTAAATTACATTGTGGCAATGCTCTCTCTCTCTCTCTCAGAGAATGCAAATCTGTAGCTCAATTTTAGCAAGTTAAAAAAATGAACATATCATCCATCTCTTTCAATCCGCCTCTCCGAGAACAAAAAAATAAAACAAATAACACGCAGGAAAAGTAAATGCATTCATGTAGCAGAGAGCAGCTACTACTGGACTGACCGGTCTTTTTTATTTTAGTCTTTTCATTCTCTTTGTTTTAATAAACCCACAAACATGCACGAATTGCATGTCGTTTTTTCTTGCTAAAAATTCATTGCTTCAACCTAGTCTTCATCAGCCATGCAGCTTTAAGAAATGTATTTCTACCTCTTTGAATAATTTTTGTTTTCATAAATTGTACAGCAAACGATTACTCAATACTCAATAATATTAATACTGTGTGGTGCATGCCAACAAGTTCATTGGCAATGTGATGTAGTAGTAAAATGTCAGCCTGCGAACTTGATCGATTTTCTCAAGATAATGATCTATTATTTTAGTCCTCTCCTCAGGTGTGTCTCACTTACCGTATCTCTCATTCATCAAAAACAGGAAATATTTTTTACAAGAAAAATAAATAAAACTTGAGAAGATTTTTAAAAGACTTGAGCAATACCTACCTATCTATCCCTATATATATATTCTCAACAAGCACTAAAAGCTCAACAGAGTTTCCCTTCTGGTCACCTTTTTTTCTACTCACGATTAGTTTACATTCTAATTTATCTGAATCCGCTGACACAAGCTCCATCAATATTCATAATCTCTCCGTCTGCCTCTACGTCACCTTTTCGTCTTCGACATAAAATTAAGTGCAGGCATGCAAGCATCATATCATCATTGTGTACAATTGCTCGTGTATTTTCCACTGGTGAAAAAAATTTATTATTACTACTTATTATTATTTTTCGCACTAAACAACTTGTCTCGCTTTAGGCTGTTGCAGGCTTCATGCTATAATAGTATTACTGTGAGCTTTGATAGTGATACACCCTCCAACCAACCAACAACTGACATTTTTTCACGACTGCAATATTTCCTTTCAAAAGGCATCTCTCAGAGTCTTTCTCCCTCCCTATCTATCTCATTCCTTGAAAGAATCCTCAAGAAAAATGCACCACTAACGCCAAAAAAGACGTTTTTCTCCTTCTCATCCCTTATCTGCATATTATCATATCTGGATTTATCATCATTAAACAGAAAAACACTACACACAACACGGCAAACAAGCGATGAAAAAATTTCCGTTCTTCGAAATATTACTAGCATGTACTAGTCAAGTATATTTGGAAGTGTTTGATACCAAATACAAGGGGCTTGGACATTTTTTGTATGTTCAGGCATTAGTACTACTACTGGTTAGCCAGCATAAGCATATCAAATAACAGCAACAACAACAGCAGCACCAGTTAGTTCAAAATGAAAAAGTCATGTCGATGTCGTCGTCTTTGCAGTTTAACAGGAATATTAGGAATTGACGAGTAAAGAAGTCGTGAAGAAAGGAGGATCAATGGCCAGCAGGGAAACAAGAAGAAGAAGGACAACGCGATGATGATGAGCTGTTGTCTTCTCACTATACACCACTTGCACCGGTTCAAGAAATAAAAGCTAAGTTAAGTAACAAACTGATTCACGGATGGATTAGCAGGGAAAGGAAGGCAATAAATTATGTTGATCATGAATCACTTGTGTGAGTGAGCTGAGTAAAGCCGCAGAAAAAAAATATGCAAGAGGTGACTGCTGTTACTACTGCTGCTACTCTTGCTGCTAATCAGAACATTTCAGCAAGCCCAGATTATATATATACCCTGTCCTCTCTTCATGAACATGATCACCGCTATCAGTTTACTTCTTATCCGCTTTCTCAAAGCTAAAATGACTAGTGATCCGACAAAAAACTGAACAATGAACAAAAAAGACAAACAACTCTCAAGTGACCAGATAGAGATGACCAATTTATATTATGAGGATGATATGATAATGCGCTATATTTCATTCCCTACTAGTTCATTCATTTCAGCAGAGGAAAAATATATATATTCTCTTTTGTATTTTTTTTTCGTCTCAAATTCCAGTTCAGGTCAATCAAGTAAACTACTTGTTTTACCGCTGGACTTTGAGTTTTTCTTCTGTTTTCAATTGTTTTTGATAATTTTAATGATGATGAAAATTGGAGAAGAGCTTTTTAGGTAGCTGTGTTACTTGAGAATATAACCCGCTATTATAAGTACAGATTATCTTTTATTCACTTATTACGTGAGCACAAATTGCGTCAAAGGAACGTAAGTCATGTTTCTCTGTGTGAAATGCAAGATTCCTCTTGTCTTTCTCCCTTTCTGCCTAATAATTTTGAAATGTGCAAAAACCGGTGTAAGCAGCAGCCATAAATCCTTCACTTGATTTATGCACGCCTGTGAAACAAAATATAAATGTGTGGATAAAAAATCCAGAGAAAACATCTTTAGTGTATGTTTTATAACAAGAGGGACTGCCTATCAGTAGGTTTTTCATTGTGTTTGTCTGCATTTATAATATGCACTCATTGTTTTTTTCTGTCCGCTGTTCATTTTTTCGACACTAGTAAGTAGTAGCAGTAGACAGTAGAACATGCCATCAAAACCAACTAATAAATACATTTATTATTATTGCTTACACATTTTTGTTCCAAGGTCTTTTGTTCTGAGTCTGGTTACAAGAAGCCATTTTTTTCTCCGTAGAAAAAACCTTAACTGGCCATTTTGTTTGCGGAAAGGCAATAATAGAATTATAATAAGTATTCGTTTTTTTCTCCTGTTTCATTTATTTTTTCAATTGTATCATCAAAACTTATCTTATTTCTTTTTGGCTTATTTTCTTGTGCACATGTATGCGCAGAAACTTACTCTGGCTGCTGTACATAACATTAAATAATAATTATAATTACATACATTTTTTTATACTCAAGGTACACAGTTTTTACCGCATTATAGGCATTTTCTTAGAGTTTTTCAGCTTTAGAAAAGTACTCGGCAAGATTCAAGATCGTCATCAGTTGGAAAAATAATGTCTTGAGGCTTTTTATATTATTATCCAACAACACATGTTCAATATACCTACGCATTCTCTTGACTCGGTCTTTTTTTCCTCTGATACCAAGCCAGTTAGCCCAGAGAGATCTTTCCATCAAGATAAACCAACATTATTCGTTATTGCGAGAAGTAACCACACGGCAAAACAGAAAACAGCAGACGCATGGAATTATCATAAGCATTATCATTATTATTATTATTACCAGTACAAGTAGAACCTAGCACGATGAAGGCGAGTATCAAGTCCTCAAGAAAATGTTACGTTTTGATCATCATCACAAGAAAATGCAAAATAAGCTCAAAACCAGACACATTCTATAACCAATCTTAAATGTTTGGCTGTGTCGAATAAAAATAAAGCATAATTTCAAGATTAACATTTTATTTGCATGACCAACAAAATAATCAAGACAAAAGGTAGGTCATGGTTATGTTGGTTAAGAAAATGTGTGCAAAATCTTTTCCCAGGCAAAATGAAATTTGGTTAATGACAAGGATGACGCCAAACAGGGAACGATTCTGACCCCGGAATCAACGCAGGTCAAAAGAGGAGTATTGACAAGGGAGGAGGGCAGCGTTGATGCAGTGATTGTACATGACACCATTCATCTAGAAAATTATGCATGTCCGCCGAGTAAAAAGAAAACAAACAGACTATGATGATAATAATATGGATGTATGACAATCTACACGAATACTTTTTTTCATGCATTGTTTGCTTGCACCAAGAAAGAATCTAGTACACGTGTGTGCAGAAGCATCCCTATCATCATATAATCCTCAAAAAAATGTAACTTCACTCGGCATGTTCAACTTTTATTCAAATTATGCAAGATTGTATCGCATAACGTCAAAACAGAAAACAACGTAAACCGTAATAATAGTCATCATCATAATTTTTTGGTGAAAAAAGTTAGCTCATCATCACACGTACGTACAAAACAGCCAGAGTTTAAAACAGTAAGGACTGGTATTTGAATTTCATTCAAAGTGCAGGATTATAAGATTTTATACGGTAATGGGCCAACTTTTTTTAAAGAAAAAAAATGTTCAAGAAAAACGTAGTGGCTGTCAAGGTCTGATCCACCTTTTCCAAGTTTTCCTTGAAAAACATCAGTCTAAAATTGTCTCAAATTTGGGTTGTAATGTAAGAAAAAAGTTTACAAAATATTATAATGACCATATTTTGTAACTGAATAAATTATGCGTGATAAGATGCTCTGATGAAGATGATGAGATTAGGCTGACTTTATTGACTTACTTGATTTCATTCATAATTTCGTGTAGGTAATCTCTTTAAAAATGCACAGCACTTGATTTCCTACTTGCTTAAAAGCTAAACATTTGGGCTTTGCATTGCCAAAGTGTGCAATGAAGGTCGAGATAACCTAGTAGAATAATAGGCCTTATGTGATATGCAATCGAGGGAGAAAAGATGGCATGGTTTTTTTCTGAACGTCTCCCATTTGTATATCGGTTTCTAAGGTGAGGCACAAAATCTAGCACACTAGCAATTTTCTCAACAAAGATGGTTAAGCAAATAGCAAAGTTGAGTTGTGGTGCAGTGATCAGGAACATTATTACTATTATTTTGTTATGTATGCAAGTGTCTCATCACTTTAGATCCCATCATACTCATCATCATGATTTTTTCTTCTCTTCTGAGAGTATGAAAGGTCGTTACAAAAAGTCAGTCAAACAAGTCCTGTGTGTAAAATGTAAAGTGCACACAAAGTATTCACTCGTCATCCACTGATTTTTTGGTACATGTAAGGTTGTAATTTTTTTCCGCAAAATCATCATTCTCATGAACATATTTACCCATATCATCAATTGCATTATGTTATACTTGTTTGCAATTTTATTCGTGAATGATGCAAAAGTGTAAAGTTAATAGAGTGATGCGTGATCATTATCCCAAAAAGTTGCAAATGCAATGAAGCGTTTTTTTATAAAAAAAATAATAATATTTTTGTTTGATTTTCTTTTTCAAAAAGACCCAATTGTGCTGTGATCAAGACATGGTAAGTAATAAGCCCGATATTGGATGATCAACACACTTTATTTTCCGGTTAGGGCAATGACAAGAAAGAAAATTGTGCCTGCTCACCACTCTTTATTGTTTGCGCTCTTCACCTGTTCCACTTTTTCAGTGCATCTTTGACAAAGTTCTCAATCGGAAAGAAGGATTGACTTTTCTCTCTGAGGATGGCCATAAATGCGAACAAAATGCTCAATTATACTTGCTCCAATTCAAGTCGTCATGCGCATAAAACTGTTTTAAATCTCAATCCAAAACAACCACCACCGCTGCCATGTTGCGTGCTTGTCATAAGCGTTAAATTACCTTCGGTCATACGTAAAAATGACAAAGATCACTTGTTTTATTTTCTCCTCATGACTTGTCGTGCCCGTCATATAATCTTTGTGCAAAAATGGAATATATCCGCTTACAAGGTTGATATATTTTGGTATTGTTATTGGATTGGAACAAAAGCGTTATAATCGTCATCATTGTTGCTCCGGCCGTCATAAAAGGGATCGAATGATATTCATTCCTCTCTCGATTATTGCCTCATTGTTCTCACTATTTTTCCTAGGAAAGCAAACTGCACCGAAGACAAGGGGATGCCAACACACAAGAATATGATTTAATGAGAACATAGCCAAAATAATAACTTTGTTTAGTGTGCATCATTCAGCCTGCAGAAGAGTGTACATTGCTCTACGGAGAAATAAAACAATGGGGTGTCTAAATATGCCATTCATTTCATCGCTTCTCAATAATACGCACTTGTCTTGCTGCACCGCCGTCATCATCATCTACCCCAAAAAAACTATCAACACAGCTTAAGCAAAAAAGGCAGGGTAACAATAGTAACCTCATCTTCTTTTGCCGTTAAAAGCTGGAGGAGCAGCTCTGTCCGCATAACTTGGCTATTAATCATTAATAATATTTCTTAGAAATAAATAATATATTGATGGTACTCCACAGCCAAAAGCGGAGGACAGGCAATAATGCTCTTTAATCTGAAAAAAGAAAATAATAAAAATGTGCACGCATCAACAAAGTATTTTCGGTGTTAGTAGTATAACTTCATGATGACCATTTTTATTTCTCCATTTAGAACTTGTACTTTGTAGTGTACCCTCTACTCTGTTCAAAATGACATCCGTGATTCATCTTGCAGCAATGATACTATAGAATGCTGTGCCGCTGGCGAAAACCCTATATAAATGAGCTCCCCAACATGGAAATCCGATAAAAGTAACGGGCGGCATATTATGATGAGCATCATCATCACCGCGTTCAGTGCATTTCACAGGGCATCTCATTCTCGTCATCCCCAATAACCATTATTATTGCACTGTGTGTGCTGCAATGCTCTTGATTGTTAGCTGAGTCGTTGAGAAATTTTCAAAGTCATTTTTTATTTTTATGTACACACACATTGAATGAGCACATAGATAGGTGGCTTGCCTTCTTGACACGATTTTTCTTTTGAACAAGTCAACACTGATCATGCTGATGATGATGACAATGAAGAAAAGTACATCATCTTTGCATATTTTTCTTGTCAGAGACTGTTTGTAGGGCTTGGCCATATATAAATACGGGGAAAAGAGCGTGCATGTCCATCATCGGAATATCTACTACTACCACCACTATTCTTTCTCTCTTGTAATTTTTCTTTTTTTTGATGATCCCCATCAACAAGGCATACTACCCAGAGAATATACTGCTGCATTTTTACAGCTGCATTTGACTTATGACGGCAAAAAAACTGGTAAAATCCCGTAATGTGCATCCTGTCCCTGTCTTCACTGGTTGTCTGCTGTCCGCAGCTTGAGACACGAGTTTGCTGGATGCATGAAGAAAGTGCAACTGAAAGACGTAACAATGAATGTTCAGATTTATGAACATGCATGAGATTCGATGAGAAATGACATAAAGCGAACATGAAGGATGTGATGATAGCTTACAAGAGGAGAGCCCATTATTGCACTATAATTTGCCTACATTTATCATCATCATCATCACCTACGTAAGACGTACTGGGTTGTTAACACCAGAAAAATGCATTTTTACAAAGATGAAGTTACTGAACTAGTGACCGGAGATTACGGTGAGAACAGTGCAGTGATGATGACGAGACTCCTGAAGATGATGATGACAGGGAACAGAGTGTGATCAGTTTTCAAAACTGATTTCTACATGGTCACCATCTCCAAAGAGTATTTATAATGACGGTGATCGTGACGAGTTGACAGATACACGACTCTGATGATTGCTGAGAATGCATTGTTGTTTGGCGATGGTAAATGTTGATGATGACGATGATTAATAATTTTTTGTGATGATCGGATCGAATACAAAGATGATTTAGTGTAAAATGAAAAGTGCTTCAAGATAATGGTGCTAATGTTACCAAGTTCCAAGTTTATATGACCGATTGACCAACAATCAAACGAGGTGTTGACACCATCATCGAATTTTGACCAAAACGAAAAAAAATTCAATACGCGTATTATCGTCTGCCGTAGACAGCTTCAGTCGCAATTTTGTAATCAACCGTGACAGGATCAAGTACTTAACCGATAAACAAAAAAGTCTATAAATTCAGAAAAGTTAAATAGGAGGAGGAGGATAATAAAACAGCCAGTTGTTCTAGTTACCACAACAGCCAAGTTTCTTCCTCTTCTGCAGACTATGCTCCCGTTGTTCAAAGAGAAAAGAAAGGATAAAGACAGAAAAACGAAACAGTAATTTCCTGACGTATGTTTCTAATACTTAATTAAATACTTGAGTAAACGCCGTAGTTTACATGCACTATGCAAACAAGCAGTCAAAAAACGAGAAAAGGAGGCGGAGGAGGCAACTAAGAAGAAAACAGACTGGAACTAGATGACGGGGAAAATGTGAAATATAAAAAAAAGTTTTGTAGTTTTGAGACTAATCCCTCTCTTTTCCTCTTATACTTTCCGAGTCGGAACTCTGGCTCTGACTTTGTTTGATATGTATTCAAATGAAAAGTAGCAATTTCACAAGACAAAATAATTTCTCCCTTGAAAATGAAATGAAAATTATTTGAGGAGATCCACGCATCCTGCTCTACTATTTGGCTGTGCTGCCGCCGCCAAACATCATCATGGCTCAAGTCTCATTGCATGTGTTTAATGAGCAGGGCAGAGAAGACGCTGCTGCTGCCGATGCAGCAACAACTCCAGAGAATTTTTTTACTACTTCAACTGTTTCTTATGGGGCTTTAGAATAGTCAGTAAAATGCAAAGCGACTGTCAGGCGCAAATACTTGTACTCTCTCTCCGCCGCACTCATTCATATCCTATCTTGATGATATCAAAAAGGATAATTCATAACACTCAAGTGTTTTCACGTGGAATTCTCTGTACACACTCGGCAACATTTTTTCCCACTTTGAGCACAAGTATATAAGACTTGTTCCTGTGATGATGTAAAAATAAAAAAGTGTAACAATTCTTGAACAAGAAAAAAAGTTGAAACAATGAAAAAATGAATCCGTACAATAACAAAAACCAGGTAATGTTACGTATGGCTAGCTAGACTATGGACGGTGCATGTCTAGAAACAATCTTCATGTCAAGTGATATGATAATGATGATGACCAAGATGGTGATCGTATTATCATAATAGTTGTACTAGTAGTAGCAGCTAATAATAATATTTTTTAAACTTTTCCCTTAAAATTATGCATGCATACACATTTCATAAATATACATAGTACCTATATGGAAATCATAAAAGTTGTGCGTACACGTTTTTGAACGAAAATGAAATTTTTGTATTGACGCCAGATAAAGAAGAATAAGCTCTGGTTCTGTTTTAATAAAAAACTAAGGTAACATTTGAAAAACCCGACCGTTTCCACACCGCAGCTTCCAGTAACAAACCTTTGGATTATATTTTTTGTTTAAAAATACTACGTTTTATGAAAAGAGCATTGCACAATAACAAATAATGATCCTTTATTATATTTTTGTGGAGCACGCAATCCAAGTCTCCCATAAATATCCCAACATATCTTCATCACATAACAGAATGTTATTTACCAGCGCGTATTATTATTTATTTCTAGATATGCCCTCTGTTAAATGGTGCGGTGTTGTAAAATGTTGCCACATGAAAAAAAAATTATAATGATACGTAAGCATATAATGAAATGCTGTCCTACACGCTAGTTTGGTTTTTATGCTAAAACACAATCAAAATCAAATTATGAAAATTATTTGTTCTCATCTCATCATCATAATCTAGTACAGAGAGGAAGAAAAGAAGCTGGAAATGGTTTTGTAATACGCATATTGGGAAACGGAGAAAATAATTGAAACGATATGCGTACAATGACAAGTTAAAATGGTAAATTAAGGAATAAATTGGTAGCCATACATTTTTCTGTAAACAAAAGTGTTCTTTCCAGCAAACTATGTGGAATGGGATATTTCCTACGTTTCCTGTTGCCCATTAGTAGCTCGACATTATACAAAAGTCATCATTATGAGGATCACGTTTCATTGCCGTAACCTCTCTTTATCTGCTCATCTCTTTATATATATTCGTCGGTCATCATAAAAATGAGTGCAGAAACACACATTTTTTTACAAATCCCCAAAAAAACTTCAATCTTTAGAAAAAATGAAAGAAATGATAGTACACATCTAGAGATGATAATGATGACCATGATGAATATCCGGGATGGAACTTTCTTCAGAAAAAGACAGAAAAAAACTCGCAAAACTTTTTTTTACCAAAGTCATTTCCTCCGCGTTCATATATATCGTAGGCAGTTGTTTCTTGTTTTCGTTTGTCTGTTTATGTTGGAAATGCCATCAACATAATCATCTCAACGTTTAATAGCCTTTCATCCGGAAATTACTGTTGAACAACGTATTTCCTCAAAATAGAAGAAACCTTTTGCCATCATTTCAGTGCTAGATGCATTATATACTCTCAGATTTATTCTCCGCTGCTACACTTTGACTTTTCCTTCAAAGCCATCAGAAAAGATGTAATATTAACGTGGCCATATATATTTGTGCAGAGAAAGTTATCCGCACGAATAACCGCCGGATTTTTTTTGCCCGTAAAAACGCAAGCAGTTACACAAGTGTTGTTACGCAAGACTTGTGTGTGTGGTTAACTTTATTTTTCCTTTTTAATGGCAAAAACACTATCTGCAGCAGCAAAACTGCACGTTTCATCCTAAAAAAGACGAGAGAAATAAAAATGACATGATGATGACATGACGACAGCGGTCATGATGATGATGAACTCACAGATCCAGATCTTTCGGTGTGTACTGTGTGCATTACTTAGTTTTTATTTACTTTTAGAACTGGTTTCATAACACCAATAAAAAATGGAGCACAAGTTGGAAACAGCTCATTAAAGTTAGATGAACGAGAAAACTCACTATATACATTGCCATTACATCCCAAATCCATATTGGATCATGAGCTGTTATATAAGCGCTGGACATTTCAAGTGAGCATGCTGGATTTGGCGAGTGAGCTAGGCATAGAATAAATTAACCTTAAAATCTACTCCCCTGCTTTCTCTAAAGAAGCTTCACTCTTAAGGAATCCATTTTCACGCAAAAAATAACTCCAATGGTACCGATAAGACGGGAGTGTTTGCGGGTGTATTAATTTCATTCTCAAAAGAACCTTCATCCCCGAAAAAAGATGTGCCGTCCAAGTAATAATACATTTCTAATAATAACGTAACCTATAGTGGACTTTTTAGCGGCGGATATCTCAGCAGCATAAAGTTATTTGAATGCACACAAACCGAAAACCAGACAGTTGATAATGATGATGAAAGCAGCCAGAAAGGCTGAAAAGAGAGAAGAACGGGAAATAGAGACCAGCATCGTCATCATCATCATCTTTCTCTTCATCGTCATCAAGAACATGGCCGTTGTTGTAAATTGTAAAGGCATTGGTGAAGGTTGGAAGGAGAGAAAGCGGATGAGTCGGAATCGGATCATCATCATCAATAACACAATGCCTTTCTCGTCTCTCCCTGTTCTGCCCTAATATTCCTTCCATTTTTCGTCAGAGAGTAACTGATACTTGACGCTACGCAATTTTCTCTAGCTTTCTAGGTTTTCGTCATACAAGTATACACACAAGTATAAATGGTATGTGCATGTGTATAGGCATGCTGATAGGTTCTTGTACCAAAATAAGAAAGGAAAATGGATTTTGGACCGTGTTCAATGCATTTTCCCTGAGAAAAAGGGGATTGAAGCATTGAAATGATATCGCAGTCTTCTCTTCATCATCATCCTCCTCTGCACCAGACCAGTGTGAACGTCTACAAACTTTCTTGTTTTTTGTTCCTAGTAGCAAAATGACTCCTGCTGATCTTGTAAGATTTTACTGTTACACATACTCCATGTATTTTAGTATTATGATGATGCTGATGAGTCTGCCGCAGCGACAGCCAAAACAACAATAATAATTCCAGAAGCTAAAAACACATCCCCGTCATCGTCTTAGTTTCACAGTCTTTTCGCTTTACTTATCTTTTTTCTTGCTTGTCTTCTTGGAGTCAATTTTGTGTCTACTGTTGCTGCTGCTGTGCGAAATAAATGATAAATATGCCTTTCGTTTCTCTCTTCCCTTCTTTCTGCTCTCTCCCTTCTTATCAAATCGTCATGATCACCAACCCAATGAAAAGTAGTAATCGGACAGTATGAATACCATTCCACCATCAAAATCATCACCATTATCATCCGAGTGTCATAACGACCGTGAATACGCACCAGTATCCTGCTGACACTCATTCCCATTATGATTGTTGTTACTTCTCTCGGCACACTGCACTGCACCTATTTGTAAACTACTGCTTCTCGAGCTTCATGATTCATGATGATACGATATGATACTCCACCACTCATATAAATATTATATTGATTAGTAATCCGACCAGACCAAAGTATAAAGTAAAAGAGGCTTTCATTTCATTTCACCACTCCTATCACTATCATCATCAACCCCGCTATACTCTTGTAATGATCTTACACATAAATTCTTGGAAAATCCAAAATAATGATATATAAGTCAGTGGTGGGGGTTTTATGAACAAAATCATGAATCATAAATAGTATCTTCTGCCACTCTGACGGTGGTATGTTGTGGGCTTGTACGCAACTACCATTTCCCGTGTGTCGTTTATAATGTTGTTGTGCTCTCATTTACAATGGAATATTATATTATGTGAATATGAGAGCACACAGGCGGAGCAGAATTGATCACCAACTTCATCATATCATGGTCATTATGATATGATCATCATCGTCATCATCATCATCTTCATGAGAGTTTTGATTAATTAATAAGCTTGCTGGTCAGAGGGAGAGTGAAAAGCATTGAGTTTTGCTAAGCTTCTTGTTCTCCACCACCAAGCAAGTAGTAAAGCCTCCCATGGAGAGAGGAGGAGAGCTTAGAGCAACCGTCGTGCTTTGCCAAGAGAAACATTTTGTTTTTCAACTTGAAAGTGATGACTAGGTCGAGAGTGGAAAGAGACTCAGGCTCAACCAAGCAAACTTGGTTTCAATCTAATAGACTTATTAATATTACAACAGAGTATTAGTGTCCTACGTCAAATGCGTTGCGGACTGGTAATGCAGTTTAATGATATTAAATCTGCTACTGTTGTTGCTACTTTGATCATAATATTGTTTGAAGTACTTTTTGCAAAAAAAATATTGTTTTGACTTTTGAGCAGCTTTCTACTCTACTTACATTCATTTAAATAATGACGAACCAAAAATCTAACGTTTCTGTATTTCAGAAATTACACATACACCTGCCTGCTATTGCTATTACCAAACTTATTATCATGGAGCCCAATTAACAATCAAAAGGGGATTCGGGAGCACGTGTACATAATAGGAATTTGAATTTATAGAAGAATAAGTAGATTAAGTTTGTAACTTCCTGACAATTTTCCATCATCCCTGATTTAAATACGCAAAACAAGCAAAATTTAATGAGTACAAAGCCTGTTGTGTTTACTTTGCCCAACTCTATTTCAAAATGGAACATTATTAAGAAAATCATAATAATTATTATATGTACATTTTGTGTGCCCACCTACATTGAAAGCTTTTTCATTTCATAACTGCTTTCCTCGCGGATTTAATTACCAAAAACAACAACATCAATTAAAAACTACACAACATCCCAGTCAGTTTACATAACAGCTCAAAACACAACAGAGGCCTTGAATTACCTGGAAAAACGCTAAATTAGTATTGGCATCGCATGCTATCCTATTAGTAACATTAATCTGTTTCTCTATATTATCGTATCAAATTACCCAGAATGATCTTCTTCGTCAAAAAATAATAATTTTAAAACCAGCTCAACTTTGGATCCGAATTTGTGTGCGGATTGGATGGATGATGAAGCGTGCATATATTTTAATAACTTGAACAAGTCCAAGAAGACAGTGAGGTGATGTGGATGCGCATTGTGCATGCAGATGTGAGATGAATGAAGGCTCAAGAGAGAAACTTGCTGGTGAACCTTCTTGATCATCATCATCATCATCGTCAGCCTAGCAGCAGCAGTAGTAACAGTAACAGAATCATCATGATCAACACAAACAAGCTTACACGGATATCCAGCAGAGAGATCCCAGTGTTTTTAATGATGTTCAAGTCTTGTATCATTAGCACATTTATTAGCGATGAAAGCTTGGATAAAATAATAATAATAATGATAATGCCTAATAGCACAATACTCTTGAAGAAAAAGACGTACTAAAAGCACAATTGAATGCTAGAATGTTTCCTATAAGCTATTGAAGTAATGCACATCTACCTACCTGGCACTAAACATTTTTTATTCACCATTTATATCACAATTAAGTACTATCTTGCTCTGCTTCTTTGCCCCAGCATTACAAAAAATATGGGAGAAAACGTAAAGATATTTATTGTGTGATATTTTGTTCAATTTAAGGAAATAAAATGTATCAAACATCTGGTGAAAATGATTATGCGTGTGTGAAAGAGTGTGTCGCTTTTCTTGCTCCATTTCCTCAGGTTCCGCATTGTACAAAGCTGCGAGTTTTGTAAAAGTCTTTGAAAGAAAACTACAACAAGGCGCTCAGTCAACCTTGACGTTGGTGCTCATCATAAGCAATAATCATCGTGATAATCATTTTTCTTTCGAATTTCAGAGGAAATTTACAACTTGATGTTTTGCACTCCATCTGTTCAAAAAATTAGAATGAACATTTTCGACATTTTGAATCGACATGTAAAACTGTCTACTGGCTTTTGAAAAGTTTGCAAGTTTTTAAGCTTACAGTTTATGTGCAACATTTAAACTGACGTTCGATTTTACTTTTTCTTAATTCCCTTTTTAATGAATTAACTCATTATCAAATTATAAAGATAAAATTTACAATTGCATCAATTAAAACATATACCTACCGCATGCATTGCCATTCTTATGAATACTAAAAGCCAATGGCAGCACAAGTTATTGTTTTCTTGACCCTCAGTTTTCTTAAACAGAAGAGCAACATCTTTTCAAAATAATTAAGTTTTGCAATTTTCCAGTCTAGCGTATATGGTTATAGTCAAAAGAAAAATATGGTTATAGGAGTAATGAAAAAGTATGCGCTCTGTAAATGGCACGTGCACCGTTTGAGTTGCGATGTCATTTCGTTGCTGCTGCAGCAGCAGGGATTACGCAAAAGCCTATCTGCTGAACTGCTACTGCTTTTATTCTGTCGAGTTTTCTACTTGGTCGTTGTTATGACTATGACTCATTGTAAATGACGATGTCGTTTGCATACAACGACTTTACTAAACTCGTTCCTAGTCTCTCCGTCCTCCGCGTACTATTTTGATTGTATGCCAGTCCGTTTTTCCGGAGCTTTGTCAATCTAATATCCGGTTTCCTACTTGGTTTCATGATGAGTGGGTGTACATATACTTGCGCAACACCAAGAAAACTTTTCCGTCTTTTCCCTCTAGTCAAAAATTTCCTTTCAAGTATTTTTTTCATTTAATTCTTTCCTTTTTATTGTGGTTGCTGGTTGCCTCCGAAAACTTGTTGTTAGACTTTTCCCAATACAACAAATGACAGCAATAATAACAGAACAGCCAAGAAAAAAAAAGAAGCAAGCAAAAATAGGAAAAACTTAAGCAGTGTGCGTTGTTGTTGTTGTGGTTGCCTTGTAGTTGTTGTCATGTTCCTTTTTGGAAGAAGAGAAGCTTGCATGTCAAACTGTAATAAAATGCTGAAAGCTCATCAAATTCTCCAGTCACAAAACCAAAATCACGCTTTGATGATGACGACCAAGGAAAAAGCTTGCCACTAGTCAAGAAGGAGGGGAAGAAATTAAAACGTTTTCCTGTTTCAGTCTCAATTACCATTCAATTCCCTTTGAACTACTAGTCCTTAACACACCACACCAATATTTTTTATAGCTTTGCATCTCACCCCAGCAGACACTCTCTGAAGCAAGAGTACTTTGACTCCGTTAACAAGCTGATTTTTTTGTTTAAAAACCGATGGTGCGTTGTTTTGCATTTAAAATGTCATAAACATGCTTATTATCATTATTATGTGTAATGTGTGCATTTTTAGTATGACTTGAGGTTTTTTCTTGGGCTGTATTTTATCACCATTTTGTCCTTCGGCTTCTCCCTGCCAAAGTAAATGTCTTAATTTTGTTCGTCGACTTTTTAGTATTCACCTCATTACCCATTCATATATACCTATATCGTCATTTTGCATTAGCTAGCTGCCCAGATGAAGAGGAAGTGAACGATTACATGAAATCGTAAAATTAAATTTACAATATGCGCAAGTGGCACATATGAATTCGTATGTGTAAATCTACCTTTGCCATCTCCACCCTCGCCTTCATCCACTGGGTTTATCGCAGAAAACAGATGACAGCGACAACTAACGAGGCTGATTAGTGATTACGCTTTTGGAAATAGAATGAGAAATCGGTAGCTTGCCGATTGCCGACCCATTGCCACAGTATATTATAATAACTTATCTAAAAATAAACTTGGGGCTGACGACAATTATTTTCCGCTTTATGTCTTTAGTATGCATGACCACAAAATTAGGCACGGACGTGTTTGGTACGTGCAAGCCTGCTAAGTAATATGGCTTGACATGTGCCACGTGAAAAAAAAAATCAATACAGAAACAGAGCTATAGGGTCTCAATGCAAAAAATGATAAACTGTATAAAGTTGTCAAAAAATCCCCCAAAGAAACTGTATAACTGATTTTTATATTCTTTTCAGTTTTGACCACTGCCACTACCATTTCCTTTTTTGTCATTTTCGACGATTTATTGCAACATTTATTTTATTCTTTGTTCTTCGAGCTCTTTGAACAATTTACAGTTTTGTAGCAACACAGCAGCAAAGTTGAAAACTTTCTTTTTTTTCCTTGGGAAGTTTGCAAGTGAGCAAAACCCAACAAATCCATTTTCGGTTGGAGGGCCGCCTCACAAACTGAAAAAAAGTCGCTGCCACGCCACTACTCCGCCATGGCAGAGAGGAAAAAAACACTCATAATTCATTTTTTTGCTTCACATTTCACAAAATATTGTATTAATATTGCATATTAATATTAAATATTATTGTGTGAGCATTGTGAAATAAATGAATATCAATTGCCTCGAAAAATTCTCAACGCATCATCATGATGGTCTATTTACCCATTTTATTGCCCAATCACCACCACAAGCAAAAAAGCAATTCCTCTGTCTCTCCCAAAAAATATATCTCAAATGCCAAGAAGCAAAACACGAAATCCTCTCAATTTCATTTGACACGCACATTTTTCTCCTTTGCTTTGATGATTTATGACAATTTTTATTTATTTCATTTCTAGCCATGTATCAAAAAGTTCACTTCCCAATGGGAAGTTGTGTAGTTGCTTTTTATCCCTTTTTTCATGCATTTGTTTGCAATTGACAAAATACTGGCGGGCATAATGGAGTCATGAGCAAAGCAAACGACCAACGCGCAGCGAACATCATTACTACACCTTCTTCTTCGAAAAGTAATTCATGGCAGAGAGGCAACGTGACAAGATTAGATTTCTTTGGCTGTGCTAATGCGCATGCAATTCATCTTGTGTATGGATTTTTCCTCTCGAGCAAAATGGCAATGATCAATTAAAGTTACCTCCCGACTCATGTTTCAAGGAAATTTCTGATAAATGACCGGGCAAACGCACGGAAAACGTAAAAAAACTAATGATCACAATGAAAAACATAACGGTAATCAGTACAGTTCGGTGGTTGATACCAGTACCACTGGCTGAGTTGATTTATGCCATTCTAAGACCTTGTTAAAAATTCAACAAGTTGCACGACTATTTTTAAGGCCATGATCCTGTCTGTTTTTTAGTGAAACTGATGCCATTTCAAGTCCTTCCTTGCACATTAAAAGCACAGCAGCTAGTAAAGTAGTAAAGGATTGCAGAAGCTCGTGCACACACACAAAGGTAAGCCGACTAGGTCGAGCCAATATCTGTTTCGTGCTGCTCATTATTCCAATGAGAGCATTTAAAAGCTTATATATTTCTCAAGCTCATCAACTATGCTTGACCAGATGAAGAAACAAGTTGATGATCTAGTAAATTGAGCAGTTAGTTTGTAGTGGCCTGTCAGCTAGCACAGAAATCAATTCATTAGGGTTTTCACGCTACCACGAAAAACAATAATAATTAAAATATCCCGCAAAAGTCTTGCATTTTCCCACTTTTTCTCTCTTCTGTCGGCACCCCTTTTCACCGACACTTTTGCCAAACCAAAAAATCTAATTACAGCAGCAGCACTTGACACGTAAAAAATCCCGCAACTTCCTCTCATTTTGTAAAAAAGTATGGAAATGAAAATATAACGCAGTAAGATACAAAGCAAAACTGCTTTGTTGCGGTTTCCTCTTCTCGGAGTGGCAAACTTGACGAACCAAAGCAGAAAAAGAAAATCTGATATAAGCAGGCAAATTATTACAAATCATGTTTCTCTGTTGATGTGTGAGTGATATGATATATATATCATTGTTTTATTGTTATGGTTATTGTTGTGCTAGTCATAATAACGTTTTGGATGGAAGTATAAAAATGAGAAACCGCAACAAAACCGCAAACAAGACAGAAAACAGAAGACAAGGCCATGTACAAGTTTTTTTTGTACTTGCACCCCCACCACAACAATAAATAAAATGTTGATATCTTTCACAAATGAGTCATCACCATTATCATAACATGTCACAATATTTCTGTATGATTCCACACTGCCGTATAAAATGTAGTGACCAATATAGCAATAATAATTGCATCAACAGAGGGCCAGTCGCAAAGGAGTAGTAACCGCAGGAGTCCATTTTTATCTACCAATTGTTTACTGGCTTATCATAATCTCATTGATTTCACTGCAAAACTTGTACCTACTTTCCTCCTTCAATTTTCTTTTTTTACTGATAAATCGCCCATCTCTACATTTTTTATGGGTTTTCTCAGGTGCATCAATACTGTTAGCTGCACCTGTTGCGCAAACGCTGTCTACCCACAACAGATAAAATAGGAAGAACTAGTCAAACGTTAGGCAATGTCGTTTATCTTGTGCCTACCCACTCAACTCACATAGAGGCAAAATAAGTGATAAAACAAAATGCATAAATAAAATGTACGAAATTCCATAAAAATTGCAAATAATGCTCTGCTGCTGCTCCTTCCCTTCTTCCTCGAATCATCCATAGTGTGCTCTCCCTTATCGTTTCAGTGATATTTAGCATGATTGTTATAATATACAAATGTAGAAAGCTATGAAAAAAGAAAGGAGTATATTTTTTGTGTTTGATAGTACGCCGTGGTAGTTTACATTTTTTATGATGATAATACCTTTTTCCCGTTGCTTATAATGATGGTCAAGAAGACGACGGCTGCTGTGCCTTTTTTCTCTCCTCTTATTGTCTTATGTGAGCATATAGCATAATTTTTTATTACAGCGTCTTCATTAAATTTTCTTTTTGCCTTAGCAAAAGTTGTTGAATAAGCAGCAGCAACCCTGTTGAGTGACCTACTACTACTGCCACTGCTTTGCTGTTTGATCTTTTCCTCGTCATAATATCTTCAGCAAGTGTTCTGACTCACTCATTCCCTCATCGCCAATCACTTGTCTGACTCATTCTCTCTGGCAAAACGAAATATTAAGCCAAGCCCAAAAAATCTTCAGATAGTTTTGCCCAGGCACACATAATATTTCTGCTTATTTGTCTTTCCGAATTGATTGAAGACAGCGCACACAGCAGTCTTCTGCTGTTGTTGATACAAGAGCATAATAACATACTTTGCTTCTGGTAAGATGTATCATGTCGTTGAGTACTAGTGATCAGACACAGAGAGAAAAAAAAATTGATGGTAATGATACCTTATTTTCAGCAGTCAGTCGCGCATCGACACTTGAAAATCATCAGAGTCATCATCATGTCAAGAGGACACGGGCGACATGAATTTGGGGATAGTAGTGATTGTACGCATTAAGAATGATGATGAAACCAAATGGTTAACATTTTTTGGTTGGTTCTCAGGCTACATATCACGTAATAATTGCTATTTTCTAAAGTGTAGCTTTTCGAAAATCATGATGAACAAAACACAAAATGCCTGAAGAAATATGGGCATTGGTACCCTGTACCCAGATTGTGTACCCTGAACAATATGGCATATTATATTGTTATTGATTTTTTTTCAAACAAGCAGCTGTCTTCTTTTAAATTGCTGTACCTTTAAAATGCATTAATTTAGAATTTTAAACGATAATCGGAATGATGAGGATGATCCCATCAAACATACTACGCGGGATCACCTGTAGCATTTTTGTCGCTGTCCATTGTGCGCTACATCATCGGCCTCATCAAAAACTGTTGATCCTCCTCATTCATGAGAAATGTTGTTGAAAGTCGTAAAAATCAATAGGATCATGATTTGCCAGCAGGCGGTAGAAAACGAAATAAACAGGCCTTTCTTGAAAAAACACTAAAATGAAACTAGTTTTGTTGTTCAAAAACGGAATTCAGCATAGTCACCATCATAATAATAATATTATGTGTATTAGTAAGTACCAGTATTGCACAGAGAGCAGCATATTGCTCATCTTCATCAATACCTTTAAACCAAATATCAATCTCGTTAAATACAAATTTTCTTTTTTGCGCAAAAAAACGCACATAGCCTAAAAACCCTTTTTGCAAAACAAAATTAAATGAACCAATTTATTATAACTACCTCTCTTTTTAAAACGAAAAAAAAACTGTTATTCTCATTACGTCAGGCAACAAAACCACTAAGCATACTACACATAATGACTACTATTTTATCCCACTATCGTCCAACTGACCTACACAAAAAAACATCAAAATTTGACAAAAATACCGTAAATTGTTTTACACTTTTTTCAACAAATCATTTATCAACTCACTTATAAGCATATATTTTACTCTGACAATTTATTAGTTGACAAGAAGAAGACAGGACAAGTGACCTTGTTGACTAGTTAGTAGTCAACTTGGTACTACTGTGTGTGCGTGTAACACTGCTCTGCTGTTATACTCTTCAGTGTACTAAACAAAGTCACACCTTAGCACGACACGTAAACAGATACAAACGTAAATCTTCCAAATTTGGAATAAAAATCCACGATTTCTTGCAAAAAAAAACTCAGAAGCATGAGAAGATGCGCCAGGTATAAAGGAGTTTTGCATCATTACACGTGTGTATGTTCGAGTAGTAGTTCAATTGCCTATAATATATTTTTACAGATTTGGTAGTAAGCACATTTTTACTCAATTACTCAATAGCTATATATACATATTCCTCTCTCCGTTGGTGTTTTATGTTTATTGCATTTTAGTGGGGATAAAGTCGTGCCGTCGTGCATGCCAATAATATTATATTACTATGATTATGTTTTCTCAATGTACTTCTGGCACGTCTTCATGTGTTACTTAACTGGGTAAGAAAAAGTTAGGTAGTCCACCATAAATAAGTCAGAAGTATAAAGATGCAAAGTTGGTAGACCTGTGAAGAAAAAACCTTGATAGGCAAATAACCGCGCAAATTACTTTGGAAAGAAGAGGAAAAATCAACAAACTTTGTACTGTTTTGTTTCTACTGAGGCCAGCATGACTGATGTGCTACACTTGCCTACTTTTTTTAAACTTTCATCTCATTATTTTGTTTCCTTATAAAATACTTATTATGATGCTCATTTAATCTGCATTGTGTATAGGCTAGGGAGAAAGGAGAAAAGAAAAATCAGAGGAGAACGTGAAAAAGTTTTTCCAATAGGTAATTCGTGAGGAAATAAATACAAATGGATCACACCATCTTCATCATCATTATAATTATTATATTTTGTATACTGCCTTCCAATAAGAGTTTATTTAGTGGTCGTGGTGATAATGATTATAAAGAGAAAATGCTGACATGAATTGAACAAGAAACAATACCAAAAAACAACAAAGCCGTTGTTGCATGTTGTACCATTTAACTGTATAAATAAAAATACTTGCTTTGCGGCTTGTGTGTGTTTTTGTGTTATTTCTCCCTATCGCAGTAGTCATCTTGACATTTGCAACATTTTGTTTTGCTTGATGCATTCATTTAATATTTTCCCGTCTTCTTAGCCTCAGACTGAGAAAATTATGGATACAGCACTAATTAACCTGTTTTTACCCTGCAAAACCTTTCTAGTGTGTAAACAAGCGCAAAAAGCCCAGCTAAGTAAAGACAATGTAGACAAATAAGGAGTAAATGAATGTGGGTAAAATACGTGAGATATCATCATCATCATTGAAAAAAGTCACCATTTTAAACATGCTCATCATTATCACTGCGCTGCTACACTATTGATACTGAGCTACTGACAATAACTAAGTAAATTGTATAGAAAAAAATCTTTCATGAGAACTGGCACTTCTTGTAAAACCAGCACTACCGAACAAAATCAACCCGCCGTTTACGCATTCTTATAAACTTTTTTCTTGTTTTAATCGAAAAAAGTTGGTCGCAGACAAAAGCGTATGAAAAGGAGCCAAAAACGAAGATAATAAAGTGAAACGAAAAATAAACGCGATTTTTTCGCAGAAAAATGAAGAATAAGAGAGAGAAAAGGCTTGTCACGTTTTCTTCGGGGGATATGGGCAAAAATGTTATACGGCTTATATAGCAGTAGTACAATAATAACAGTACTAATAGACAGTAGTTGTGCTAGTAGCAGTAAAAGAGACACCCAGTCATTTTTACAAAGATGATCAGACAGCAGCATATTATATGAGTACATGAGCATTCACTTTAGCCAGAGGAAGGTGCTAAATATTGAGAAAGAAACCCTGCTGATATTGTTGTCTGTTTTAAGCAATTTTTTTCGACATTTTTACATTCCCATTTTACTGTGTTTTTAAAACTTGATGCTTTTCTGCTTTTGTTGATTTGGTTGCCAAAGTGTGATCTTTTGGTGGTTGATTACGTGGTCTTATTACATTATCCTGTATGGAGCTAAAAACAGGGACTTTTTGCCACTGGTTTTTTTGTCTTCTTTTTTCATACCAAACACACGGGACAGACTTACAACGTCAAAAAATTTCATTTTTCTTGGGAAGAATGGAGTAGTTTTTATTCCTCTCTACTCAATTAATCTTTCGTTTTGTGTAATAACGCCAAAGATAATAAGGAAAATGTGACTGAAACAAATTGCAAAACTTGCTTCAGTAGTCCAGTGTAGAGGACAGGCAGAGGATTTTTTCAGACAAAATGTTAGTTCGTCGTACGACGACCCAGAAAAATGTGAGCACGAGTACAAACAATCATGAAGTTACATCAAGATGAATCCAACATTAAAAACCACTCCCATATGCTTGCATAGAGGTATGTGTGTGGATAGTTCTCTCAGTCTACTGATTTGATTTGGCCATGCTTTCAGAATGAATTATGTGATATAAAATTTGCAACACCAGACACTAGAGAGAGAGATTTCCTCAAAGTCTTATCAAATCTGTTAGAACATAGACACACTGATAAAAAAGGAATAAGATGCTAATGTTGATGATAATGATAAAAATGACCGTGTAAATAACACATCATGCTAAAAGAGATGATACGGATAGGAATATTACTGCTGGGGACGGACTACACGGGGAAGTTTGAAAAAAATCTCTCTTTCTCTCCATTTTTTACACTCAACAGTAAAAAAAAATATTTTGCCATTTTTCCGTACATGCATGACTACACGTTTAGCAGCTAACACTTTTTGACAGGCCAACGACAAAACACACTGACGCGTACATAATGTGCACACAAATTTCCTTATTTTTTCATAAGACCTCGTTTTTATCGACTGCAAATGAATATGAAAATCACACGAATTTATTATATCTGTGTACCTGCATATTAAAACAAACATGTAACTTTTGAATTGAAGCAAAGGACGAAAAAATATTGGGTTATTGATGACTATCAATTTTTTCTTGAAATTACCTACATGTCACGTAAACTGCAATGTAATATTGGCATTAGTTTGTACATTTTATGTCTTCACATACACCTAATCAGCCATAATTTAAAATTATCTTCTTTTTCACATTTTTCTTTTGCTTTAATTAAGTTGAAATATTTTGTATTTTAATAACACACACACGAGCGGAATAAATGGAGGCATGTTGAGTGTGCATCATGCGTGTCTTCGTGTGTTATCGCGTTGTCCTCCTAATAAGAGAAGGCTGCATAGTCATATACTCCGCCTTTAAGGATTTTTTAAAGACAACGAAAGCGACGATGATCATTTTATGTGATGCATTATAAATTAGGTGGTGATTTATGAGTTGCGATCCGATCACTAAGTTAATCATATGCATTACAAAGAAATTATGTTCTTTTTGACTCTCTCTGTCGTACATAAAAATTGCCACAAGGATTGGTTCCTTCCATTTTTATAACGTTCCCTTTAGTACAAAATCAAAATAATGAAACCTTTTATTTTTCATGCGATAAAAATTTGACATGACATGATTATTCGGTTGTATTTACATACCTATATATATATCCCCAATTCCACGTGTAGTACAAGGCAATTCAAGATAAAAACAAAGGGAATATCAAAATAACAATAAATTACTTATAATATAATATTTATAGAATTTGCTCCACCTACAAACTCACTTTGTATTCAGCATTCACAGAAAAAACGTTTCGCCCAAAAAATACGTGATTTTCTAATAGATCTTCTGTGGCTACAAGGTGTTAGAAAATTTATAATTTTTGAAGATATTCAGAGAGCATTCAAACATAAGTGGATGATAATACGCGTATATATTATTGTACCCACAATACAATATTGCCATTAATTATTGTTATCATCGTCAGCAGCCCATTATCATCAGAGTAATCAAATTAGTGTTATTATTAAGAAAACAAGTCACAAATCACAACAGAGAGTGATGCAAAAGGAGAAATTATAATAGTCAATCATAACACGACTCAATGAATGTTCATGATGAGGACGTTTGAAATGATTGAGGAGAATTACTGTGTGCTATCATCACTTGTGTGCGAAATGAATAATTACATAGCTTTTTCGTAAGCAGTTTTATTCTTGTCAGGGTGTCATCAATGTAATATATTTTATTTGTCTAATTAATACTACCGCATTTACAGAATTGATGAAGGCATTGCTGTAGAGATGCGTCGTGAATGCGATTATATAACGTTAGGTTAAAAATGGCCGTTTTACGCATATCCTCTACATATATATATACAGCTAAATTTTCTGCCATCTTTACAAATAGCCAGAAATTATAAAAAAAGGTAGGTTATGTAAAAGAAGAAGAAATTGGAGTTTTTTAAAAGAAGGAGGCAATCAGATTGCTTTGCAGTGGCTAAAGCAAAAAAAAACTATCGTATCATCATGACCTGTGCACAAAACCTAAAAAAGTTGTGTTTTTGGGATGCATTGCAAATATAGCAGCTTTTCTTGATTTCTTGTTGAAAATTTAGTGAGATGGCGATGATTTTCTCAATGATGATGAGGACGGCGATAGTTTGCATAAATTAGCAATTTACAAATTACTAAATCATGTCTAATTTCCTATACTTGAAGGAATTTGCAAGAGGAATAAATAAAATGGTTGTGTGTGCGTGCTTATTTATTTATTAGCTTATTGTTTTTTATGTTTGTGCTAGTAAAACAACTGGTAGTAGTAATGGCAGTTGATCTTTTTCACTTTATTTCCAATAACTCTTCGTGATTTCGAAAAAATCTAAAACAACTTGAGAGAAGGACTGAACGAGACCGCCTCCTATTTCCATTTGTTTTTTTATTCAAAAAGAAAAACTTTTAGAGCTGTCAACTGCGGGCCTTTTGCAGCTAAATGATTTCCACTTCTTTTGCAGTTGAGTTTAAAAAACGAAAAGTTTGGTCTTTATGTAAATGAACATTCGCTTTTAAACAAAACGGCTTCAGCAAACACAGACCAACTTTTCTTTGTTCAGTTTTCTACCAATCAAGGGCATTTTTTGCTCCATCATTTTTTAAATAAAACTAAACCTCGGCTAATTTCAATTTGAAACGAAAGTCATTCATAACAAGTAAAAGTAAGTTTTCAAGTGCTAGCCTGCCTACAAATGTCTAACAGCCTAATAGTAGAGAATCTAGCAATGAAAAAAGGTCACGCAACCTCACACATAAAATATGCTGCTTTAAAACAAAAGTATTTTTGCTTTTTCAAAAACGTCTACAATTTTTTCACATGCGCCACATCATCTATTACGCTGTAAAGTGTTGATCCCTATCGTTTTGAGTCTTGATTCTACAATAATTTTCCTTGTGATTCAAAAGGAAACAATATGCTCATTATTATGATGATTATGAAGAGGATGAAAATTTATACATTTTTTTTCTAAAAACACTTACCGTCTTCTACATAGCAACTTTAAAAGTACACGTTGCACCATTAGCACTACTTTAGCTTAACTGGAAAGCGGAAAAAACTGCTGACTGCAAGGCATACATGAACGCACAAGGAGTACCGTGTAAACCAAACCAGTTTATTGTGGACATGCCTATTATCTATAAGCACGGCATGCCATTTCAAACATGGAGAATTTTCCTTCAGCATTGACTTGATTCGTCAAGTAAAATTCCAAAAGCGTTTTTTACTACTGAATTTCTCTACGAGTTTTTTATGTTGTGTGGGCATTCCAAAAACAATTGGGAAATAACAAAAAGGAATAATATTTCATTCATACCAAAGATCCTTTTTTGTTTTCAGTATGTTAAGGGAGGTTTTTTTGGAAAGGACCAGTTTGACTGCATGAAAATATTGATTATGCAACTTTTGTAAAGTTGGCCTGTATACGCACTTGATGTATAGCCATTGCATGAAAAATATTATGCACATTCCTCCAGAATTACACTGGACACTTGTATCCGGTTCCTGGCAACTTTTCACGAATCTCAACTGCTTTATATTCCTTTACTCTGTCATGTCAAAGTTACAACTGTGTACTTGCTCGCTCTATCGCTTTTATAAATATCAAATATGCCTACATGTAAACAAACCATAGAACAGCAAATTAATAATAATGATAACCAAAAATGACAGACGAGACCGGATTCTACAACTGAGCTACATACATAATTAACAAAGTCATTGCGGAAAATTGATGCCTGTGTGTTGTCGTCCTTTCTGCGCTTATTCGCGTGCAATTTTCATTCATCTTTTTTCAATTGTATAAAATGACTCGTCAAACGGAAAACAATAGAAATATTCTGATGAGCAAATAAATTATGTCGCTAGGCTGTTTTTGAGTACAAAACAAACTCGGCGGTAGGCAACGGCGGCGGCCGTGGAAATAAAATTGCAACCCAGCCAGAAAAGGAACTTGAGAGAAGAAGATAGGCCATTTACAAATAAATTCATTTTTTCATCGTCTTCATTCCTCCTCTGATACTCTGCTGCTTTTGCTGACTGATAAAGAGCTCTACAAAACTCTCCACGTAAAGCACTAAATTTGCCACCCTGCTGACACATTCGAATAGCTCTGCACACTGGGCTACTTTGTTGATCATCTTTATCATCGTCCTGTCTCTCTCTCTCTTTCGTAAAAGTCATGAGCTTGATTATCCTGCCTTTTTTGCGATAAAGAAAGCACATGGTCACGACTACGAGTGACCCAGAAAGAAAAAAATGGCAAGGGAAAAAGCACACTAGCACACAATATACATTGTGTGTGTGCCACTCAATAAACACAATTTCTTTTCGTTGTTAACGAAAATTTTCGTAAAGCCCATTGAGAAAAAAAAGATAATCATGTTGCTGTGTCGGTGTGTTAGTCGACAAAAAATAGAATGGCGAAAGAACAACAAACCCAAAGCTACAATATTATTTGCTTTACTGCTGTTTATGTATAAAACATAGTAATAATAATAATGTATAGGCATTTTGCAGTTAAGGTTTTTTTATTCAATCGACTAAGAAACCGGCTTTTGAAGAGGAGACAGTTTCTTTCTTGAGAACTGAGAAGGGAGCTGCATCACCGTGCCCAATGATTTTTTTACAAGAAAAAAACCCATATTGACCATCATGATCATAATAACATACTTTGTTTTTAGTGTGTAGGTATATAGAGAAACATGAGATAAGTTGCTGCAAATTTTGTAACCATCTCTATGCAATTTTGTGAATGCATGTGTATCTGACCCCCTTCATGCTCTCCATCATCAGTTTTGACATTTATTACCTGCGATCTTCATATATTTTACGGGTATCATACAATAATGACAAGAAGAAGTAGACAGTGAAGTCAAGTAAGTCATGAATTAATGAGGAACATGCTATGCACATTTAAAAACCGCAAAACTCTCTGTAAAATCCTTGCATATATGCTCAACGCAAAAGTGAACTCTTCTTTTCCGCAAACATTTTCCTTTTTGCTTTTCTGCAGCCACAAATTTCTGTTTATCCTCTTGAAATTCAAGTAGATGAGCTTTAAAATATTTTTAAAGTACAAGCGCATTTTTTAAACACCGTTTTGATTCCAGGTGTGTGTTTTCTTTCTGGAAGAAAGAAAAAATATGATAGAAAACAAAATTGGAGGAGTAGCAGACACAGGAAAACAATTAGACAACAAGAGCTTGTCTGTCTACAACGTGTGAACTGATTTGGAACCATATAAAAGGCTCAATTAAATAAATAAAAACGTTCTATGGTCGAAGCAGAGCAGATGCAGCCCGCTGATTCTTTTCGAAATCTTCCTCGAAAATCAGGTAAAATAAACGTTTGGTGTGAAATTACCATAATTGCACTTGCTATCAGGGATTACGTATCCTTTTGATGAAGAAGAAGGAGCAGAATAGTAGCAAGTTTTTTTTGGAGAATACCGACTAAGTAAATAGTCTGCAATTCCATGTCTAATTCAAAGTAAAAGAAATATACTTGTTCTAGTTTGTACAGATATAAGCTATGTAGAAGTTAGGGACGCACCCCAGCAAAAATTGGATGGATGGACAGGACAGGGGAACGGCAGAAAAAAAGAAGTGTAAATTACTATCTATCTGCTTCATTCAACTGGTTGGCTGTCTGCTCAACTCAAACTTTTTTTGGTTGGTTTCTTTATAAAATACAAGCAGAGCAAACACAAAAAAATGCTCTTCAACTCTTTAAAAAAAATCCTTTTCTTTACGGTTTCCTTTCGAACATCTTCATACGAAATCCTTTGATGAATAAAAAAAACGACAGCGAGCATAAGGTGATGATTATTATGTAGCATTTGTACATGAAGGGAAACAAGTAGATATTACAACATCAATGTAAACAGTCCGCAGAAAAGATTATAGTAATATTCTGTGTGATACATTTTTCAATGCTATTTATTTTTCTGTTCTACCTATTTATCTGAACAAGTCATTGGAATTTGGAATGTAGCGAAAAAAAAAATATGCTGCTGTTTGAAAAAAGAAGGAGGAGTAGGAGGAAAATGAGGTATGCTGTATTTAAAATAGTGACTCATCATCATCTTCTCTTTACATAGTTGGGAAAGTCCTGAGTATTTCATCAAACCTAATAATTTACAAGATGATAATAATAAGTACCAGGTGCATTCTTAATATCTTCTTTTTGGTGCCTTCCGTTCTTCGAAATGAAGTTGTATAATATTTGTCGTAATGAATAGAGTGCAAGAGAAAGGGTCATCGTACAAACTGTGTGTTCTGAAGTACAAATATGCCTGTCTGCTTTATGGCTAACTACCTGTTTAATCTTGCAGAGATATGCATACTTGTTGGGTTCAAGTGATTGATGTAATGCTGATGACAACAATGCCAGTGAAGGGATCAAATTTAAGGAGAAATGTAGATTTTGATAAACATGACATGCATGTACTCTGCTGCTGTGCTAGTGGTATCACCAATTACCTCTTTCTGTGTGTACTACCTATTTGCTAATAGACACGTTCGCTCATCTTCATTATCATTATCATCAAAAGCTGCAGCAGCAGCAACAAGCAACAGACTCATTCTACTCGTATCATCATCGTCGTGGTCATCAAATCAAAATGAGTCAATTTCAAAGGAAATCATGATTATCAGCGTGACTACCACATTATCGTCATCATCCGCCGCAGAAGAAGCAGCATTAGCACAATGAATTGAATTGTTGCAAATTTCTGATTTATTTATTAGGCACGATGAAAAATGCTGCATGCAGTAAAAAATTATGAAAATCAATTCATTTTATTTAGGAAGAAGTATGGCAATGCATAATATACATGGTGCATTTTTGCATATAAAAATTCCGTTCTCCAAATTTTTTTTACACGATCACGCCAAATAATGTGCGTGTGTATTTTCAAAAATTCAAAACTTATGCATGCCAATATTAGTAATAATATCGATTTCACATTTTTCTTCTCAAATAAGTACAATGTAAGTGCAATTGGCTGACACGATGATGGCATACTCGCTTCATTATATATTTGCCAGGATTTGTACCTGGTTGTCAAATTCCTTTTCCTATTCCTCTCAGAGAATGTAAATTACTCAATTAACCGAAGATGACCGAGCTATTTAATAGCAATGTAGAGAAAGTTTAAATGGCAATTGCAGAATATTTTTATAACTGATAGTGTTAAGAAACGGTACTTGGTGATGATGAGCCGACTGATGACAAAATACAAAGTTAATATATAGATTGTGGCAGACGAACAAGGGAAACGTACATGACGACGCTCCTTTGTGCTCTTGTTGTTGCTGCTATTATTATTATTAGGTATTCTTCGAGTATCGACATTTGAGTCACGACGGTTTGAAATCAGAGCAAAAATTACCTCACGACTTCTCATTAAAAACGTGGGTACATGCTTTCTTGACCTGGTTCCTTGCTCCAACAAATGAAAATCACACAAAAAAGCGTTTTGAAAGTTCGTCTAGATATTTGGCCCTCAAAAAAACTACTTAATACTCGATACACATACACTCGGAGGGAAGATGCGTGAAGTGTGTGAGTTTATGAATAGCCTTAAAGTATTATTTTGGTAATGTTTTTGTGCCTTATTGTTTTCCTGGCTTGTCGTGGTTTGGTAATTTATTGAGTATTTATTACCTCTCATCAAATATCCTCATCATTTAAAACGGAAAACTGTAACGAAAAATGTGGAATTTGTTAAAAAAGACATGCCTGTATTTTAGCAGTAGATTGTCGATTGTGCAAACTCCGAAGTTCAAAAAGTCTCCCAGTTGATTAAACATGCATAGCATCACCAATCACCACCCACCTTCAATAAAAGATAGGACAACTGTGCTTTTTCTGGATGTGAACAATAAGTAGTAAGGAAACAATGGAAAAATTAACTTGTACAACGCCAGCAGTGCCCAAACTTGCCTGTCACTCGTTTAATTTAGAAAATGTCTTGCCTTCGCTTCTTACTCAAAACGAAGCCCCAAAAACTGCCATTCTGCTCGTCGTGATCACATCATCAATCAATATGCAAAAGAATCAATACTTATTTTGTTCAAAAGTAGGAAACTGGCAACTGCATTATGAAAAATTCAAAACATAGCTGTACTTTTGAATTTGTCAGAGACAGTCTACTTACGTGGGAAAGGATTTGTACCTACTAAATTCCCGTTTGCTGTGCTACCAGAAGAGACTGAATGTTTGTCAATGAATTTTGTTGTGAAGGTGACAGGACTCCGCGATGCTGATGATAATTCTGACAATGACGAGATGCTGATGAAATAAAGTAAAAAGTTACTTTTTTCGCTTCTGCTTTCTCCTTCTCGAGACATATGCTCCACCGTGAAAAGAGGAAAAGAAATGCAGAGGAATGCAAGTGGATAACCTGAGCCTGAGAAGTAATAAAATAATACCTGAGAGTTGAGATGTGCTACGTTGTTGATGTTACCCTGCCTACCACCAGCCATACTTGTAGTAGTTTAGAAGTGCACCCCATTATATTATGAAGAAGCGGAAAAGAAGAAAAAAAGGTGGATGAGAAATGAGAGAAGAAGAGACTTCTCCAGAAGGCGCGTGTGGCAGGGAGGATGAGGATGATGATGACACAGCGACAAGACAAGTCACTTTAGAGATGTTTACTTATTTTCCCCCTGCTTCTCAGAGACTCAGACACCCGAGTAGGCATTTAAGTATCAATGGCATTCATCCACACAACTCCCTACTCACTTTTTCTCCGCTTTAGACCAAAATGAAGATAATGCGTTCCATTTCCACCCAAGCTTTTACCTGGATGGGTAAAATTTTTACTGAAAAAAGAAAACTTGCCACAACAAAAGGGAGTCAAGTACATACACACAGCAACAGTAGCATATATATGAAGCACTATCGTAGTAAAATGTAAGTAAGTAAAGTGGTTGGCATGGTGTGGTGCGCTAAATGGATCAAGATGAAAGGAGGGTTGGAGTGAAAAAAAATGCAGAAAAGCGAGATTATTATGAACCCATGAGAATGCTGTTGTGTAACTGCATCGTCATTTCAACGGTATAGCGCGTAGCTTTCTACTTGGTTTATTTTATTCTTTCAAGTTTGCCACTTGTGTGACGTGTACAGCTAATAACTGCGGAACTACCCGGTGAAAAGTTTGTTTTTCCTCGGGAGAAAATAACAACTTGTGCGGGATAATCTTAAAGAGAATTGCTTGTTTTTAGAGCAAACTACTCTACCAGGTGGTGGTAGTAGGATATCCTGGTACCTGTGGCCTTTCCATTTGTAATATCCACACAGCTCTCTGAGAATCTACTGACTATGACTAATTGAGCAAATATTCGAAGCAAGTGTGAATAAAGTTGTTTTATATTTTCAGAATAACTACTCAACAACAACAGCGCATTGCAATCGTTTTTTTTTCTTTGGGCAAAATAATAATCAAGAAAATGACTCAACCTCCCCCCACTTGACAGTCATTTAGAAGTTTGTATATTTTTATTGTTCAATTGTTATGCGGCCCCACTCCATCACAATAATTTATTTTGTTTAATGGCAAAGAATGTCATGTAAGTCTCTAAAATATTTTTTTTTCTATTTGATGGGCAGTTACCTGCCTACCTACTGCATACCAAGCAAAAGTAAATAAGATTTGTGGCTTTTGGCTTAGCATTTCTTTATGCTCTCTCTCTCCGATGACGAGAATCATGATGATGCATCATAATCATCTCTTTTGTGTGTGTATAAAAATGCACGCAGGTACTTCTACTCTCTTCTCTCAAATGCATTTAATAATTTACAATGAAATAAATATGTTCCGACTTGTCACATGTCATGATAATCTCATCATCCTCATTCTATTTTTATCGCTTTCCTTTCAATTCACTTTTTCCTCTCTCCCCAACTCCTTGTTCAAGTACCTTTCAGTACTGCTGAGTTGTGGTCACAAAAAATGGAAGAGGTATGTTGCAAAATTCAAATAGTAAAAATGTCACAAGAGTGGGTAGAAACTCGTTGTGCGCGCATGTTTCGTGTAAAAAGCTAGATAAATATGTTATAAATGGTAGAATGATAACGTGATTGAAAGCTTGCTTGCTTGCAGCATTTAACAAAAGCAGTAATAATGAAGCATGAAAGCAGTAAAGATAAAATGAACTGATTCTTTGTGAAATAAATTTTTTTGTCATTGCTCACGTTGTAGATGATGTATTTCTCGGCATCTTCCTCCTTCGTCCCTGGCTGGTACACGGGACAAATGATGTTAACTTGATCGTATGGTAGATTATCCCGATTCACATCAATTATGTGATCTGTATTGTCTATTCGGAATCTGTAACAAAAAAAGAAGAAAAAAACCATTAGAGTACTTTGCTAAATTACGATTATTGTTATTATTATACTAGCCAGCTATTAAAAAGTTTCTTAAAAATAGATCTCTTCATAGTTTAAAGTCATTTCATTCATGAACACGATGATCCATTTTTTTCTGTAAATCACGCACTATCTCTCTGTCTCGAACATCACTTGGGTTTCTAATGTTGTAAAAAGCAGAGAGAGTCGTGACTGGATCGGTAGAGATTATTGTCTTGAGATAACAAAAAATTAAGGTGATGTGACGTAATGAACAAGAAGATTATATGGAACAATAGGGTGAGCAGTTTACAAAATAAAAGTATCCATTTCCTCGATGTCATTCTCAAATTCAAGTTGAATGTGAGCTCTGACACATGACATGACTCAATCCTGGGAAACAGCCCAGCAGGCCAATAATGCAACTTATTCTACACAGCTTATGTTTTTTATTCTTAAAGAAACGATAAGTCACTGTGTATCCCAGAGAGTGATTTGGAATAAAAAGTGGACATTGGATTTTTATTTCTATAACGGCGGGGGTGGCTTGTCATTTGTTTTAGTATTTTCGAATAGTACACATTTTGCAGAGTTTTTGTCATTCCTGTCGTGCCATTCTTGTCACCTGCTGTTAAAAACCATAAAATTCTTCACGGCCCTGAAAAAGCCAGAGTGTAACAGTTTGAATCTAGTAGCATTTTTCGTTTTTAAAAAACCTGGTTTGTCATCATCCTTTTCATTGACTACGACAGAGAGGATATGTTAAACCCGAAAAAAATTATATTCACTCTCGCCTAAAAAATGATTAGGTATGATGAGATGAGAAGGATGACAATGGCACCGTGAATGACTTGGCGAAAACGTGCACATCATCATATCATCCACTGTCGCACGTCACATTCGCATATATCGTTTCCACTTTGGGAAAAGTTACCAGTCCTGTTGTCGTCATTGTCGTATGTCACACATAAACAATGTTGATGAATGAATTCCTTTTGCGGCCTCTGGTTAACTTGGTGACAAGACACCGAGCCGCACATAACAACTTTAAGAGACACAAAGGAATGTACACTATAGCGCTCTTCAAAATTTTTCTTCTGATTATGCTTCCTTTCTTGCGAGCATATAGCACCTGGCAGCATAATAGTCCATTATCAGTCCTATCGTCTCATCATCATTTGATCATGATGGATGACAACGGCAAGGAAATTATGTCAACTGACATGACAATTATCCTCATCCTCTTGTCACATTCAATTCTATCCGCATACTTTACATGATAAGTGGCTACCCGGTGTATGTACAACAAAAGCCAGCAAAAAAAACTATCTATGACAAGAGCCAGGTCAATGGGTGATGTGACGGGTGGATGAAGGTAATTGATAATGATTATAACTACTATACTTCCTTTGTCCATTTTTCTCATATATGACAATGCTATTTGCACTGAATACAATGTGTGTGCAAATAAAAAAAAAACATTTTTCTTTCTTTCCTAGCATTCATTCTCCTTATCATACTGTAATATCATGATCAAGTTCAGTAGCCAGGTATTCATTCTTCTCAGTTTCAAGAAAAACGGTGGTCAGCCAGCAGCAGCAAAAGCAGCAAGAGATTTTTGTTAAGAAGGGAAGCACAAAATAGGTAATTTATGTGGCAGGTCAAAATGTAATATGCTTGTAACGCCAATGCCTGTGTGGCAGTGTGGTGGCTTTGCACTGTTGTGGTATGGTGGTGGTGGGAATGGCAAACTCATAAAATAAAATAAAATAGAAATAAAAATTCCAGTGAAAAGCCAACAAAAAATGTACATTTTGTGTACTACTGGGAACGTCATGCACATTTTAATATACGTTTTTCCTCTTTAAAAAAATTCAAATGCTGCTAAAAACGTGTGTGCACATTTTATCAAATAATATGGCTGCTATCTCCCGGTCTCTAGACCTATCTCCCTCTTCCCTTTTCAACCTGCTGCTGCTGGCTACTATTCTTGTATACTTGTACCATGTTTACTCGGTATTAGATTCTTGTTGGTACCTGTCAGCCGGAGAGAAACATACAGATTGTGAGTGTGGACAAGCAAAAAGGAACATCAGCCTCAACAGAAAAAGCAACAATAACAAGAAGAACCACACCGCCACAGCAACAGCAGCAGCATGAAAGCCTTGAAGGGATTTTTGCAAACTTGTTTAATCCTTTTCCATTTTTTACACGTAAATTTAAATAAATATGTTAGATTATTGCAGACGCATGTACAAATGTAGATGTAGGCATGCACGAATAACTGCTATAAAAATGCATACCTGACTATCAGAGGTGGACAACAAGTAGACCGATATAATACAGACTTTATGAAAAGAAAACTCTGTGCCGAGAGTCGGTTTTATTTTCCTTTTCGTCATCATCATTATATCATCCGTGTGTGTGTGTGATATTATCGCTACACAATCACCACAGGCCAGACTAGTGTAGGCTTGCATTTTTTCACTGCTACTTTTGCACTGCTATACTTACTACTTGTCTCGACGACGACGACGACGACGGCTCAACTCTTTTTAAGTCAAAAGTAGAGAAGAAGACAGATGCATGCGCATATCAAGCGTTTTGCCATGAATGGGTATATCAAGAACACTTGAGGAAAGATGAAAAAATCTTTTCGTTTTTAGTTACTGGCCATCATAGTCTCTTTTTGGCTGACTTTTCTTTCAAGCTATAATGTTGTTTTTCTCTGTGCGAAATAATAATAATAAAATAAAAATGCAAAAGAGAAGATGATGATGAGCCTGCAAGACATAATATCTTCTGCTGAGCTGTTACTGAGCTGACTTTTTGAGTTGAGCATATATATTTTTTATTAAGAAATACACGCCCCAACATCAAGTGCCTCATCTCAAGATGACGACAACGACGAATAACCACGGAATAATGCAAGAGTCTTCCCTTTGCTTTCATTCCCTAAACGATTTCATGCAAATACTTCCCTTGGGACACACAGCCGGACAGTGAGAGAGAGTGAGTGCAAGAAAAGTCAAAGGGAAAAACCAAAAGCAGGCAGAAATGAAATGATTACAAAGTGTATAATATCATGTGTGCAGAAAAATAATTATAATGATAATGACGCGCTCTCTCTCCTGCTCTCATCATCATCCCCGTCTTTTCGTCATACTCATCATCATTGTTTTTATCTTTATTTTACCAACTTTGGCAAAGCACTGTGGTGGTTTAGTGGACTATTTGAGCAAGTCCAAGTTGTAAAACTCAACTTATTGCCATGATTATGGTAACTCGGGAATCTAGACCCGCCTCAACACTCTACTCCTTTAGTTCCTTCAATTTTTTTAGTATCAAGCGGTTCAAGAAAAGATATATACGCTGGGAAATGAGTTTTTTTTATAGAATAGGCTGTACGCAATGCACTATACACACCACCAGCACATGGGGCAAGTCAACCTGGCCAGGCCACAACATAATTTATTACTGGCGTTTCCTCAGCTTATAACAGCAAAAAACGACAAAATGAGTAACTATATGTGTGTATTAGACTAAGCGTAAAAAAGGAATAAAACGGTTAACCTACTCTCATTTCATTAAAACGCTAAGAAAAGAGCAACAAACAGAACGAGAGAAATAATACGCTTGTTTTTCCTGGCTATATGGCTATTTTGTGTAGTAAGCAGAGAGGGACACTTGTTCCCGTGAATATTTATGATAAATAATCGTTATTACGTGTAACCACATGACATGCCATTGGAGTAGGAGTGGAGCACAACAGGAGAACTCGACAAAAAACCTGTGGTGGTGGTGGTAACTAACTACCAGTAAAGCAACAGGCTACTGTAGTTCGCATTTTTTGACAGAACCCAACAACAATTTATATGCTATGCTTACAACTTGGAACAAGGCTACTACCTAAAAAACTGCAAGAGTGTCTGAAAAGATTGTCTAAACTTATTTTCTTGATACTATTTATTTGCTCGGGTTTTAGTGCTTGGTTAATACCTTTTTATTGCTGTAAACTCAGGGAATATTCATGAACATTGGCAGTGAGAGAGGAGGAACAACGGAATAATGACTCGCACGATGATGATGATGATTGGTCATTCAAGTAGAGAAAGACAGACCACAGCTGTTTAAGATTCATCATCATAAAAATAAGTAGTAATAATAATTTTTGTAGGAGGAATAGCAACAGACAATCGTAAAAAATATATATCTGTCCATTAAACTATAACTTTTCTCGGCCTTTTTGCAGTAAAAAAATGGCTAGAACACGCCTGCTTCTCTTCTCTCTAGTGTGTTATATAAACCAAGCGTCATGGATGGTCAGTGTCAACCACGCACAAAACAATAATAATTTTTACAATCGGAAAAAGCAGATAATTATTCATGATGGTTGTTATGCTTGGTGCTAAAGCTTGTTCAAATTTTTCCTAATGATCACTATCGGTCGGGATTTTTATTTTCACGCGGGTTTCAACACACCAATATTTGCTAGCTTGAAGAGAAAAGCATTAAAAAATGTACGGATAAATGGGCGGTGTTCTCATATCGTGGTGTTCATCCTTGTTTTTTTTATTCGTTTGAAATCACATGGAGAAGAAATTCATTCCTAAAAATGATTACACTGCAATGAAGAACAAAAAAACTATTTTATGCATGCCTGCATATCATGTGAAAATTCACCTGTCGACTGTGTGCGGCTTCATTATATCATTTTCCAATGACGATCTTGATGATTGCTTGATCACCAGTTTTTTATTCTCTCTTCTTCTCCACTCTCGGAGGAGAAGACGAAAGGATAGTGATTAGGAGTGAAAATGATGCTCATGATGAGATCAAGTAGAGATACGCATATAGCATATTTCTCTCTGAAAAGCTCACACTTTTTGTCTAGCAGACATTATGGGAAGACGACTGACGCCAAGGGCAGGCTTTTCAGAAAAAAATATATCTTGAGAAGAAGAAAGAGAGATGAGCAGCGATATACAAAACGAGTGAGAGAGGGCGAGGCAGTCTCTCGTACATGTGCTGATGCTGCTGGTGGTGTTTTTGTGGGCAAGCAAAAAAGTTTAAAGTATAAAAATTATAATAAATAGAAAGAACAGGCTTTATAATCTTGTATGAATATTTAGAATACATGCACTTTTCACAGAAAAAAAATCAACGCTCTTAGCTCTGCTGTCTGTTATGTGTGTTGAGTTTAAGTGAAAAGAGCAGGAGATAACCTGTGTGCTTTACCTGAACACTGCAATTTTCCTTATCGTCTAATAAATGCTGTCTATATACTGAGCTGTTTACTGATTGCGTTACTTTATTTTGTTCTTATATAGTGCTTATTATTGTGCAATGAACAAGTTGCTCAGAGTGTATAGATATGTGTGTCCCTTCATTCCATTTTCATCATTTTTTTTTCTTTTCTTCATTTACACTTTGGCCCATCATCGGCCAACACCACTCAATTCTGTTGAGTAAGCAGCACTGTTCTATCTTCAATCTTCATCTTGTACACAAGAAACTCACTCTTGATTTATGACAGGAGAGGGTGCATTACTCAAAAAAATCTTTACTCCACTTGGTCATCTCTTCTCTTGCTCACTAATTCGTTCAAACTTCTCATATCATCACCACCACCACCATTGGAGGCGATTCTTCTTCTTCGTAGCCAAGTTTCCAATGAAGTGCCATCCTGCTATTTTTTATACACATAAAAATATTAAAATTATTTCTTGCTGCTTTTTTTCAACAATAAATAATCAGATTAGGCACGCCATGCTCCTTGCACTGGTCTCTATGTACTGAAGTCAAACTAGCTAAGATATAATAGCCAGAAAGAGTCAAGAGATCCGTAAATAATTGAAAAAGCCGCAAGTTTGCTTTTTTTCATTTTATTCAATGAGTTATTACTCAGAAAAAAGTTATAGTAACGTGCCAATAGCCAAATTCATGTTTTGCGTTAACACACTTTTCTTTCAAATTCCCTTTAAACCCAGACTTGGCCAGTTGCTAATGAATCTCACCAAAAATAATCATATTTTATTTCACAAAATGAGTGTCAACGGCTATCATCCTCTTTTATCTTGCTGAAAAAGCTGCATATAGCATCTTATATTCTTTGGAATTATTATAATTACTACCAAGAAGGAATAGAGTGGGCAAGACCGAGATAGAGAAGTAAAAACCCAACGGCAAAATAAGTACTTTGTATCATTGTCTCTTTGCAGCAAATAAAAAAGAAGAAGAACGTCATATTCTTCTTCTTTTGCTGCTGTTGCTGCATGATCTGTCCACCAAATTATGTGAAACCCTTGGGGCACTTGACAATTAGCACCTCCCATGCAATGTAACGCATAATAAAAATTAAGGACTAAGATAGCCAACATAATACAAAATTGCATAATGATGCAACACTATCGCCAATAATGCAATCCTTGATAACGGTCCCAGATAACAAATAATACGCTGATGCACATTGTCAGTATATTATCGTAGTATCATTTCCGCCTTCCATTTTTAAAAACCTGACATTGTCCTCCCTTTCGTTGTTATAACGCAATTTTATACCTCTCTCTTGTTGCCCACTTTGTTTACAGGATATTATCGGCATCATCATGATCATTGCAAACACCGTCGTGTGACAAGACTTTGATATGCGACAGTCATCCTTTCAAAGTCCGTCTGTGTGTGATGCACTTCACCCAAGTTTCTTATTTTCAATTGATGACGGTGAAACTGGGAAACCACATGAGCAACTAGAGAGAAGCCATGCCAATTGTAATTGTCCATTGTTTTCTGTCCCTCTCGCCGATCATCTTTCAGTTAATTCAGGATGATGATACCTGAACTAAGGTACAACCAATCAACAATCCCGGCCAAAACAATGCACACTGGGATTCTTTGTCTATTGAAAATAATAATGCATGTTATGATTGCCATTACTGCTAATAAATAATGAGGGTATTATTCTCTGCCTGTGTGTAAAAGCCAGCTTGATTGGAATTTGATACGTGGTGTGTACCTAGCCTGTATAGAGACTAACGATAATGTGCCCTTATTTCTTCTCCTCTCTCTTTATTTGCCAAATGCTGAAATCCACTCTAATTAGCTATTTGGATTATTTACCTATCTATAAGTTTAAGCTGAATTGGCCATAAAGGTGAATAATGTATTTTACAAGCACTCAATACCAAGCCTGTAGCAAGCCAAAGAAGAAGAGGATTGCTCAGTTTTAAAAAGTGGTAAAATAAATATAGAGATAAAATGCATTTTTATGAATACCCTGATATCGTGATGAGGTTGGCAGTAAGAGTTGAATTGAATGTTGCGGGTAATGACGCAACAATATGATGATCGTGTAAAGTGGTGAGCCTAGTGAAATGGCCAAATGACAGTGATGTAGATAAGGAAAGGAAAAAGGATCATCTTGTCTGAGACACAGAACACAGAGAGTGAACAGAGAACAACGACATTTTTTGTGTGTGTGATGCGCTGATTACTCCTGTGCCCATTGTGCTTTACTCTTCTCGTGAGGATGATGCATTGCACTGATTGTGATTGCTTGAGGCTGTCACCAGTGTCGTTTTGGAAGAGGAGCAATAAATATCTGAATTGTTTTATGGCTTGGGCATATTTTCTAGATTAAGGCTCTTTCCAAAGAGAGTTGGTCACACACAAACAGTTAAAAATAGGTAAGAACAGATGAGAACATTCTAAAGTAGAGTTGTAAAAATCAAGTCATGATGAAGATGATATATAATATACAAAAGCTGGTGTTGTTCTTGGCAATATACAGACAAGCACATTCTTTTTCCATTTTATTCGACAAAGGCGATTATCATTTAAGTTTTTTTTCTTAAGAGAACACCGCAATAACTTAACCATATTATCATTGATTTTTTTTTTCATGAGGAGCAAAGATGAAGATGATTTAGTACGGTGGACTTACTTAAATAAGAGAGTTATGCATGACGGTGGTGATGGAAAGAAGCATTTTAAAGCTTTTATGGCCTCTCTGTTATCAAAATGCAGCTGAGGACAGAATATTATAGAGCTTTAAAATAGACGACCCTTTCTTTTTTCATTTGTGACTGAGCTCCTTCTTGTCTTTGTCGTTGTTCAGAGAGTTGTTTTTCTATTTGGACTGGCGCTGTGCTCAAGTGCACATAATATCCTGTCATCCAAGTGGTAGTAGTAGTAGTTAGTAGAGAGAGTAGGTAGAGAAACAGATCGAGGGAGGACTCGCAGGGATTAAAGTAAATAAATATATTTTTACGAATTTTATGCGGATGATGTGATGATGCTGCCGCTGGGTCACAATTTCTCTTCATGTCTTGCTCACGATGGGTGACCCAAATGATAAAGATGATAAAGACCCAAAGATAAGAAGACAAAGGTATAAACAAGGGACATTATTTTTTTCCGTTGGCATAATCATCCTCTTCTTAGTGCGTAACAGACGGTTATGTAACTTTAAAGGGATGTGTTCAATTCTCCAAGTTACTACACACTGATTACTATCGGTCAATCATCAAATCATCACGGACTATATTATGCTGTGTCATAGCCTTAGTAACAAAATTCTTCAATATCTAATAAACGTTTGCAATTTAACTAGCCAATTTGCACTGTTCAAATGAGCAAGAAAATTTTAATACCTTGGATAAATAGGGTAAAGCAATAAACAGGGTTATAATATTGTTCCTTATAAGAACGTTGCCTGACTTCTTTGTGATTACGGTAATTTATGAAAAAAAGTCTTGAAAAATATGCTTTAAGCAGATGTTGAACATTTTTTATTAAATGCAATGATAATGTTTTTGGATGGAAAGAAGGCCCTGGGGAACTTACAGCTAACCAACCTATCCATCTTCAATTTTCTGTAGTGACCACTACCACCACTCTCAGACGCTTATCCACAGAAACGGCAATGATGATCATTCTTTTTGACTAGGCTCTAATCTAATTTATGAACCTGGCCACATAAAAAGGCCTCAGTGTATTTATTATCGCAAGTGAAAGGGTTAAGTGAAGAGTTCAGCTGGCTGCCTGCGCAAACCAAGTTGAACAAGCCTCAGAGGATTTCTCACTGGGTCGGCAGGTCGTTTATATTTCTTTTCTCCTTGCTTAACTTTTTATATAACTTGTGCTTGCATATTATCTACTTGTTTTCTTCTTCTCTTATTTCTCGCGTTTGACTCAATTATCATTCCACAAATGTCTTTTAACAAGACGTCTCAAAATCCCCACACTAGAAAACAGCTCTCAACTCACAGCGCTATCGCTATCAGCATTCCATTCATTTTATATGCATTGGGAGAACTGGTGCAGCGTTATACAAGCCAATCAAAATTGACAGTGAATAATCACATTTATTTGGTTGGATTTACATTTCCACCACAAGTTGTAGCAAAGAGAAAAGTGCTACGGCAGAGAGGCAAACAGAGAAATGCATAAATTATGCTTATATTACATTTCCCCTTCGCTATCCAAGTCCATCTATCTGCAAGGTGATAACAATACAATCAATTTATTTCAAGAGTGTGATTTAAGCACTTCTGATTAGCTGACATAAAAAACTCTCCGGCCTGTCGATTTGGTTAAAAAGTATAAAACGTAGTTATAAATCCTGCCAATTTTTTTTGGAACGCACAATTTCTTCTGCGCAACATACTTTTGAATTCTTGTGTGCATCAAGTCATGATCCAAAGGGAAATTTATTGAATGATACGCTACAATTCCCTTGACTGAGTTGGTCATTTCTCACACGTTTTCTTGGCTATGACCTGTTAGTATATGCTTGGCTGATTTTAATATTTCCCTTTTTCCTCTCTCTCAAGCTTGCCTATTTGTTGGCTAGTTTATTGCACACATTTTACAAATTCCTTTTTTCTCATAGACAGAAATATAATATGATGTAAGTTGACTTGAAGACTTGTTAATTGAAGCGGTATGCTGACAGATGCCAATGAATACTGGCTTGAAACTCCTTGAATATAAAAAACAACCAATCATGTTATCAGGCTAGCTTTCCACATTGAAAGTGGATGGACCTCTCTCTGTTCAAAGCTGTCGGTGAATTCTGAGAAGTAAAGGAATTCATGCCATTCCACACTTTTTTATTTACACTATTAGTAGAATGCTCGGCATTATCAGCCAATCCTACTTAGATTGGGCAAGAAATTGCTGCTGAGCCGACAAATAAAAAACAGACCATTCGCATTTTTTATGCAAGACGAATTGAGGCAAGACTCAATTTTTTCAGAAAAATGATAATTTTATTCAGGCTTGTTTCAGTTGGAACTTTTTCATGGGGTATTATTGTGTTTCAAAGCGTGCCGATAGTACATGTGAATACTATGTGCTGGCTGGTAAAACTCAAGTAACCTGGCCACTCGGAGTTTTTTCGGATGCTTGCTTGGTTGCTATGTTGATGATGAGGTGTTAACAGGAGCACACCTGTTGCTCCTGTTGACTTTGATGATGAACTAAGGTAATGAAGATTCTTTAATTTCCAAGGAATCCTAGCACAACTCGTACATTCGCTTTCCGTTGTCACATAACTAACCAACTGAGGCCTTAAAGAAATACCTTTCCTTCCTTTTCCCGAGTAACAGGATATTTACTCTTTTGGACACCAGGTGAACCCCCACACATTATGCATTTGTTCCGACTCATAACTAGTTATAACAACCAGCTTTAATAATTAATGCAAGGTGATGAACCATAATTCCTGCAAAGAACTTCAAAGCATTTTTTATATTTTCCCTACTAGATTGCGTGAAGCTCTGGATTATGCTCGCATTACGTGTCATATTGTCATCATTATGTGTGCATCGTCATCACGAACTACCTATAAAATACCTGTGTAACAACTATATTCTCAAAGCATTTTTAATTTAAACTCTAAAACTTGGTTCTTATTGACGATGATCGTGGGGGCGTTGATGAGGAAACGGTATGGAAAAAAGGTGAGATAAAAGGGTGGTGTTTTTATGTCCTTTCACGCAACACAACAATCATCATCACCGACACTACAGCCACCACATCACTCAGCTTCTAAAAATGGAATCTAAAAAGAAGCAACACAAAAGACAAAGGGACTAGCAGCAGCAGGAAAAACGAAATTTGAGATGAAAGTACAGGTAAAAATGTGAATAAGGTTGGAAAAGGGTTGTGAACGTTATTATTACATTTTTCCTACTTATTATATATATTTTTTATGAAAACCGTAGCTGCAGCAGCAGCACATACAAATCTACGCAACAGTTGGCTACTATCATCATCAGCATCGAAAAAAAACCATTTCATGTGTACGCAGCGCACACCACACACTATCCTCATTATTATCACCATCTCTTATCCCATTCTAGAAAAAAAGCGTGAAATTGTGGATTTTTTCACACCTTGTCGACTTTAAATCCGTCTTCTCAAGTTATCGTCATCATTTCCCAGATATACAGAAATAAGCAGACCATTCTCGTCATCATCATGGATGAACGAGAGTCATTTAACTTTAACCCTTTCCTTCTTGATGAGAACATGCTTGCATTGAATATTGTATGGACAATTCAATAGAAAAAATAGGGATTGAACTTCTCGTAAATTTCATTCATCCTTTTCTTCAAAAAATAAAATTATATTCCTGCAAGTGAAATACAAAAAAAGGAATTGTGAGAAATGTTGGCTCTGTATGATCGTGCAACTTTTCTTTTGAGCATGTTGTATACAGCCTCACTTACTATTTGCTTTTTTTATCTATCTTGTGAATTAACCAAGCAAAATTTACAGCCTCAGCGTTTGTATCAATTGTTTTTATTATTTTCGTTTTGTTTTTAAAAAACGCATTTGTTGTGTCATCCCCACATCTTGTATTTCGTGGAGATGAAACACGAAGAGAATATGCCTTTGTTTCTGTGTTATGTAATGTGTGCACTACACATTCAGGAGCAGCACAGTCTCAGAAATTAAAAAAAACAACTCCCAAACTCCCAACAGGTCTTGTGGGGAATGTTGAAACAAAAACAAGAGGACATGTTGCTTTTTCCCAGTGGCCTTTTGTTTTGTCTTCAATTGTTTCCTGGGGTTCATATGGTGATGCATGCACAACAACAGCATTTTATTATGGAATGTTTCTTTGAAAACAGAAACGATGTTGTATTCCTTTTTTCCCTGTTGTTTTCACTTCTATCGAAAAAGTCATTTCCTGCAGGTTGCGCACAGGTAAGAGCTCTTGTACTCACATCATTCACACACACTTGTCTTTTATATTTCTCCCGTTGTCTCCTCTTTTTCCTTGGAAGCCCAATTGAAATGAAGGCTCTTATTGTACACTTTTTTCGTTTGTGTCAGTGTCGTCGTCGTGCAAGTCACCCTTGTCACCAACACAAACCAAGTGTAAGAAAGAAGGAGTAAAAGGATGAGGCATAAAAACAAGGGTGAGTTTTTTCCCAAGAAAACGATTTGAAACGGTTTGAAAATTCCAATTTAAATTTCTTTTTCAATGAGTACAAGTGCCTTGTTCAAAAATTTGTCTGAATGCTAATGTGCTTTAAAAAGGATTCATTGATATTCATGACAAATTTAGCAAATGATTTTGCTGCTGTATTAAGTTACTACTAAGCTGGTTATTCGACTCGACTTAACATTGAATTGGATTTAAATTTTTGGGTTAATCCAATTTTTCCTACTTTTACAATCATTGAAATGAAATTGTTAAATTTGAAGAGGAGAATAATATATAGGAGTCCGTAATAAAATGGAAAAAATCATCGTCTCGCATTATTTGGATGAATCATCAGAGAAAACAGCCATATGGTCCACTACTACTGCACAGGATAAAATTTCCCCGAAAAATAATACAAAGGATGATCTGTAGTAGTCACTCCTTCTGTTATGATCAGTTTTTCTATTTAAAAAAGCCATGGTTGCTAATAGTGAGTCAGTGAATGAATGACAAGACGAATGGCCAAAGAAGAAAACACATTACGTGTCCATACTTTATTTATTACTTTGTTCCTTCCATTTGAACACACACGTGAATAATATTACGTAGGCGTAAATAATTCCTTTTTGACCAGACAAAAAATTGATACTTAATCCATTCATCCATTTCATTCCAGAAATTTCGTTCCGCTCTTACTTTTTCTCTCATCAAAACAACCACCCCCGCAAAAAAACGTCGAATTCACTCCCAGTCCCAATAACAACCCTTCATTCCCTTCTTTCTCCGGACGTTCCCCTGGCAACAACAGACACAGCTTCCGACGAATTGAACCGGGCTCTGATGATGATAATGGACTTCCATCAATCAACCAGCTAACCAATTCAAGCACATTTAAAAGGTACACACATCATATTATTTACCAGCATCCTTCTGACGCCAAAGCGCTCGTGCTACCGTGAAAGCTACCGAGAAAGCTCTTTTGCTGAGTGAACCTTCCGAAAAAAATACTGTGACAGCACTCACTTTTCATTTTCCTTCTTCATGTCAAATCCAACTGACTGTGGAGAAATCGTCATCATTTTTATGCTTTTTGCACAAAAATGTGTCTTTCTTCTCTTCACGTTAAAGTATACATATTATACAAAGTAATAATGGTAATAATAACAGTATAATCTCAAGTTTCCACCTGGATTCCCATTTTTTGGATATATTATTTCCCCTTTTATCCGTCTTATTTACTCCAGCTCTTTTTCCTTTTACATTGTCATCACCATTTCAGTCTGCATTCCATGCACCACTGCATCCTCCAATCAGATTTATGTCCAGACCTTTTTCTCTCTTCACTTAACCAGCTACTTTTACATAAAGATGTGTCATCAGCCAGCGGAAAAATTCTAAAAATTCTTATATTTTTGTACTTTGCTTGTGTGCTTCCTCTCATCTCTTCTGAGAAGATTCACCTTTTATTACTGCCATACTTTCCTTTAATCCGGTTTTACATAATAATATTTAACAGCACACAAATAGAGACGAGATCTCTATGAAGATATAATCTACTTACGGACCAAAACTACATTAGCATTTATAATAAGGCTTGTATAACCACGGGAAAATAATAGCTGGCAAGTAAATAAGCTCTGGTAACTCATCTCCATCATCAGTGTGTGGTGAACTATGCGTAAATAGCGGAAAAAGTACAAAACAGATTTTTTGTGCTCAGTGCTTTTTATTCCCTTTTCCTTGTGCCTTGCATATATTCATTGTAGGCACTATAGGCACTGTAGGATAATACATAATATTACATACCACCGACAAACGGAGACTTGATGATGAACGCCGTGATCATGATTATGATAACATAATGGTATCACCACACCACCATCACCACCACCGCCGCCGACTTAACTGAAACAATACATCACCATCACCGCAGCAACCCCTGAAAATCTCCCTTTTTTCTCTTTAATGGACACAGTATGAAACCTTTTATTTTTATCTGGTTTCTTCGTCAGTTCAGCACTAAATGATGGAGATGATGTTGATGCTCCTAAAAGGAAGATACACAGCAGCGGCATATTGAACCACATTTCTATCCCAGTCGGATCCCTGGCCCTTTGCTTTATTTAAATTACAGTACTTAATAAAAAATAAGCTTTGCTTATACACATCCCTCATTTATATCGGATTATGATCACGATGATACATAGGCATATAACTAAATTCATGTAATCTTCATTTCACTAGATACATTTTCCACATTGTGTTTGCTCATTGCTCAGGTAAACCATTTGCTATCAGTTTTTTAAAGGCCAAAATAAAGTCAAGATAGTCATCTTGGAATTTTCAGAATGTTACTCTGCTTTTTTTCATCAGTATCATCAGATCGATTCCACGGTTAACTGAACTGTTTTGTGTATACGACATTTTCCACTACCTGGAATGTCCCATGCAGAATACAGAAAGGACACAAGACGCTCCATAATCCCTTTGTAATATCAAAGGATTGTAAATGTCAACATTGTAATGCGACATGTATGAACAACATAAAAACACAAAGGGTCAGCGGGCGTTTTATTCTGGGACGTGAATAAAGCAACTCGCTGGAAATCTTTTAAAACAAGGTTTGTGCATAATACAAAATCACCACAGACAAACAATAGACAAGTGAAAATATCAAAGTCAACCTGATTTTCATTATTCTGAACTACAAAACAGTTTGCCTGTATTTATTTTTACCAAAAAGCAAACCCAATATTGTTGCTCATCACGCGCTCTCCTAGTAATTATTGCTTTTATGCTCAAAAACAATAACACACAGTCGTGCCATAAGTTTTTTGAAAGTTGGAGAGCTAATACCTGCCTTTTCTAGTCCAATATGTGTGTTAATTCTGAAATCCTCCTGAGAATTGAAAACTACAATGCTCATGGTCATAATGATTATACGCGTTGTATATTATGGAAAGAATGGATGAACATTTTTTCGATGTAAAATTCATTGCGCATTATACTCATCATCATCGTATCACCATGAAACAGATAGTATTAAAGCCGAGCAAGCCAGTAAGACAGGGCGTGAGAAAGGTTCTTTGCACATCTTCCACACACACCACAGCTTCAAAGCTACATCTCACATCACCCATTACCCATTGACCACCAGCATACAGACAACACAATGACTGACTGACGAAGACCCGAGGAGAAGGAAGGAACAACAATAACAACAGCAATAATTCTCCCTCTGTCTCAACCTCCAAAACCATCCATCCTCTTTTCCCAAAAATATCGAAGAAGAAGATAGTTTTGTACTATGGATTTATATACATAATTTTTTTTCTGTTTCTTTCATTCTTTCCCTTTATTTTCTGGCCCTTTCATGGCCATGCCACACACACACGACCACTTGCCTTGATCATCATACTTGCATAATCAGCGTGCCGGCAGTGATCATCATGGCGATGATCATGTCGATAGGTGACCTTTCCATCTCGGTTGGGGCTACAAGAAATTATTACTCTCTGATATTCTTCTTGCGTATTACAAACCCATAAACCGATAAACCTATTCACGCAGCGCATTCAAGCTTAAAAGAAAATTTGGCCACCTTAGCATTTTGTGTGAGAGAGTGTGCGTGTATGTACACGTTAGTTATTACATTATTTTTCATTTCAATAGAGATTCACACACAACTACACGCTTTTATTAAAGAGAAAAAAAACTTGATGATTATGTTGGTCATGTTGATAATCACGATAATTGGTCATCTCAATGACCGAATCAAAATGTAATACAGAGAGATTCACAGCGTTTTTCTACTTCGGATCTGTTCATAAATATTGTACACAACTTTAGTGGGAGGATGTAAGAAAGGGAAAAACATTCGTGTTGTGTTTTCAATACATTTTTTTTTTCAAGAAAAGAGAGAAAAGGCTGGATCACCTGTCCGCCTGATAAGTCTTCACCTCAAAAAAATGAAAATTACCATTTCTTACGGATTTTCAAGCCAGCTCATACCTGGTATCATAATCATCATCATCATAATCACCATGATCGTCATACTCATCATCACCATATCATATCGTCGTCAGAGAGTATAAAATAGATAAAATATGTGTTCTTGTATTGCACACACACAGAAGAAGAAGAATATGAACATGAACAGAAATATTCACGCTCATCATCACCATAAGCAAGCAACCACTATTAACCACCACCACCACCGCACCAAACATGATTGGACGTTTCCTCGGTTGGGGTAAATGGTAATAATAATAGTAATCGTAGTTTTTAGTGTAATCATCATATCCCTTCCTCTCTCTCTCTTGAGATGATCATGATCACCCAGCCCACCTTTTTCTTTACCTTTAGTCAGTTCACCAGATCAGCATCATCATGATCATTCTCAGTTGTTTAACTTTTCGTAAGAAATGCACTGTGAAAAAATCCTTGATCCAACCTCTTTAGCTTCAAGTAAAAATCACAACCAACCCCCATCATGCATACCAAATTATAATGTAGACATTTATGGGATTTATAGGGAAATCAATGTGCTTTTTTTCTTGCTCAATCCAAGTAGGAATAAAAAATCTGTGTGCTTGCATTACATTCCATTTATTTTTCACACAGTTTATATGCAATACTTTGAAATGAAAAGTACCCGAAAAAACCATTCAGTTCAGGACTTCAGACTGGAAAGAGATGCTCAAGAGCTGAACTGTTAATGTCAGAAAATAGCGCGAGATAATTGTGGAATGCATAATAGTATGGGATGAATAAGTCATCATCGAACAAATAAAACAGTACTTAAACTTATCTATATGCATTTGTTCTTGACATGCCTTCAGAAAATAATGCACTGGAATAACTGTGTTCTTCCTGTTGCTAAATGCAATTGGTGACAAGTATAACACAGAAAATCTAGTCACGTTGAATAATCGGCAAATCGTTAAACATGACATGAGACAAGATTCTGCTTCATATTTTCATACTAATCCTATTTCTCGCCTGCTTCATACTTCATATTCAGATTATTAGTGTAATTTCGCAGATTTAATGTTCTTGACTTCCACACTGCTTTACTTTCAAAGTGCTTTACAGCTAAAAAAAAGTGCACAGGACAAATAACATGCACGCAAGTAGATGAACGATGATGACGGCATGTATGGTTTGGTTTGGTGAGATCTCTGCTTTTTGTGTTATTATGAACCTCAAGAAAAGCCCGGCTGTTGTATGGAGTATTGAGCAATAAAACTAGTGCCGTATATTATCAAAGTTTTGCACTTCACACTCCTGCTAATGCTAACCCACGTGGAGTAGACAACTGGGTCGTTAACAGACGGTGTTTGACATAATATTGATATATATTAATGCCTAATAAGTGCAAAGATTTTGGAGATGCCTAATTTGCGGATGTACTGATAAGACTGTGACAAGCTGTTGTTCAAAAGCCGCCTTTTTGCTACCGCATTTTAACCTGCTATCCCGTCCTGTGTACGTTTAATTGCTCTAATATTTTTCCAACCAACTGCTCTACTGAAAAGCTGTAAGGCGGCATTGCCTTTTTTCCAATTTCTGGAGACAAAACAAGTGCAATTTGTTGTGCGAATTTTGGTTGATCCACTTTTGTTAAAACCCAAACCCCAATAAAAACTGGAAAAATGGTAAGTTTAGTTTTATTCTAGTTTCTTTAAGTTTGTTTCCGGAAATTTGCTAGTGCCGAGGTTTCTGAAAAAGTGATTGTGAATTCTGTGAGCTTGTGTTTAAAGTAATTGTATTTTTTCTGTGTGTTGGGTTTAGAATCCTACGTTAGAATTTATCGATCTCTCAGTCGGGGCGAACAACAAGGTGACGGTTGTGATCAAGTCTCTGAGGACCAACCAAGCCATATTGAAATTGACATGTGCCAACACCATGAAAATTGAGAAGCTGGCGTGGTTGTTCTCCATCATCACGGTAAGACATTTTTTAAAATTTACTATTGTCAGCAAGTTTAACTATATTAAATTGTGGATGCGTAAAAAGTAGTATAAATACTTGGTACAGTTCTAAATCAGTGGTTTTATTTGTCTGCAGGGAGCTCCCAAGGACAAACTCGCATTCGTGTTCAACATGAAAATGTTGGAGAACACGGACACCCTTGAAAAAGCGGGAATTAAGGACGGTAGCATCATCGACTTCATGAGGGTGATCAAGGTATTCAATTACCCACAGTTTGAACAAATAGTTTTTGTCTAGAATAAGTTACTATTCAAAGTAAATTCATTTATTGCACTTTAGCAACAAATTAAGTGTTTAATTGAATAATGAATAATAAATTTTGCATCATGTTCTAGAGCCAAATATTTTTTCCTTCCTGGCTAATCCATTCATTCATTCTTCTTGAATCATTGCACCAGTTTTTTCTTCAACACTTTCTTACTCACTCCAGTTATTATTATTTATATACGGCTTCTCATCCAATTATCGTCGGCTCATTCAGCAGGCAAGAGACGCTAAGGCTAAAAAAATGTTCTAGTAGTAACTAATGTACAGAGTAAATATGCACAACTAATTCTGATTTACATGGCTATCAGCTAATTTGAGAATGAAAAGATAACAAAAGGAATCTCACTTTTTTGTTTACTTGTTCATCCATCGCCAGATTTTTTGTATTGCAAACCTACTAAAATCTATACTCACCATGAAAAAGCATCTTATAAGAAGGCACATATTTCTTTTTTGCTATTTTTACAGCATCACGCCAATCTATTTTACTTTCAGTTCTGCGAGTAATTTCAAGGAACAGAAACTTTCGGAAGTACTACTGACTAAGTTGACAAAATTCTTTTCCCTTTCCCTGTCATTCTATTTCATTACACCACACACTGCTCATCAAGATCAACTAACGTGGCAACCTCGCCTTTTGCAATCCATTATTTTTTTCCATTAAATTTCATTCCACGCTCATCATCATCATGATCATCATCACATTTTCTTGGTTACCAGCCTTGCAGCCTACTTCTTGGTCTTGGTTCTCGTTTTCAAAAATCTTCCCATGTTCTCCTTTTTTCAGCTAAAACTTTTCTTTGAGTGACTCACTGACTGAGTTTGGCTGTCGTTTTTTGTGGCTCTCTTTCTCCCTGGCAGACAGACAACAATACGCTGCAGCAATAGTAATCGTCGTACACATTTTAATCTCTATAGCCCTTTTTGCTTTCTGGCAAGTTCATCCCTATCAGCATGCCATCAGCACAGAAAAGCTTTGTTGCAGCACACTACACACCAAGATGACACTATTTTTTGTGCTGATTAAGCAATGCCAATAATTTGCTCGGGTGCGGTGCAACCACTTTTATACGCCAGCGTTGTTACAAGCCTATTTACACCATCATTACAAATTTTTTCTGCAGCAGCCAAGCCAAAAAACTTGTATATTTCTTTGTACAAAAAGCCATTCCAAGGTGGAGCAGCAGCAGCACCTTGCCGAGAAATTTAACTTTTGTCATTTTTCCACACCATCATCATTGTCGTCATGGTAAAGGGAAAAGAAACAGAGGAATGTCGAGTCGTTTTCTTATAAAAAAAATCTTCAGTATGCACCATACCATAAAGCCAAAAGGAAGATAATAATTCTCGCAATCAACATTATCATCATCATCACTTTTCTCATTCCTCGCACCTCCTTTCTTTTTTCAAAACCGTGGCTAATCTCATTTCACGACTTTAATTGTACCTGTTTTAATTACATCCTTAGTCATCATCGCCATACAACATTCGTTTCCATTCTGTAGTCCAATAACAAAAGTGTGTGTTCTACTACCCATTCCTCCATGTTTTTTGCCCTGACATATTCATCCAAAGTATGAAAAAAGATTACCAAAAAGCTCTTCTTTAAAAGCACACTACACAAACATGCATACTATTATCCAGACTCCAGTCAGTTTCTGAGCATCATGTATTTTATTCTGCAAACTTAAAGTCTGCTGCTGCTGTTGGTTTTTAAACGTGCTGATGTATATTATTAACATTTTATAAAGTGACGATACATTAACATTACAACAACAATAACAACAGCAAGATGAAAGCGATAAAAAGTTAAGACTTCTTGGCTATTGTTGATTGTTGCTGTTGTTTAAGCCGTTCACTGCTTCTGATGATGTAAAAAAGAGTTTTTGAATGCCACTATCAACCTATCAGTAGTGCTAGTACGGAACAGGTAAAGTTTATTTTTTAAAGGAATCACTCGACAATGATGAGGATGACGAGGATGACGGAAAGGATCCACCTTCCTTCCACCTCCCTCCAGCAGGAAAGCAAGACAAGTCCAGCTCTTGTTGTACGTATTTGTGTGCACTATGCAAACCTACTCAATAATGAAATAGGATTTTTTTCCTTCAAAAATATTTTCAAAGACCAAACTATTTATCTTTTTGCTTGATCACATGATCATGCTTAAAAAGCAATAGTAGTAGAAGTAGTAAAGGTATTAGCTAATGCCAATGTTTAAAGCTTTCAGTAATCACCAATATTCTCTTTTTTCACCATCATCTCCAAAGTATTTTTTTACGGTTGAACAGCAGCATCAGAAAGCAACAAAATGTGAAGAAGGAAAACTCTTGAGAGTTGAAAGAGAATGCGAGACGACGAAGAAGGAAAAAAAGCAAAGTCTGACTGAGGCTCTGACTCAAGTCTACAGACTAAAAGCTTTTTTTTTCTTTATAGGAGTTTTTATACCTACACACATTTTCGTGGAGGATTGGATTACCTGATGATGTTGATGAGAAGGAAGACAAAAAGGAAGGAAAGAAGAAGTGGAGAGAGAAGTAGGTAGTGCGATGTTGATGATTGAGTACCATCATCACACGAGAACATTAAAACCAGCAAGCAGCCAACTTTGTAGACAGACACCACTACTGACTGACTTGTATGTTTGATGTGGCTCAATGGATGGATGGATGATCGAGTATTGATCGAACAGCAAGATTAAAACACGTTGCGAGAGAGAAAGATGGCTAATGTGTTGTATGGGAGGCTACACGGGATGGCTAATCGATGCTGATGATGACGAAGGTGGTCATGGCGGTAATGAAGCAGGTGATAGACATATAGCAATGCACGATAATATTCTTATACGCTTTCCTCTCGTGGAATTATGGCTAGAACGTCATGTCACGTTGCAACGTGTGTCTATGTCTATCTCTAATTTTACTTTTTTTTCTCTAGTAGGCATTATTACTGCCAAGGCACAAAGTTTGTATTTTGTCACGCATGATTTTCTATAAAAAAAGAAAAGTTTTAAGTAGCGTGTTGAAAGGGTGGAAAATCTGGTGTGTATTTACCAGAGAAAAAGGACAAAAGTTGGGAGCGCAGGGAATATTTAAATTAGAATTGCCTAATTAATCTGAGCAGATTAGTAGTACATCTTAATTTGATCCAAACACAGGGCTCTGAGTACAAAATGCGTTGTACACAGAAAGAGAAAGGAGATGGAAGAGGAGGCCGATTAAATTGATCTGTGCGCATTTCTCTCTCCAACAGACAAACCAGTAGCACAGTAAAGTAGAAAGGAGGATAGCATTATGTAGATGAGATTAGATTAGATTGGGGCATACATGTATCCATTTTATTTGTGTAAAGTAGCATTAGAGTTTGGTGCTGATTCTAGTAACAGTAGTAGTGGTGGTAATAATGGTATTAAGTAACCCTTTTTTAAAGTAATGTATGTACACAGAGGAATAAAAAAAGAGCTGCTACTGCTGTTGACTACTGACTGACAATCTAGCAATGGCCTCGGCACAACAATAATACCAACAAAAAGCGGAAAGAAGCAATAAATGCAAAAAGCAAAGCGAGCATGGCAGTGGCACACTCACTCTCTCTCTCGTTTCGCTTCAATCATCATTATCATTTGCAGAGAGAAGGAAGAAAAGAGAAACGACCCTATCAGCACTCAAGTCAAATCAATCCAAATTACATTTGTAGCAAATTACTCTTTTCTCAGTCAGTTCAGCTCACTAATTTGATTGCTTTTTTCAACAACAACAACAGTACTATCTAGAGTAGGGTTATAGTAGTAGCAAGTGGTAGCAAGTAACAAAAGTGGCACTGGCCTATAACAGCTATAGCGAAAAAAAGTGAAGAAGATGAGATGAAGGCCATTTCAACATGATCATCGTCAAAGGCAAAAGCAAAACTGTTTATTGCCTCGCGTTTCTTGTTCTTTTTTGTTTATGGTAGGTTTAATAGTATGTGTATATGTGTGCATGTACTTCATATATATATGTATCAATTGTAATGTGCAAAGAGGGAAAAGCTTTTTATTTTCTAGTGTCTCCTTCCCTTTCACTGCATTCTCAGTTCTCCTTTTATCCCACACCATTATTAAAATTCTCCAGAAGTTGTAAATAGCTGAGGATGTACCTACACTTTACACAGTCAAGCACCACATAACATGGCTATGTCAACAATCAGTAGTACTCTTTAGTCTTAGTCCCAAATCTCAAGCACTACTCTGATCCTCATTGTCATTATTAGTATTATCGTCAAGTAAATACTTCTGCATTTGTGTACTAGTGTGCTTGCACAAGCGAAAAAGGGAAATTCAAAGAGATGTGAGGAACAAGCGAAAATGAAAATCTGTCTGTGCAGTGTGCGCCATTTTAAACAAGAGCTATAATCATCACCAAAAGCCATCATCTAATCTCATCCAGCAATGCATGCATGCATCTTCAGCTCAACCCCCATTTCATTAGTCATTTGAATCTGCTTTTAAAAACTCCAAGAGGCCATGCAAGTAGTAGCAGTGCAATATAAATATCTATTCAATTGTTTTTCTTTTCTAAAAGATAAAACCGGCCACAACAAAGTGTATAGCTCAGCTTCTGTTTTTTTTCTACGCTCCGCCATCATTACAAGTTTGTTATTAATAGCTGATGCAACACCAACAACAGTATCAATAGAACATCTAAAGAAGAAAGAAAAAAGACTTTGAACAATGGTCACTATTACTGTTACCACCATCTCACCACAAAATGCAACCACCATCTCAGTGTTATCATCATGATCACATAAGATTCAACTGAATCCAGTAGCCACAACCAACCTCCCCATATGTCTTGTAGATGTCGAAAAGAAACCACTTTCATTTTAATTCTCACTCCTTTCTACGCTTTTGTCTGTCTGCTTGGCGTATCGGATAGAGGAATGAGCCACTATACAGCAGCTTGGCTCATTGTCTCAGGCCAAAACGTAATAATAATTCAATCCCTTGCAAATTTTGTTCCTTGTGTAGGATACAAGGTATCTTTTTGTACAAGCTCAAAAGGCAACTTATTTTTTCGCCATTATAATTTTTACCATCAGATAATATACTGCGACCGCTCTAGACTAGACAGTTAGCAGGACAACAAGAAAAAAAATCTAATTTATTTTTTCTCTCTTGTCGTGTTTCGTCCTTCTTGTCGAAAGCACTGAATCATTTTTTCAACCAGGATGAAAATGAAAGTCACAGAAACTCGGCTATAGCAGATGACTCTTGTTGCCTTAAGTAAAGTGTGATAAATATGCACTCTAATAATAATGTATTATCCACACACACGGAATCCCTCAAGAAGCTCAAGAATATTATTTCTGCAGCTCGGGTTACTAGCCAGAAAACTTAGCCACCACCACCACTCTGTTTATGTGCTGAATATTTTTTTTCATTACGCTTTCAATATTATTACATTACCACTCTACATACTTGTTTCAGAGAGGAAGTTCATTTCACGGGCTCTTACAATGCAAAAAGGCAAAAAATCGGGGTAGAAACTAGAAACTGATGTGAGTGCCTTGTTGAGTGTATGCCATGCTAACTTAATCGAACAAATTGGTAATAGCGAAAGCCACACTGCACTCTCTGCCCTGCTGGTGTGACTCTCTTCTGGTTTCCATTAAAAGCGTAAACTAGTGTGTTGCCCTAAATACCTACTACTAGCTTGTTTGGCCCTTATGACGATGATGATGATGTCGTTAATGATGAAGTGGAAAATGTAGAGAAGAAAAAAATCCCTAATTTTTTGTGACCACGTGTGTGCGTGCCAAATGGAACCGTCAACCACTACTACCACCACCATCAGCAACATAATAATACACTGACAAAGTGCAAGTAGGTATGCCGTTATTGCTAAAACACAACATTTCACAAGCTGGGAACATACTTACTACCACGACATAACTGCTCCTCCGAGAGAAAATAATGAGCACCAGAAAATGCTAAAGTGAATAATATTTTTCTCGGTACGAGAGTAAAAACAAAAGAGAGTTTTTTTTTCGTTGGTGGTAGAGTAGTAGATTGAATGACGACGAAAGTAGTTCTGCTGCTTGTGGTGGTAGTGATGGCAGAGAAGCACTTTCACAGTTATTTTTTAGCCTAAAAGTTAATTCAAAGTCAATGAGCCGATACAAGAGAGAAAAAAATGCCTGGTTAAAAAACGTAGGAGCAGGAAGCAAGCGGCAAGGGACCGAGTAGAATTATTATTGTTTTTTTGGGGGCTACACACACAATCTGAGCAGCAGCCGTCCCAGTAAGGATTTTCAAGTATGTCTTTCATTGTGACAAAGGTGGAACTACCACGATGAATTTCTAATGAGCAGTATAAAAAAGTTCTTTCTAAACAAAGCATACATAGAGGAAATGTTGTTCAGCTGGTTGAATATTAATGATTTTGAATGGATTTCTTTTTAAAAAATGCTATTCGTTCTGGATCAATATCATCAGACGCGTTGTGGGAACAGTTCACGTTCCTAGCATTTTGTGTTTGTGGCGAAAAAAGGACTAAAGGACATGACCTGCAACCTATAACAAAAAAAATATGCGTGCATCTGTGAATGCAGCAGCAAGTCAGGCTCAAAGCCAAAAAGTACTTTGATGATCCTCGGCACACAACCAAAACTAGCAGCAGCACTTCTTCTGCTGTTCCATATTTCTAAAAGGCATGAAATGAGAAAAAAATCCCCTTTCTTCTAGGAATACTTGTGTGTATTTTTTCATTCACTGTTTCCCAATTCCCTTTCTGCCGCGGTAGTTTGTGTCATTTAATAAAGTTGAAACACGCGAGGAAAAGAATATTTTATGTTGGTGGTGGTGCGTATATATAGTAGGTTATGTGGTAACCTGAGTAAACTTAATAATCATAAAAAAATGAAGAAGCAGGGCAGAGGAGGAGACACGACTGGACTCTACGGAGCCTTTTCTAACCCCAAATCATCAGCTTACACATTACACATAGCTTCACACACAAGAACCACAGCTGAATCCAAAGAGGGATTCTTCTGTTTTCAAGAATTTTAAATAGAAACCATTTTCAAACGTAAATACATAAACAGCATATAATAATCTATGGAAAAAACGGAAATTACTCGTTTTCTCTCCCTGCGTATTCATTCTGTGGCAGATTTTCTCCTTTTTATACAAAAGGGAAGAGGCAAAGCAGTAGTAAACTAATAGGAATAATAATAACAGTTTTGTTTGAAGAGCTGGATGACGGCATTACCATGATGATGACTACTTCCAGGTATTTTTAGAACTGGCTCAAAATTTTGATACGACACCATATCATTATTATTATCACCAGATAGAGCGAGAGAAAAGAGAGTTGCGTTTGCAGCGTAGGATCGTATATCGTATTATCAAAATCCATCAGAATTTCTACCGTCGTCTGTCATTTTTTTCCTTCTTCATACTACCACTTATTTTGCTTATGAATTGTTGTTAGTAGAGACTTAAAACGCTAGGCTGGGTGGAAAAACGCGTAAAGGATCCTGGTCATAATAATCACATAAGTACAGGGTATTTGCCTAATTTCATTTCATTTATACCGTCTCTCTCTTCCCGTCCTCATAACAACCGCTTCCTTCTTTTTCAGTTGACCATCATATTATATGCTAGCCAGCCATGCAATCTTTTTTGTAACGTAAAACACAGAGGTTTAGCTTTCAAGTATATATTCCAGTCTTCTTCCGTCGTCGTTCTCGAGAAATATACCGTGAAGCTTAAAAGCTCTCACTGAACATTATTCTCATTATCCTTATTATTATTACCGCGACTATTACCTTTAGCACGTCATTATATTTCATATTATGGATCTTTTTACTTTGCTTGCTAGAGGAGATGGGCACGTCCAGCCCTGTGTCGTTCCCCCGTAAGCAAACAGAAAGGTAAAGAGACTCTCTCCTGCTGCCGGGCCGGACTCATTGTTTTAAAATAAAAACAAGACGCACTTCAAATTACCAAAGAGTTGCCATGGTAATAAAAATGCCCTTTTTTAAAACGGTTATTGCTTTATATGCCCATAATATTATGATGGGTATTGCCTTGCTTACACAGTTGATTGTAGTAAATCCTCCAACACATCACCATAACAATGAGCAATAATAAATAAATAAAGTATTATGCGTCAGTAATTTCATCCCAATTCTTTACCAAATCCAGGTCACTGGCTGGGCATGCTGTAATCTGACCCTTTATTTCTTAATATGGTAACATGGCTTGGATGAATGGATTATTTGCATTGTATTCAAACGGATTTTATTTATTTCGTCTTGCGGTGTGGTGGTGGTTGGTTGGTTTTTCTATAACGTTTACAATTACCAACAACGCTGTTACATGTGGCCGTTTTGTTGTTACTGATATCAAGTGAAGGTGAGTCAGGCGGAGATCAAATTTTTATTTATTTATTTATCTTATTGATTCGATTTATTCTGATGATTGTTGACGCAGTCAAAGTTAATTTTTTCTCCTCACCCTCTACTAGCTTTAATATTGAACAATCATGATCATCATCATCGTGGTCGAGTATTTGTTGTTTGCTGAATTGATATTAGGAAGATGCTGGTCCTGCGTCTTGTTGTGTACCTGCTCAACTGGAGATTCTACATGAAGATAACAAGTTGCCAAATTCAAAATGATGAGATGGAGGATCCTGATGATACATGACAGAGTGGCATGTCGCCTTTAGTGTACAGAGATTGCATTACACGCACACACACACACAGCCATAGATCCCACCTCCATCCATCCTCCTTGTCTACTTCTATAATGAATTTACGACTTTGTTCCAATCCTATTACGAAATTAAATCATTGCAAATCACATCAAAAGTCGACATGGCTTTTGCTTGTTTGCCTATGCCTGTCTCCCTTTTGGCTAGAAAAGATCAATACAAATCGATATCATATTTGGCTTAGCTTTATATGTGCCTGCCCTCCTGATTAATTTATTTATTTATTCAAATGAGCAGCCAAAGTTATTCCCTGATGATGATGACGATGACTGATGGTGTTGTGATGAATCAAACTCAAATAATCTCATAAAAATAACCATAATGATAAAATAAAATGAAAAGTGAATTAAAACGTACTAGGACGAGTGCAAAATGACTGCGCGCCTACTTATCTGGCTAGAAAATATTTAAAGAAAAGATGGCAATCAGAGCACAGTGACGATGATGCTGCTGCTGTTGCTGCTGATGACGATGATAGGATCATGACAGAGAACAAATTTGTTTCAACCAACATGACATGACATCCTCCTTGCTCTCCCTCTCATATTCTTGTTGATCTTCATTATTATCATCATTGCCGTGTGCAATCATCAAGCACAAGAAGATGGAAAAAAGACGACAACGCGATCCTATCAAACTAATATAAAGTGTGAGACATGTCATCTGTCAAACTTGTTGTTATAATGCCGTTTGTGGTTTTCTTCTTCTTGTGCATAAAATGATTGCCAAGACTATGGGATAGTTACAAGAGGGAAGAGAGCTAGAAAAAATTATATTCTAATGCAAGTTGATTTCTAACTGATTCCCATTTTGACTTGTGATTACTCAGAATTAGTCGAGTAAATTATTAGCAGGGAGTGTGAGCTGCGGTGAATAATAATAAGCGAAGCAGCAGGAGCAGTAGCTCTTCTACATTCTTGTCCTCTGCTCATATTAGACCAGTCCCTCTATCTGTCTGATGATAGTCTTGTTTGTCATGTGGGTAAAAATGACAAGAAAAAATATCAGCACTTTTCATTGCTGCTAATTTCATTCCAATAAACGTACCGTCACTATACCACATACTACTTTGTACAATCGATTAGCTTGAAATAACAAGATAATCATAATAACTGCCTTTTGCAATGAGTGCTTTAATAGCGTTTGTACTACCATCATGTAAGTAGAATGAGCTGTAGTAAATAATAAATTAGGGAATAATTTGAGTAATCAGAAAAATAAGCTAGTAGCTCTGCATTGCCGTATGGTGTAAAAGACAAGAACACCCAGATCTCGTTTATAATCCAGTGGTTTGCCAGTTTGCAAACTGCTGTCGTATCAAAACAGTGGGACATCAAATGGAGAATTTTTATGGACTAATCCGGTTGACAAAAAAAACGAAACAAGTATGAAATATATTAAAGCATTAAAGCAGTATTATAAAACTGGATTTGCAAGGAGGAGTTTTAGCAAAATGTAAGAAAATGTCAGAAGTTATACAACTTTTTAAAAAATCTCAACCTACCAAATAAATTCAACTACTTAATCATTTCAAACAGGTCAACAGTTTAATTTAATTTTTAAAAGTGGCCTTTGAAAAGCATTTGTTGTCTACATTTTTAACAGCATTGCAATGGCAATTCTATTTGAACTGATTTGAGGGGAATGGGTATTTGAATATTAGGGCTAAAAGTACGACAGTAGTAATGCAACACCAGAAACAGAACTGGTGGAGGGTAAACAACGAAACAGAGGAAATCCGTGAACCTCTCCTAATTTGATTGATGATGTAATACACACTCTCATTCCGTTTTCTCTGTGTCTCTCATGACTTCAACACGAAACAGCTAACTACCTATGCAAATAATACTCCTGTTTGATGCCCTGCTACCATTTTGCCACACTAGCACCATATTAATGTAAAATACCCCGTTGTACTGGTAATTGGATTATTTTGTGGTCTGTCACCTCATCTTCGTCTTCTTTAGCCATGTTGCCTATACACACATGCATACCAACCCTTTTATAACTTTCCCAAAATAAAACTCATGCCGTGATGATCACAACGGAGGAATCCCTTTGATTTTCACTTGCCTAGGAAAAAACGACATCCTACAAGTATTTAGCACCCTGTCTTTATATAGGTGTTCATCCAGCAAAACAAGATGGAAAAAAACAATGAGTGACAATGACAACGACATCATCACACGAAAGGCACAAGCATATCAACAAAAACTACCTCTTTTCAGTCTTTTCTCTGTAGCTTATTTCATTTCAGAAGAAGCCGTTCATGCGTTTCTCCCCAAATAAATGCAAATATAGCCATTCAAGTGTGAACCAGCCGAGCTTGTGTGTGTGAGTGTTTATGTGCTGTGTGTGCATGTCAGTTTGCTTGCTAGGCTTTGCTTTTGTCTAGGTGACTCTAATTTTATTTATTAGCTGAGTTAATTAACGCCGAATTTACTCCCACGTTGTGACAGTGACGATGAAACCAGCGGATTAGTAAAGAGGGAGCAGCCAGTCTATAGGCGCAGAGGAGGTGGAGGTGAAAATGATACTGATGTACAGTGGGAGTTTGACGAAACCTCACACGCTAATGGCCAAAAAATATATTAAATGATAATACTCATTTACACACACAACTCCTCTTTGTATGCCTCATGATGATGATGTAGTGCATTTAGCCATAGAAATAGATAAGCTGCCATTGTCTCATTGTTTAAGTTCTCCATTTTTTTCCAGGCAACAGGGAATAATGAACCTGTAAACAACACAGCCAAGTCACTATTACGCTTATGCTGCTGCTGTACTTTGCTGTCAACTCATCGTCATCCTCCTCACTACCACCACCACCACTTTCATGTCATGATGTGGGTAATTACCATACTTTGTGCAAAAAAAAAAACGCTGTGAATCAAGGGAGCGTATGTAAGAGCAGGGTTGAGTTGACGCAGCACACAGAGAAAAGGTGAGGCAGGCGGATCTATTTTTCCTTCTCGCCTCTCTTTTGCTTCTATACACGACTATAATATTGCGTTTTGTGTGTGTGTTGTTGTTCGGAGATTTTTTTTTGTGTTATGCACGTGATACCATATAAGGCCATATCCCATATTCAGACAAAGCTGAAGATGATAAAGAAGAGAAGAATCCATTATTACTATCATCATCAGCGTGTTTTCCCCTGTAATTACACACGTTTTCAAGTGAAGTGAAGCAGAAGAGCAAGAGAGAGACAGAGAAGAAGAGAAAGAAGATTATTAACTGAAACGCTTTTGCTGGAAGAAAGAAAGAATAAAAAGGTTATGATGATGAAGTCGATGATAATAATAACAGCAATAACAATAAACGCAAAATAAAGAAGGGAATGGTGAGTGCGAGACAAGATGAAAAGCCAAAGAAACGAGGCAGTGACGATGATGATGAGTAAGACTGTGAAGGTGGACAAGGAATAGCAAAGAGCATACAAATGAACGGATTTCAAGATTTTGGCTTGCTCCATCATCATTTGACCATTAATATTACTATTATTTTTAGTATTACGTATGCATACAGGATGAGGATGATCAGTAGTAGCAGGAGGATTACATTTGGTGGCTCAAGATGATGATGGATGTAAAAGGAGCACAGAAAAGGAAGAATAATAGCTGTAAAATATATTATATGGTCGAAAAATATAGTATTATGGGTAATGGCTTTTACTGGCGTGTTGGCTATTGACATGTTCACGTGTGTATAACTACTTCAGGAAGATGATGATGAACTATTTGAAGTGAACACACTCCGATTTTACATGTTCTAAAAGGTATATTTTATGGAGTGATGGTTATGGTGTTGAGGATGATGCCGCTGCAAAAAAAAAACTGGGCACTGTTGTTTCAGTTCAGAGACCAGAATCATTGGGAAAAATGAATTATTTGTTTGAAGGCGTGGGTTTCCTTGTCAGAAAAAAAAAATTGTCAATCGGTCAGTTATCTTTATAACATGATTATTACCAAGAATATGAACCTGTCATTTGATTGCAGATGAAAACCATTTCTCATTTTTGAATTTTTATATTTTTTCTCGTTTTGTTTTTACAGATGGATCACTGCCGGTGGCAAAGCTCGTGTGCAACTGACTTTACGACGGAATTGGTGCTAAAAATGTGCAGGTTATTAAAAATGAAATTTTGTTTATTATCTTTACTGCATAACTGTATACAAGTTATGGATTTATTATTATGTAATCATATTATTATGCACAGTCAGTAAAATCACGGGAAATGAACTTGGGGAAAGAAATGTGATGCTGGTGCTGATCTACAAAAATAAACTGGAAGTTCATCAGGCACACTCCGTTTCATCCTCGCACTCTCGCACACACTCACTCTCTTTGTTCGCTTTTGTGTATTCCCATGACCGGGTGGATGTGCGACTTGTGTCCATATGTTGGTTTACTCAGGCATTGAATGTCTGCCTGGAGGAAAATGAAAATACATAGAACAACGGACTCGTTTACCGTACGTACGAGTACGTGTCCAAGTCCATCCGGATTTTTTGTGTTGTGTATGGCTGTGTGACTAACTAAAAGTCCAAATACAATGCATAACAAATAGAGAAACATGGTTTGTAGTTTAGTAGAAGATGATCATGTACAAAGAAAACATGGCGTAAATGTAAAACTCTCCCAAAGTTCAGGTCTGGAGAAAAGAGTGAAAAAAGGAAGCACGGCTGAATGGAATCCAGTTTACTGTCACGTCAAACATACATAAAAATAGTAAAATCCCGGCCGGCAGAGAGAGAATGTGTGTGAGGAAGAAGAAGAGAAGACTCATGCAGCTCATAGGAAATTGCTTGTCAATCTTTGTGACTTGATCTCGTCGTCTTGGCCGGGGTGTTCGTCATCATCATCAGTAGTTACCCCAACAGAAATACATTAGATTACATTAGCATGCAACAAAGTATTCCCTTCGTATGGTGTTCTTTGGGGGATTTCAAAAAACGACGAAAACAGATTGACTGACTTTTCGTCATAATGGAAAAATGGAGAAGTTGAGTGGTATACACACAAGTCGCACGGGATACAAAATTGTTATTGTTGCTTACATAATAATAAACAAAAATAGAATAATATAAGGCTTACATAACGTTCAGTAAAGCTGAAAAGCAAGCATAGTTCTAAGAAAAAAATGAAAGGAATCCATTGAGCGAGAGAGAGAGGCTGAGGAAGAAACATCAGCAATCGCATTAAAAACCATTTGATTATTATGGTGAAATGAACCCTTGTACTAGTCAACGGAATACTAGCTCAAGCTGAGATTTAAAATTGCGCCTACGGCGGCACTCACAGCTTTGAAAAACAGACGGAAGTAAGTGCTACTAGTACAACAGCAGCAGTGCTCGTTAAATGAAAAATGGATGAAGAAATGGGGAATTAAGATGTGCGCAACTTTTGTGCGCGTGTGTGTACTACCCTTTTTCACAATGTTCACTCTCTGTGGTGACGTCTTTCAACATACAACACAGAATGTCAAAGAACAGTAATAAAACGCATGTATTTTTCATTAATGAAATTGTTTCTTTCTGCGAAACAAAATTAAGCGGATTTTATAGCTGCTGGCTTTTTATAACGAGCATCTTCTCAAGTGTAGAGCACTTCCTTGCAAAGAAAAAAGTACAAAACTGCTTGAAGGTATTAAAAGCTCAGAGGATAACAACCAATTAGATCTCTCCTCCCAAATCAAGTCATTAAATGGAGTAATTCTCAAATTGATTAATTATTGTCATTACAAGTCTCTTCTGGGTTTTGTACCCTTTGTCGTTGCCGTCATCATCATATTGTTATCTATCATCGTCATCTTACCTATATAAGTCATCAAATTGATCAGAGACTAGAATACTACTCACTTCACACGCTCATCATCAAAAACGTCAAGAAAGTTTGCACTAACTAAAAAGTACCTCAAAATCATACATAGACTTGAGAAAAAAAACATCAAATTGAACAAGCAGTAGCAGCAACAAAGTCTACAATACAAAAACACACCTACTCCTTATTACTTTTAATTTAATTGCTGCAAATTATAAAGCAATTAGAAGCTCGTGTGATAAAAGTAATAATTTTGTCATAAAGTTGACGAATCAAAAGAAAAAATCATCAAAGGAAATGGCTGTAAATTAACAATAAAAACAGCGCGCCTTTCAACAATTTTGCTGCGAAACCAGTTCATATTATCGAACCACGTAGTCAATGGCATGTTCAACAATGTAAAATGCTGTTTGAAATAGTCATTGAGGCTTCTAATGGAATATTTGCATATTGATTATTATTGCCACAACTATTGACTATTCAATAGCGATGATGACGATATGGCCTCAAAAGCTTCCATGCAGATTACCTATTTCACTATGCATGCAAATGATGCTACTAACTGCATTTGAGGTTTTGATGTGAATTCCAAGATTTCTATCGTCCTCAGAATAAACCAGTCACCAACATCAGCAAAGCCATCATATTTAGCAATGCTTCTGGTAGTACTGTATTGGCAGCCATGGTCAAATGCAGATTAGTCGGCTTCTCCTAGTTGACAATGACTACAGACAAGTTCAATGATCTTTATCAAGAGGACGATTATCACTGCTGCTACTACTACAACAACTTCTACAAACGTGCTATTATGTCCCCGACGCATTGTATCACTCTTCTATGACACATTTTTACAGCTACACGGTCTGCCATTCAATTCAATCTTGAACCAAAATCAATCATTTTTTTCCTTTGGTTGGAATGCACGGGCAAAATACCTCTGCTGCTGCAAGGTAGCCATTCAGCTATTCCATTGAGGCAATTGTTATTTTAAAACAGCCGCAAGAAGTTGTTGGAATTCCGATTAGAAAGAAGCGAAACAATGTCAATCAGTCACCTTGTTGATGTCACTACTATATGTTCCTATTCAGAAAGGTGAGGTATGCAACAACAATGCAGTAATATGACAGTGACAACAATGAAAATGTACACTTTTCGAGTACTTTTTCAATGAAATGAATTGAATCTCTCTAAAAACTGATTAGTTTAGATGGGTCAATAAAGATTTTTAACAGAAAGTGAAGGATTGCCGGCATTACTGCTGAAACTGAAATGAAAATGAAATCATTATTGGCAATGTTGATGTGGACAGGTATTTACTAGCAATTTGCAATGAAACATTGATCAGCATTTTAGACTTGATTGAATAGAGCTGTATAGTTGTGCAATAAAAAAGGACGAGAAATATGCAAGTGGTTTGAGGAGACTGTACAGAGAGATGACATCGACAACAGAAGAAGAATTTCAATAACACTGATCACAGATATGAAAATAAGCACACAAGTGCTAGTAGTAGCTGAAGTTCGCATTATCATCATCATCGGCAGTTTGTAAGTACCTTGTCCACTAAATAGTAGCGCAGTTGGTTAATAGTACAAGCTATTAAAGGTTTTTACTACCCAATTGATTTTTTTCATGTGAACACTTTTTCCCTCAAAAATTTTATTTTTGTTTTAACAGTTTTTTTATAGTTGATTGATTTCAATGATGTGAATGAGTACATCTAATCCACAACTACATATCAGTCACGGAGGAACAGAGAGAGGGAAATGTTGATTGATTTTTTTTTGCTACCCCACCTTATTGGCGAAATATCAATCAACGAAATGCTACTGTCGTTTAATTGAGAAAGGAATAAAATAAAGTTTTATTACCAAATTATTAACTTTTTTTGTCCTTTAAATACAATCGATAATGGATGGAATAATGGTTATTGCTAAAATAGTTTTCGTTTTGCATTGCCACTTTTTCAACGCTTGACCTCTGTTACGTAATTGAGTTTTTAAGAGATACTTTTATACTTAATTACTATGATTGCTCATGTACCACATGGCGTTGCTGATTCTCGGCTGCCGAATTGCATATTATTGCTCTGCAAACTATGTGCACTCAATCAATCGGAACGTTTAACCCAATAATAAAAATGGCACGTTGCTTCATTCCATTCAACTTGACTCGCCAACTTTCCTCCTCCCTTCTTCTCTCTAAACTGTCGTGCCAGTTCAATTTGCAAACAATCAGCAACAGCAGCAGTCGCAATTGGCAAAAATTGTTATCTAAGTCAAGCCATTAGTTTCTAATATATCACGTCGTTCTCTCTCTCTCCTTTTGTTCTTGTCGGCAGCCTCGTCCCTATATCAACTTGGTTGCTAAACGGCTTAAACATTTTTATGTATATTTATTTATTATGCCTTATTCACGACAACTTTTTCAGATCTCCTTGTCAATCTCGAGAACAACAAAAATAATGTAGTTTACTAAATCTTTTGTATAAAAAAGAGATTGAAAAAGCCCATGATAGTATTTCGTTCTAACTTGGTAGCAATTTACAATTTTACAACCTGACAATAATATGCATTCTGTTATGTACATGAGGAATCATAAGAATTGTAAGTTATTTTCATTTTATTGTACTATCAGCGTCACCATCCATAACCCATTGTAAATATATATTGGCCCTCGTTTCCTAATGCACAAAACAATTGTCAGTGACCGTCTACCGCTAAATAAAATCTGCCTAAAAGCTGCTGGTACATTAATAGTACTATTTAGTATTTACAAGTTGCCAGCCATAAGCCACGTAACAATACAGTTTTCAATTACATCATGTCTCCATCAGCAATCCAACAAAACAATATATTATCTCACAGGGATCATTGACAAGCAACAATGGACTGTAACTTGTACGCCTATCACTTCACCGAAAGAAATCCATAAGCAAACTATGTGATCAGCCACTACTACCGCCGCCGCCACAAAAAATACGCTGCGTATAAGTTACCGTCACCGCAAAAGCCAGATCGTGATGCTGATGATGATGACTGGGATTACTATTATCTTAACATCTCTCGTTTAAAAAGAGACATTTTCCCACTTTACAATTGTCCATTTGAAAATTGCCATTTATTACAAGTGCTCTATCAATAAATAACATGGTTTTTCAATGATTCGACATTGCGATAAAACCTTATAAAATCACTTTTCGCTTCTTCATTGTTGCTCTCGTGTGTCTCGTACCAGCAGTGTCAGTAGCAGCGTGCGCTAGCTCTCTTTTAAAAAATAATGGCAATAAAAGAGTAACAAAAATCTGTTTAGGTATAAGCACGAAAATGGAACGTTTCATGATTTTGATGATTCACTTGTTAAACATTTTTTCTGCAACCATTTTCTGCACGTATAGGTATTATTATGAAATGAGCGTGCATAATGGACATGTGTGTGTTCATTCAAGCAAATCATGTAATAAATCCCACATAAACCAACTCAACATCTCCATCATCACCAGTTTAGCAGTTGAAGTTAGTAAGTAGCACCTCTCTAATAACAATAAAAATACACATTAAAACGGAGTATATATGGCCAACTCTTTCTTTTTCCTTGTCTGCCTTGTCGACAAGAAGAAAAAAGTGAAAAAGTTAATCTTGTAAAAATTGCAGTTGTGTAACAATAAAGCACAAAGCAGACACAGAGAAGCACATATATTGCAGCTGCAGTACATTTTATTGCTACAACGGGAACCATGATTATTACTGTGATTACTTTAATATGGTCATCATCATGATTTTAAAAAACGTCATCAAACTCATTTCACTCTCTCTCTCTCTTGACAAAATCCCATCCTAAAAAATATATCAATCTTGTATAACATTACGTTTTAGCCAATTGATACTTTTTCAAGGAGGGTGTTAGCCAGCCAAACTTAACAAGCTTGAAACTCTTTTCTAGTCTTTATTACAACTTGTCGCTGTCATTGTAAAATGGCATTACTTTATTATTAGAGATCGGCTTGTAATCTTGTAATTGGATCTCATTGTTAACTAAGATGACATCAAAATGTGTGTACATGTACAAAAATGTATATATCGTTGTTCCTACACGCTCATTGTCGCTCATCATCAACTACTGCATAACTACCTACTTCTTTGGCTGCTGGTGGCGGTTGCAGTAGTGGTGGTAGGTAGCTTAGGTGATTTTTCCTTCAAGTGTACTACTAGTAGCAACAGCAATACAAGTAATTATAGTAATATTGCAGTAAATAACATGTAGTTTAGCTAGTCACTACTTTTTTACGTGCAACCCCCACCACCACTTTACTTTTTGATGACGATAATGACGACGGATCACACTCACTGTTACTCTTGTTGAGCTTTTATTGTGTGCAAATGCGAACAAAAAAGTAAATGCAAAAATCAACTTGTGTACTAACTGCAAACTGTCTACTACACCCATTTAGTTGTGTGATTTGATAAACCGGTAGACCGCTACTAATGCTACTGATATTGCAGCTGCCACAGTCTCCCTACTTTTTTACCTATTCGCAAATTCAATCAAACGAAGAATGTTTTGGTTTTTCAACTTTGTTAAAGCCTGTTAGTTATCTGTTGCTAACCATGTTACGCTTTTATGCATGCCATTTCATTGTATGCTGTTACAATTATTTGTAAGTTTTTTTATATCCTTTTAGTCAAGTATCGCACCATCACCACCACCAACCACCACAACCGCTAACATCTCGTCAGCACCACCGTAGTAAGTAACTCATCGTCCCGCTGGTGGTGGCGGTGAAGGCGATGACAACAACGACAACGACGTTGGTTGCTACTGAACCACTTTACTTGTACAATGCACATTTTTCAAAAAATGCCCTACGAAAACATAATCATCATCAACATCCTTGTCATTTTCAACGGCAATGATAAAAAATATATTATGTTCGTTATAACAATAATCATAATAATAATCAGTCATAGAGTGATCATCGTTGTCACCACAGTCATCTCTCCATTTATTATATTATTACCCTGACTTACTTCTTGTTATTCAACTGGCTAATCTAACCAAATCTCTACACTCTGGCTTACATCACATCACTCAACCACCAAACGATCTGCAAAATCTTCTTTTTACGTTTTTTTCATGAGCACACGCGGCGTCTATCATGCCATCATCATAAAAAAGCTCTCTTTCTTTCTAGCTGCCAGGTCTCAACTGGTTGCCTTTTTATGACCAAAAAACTTTTAACTAGAAAGTCATCATAATAATATTCGTCATCATTGGCGCATCTCACCGTGATCCTATATTTATTATATGGCAATGATGCTTTTTTTGCTAATGATTATAATAATGTCACCCAACCAACAAAACGAATTGTTACTTGTCCCAGTTCTCAGGAGACAAGAAGGATGACATATTACTTATGTATCACGACGACAAAAGAGGATTATTTATTGCGATTATTACACCAGTCATCCATAAAACTCCGGCAAGCACAGATGCACTTCCTGCTACAGATCATTATAATATATAATGTAATATAGGTAAAATGTGTAAATTCTTATAATAATCTGATCTTCACCATCATCATCGTCTTCAGGTACATAATCCCTTTCCACAAAATAATATCGTTTGCGAAAAAAAATCAATTTTCTTTCGTTACGAAGTAGTAGCCCAGTGTGCCATATGCCACATTATAATGTGCGTATAGTACAGGAGTGAATTTCCTTTTATTGAGCTACTACCTCCATTTTTCTTCACTTTTTTGATGATCACTCTTTTTAATGGCCCATCTATCTCTGCACCACCAGCAGCTGAAACAGCTTCGGCTCAAGTAGAGTCACACTCACACAGACTATAAAACACATAGCCTATCCAGTACAGAGAGTTTATATTTCTACGAAGTGTCCCCATCCTTATAACTACCTATATTGCTTTTTTATGTTAGAAGCAAGACCAACAACATGATCGCGTAGATGTCCTCATCTTTTCGTAGTCGTTATGATGACCTTTATACTTCCTTTATTTGCAATACCTATATACTTAGCAGATATGAAAAACGATGACAAAGGAACATCTCTCATAATACGAAATTGTCTCAAGAAGAAGAAGAGCAGCCAAATAAAAAAATATGTATGCCATTTAGCCATTTTTATGAGACTTGTGCTTGTTGTCTCCATCTAACAAATTGAAATCTTCTAGTTTCTCTATGCTCCGGAGGAATAAACTATGAATCAATTTTAATGGAATATTATCATAATCCCGTAAAAAGAAGGAAAAATGCATCTGTGTACCATTCTCCGGGTACATGATTTGGATAAAGGGAAGAAAATGAAGGTAGGGCTAAAGTGATTTACATTACTTTGCCATCATCAACAGCATCAGTATATGGTGTAGTGTGTAGTGTGTGGTACTACAAGCGAATCAACGGGAAAGTCAAGTCATAACAGAAAATTATAGCTTGTAAGAAGTTCTTGGGTCTAGAAATGTATGTTCACTTTTTTGGCATGGTTTTGACTTCTTCCGAGTCCGTAGGGAAGACTACGTGGCAGCAGTGTGTTGGCTTGGCTTGTAACAGGCAGAAAACTTCCACCGTCATCAATATCATCATTATCTTTTCCATTATAACCTACTTTTCTACTTTTACAGAACGGATCGAACTTTCTTGCAATCTATGTCTGTGTCAACGTTTTCTCAATGCACTTTTGCAGTAGCAGCAGTTTTGTACAAGGCGAAGACACAAACCTAAGAAAGTTAATGCTACTTAAGGATTTTTACCCACTATCTTACCGTTAAGGTATGTGGAGTAGTCTTGTTCACGGAGAATAAAAGCGTCTTCTTGTAATACTTCATAGCAAAGTACGGCAGCCATGATAATCATGATTATGTTTAACTTCGTATAGAGCAATCATATACAAGTAAGTAATCGGCTTGTTCGGATACTGTTCATGTTTTGTCATTGACATTCCTTTCAGTTTTACAAGAAGACGCTAGTTGGTGTACTTAACTGTCCAAGTAGAATAGAACTTCAGTCTCCATTCCACAATTAATACCATGAAAAACAGTAGTTTATGCAAAGAAGTAGGCATCATGTCTTGGAAGTCAAGAAAAAATGTTATGAATACATACCTAAAAAACTAGCCAACATAGCGGAGTCAGAGTGACAACGACATGCCGTATCTAACTAAACCAATAGTATAGCAACAAGTTGCCGAATGTATTTTTCTGAACTATGAACCGAATTTTTATGACACGAATGATAGGATAACATGCAAAGCAAACTACTACCAATGTCCATACCGCTTAATGAACACAAGCAAGCATTCAGATTTTACAGTTCAAAATGCCCGTGATTACCAAGCTGAGTATAAAAGTAGCGCTAAGTTTCATGCAATTTCAACCACAAGAACAAATTTGCTGAGGGTGTAAACAAATTGCACTTGTTCATTTTGGGCTCTAGTTTAGTTTAAAAACTTAAAACGGCCTTTCACCTTCTTAAAAGTGTTGTTGTTTTGAAGAAAATCGGGAAATTACGAAAACGGACAGACAGACGGAGAAACAAGAGTAATTTGTCAAGATCAAGAGGAAGAGCTACGTACTATTTCTGTCGAGTACGATCTCCGCTCAGCACGACAATAAAATCGTCTTTGTTTTGGACGTTCTTGTACGGAGCAGTATATAATTCTCAATCTCAATTACATATCGCTTGATTTACATCTACTTTCTTATGCATTTTTGGTGGAAATCGTTTTTAGCTTCTGTGCTTCGTTAATGTAAAAAGTGCACAATACAATTTTAGCTGTGTTTGTTGTGTATTGTGTATTGCCTAAACAAACAGAGCATTTTTTTACTGGACCTGTACTGTATTATTGTAATTGTGACAATAGACCAAACCAAGCCAAAAGTTTATTAGTCAGCTAGTCCGCCATTTTGGGCCTCCGACTACACATCATTAAAATTAAGCTTTACCCGGTGAAACTTTTTGTGACACATAGCCAAGTAGGGCTTTCTGAGTGCAATTTGTAATATTTCGAGTGCGCTGATTGATAATCACTAATTTAACTGACAAAATGCCCGCCACCCGCTCACAGGGACGTAAAAAAGGTGCTGCTGCTGCTACCCCCCGGAAGGGTGGTGCAAAAGGTAACGTTTTGCAAAATATTTGTTTTATGGACTATTTTTGTAAAAGTTGAAGGACATGAGTGCGTTTGATTGTGTATTTCCAACTAAATTAATGCTGCTGTTTTTGTTAACGGATACAGCTACTCCAACCGCCACCGCAACCCGTACTGTTAAGACTAAAGCTGCATCTTCGCGGGCGATGCAAACCCGAGCAAGGAGGCAGGCAGCTCCTGCGGCGACTCAAGAGGTCCGTGTGACACGGGCAAGGGGCCAGGGTGGCCGAAGGACTTCGGCGGAGGCACGAGTAGCGGCTGCTACCCAGACCTCACCTCAACCAGCAGCGGGACGTTCCGCAGGTGTGTAAAAAGTAGAATTTATATTATTATTTATCTTTCTAGTAAAATTGTTGAAATGTTGACAAAAAGTTCAATGTTTTTGTTTTGTTGCAGGGATCTCTCTTGGAAATAAGACTATGGTTCTGAGTCTTGAGAAATTAGACCACCGTCTTGTTCGTGAGGCCCAAGAGCCGGCGCCTGCTGCGGTGGCTCGAGTAGAGCCTGCGCCCAGAGTTCTTGGCGAACAAGCCAGGCAGGTTCAGGTTCGGAACAACGCTCCGGCTACTGTCCGGGTAGCTGCTTCAGCTGCCAGAGCTCAAGTGAACGTGCGTGCTGGGACACGGGCAAGAGGAGCGCGTATTGCGAACATTCAGATAGCCAACCTAAGAGGTGGATTATTCCCACAACCCGGTTTAGTATCGAGGACCGCTAATAACGAATATATCATCACACCTCAACCTGCTGTCCCCGTGGAAGTTGGACGACGTATTCGCACAAGAGCCTCTGCCCAGGCTACAAATTCGAAGGCCAGCACTAAAAAGAAGGCTTGAGAAACTATTTTGCAGATTATTATGCAGATTTATTATGCATAGAATGTATCTTAAACTTATTGTATTATTGATTATCTTGATGAACTTGTATTATTGTACCTATATGTACATTTCTATCCCGGTTATGTATTACTACTGTAAATTTTCATGTTCTAAAAGCAATTTGTATTGTTGATATGAATTTCTTATCAATACAACCAGAGCTAAGATGTAGTATAGTAAAATGGAATTTGTAAATTTTAGATACGACATAAAGTTGTATTTATCATGTATGTCAGCGTTGGTGTAATTCGTAGTTTTTGTATCGATGAATAGCTAGCAATATTAGTAAATCGAATATTTGTTCTTTCACTGTAAACTATACTGCTTAAAACCAAATCATTTTATTCATAACTGCAAATCCAGTGGTTATACATGAAAGTTCATGCACCAATCTGAAAAGCCAGGTGCGGGGTGAGCACGCCGAGTCTCCAGCAAAAAAAGGAATAGTAGACCTTGTTCTGATTTTTTTTGATAATGACCATCATCCTCATAATTACTGTTTTCCCATGACTACTACTATCACCATGAAACTATTATCATCATCTTGGACCAGGTAAATAAAAACGTTTAACTAAAAGCTCTAGTACTACTGGTCATTCATCATCATGCCTCATGTATAGGTATCCCCTTTTGCCTACCAATTATCATTATTGGAGCAGTGGAGCAGAAAACGAAAGCCCAAGTATAAACCGCTCCTGCTTTCAACCATACCCCTGTGCACCTCCCCACACACTTGTGCAATTACGAAAAATCAACAAAGGGAAATCAACTTGACGTAAATATTTACACAGACAAGAGCGCAGTATCATTTTCATGGGGAAACATCACATTACTATTCTCAGATCTACTCAGAATTTTGAATTTATTCCAATCACACAGTCGTCAGGAGCATAAAAAATAGCCAAATTGATTTAGCTTCGTGTTCTTCTCTATAGACAGCTTCAAGTTTAAGCTTAAACGTCACTTGGGACTAGATGGATTATGTAATGATAATTATTTTTTATTCTAAATAGTAGCAAGTTTAAGAAAATAACGTGCTTGGACTCTATACAAACTGTAAAGCATTTCATTTCTAAGAGAGAGAAAACAAAAACGCATGTTTAACAACTGAATTTAAAATGACACAACAGAGTTCTATTTCAGGCCATTTACACAAAAAATCAGAAAAGAAAGAATACCCCGTGGCGGTTTCTGTAGAAACGTACGTGCATCCAGGTCACAGGAGTCTTGGCATTTTTTTCTTTTTTTAAATGATGATTACCGTTCACTTCTAATTATACATCTTTAGCATAGTTTTTTTTTCGAAATGCAGTCAGATTAGAACAAGCTTTACAGTAAAACGATGAGAGAGAACGTGAAATATTTAATTGTAACGCTTTTCATCAGCGTCATCATTACATGTACGTAGGTACTTACATGACGATGCGTACACACTCACATTTTTTTCTCTTGGTCTTCTTCCTCCCTTCTTGTTCTCGACCGACGACGACTACAGCTCTGAGACTTTGCTCACGTTTTTACCTATATGCTCTTGTTTAACTGATCACGATTCCTCCAAGAACAAAAATGAAAAACATGCTGTTGAACCAACAACCTCCACATATTATGCATTACTACCACCAAAAGTGATTATCATAATCTTGCACAATTTTTCAGAGTTCTGTCTTTATTTTTTTTTTCGCTTTCGTCTTCTTCATCCTCTTCATTATCATTCATTTCCTCACATAATTAAAAGCTTAAAACTGGCTCTTGATGTGATGTTCTTGTTGTGCAGTTAAGAGAGAAAAACGTGCGCAGACAGAGATGTTATATGCTGCGTTGTTGCATCTCTTGCATCACAAATGAACTGACAATGATGACGCGTTGTTGAAACATTCACCGTGGTGCGTTTATTTCTTCTTTTTTTCACAACTACGTAATACATCTCGCAGCCAGTATCAAAGATTTTTAAAAAACAATTAGACAAAAAAGTGCATATAGCATTAATTTGCATTTAGTGTGTATTTGGTATGGTACACCACGCGTAATTTTATAATGTTGACGCATACTCGTTGTCACATTCACCTAATTTTTTTCGTTGAAACTGAAAAGATTTTATCATTTCTTGGTCTAAATCCCAGTTTTTCTTCAGGAGAATAGCACAGTCATAATAATCAAAATAATAATATGCTAAGACATAATCATCGTCATTGCATTTTTTCCTAAAGCTTTCTGTGTTTTTATTACTTAATCAGCATCCTTGTTGCTGTGTGAGTCCCATGTCTAATTACAACGTATTTATTATTATCACCATAATCATTATTTTTTATGTAATATGCAATGCACATACAAGCAAAGCCCTTTTTGAAAACTCGTCGAAGCAGACGGATAGAAAAAGCCCGTCTGTCTCTGTGCTGCTTATATTTTTTTAGCTGACTCACGTCATAGTACGCAGCAAGACTAAGAAGAATGAATGGCAGAAGAAAATACAGACAAATCCTTTGTTTCAATCTTAGCACAGCCTTTTGTCTCTTGGGCTTATCTTCGTGCTCTTTTCCACTACACATCACTCATTTATTTTGCTTGTGTCAAAGCCTTTTTTGGAAATTTGATGTAAAAGTGTAATAATAATTTTTCTAGTGATAATTACTCAGCCGACAATAATAGCAATAACAAGTGCTGGTGTTGTTATTGCTGTTGAAAGAAAACCAAAAACTGATTAAAATCGACAAGCGGATAAGAAATGAAAATGGGGATGACCTTGGGATATTTATCTAGCTGTATAGTCATATTTGTATAGATGCACTAAATCATGAATACATTTTTTAAATTTTTTTAGTCCTATAGTCACACACAATATCCTCCTTTGTCCTTTTCTTTTTTTGGCACAAAGGACCCCTTTTTCAGTTTCAGTTTCCTTCAACACTTGCACTCTCTCTGTGTACATAATTAGTTATCTTGAACACAAAAAAATTAACTTGTGGACAAATTAGGTTTGACAGTTAAATGCTTACCATCAAAAATGTTCTTATCGCGTTTATCATTCAATGGTTGATTATTGTCGTTGTATTTTTTTAATGCAGGCGGCTTAAAAAAATTTATTACTTTGACTTGGGTTTAATTATTAGCAAAGTGAGAAAGAAACTGCGCACATAAGAAAATGGGATACTTAAAAGTTAAAACCATACATAGGACGAGGATAATGATGACAGCACACATATAAACGTGTATAATCTGTCTGTCTAGAGAGGATATTATGTCCTGTGTCCTAACTTTATAGCTTTTTCTTATCGCAAAATGCCTATAAGAAAAAGTGCATGATGACTTTTGAGGTGGATCTTACTGTCCAACAAAAGTGGACACTGTCTATGTTTTTTTTGGCTAGGGTTTATGCGATAATCTGTGAGGAAAATCTCTTATCACCATCAAATTATGTAAATATTATAATGAAAAGGGAAAGGGCTGGCCCTGGTAGTGACTTGCTAGTTACTATACACTGGGCTTAGTTAGTTGTTGTCAAGTTAGTTTAGTGTCTGTCCACCACAACTTTTGCTTTTCAGAATGAAACATTTTTATGTGCAGTTAAATACACGACATGTAATACTTAATAGTATTATTATTTAATTGACTCTTGTGTTTTTTCTTCAGGGTCTACCTAAAAAACTAATGAAACAAAAGAACGGTATTGTTCAAGAAAACACCAACCACCACCAAAAGAACCAGACAGCTGCATCAATCTGCGTTCACATGGTCATGGTAAGAAATATGCGTTAGAGGCAAGGTAAGATAATATACTATCCAAGTCAATTGACAAAAGGATAAAGAACTAAAGTGGAAGAAGCAAGCAGAATGAGAGATGGAGAAGAATGAATAGATTACAAGAAGAAAGAACTTGACTGTGAGATTTTTGTTTAAGTTTTTTGAAATAGTAGTGCTAGAAGTAGCGTTGCTGATCATCCCATTTGTACATATATTTCTTTCCGTTGACCATGTCAAAACTCAAGTATGTCATGATGATGCTGTTTCCATGCCAATGAAAAAAGCCAGTCGGTCACATTGAATCAGTTTCTTTTGTCTTTCAATCTATTTCATCTTGTCTGTTTACATCGGGTTTTGTTATTTGTCATCAGGCAAACGATGTAAAAAAGACATTTTCTATTATTGACACAAAGAGACATACGTTAGTACATAGAAGAAGGGTACATAAAAATGTTGCATTCATTTTTAATCATCATGAATATTATGGTCGTGAACGTTCGTACCCTATTAGTTTCTTATTGTATCTAGTTGATTAAGGGAAATAAACGTGTTCCCATAGGGAGTGAGAGGCTCAAAAGAATCAAAATAAATTTTTTAAAAACAGGGAGGACCATGAAGTAAAACATTATAAAACTGTACATTGCGCGTTGGCATTGAAATTACAGGTTATATTATTATAGCATGCCATCAATACAATTGTCTATTATGTATTTAATAAAAATACACACGTTTTTGGTCACTCTTCCTCTGTAATTAAGTGACTTGAATGAAAGGAATGTGAAAAATGTTGGTAGCTACTAGTACTTATTACTATTGCTGCTGTAGTTAGAATAGCAAAGCCATGTGTGTTTATGTTTAACAAGACGGTTTTTGTATTCGGAAGGAATTTCAGTTTCAAAAATGAAAAAAGTTGGAGATTTTATAAGACAAGGCCACATGAATCATCAACATTTTATCAACATGACCATCATTTTGATCACATCATATCGTGTTTTATGCAAGTGTTCACACACACGTAGTATTAAAAAGGACGATGAAAAAGGAGATGGAGGAAACTTGTTTGTATTTATAACCCAGCGTGCGTATAGCTATCCCAACCCAACAAGCAACATTACTACAACAATCATCATCCAAGGAAAGGTAAACTCTAAGAAGAGGTAGAAATTACAGTAATTAAAAAAGACAGGTATTCATCAATTATTCATGTGCTCTTTTCTCTATCGATTCCTTTCAACCGAAAGACGAACGTTTTCGACATTTGGAACAAGAATGGTCATGTTACCTAACTACATACAACAACAACAGGTAAGCAAGCAAGCAATCATGATCATCACGGTATAATCGTCAAACTCATCTCTCAATCCAAAAAAATCCCTTCAAAGCTCTCATGCATGCATGCCTGATCATTCCTTTTGGTATGGTGTGTGCTGCTAATACTGACTGAGCTAGTCATCCGCGCTATGTGCTCGTTTAATTTTATTGCTTGCATTCGGCAAACTCTGATGGCAAAGCTGATGAAACAAATGATATTTCAAGGGACGCTCCTGCGTAATTTACGTAATTTCTCACATTTCTCTTTCAAAGTAGTATAAACATAATATATAATGCCAACTTTCATTAACCAACTGATTCATTACACACTAATACTTTATTTATAAGAATACATGGCAAAGCCAGTGCCAGGGACGATGACAAGTAAGAAGGATATACGCATTTTGTTTAATGACGTTTCATTCAACATTGGCACTGCATTTTCTTTTTAAAACGCATAATATGCATACCTTAAAAAAATCTTAATGAAAACAGCCATTCCTTCTATTCAAGTCGAGAGAAAGATATTAATTACACAGGTGTGCAAAAAGGTCAAAGAGCAAAATCTAATGCCGACCATGTTCTTCTTCCAAAAATGAATGCACCTTTGTACAGACAGATGACTATATATGTAGATACTTTTCATGTTCTTGCCGTTGGTGATGTAAAGCCGCAAAATATAAATATGTTGGTTAGTTGGTCTCTCTGATCGTCGTGTCTTGTCTTGTATAGTAATCATATATATTTTTCTCACACCTATCGACACCGTGAAATGGAGAGGAAGGCATCAAGGCGAGAGAAGAGATCAGGCAGGATTACACACTCATTTTTTCCCATTTTGGTACGGAATAAAAATGATCGAGGCACACACTCTCTTTGAGTCTGGTGTCTTCAGAGAAACCATGGCAGCTTGCCTGGAGGCAATACTCTGTTCAAGTCATGAGAATACGTTAAGAATATCTCTGAGCTCTTGGGTTTCATCATCATGCCACTACATACAACGAGAGAGAGAGGTAACGTTCCAAGAAGAAAAGAGAGGCCCTTGACGAAAATGGAGATGGAGAGACGGAGGGCATGCAACAATATGATGCACACACGCAGTAATAATCAACTTCGGGTACCATAATCAATCCCATATATCCCGTATCCCATCTCCCACTTCACATTTTGGAGAGGGTAAGAAGAGCCAAGTCTAAAAGACGTACTTATTATGATTTTTTTCCTTGCTGCATTGTCAATTCTGTAGGCTTATTCTCCCATCACGGTACGAAAACGCGTTTTGGATACTATCAGCTCTTGCTGCAGAGTCTTATAAGGGAAAAAAGGAGGATATGGATGATGATAAGAAAAAAGAGTGAGAATTGCCCTGAAGCGGAGAGCTCACTAATTGTCGGTGTTGTTCATTGCCAGTGATGCATTACATTGCATTTTGAGGAATAGTGAGAATAGTGCAAAGCACGGAAGATTATTATATATAGCTAGTCTTATTCGGCATATAAATTCTGATCAGGGCAAACCAAGTTTTTATTTCGTGTGTGTGTGGTGTTTTGGAGCACTTCACGGAAATTATCCATTGAGCATATATTGCTGTATAATATATTTTGTGCATTCATTGCTGACTCCGTATTGCATAATATAAAGTCCCTTTTCTAACAAATGCAGCAAGACTAATACGCTGTGTGGAGGTAGGACAATAAACAACTATCAACCAACAACGTATTAAACTATTATTGTTGTAAAACGCGAGAAAAATTTGCTCGTTCCATTTGTTCATACCATTTCCAATTCATTTTTGTCCAGGTGGTATGATGGTAAGCTGCAATGTGTACCTACCTATCCTACATATTAAATGACCAACGCAACCCAACCTGAACTGAATCCAATGCAATGAAAAAATAATAATAATAGAGGAGAAGGGCCTCGGTTATATTCGGGCCTTGTGTTGTCGTCCCAAAAAAGGCGACAAATGTGACAATCAACCGGTATATATACATACCTACATATATAATGCGTACCGTACAATAGGGACCATGACAACGTTAAAGAAAAAGGTACTTTTTTCCTCACGTTTGAGTACCTTTTCATATATGAACGGGAAAATATTCAAGTGGCTATACATGTCTTTTCAGTTCCTTAATAATAATAATAAGGAATATATATGGCACAACAACAGCCACTTGAAAATTGTTGAAGGCAAGGTAGTAGTTCTCTTGTGTGCCAGAGTAGTGTTTATAAAAAAGGTGCATCATGGCAAATGCATTTTTACAAAAGCCCTCTCCAGTAGAATACCCCAACAAAAAACATTTTTATTGTTGACTCGTCTCTTTCTTCTGTGTTTTGGGATGTTGGTGTGCTTCTTCTTCCTGATTTCCTTTTCCACTTAACTTTACACTAAGCCGTAAAAAGGGCCGTCCCCTTTTTTCCTTATTCTTCTCAAGAAGAGACCAAGAATCCACACAAAAAAAGAAGACGACCAAGAAGAAGAAACTTGAGAGACCCTTCCAGTATGCCATTCCATTTCTCCCCTCTCTCTCTATTCATTTTTTTTCTCAACCTTCATTCCATTTCATTTAAAAAGGTTCTACTAGCATGACTACTTGTGTACTACCTAATAATAATAATCTATCTATTATCCATACCACTTCTTCTTGCTTGACTACTACATGTACTTCTACTACTGGAACATCTTGTCCGCTATTTCTAAAGTACATCAAGTAAGAAAGGAGATGAATTGAAAGTTTTTACGTGGCCGCGCGGTGTTGTGTAGTATATACATTTCCTCCCCTTCTTTCCATCTCATCTCCATCATCGTTTTCAGTTTTCCTTATTTCCACAATAAAAACGAAGCAGATATAGATATGTATATAAGAAAAGCGTAGTAGCAAAATCTTCTTCAAAAGCAGAGATTGCCTAGTGATGTAAAGTGAACACATTATTCATACGCCAATCCAATCTACATTGCATGCATAAGTAACAAGTATGAAAATGGATGATGCATTTCTTCCACCGCCGTTCTCCTAATAATATTGCTTTGCTTGAAGATTTGTAAAAGTCGAAGAGAGAGACAGAAAGAGCGATTCTCTTGGCCCGTGTGGAGATTTTTCTGGGGGAAATATGTAAAAAGTGCATCTTTTCCCCGGCTTGATGCATGCATGGGTCACTGACTGTCATTTTCTACTCAATCGTAACATCTCATATTATTCTCCTTTTTTCTTTGCCGCTCTTTCTAGCACCTATAAACAGCCAAAAACGCTCAACACCCAACAAAAAAAATCCACGAAAATACACCAAGAAAGATGCATACGACATGGTAAGCTATAAATAAAAAAATCTTTGCAGGATGCAAAAGGAAACTTGAAGGAAAAACATTTCTTTCTGTACAAAACTGATTTTACGCTTGTAAAAATAAGCCATCCGCCCTTTTCATTTCATTTTCTTCATTCAATTCAATCCACAGGAGAGTGCGTAAGAGGGAGAGCCCCGAGAAAATAAAGCGGGTAAAAAGTCAGAGGCTAAGTTTCTTTGACTGCCTTGTTGCCACACCGCCGTAATTTGTACAAATCTATCCTTGTTTTTAGTATCATCATCATCCTCCTCCTCAACCAAAGAGAATAGTCAACACCAACCATTTATATATTATAGCCAAACACGGAGCAGCTCTCTAACGAACATATCGGTTTTGTCGGAATGTGTGCAAAACAAGTTGAGAGAATAAGGGAATCTCTTCATCATTATCAGGCAACATGAATCCTCCTTCCTTTTTGATTTCCTTCTTCCATCATCCAATGTGTTATTTTACCGTAAATCCTAACGAAATAAAAAACGAACACTGTACTACAACAAGTCGACACAGGGAAACAAGAGCATCAGCGTTTTTCTCTATCCGTTTTGTTTTTACAAATGAATCTCGCCTCGTTCACACACACAAAACGGGATTGATTGAGAGTACACGGTAGACGCAGCAGTCATGAACTTTGTAACAAAACAAATGAATGTGGATGGAGATTGATGAGCACTGAAATGGGTGACCACACCCATGTCAATGTATTATTATTATTACCAAGTCATTGTTTCCTTTCATTCATTCTCTTTTTACTCTATTTTTCCATCAGCAGCAGCGTGATCATCAATATCATCCCTCTCTTGTTCGTCTTCCTTCATCCTTCTCTCTACTCATCATTCAATCTTGCCATTTTCCATTCATCCCAGAAAACAAAAATCAGACATCATGCATGCAAGGTGTACTACAACAGGACGTTTTAACAATACAGCAAAAAAATGTATAAAGATATGCTAATATTATCTCAAGACATTCCTCTTCACTTTACATAATATCATGGTAAACGTGACGACGAGACCAAACAGCAGTGTTGAGATTCCATTTTCGAAAAAGGAAACAAAACACATTGAGCAAGGGAGACAGAAGAGGGAGATGAGCGGATGTAAAGCTAGTGGACAGTAGACTTGACACTACAATTATGAAACGGAGTGGAGCATAATACCTAATAATAATATAATGACGATAATAATAATAGTAAACACTAAATGAATGGCTGTTTTAAAAAAATAGCAAAACAGGCACAACCACATAGCAAAAGAGATAAGAGAAGAGTTAATAACGTAATAACAATGGTCACTATAACACCTAATAACAATAATAACAACTGTAGTGCCAAAGAACAATGCACAATTTGAAACACACACACAAAAAATGATAATTCAGTTCAACAAACAACAGCGCCAAAGCCAGTCATCTCCTTTTCTGTACATGTACATGCCACACCATGAAAAGAGGCAAATGCCATTGTCAATGTCACCATTTTGGTCTGTCGTAAAGCAAAAAACGTCACCCTCTTCTCTCACAAACTCGTCATGTTCCTCTTTGTTCTCATTACTTAACTTTAATAGAGTATTTCTCTCTCTAACTCTTTACATTAGACAGACATTGAGCATTTATTTTTTACAGAAAAAAATGAAGAGTGTGAGTAAGTGCGTTTTTTAAGTAGCTTCCTTCTTGAATTGCAATTTCCATTGTTGGCACCACTCACACCTAAGACGAAAAGCAGACACATCCATTTTTCCCCTTCAGTCTCAACACTTCACGAAGAGCTTATAGATTGCAAGTTTACTACTTCGCAACGCAAAGAATAGATGATACACGCTCGTCAATCCTTGTCAATCCAAAGTTAATTACTTTGCATAATAATATGTTTACAATGTGTAGTGTGCATTGTGACAGGTCCATTATTTATTCACAAAAATGTAATCCTTTTTCTTTTTTTCAGTAACGTTGATCCAGTCTCATTGTCACCATCATCATGGATCATGGCTTTAAAGGAATGTCTCTCTAGTTATTTTTTTTGTTCCATTCATTTCCTTCTTGTTCCTTTTAACAAACGGCTAGAAAATCTTATATCGGTACTTTTAATTACGTACAAAACTGTTGTGCTGTTGACATTATCTATTTCAAACAATTCTTCTTCGAGTATTTTGGAGTGGAGCATTAAAGCATAAAGGAAACTATATAAACTTTCAAATTTATCTGTGGCAGCTTGATGGATTTTTGTTATCCTTGTTATAATCAGATAACTTGATCCAATCAAATTGTTTGATCTTCAGACTCAGCAAGGAAAGAGGTTACATTTTTCCGCCCACACGCATACATATCATTATTATATGCATAGATGCATAATGCGGTGCAATATTATGTGGTGTGCCTGGTAAGTTGGCCGTTTACCATAGATAGGTAACTTAATCCTCACCAAACACACCTGAGAATATTATTATGCGGCCCATCATGCCAGGAAGTTTTTTTCTTATCTTATCCACACAACAGCAAATTTATTTATCACCAAGGTAACCAGATATGCATTCTTGAAAGTATTTCTTTTTTGTTTTCTTTAAGGAACAAGTTGCTAGCTAAAATGTGGTGCGTACTTATCTCTCTGTTTACTTATTATGTAAATATTCATCAGGGATATAAAAGCAAGAGGTCAATTCTTTCAGGTGCGGTGACGGTAATGTTGCACTGTCATGAAAGTGTGATAATTGAGCCTGATGTGCGTTTTATGACAGTGTGCGTAAATGTGAAGAAGATCATATAATGACTCCATTTTATTATTCCAGTCCTCCGAGAGAATACCACGTATCAAGAGAGTGGGATATTTTTAAGGCGAGGCTGTTTTCCAAAACAAAATTTATTTCTAAATCATCGGAATCCTCAAGCATGATAATAATCATGATGACTATGAATACACTGACTTTATTCACATGTGTCTATTCATAATTCCGTTCCTTTTGCTTGTAGTGGTTCTAGTGTATCTAGTAGTTGAAGAAATGAAGAAGCAGGGAAAAATTATAATAACGAGTGAGTGCTGCGGCAGCTAACGCCGTGCAAGAGTATATGAAGACACCTGCTGGTGCTGCTGTGCAGGTAATGATGAGGAGACTGCTTTAACACTTATTTTTTTTCTTTGAAAAAGGGATAATATTCCCCAAGTGTCAGCGTGAAATGCATCATTTTCCTTCTGTCTCCTCTTATTAGTCTTGAAAGAAACGTCGTGTATGTGTTTGAACTTGGTGGTTGGAAAAAGAATATTATTACATTTAATGCCAGTATGAATTATGACGAGTTTCAGGTATTAAACTTGGTTGCAGAGGTTTTAGTACTGAAGTTTGAGAGAGAGTTGAAGTAAAGTAGTGGAAAGGATAAAGGGTTAATTCTCTGCTTGCTGAGAGAGGTGTAAATGTCAGGGAGAAAAGTAGGAAGGGAAGTGAAGAGGCTTGGTCAGTCCGCTGCAAGGGTTTATTTTACAAAGTCCGAGTGAATTGTCACTTGTTCTTCCTTTTGTTTGCCAACGTGTCACCAAAGGTAATGTGTATGCACACAACACACAAAACACACCTGTGTGCATACTAATAATAATAATAACACTGACAAGGCGGAGGAGGAAGAAGGATAGAGTAATAAAGTTAAGAATTTTCCTTTAAAAAAGTGTTTTGCTTGTGGTGGTCAACTAGGTTGGTTGAGCACACAGCTATGATTACCGTATTCAATTTCACTGGTTTGGCCAACAATTGGGCAAGTTTAGAAGAGAACGACCTACAGCAAAGCGAAAAAACTGTCATAAGCAGAAGAAATATAAAGCATGAGAGAAGATGATGATGATGTCAAGTTTTATAAGCTTGAAAAAATATGTACATTTTTGAACGCTGTACGCTTTCTTTTTGCAGCACACAACACACGGCTTAACACGGTAGCTCTGCTAATTCCAACTAATGTGACTTGATTACAATGAATTTTTCTCTAAAAAATAAATAATAATATGATAATTTACGGACAGCACAGTGAAAACTTTAAATTGACCTTCTTCAAATACAGAAGTTGTTTTTACAGAGCTGTCAGCCAGGGTGAGAAATTCCGAAAGGAAACGGGACAGAAAGAAAGAAACGCGGAACTCTAGGTGTGTCACCCAAACAGAGTTAGCCTGACTATCCATTATAGTTTTGTGACAGCATCTTGAAAAGTTGTTGGGAGAAATTATAATGATTTGAAAATCAAAATCATGCATCATTCATCCGAGAGTAAAGTGGATTTATTGCTATTGATACGCTGATTATCAGACGCATTATAATTGCGTGTAGTTGGCACCAACATCAACCACACGGCACAATGTAAAAAATTTGTTATTCCAACTTGCAAAAAAATACAATTTACGCAAAGTAGTGGTAAATGACTTGTGTGATTGTAAAGATGCTGACGATGACATGCTACTAAAGAGCTCTTTGGTGCTATATGATATCCTCAGTAAAAATATGCAAATGCATGTACGTGACAAATAGCTTATGAGAGCAGTTGGCAATATATTACAAGAAAAAAATCCCGTCAAAAGCAGACAGATCAAAAAAAGGAATAAGAAACAGACATACATGGAAGCAATCCGTACAAAAATGAAGAAGAAAACTTTGTTTCAGGCCCTCTTTTTCCGAAAGGAGAGAGAGAGGCAGAAAAAAACCGGTATAGTATGCAAAATTCTTTAACATGTGCAATAGGCAAACGTGCAGGGGCTATGATGGTTGATTTTCTTCCAAGCAGTTTGTTTGACTGATGATGATGACAAAGATGAACATAATAAATTGCAAGGGGATGTAAATGTAAAAATATGTAAGGAGCGAAAGAGAGAGAGAGATAGAAGCTCATCATCAGCAACCCTCTTCTTCTCCTTCTCTTATTTGCTCAGAAAGACAGCTCAAACAAATAACAAAAATGCCACTGTTCCCTACTAACAAGCCTACGTACATACATTCTCAGGTAATTATACACTTTTTTTTCTTTCCCGGTGACAAATGAGCAAAAATTCGTCTTCTTTTTGTGTGCACTGCTGTTGCTGCTGCTGACATGACATCATCGCATTTGCATATACAAACCCATACGAAAGAAAATGTAGTGGTGGGTTTAAGTAGTTTGCCATTACATATTGTTGTGCATATAAGTATTCACCCTGTTTCCTAACTTGCATAACAAAGACCTATTCAATGAATATATCTAACCAACCTTTAAGGAAACTAGGAAAAATCGCCATTAATTATTGTGCAGAAAGCTTAGCAAGCCAATAAGCGTTAAAGTTGTTGCTACGGTGGTAACTCTCTGCTAGTTAATGTAAATAAACCGTTTCCCGTCAAAAAAAGAAACGCACAGCGCCAGTCATTTGATCTCGTTTATAAACGCTAGTCACCACTAACCGTCTAGCTTCTTTGCTCCCGTTCTCTTGATGCCTTTCTCCCTGATGAACATCAAGTTGTAAGCGAGGCTAATGGCAATGTCCATTTATCATCGGTGTGCGTGTGCGTGTGAATAAATAGCGAAATAAGTGCATTTTCATGGAAAAGGATCATCATGAGCAATTGTGCGTTTCTTACAGAAGAAAAAAATACATCAAATGCCATTTATCATATTAAGCAATGACGATGATGATGATGACGATGATTGCGGTGGACACACATCTTTTATTACTTTGCGGTTACAAAAAAATGAAAAAGAAACGAAAGTGTAGAGAAATCGCTTTTTGCTTATTTTATTTGTATTTGATTGTGCTTAAGAGAGTTTGCGTTTGTTGATGGTAAAATGATGACAGGGCAGAGGAGGACAGCGAAAAACGACTACTGACTGTTTGGGTTCATCATCAACCACACCATAATCGTTATCGCTGTGAATGATAAATAAGTTATAAATGCCCGTTTTCTGTGCAGCCGTCATTTTGTGGCTAGATGTTTAATTCTTTCACAAGCTTTTATGCATCTTCTTGCCTTTGATAATGAGCCCTCCGCCTGATCACACATTATTAACTTGATCGTCATAATAACCATTTATTTCCAATAATTACCCGCTCATTATTCCTCGTCACGCTGTTGCATAATGTTATACTCATTAAGTATATCTTATACTTTTGTTTTCAGGGAAACTGTCAATATTTATCCCCATTAACTCTTCGGAGAAAGACAGAAGCATCGGTACTGCTATTGCAAATGAATGAATGCATTATTGCGCGGTGAAATATCATGGCTTGTTAATTAGGCAAGCTATTACACAAGCTTATGTATTTTTTAAATCTCCGAGTAGCAGGGTTTTTACCTACACACTTTTAATTTTTCCCAGTTAAAATCCAAGAGAGTTCCTTTCATTTACTTATATTTGTAAATGCTACTTTGTTGACTTTTTCCATAAGCCGAGAAGCAAGTTTTTTGGGACCGACATCGATTCCATCGATCCATTTTATCCCCTGACCATTCTTCTTCTTGCGTAAAGGCCTGACTCTCTGTCTGTGTACTCAAAGTACAAAAAATAGACTTCTCTTCTTACCCTTTCTTGTTTACCAAGCATACTATTGAAAATGAATGTCTTTCATGTTAAAGCACAATTTCCCACCATAAGGAAGACAACACGCTGGAAGGAATAAGTCAAGGCTACCCAAATATATTTGGTATTTCCCATTGGATGGGCAAGGAGAATGATGAAGATGATGATAATGAACGAGGTTCATGTTGGAAAATTAGAAGCCTTGTAGAAGGATTCAAAAGAGTAAATAGAGTTCGCTGGAAATATCCGACCAGACGGCACAAGAATTAGGAAGAACGTACATGCTAAAAAAAGAGGTTCACTATTTTAGATCAAGTTATGAAGTGATTGTAAAATCACGTCGGAAAATAACACACATTTCTCTTTCTGATGAAACATTGAGCTAGAGCAAACTTTGAAGACGGTATTTTTGAGGTGCCGCCATTCTGCTACTGGGAACTGAGTAGTAACCCTTATTATTACTAACTACAAAAAACGTACAGATGAAAATCACCACAAAAATGAAATGGTTTTATAGTTCATAAGATAAGTCAAGAATTGGTCGGGAGAGGCCATAGGAAAAAAAGTTTTTCACAGATGGTCTTTGAAAAGAGAGTAAACCGACGACCTTATTCTTTCATGCCATTCCACACACAAAAAAATCCACTCTCGGCATTTTTTTACGTGTCTATTCTCCTTTTTCCTAATTTCATTTGCCATCTCTTTTGCAGCAGCAGCGCTGATGGTGGTGGTGCTAATCAGTTGAAAGGGACCGGGCACTGTAAATGATCGCTTTGTACCCGTTTTCACCTCTCTTTTTTGGTATTAGCTGTTGTGCCATAATACTTTAAATAAATACACAAAGCTACATATTGACTTGGAATTTTGCATTTTAAATGGTGTGAAAGAGGGAAAATACAGTGTTTTAGAGCGGTAATTCGTCATTTTGTTTCACACACTCAAAAAACTCATTGTACATTTATGGTCGGCGTTCTTAAGCGCAATGTATTCCTTTCCACTTTACTTTTTTATTGCTCAATCATCACAAGCATCAAAACAACAACATAACTTGCTCAGATATTCTAGAAAACCCACTTGTTTTTATCTGTTCTCAGCCCAATGATCAAGTTTATCAACGTTGGTAATCACTAGCTTGAAAATCATTAATTTGCAAATTGGTCAATAAAGCCCGCAATCCATGAATTGGCTTTTTTGCTAAGTCAACAATGTAAAGTTTTAAAACGGACATCTATCTCCTAGTATTCCTCTCTTTCCTTCCTTTTTTGTAGTCTAGAAACCAGATTAGTTTTTTTGTCAAAAGTAAAAATACTGCCTCGGGTTAAAATTTGCTTCTTGCTTCAAACTCTTTCTACTCATTATTATTATGCTTGTTATGTTGTATGTGCCTTATAACAAACGTAAATATTCTACAGTACAATTTTTTTCTTCTTTTCTGCTTTTAGGATTGCACTTCCATAAAGATAAATCCTTCCTTTTTTCCTACTTGAATCAAGTACATAATGTAAATGCATTGTGCTTTTGTACACCCTCTGATGCACATCGTCATCCTCATATTTTTCAAGTGCACTGCACACACACTTCTCATGAATGGTACAACACGAGTAGAAGGAAAAGAAAAGGCGAAAAAAAAACTCAACAAAGTTGGAGAAATGCACTCATGTTATGATATAATAAGATAATGTGTAATAATATTTTTTCCAGGGAATAAGAAATACAGTAAACGACACGACATGCATTTTACAATAATAATGCAGTTTCGCTACTTACACGAAATACATCGTACATCATGCAAGGCAGTACAAGTACAACAACAACAATCAACAATATTCTTCTCCTCTCCTTCACACCGCACAGCAGGTAACCTTTTTTCGAGAATTGGGAATAATTGCTTCTCCACCACCATTACCAGCACCAGCGTACTAATAAAAATATGAAATGCATACACACACAAACTATACTCATCATAATACACATTTTTATTCCATATTTTTACGTAACACACTTTGTATTTTCTCTTTATTGCTGTGTGTGTGTGCAACCAACAGTAGTAAAGAAAATCCTGACCAAGAACAGCAAGTACATAACACAGTAGCTATTTAGCAGTGATGGTTTTTTAGGCATGAGTGAGTGAAGAACAAGAAGCATTCTCAATTCTCTCATCGTCATTACTATTATCATCATCATCATCGTGTCGTGCTGGTTACTGGTAACTACTACTTTTGCTGCTAGAATTGTCCATTCACTTCACTCGCGCACTAGAAAAAATAGACTGCACTTTACGCCTGGTTTGTTGATCCTCTTTTTACTACCACCATTGCTGCTGATGCACTGTTCTGAGTGGTGTAAATCGGTTGAGAAAATAATAAAAATAATAAAAAAGTGGCCGTGTAAATGAATTTTAGAGAGATTTGTGTGTGAGAGAGTGTGTTTACACACGCATATATATCTACATCTGGCTTTCCAACTGAATATAGTTATAAATATAGTTGATCTACTCATCCAGCAGTGATGGTGATGCCTCAGTAGCGGTGGTCGTTGTTGCTGATGACGATGATAATAGAACTTAACATATTATCCAGGAAATGTCCTGTAAAGCTACTGTGTAAGTAGCATAATGCGTGGTGATCACTTTACCATGAAATCCCTCATGTTAGCCACTACTCTCATCATCACTTTATGTCGAATTCTGGAATTGATTCTCAGTCGTCCTTTTTTTCTGTTTATTCTCTCCACATCTAATTGTCAATTAATCTTTTACGCCACTTTTCCTAATGTCAAATGCCATACAACAGGGAGATACAAAGTAGTCATCTTTTTATGCATTTAGACCATTTCCCACCACACAACGCCCCAATACAATGACGACTCCATTGAAATAAACCACCCGATTTCCTTTTTTATGTTTGGGCTTTTAGAAAAAAAATGGATTTTTTTAGCTTTCCATTATAATTTTTTCCAGCAAAAAATATCTCTTTTTATTCAGCACGTCTGTCTGCATAATATTAAAATTATAACAGAAAGCTTGGGTGAGAGAGAGAGTGCATCGCACACAGAAAAAAAACTACAGAAGGATCATCATCGTCGCGTTGTAACTCGTAACAACAACATTAGAGAAAAAACGCTGTTCCTCAACAACTCTGCGTGTGAGTAAAGCAGTGTGAGACAGAGAGGAATGGGAAATGTCGGATTCCATTTTTTGACATGTTGTTAGGATAAAAAACGCATATATTTCTTGTAGGTATACTTCCTCCATGACGATCCTGATTCTGATGGTCTCACTTTTTCTCTCTCTCGATGGATATGCTTAAAGTCTGGATGGATATGAAACAATTTTTTATGTAATTTTACAAGCAGAAAGAAAAACGGTAGTAAAAGTGCCTCTGTGCAGTTTGTTATTATTATTACACAATGTACTTATCTTGCGTTTTTACTACACTAACCAAAACCATTTTGCTATTTACTTTTTTTCAGACAGACAAGAAGAAAAACTTTCTTTTTTTCGCTCCTCTTCTAGCTCTCCGTATACTTACTACTTAGTTCTCTGGTTTGTGTGTTCATCATTGCATTGCGCGTCGTTTCCACCACCACCACCTCACACGTTTTACGCACACACACAAAGATAGATCCATAAGCAAACAAACAAAAAATGGTGACAGGCCATAATGCAAACGTTTTTTCTTCTTCACCCATCCATCCTTCCAGAACGAAGAGTTGTGGCATGGCAGCAGTGTAGTAGCCAGCCAACAGCTCTACAAATTTTTACCAACATAACAGTAAAAAGTTGGAAAAAGTATATCTAATGTTTATTTCCTTGCCTATAAAATGCAAAGTGGCAAGTTGGAAAACTCTCTGATATGCTCTTATACTATACTGCCTTGCAGTCACTGTTCCCATTCATCTTCCTGGTTTTTTCACTCCAACATTCATCCATCCAATAGGCAAACAAATAATAATATTGTTATGAGAAGACAAGACAGACCATCTTATAAATCTCACGGTTGCCACTTTCATAATATCCAGAGTATAAATGGCTGCTGCTCGTGTGATGGTTGTGGTAAGTATTAGCAAAAAAACGGGAGAAGAAAAGAAAGTGCATCTTTTCAGGAAGCGGAGAGACGAACTGCTTTTTTTATTGACAAATACACGCATGTAGCCATTTTCTGATGTAGGATAGACAAGCAAGAGAAATGATGAAAGTATAAGAAAGAGTTTCACTTGTGCAAACACACTCGCACGAAAAAAAAGTATGAAAAAATGGTAAGTGGGTTTTAATGGATGGTTTATTACCGTTGTTGATGATACTGGTGGCCCTAACTTCCTTCTTCAAACTACATAAATTGTTATTGCTAATTTTGCAAAAAGTATAACTTTTTATTCGACACACACACACACGTAAGTAAAGTAGCTTGTGCGAGGCTGCTACTAAAAAAAGATTACCATGATGTTTTTGTTGATGTTGCTACTACTCTTTATCATCTTCTTGATCAGGAGTTTCATTTTTGATTTCATTTTTTTGTAATGATTTCTACTAACAGCAGCAGCAGCAGCAGCGTGACTCAATTGTCCTCCTGTACCTTTTTTTGTGACATTCATCACCATCGTTATCGTTATCATTCTCTTTCCTTCAAAAAACGCCAAAGAACCATTTGTACAGAAAAATACGTCAAGAGTTGTGACTGCTGCTGCATTTTTTCCCTATCAACCACAATAACAACAAAAAGGAAAACTAGTAAAAATGCCATTTTTATCATAAAGTTTGTCTGTCAAAGATGATGGGTATGTGTCGTTATCATTATTTTTCTGCTACAATAATTTCCTCTCTCTCAATTTTTTTCAAAGTGTCTACTTCTCAGTTATTCCTATAAACGTCCCAAAAAATATTACTATTATTATATACTTTGTAGTGCGTTTTTTTTCACGAACTTATCTGTTTTGGTGTTTTACTGTTGACGCATTCTATTTACTGCTCATGTACTTGCATTTTCTGTACACATCCTCTTCATTTTTATTTTATTTTCTTCTTTAACCTTCTTCGCCACTGAAACTGAACACAATGCCATGTAGCAACAATAATAATTATGATTATTGACGGATGTGAGTGGCCAGCTCATTGCATTTTCATCTGAGTGTGCGTATCTGTGTGTGTGTGTGTGTTTGTGTGCCATATATTTTGTAGGTCTTTGCAACGCGACATGCTACACTATTACTCTTCTTCTTCAGAAAAGAAGTCTCTTTTCTGAGGCGCACAGCAAGCGGTCTCCTAACAATGTAACCAGGTCCCTTCTTATTGCAATACATGCACTCAAACTCATCATCATCCTCGCCGTTATTATCACGAAAAGCAGGAAAGGAAAAACCTTATCCAATCTTTGCATTGCAATCATCGTCAGCATCATTATCAACATCGTCATCCTTAAAAGTGGCATACCCATGCATTTTCAACAATAACAGTTCATTTACGAAAAAAACGTTCCATCTATAACTTCCAACCTGATAGTAATAATTTTCAACTTCATTTCGAACAAATCTCTTTTTTTAAGAAAAAAAAGTTTGACAATTGAATTCACATGAAAATGAATTCCATTTGTCACGATGTCGAAATAATAATACAATAATGAGCCATGATCATGTTTTATGTACCTACAACTTGATCCAATCCAAAAAGAAATCTGTATCCATCCATTGCATCGCTGCTGCTAAAGCATCCCAATCTGATTCTCATCATTGCGATCATCATCATGATACGAGGCTGTTCAAGTTGATTATGATGACAATCCCTGAACAATTGTCAATGATGTCAATGATTCAGTGGGTCTCCCTCTCCACATTTTTCATTTAGATCCTCATTAAGACCGTTTTTTCTTAGTGACCCCGATGAACCCATACAAAACTAACTGACCTGTTTCTTTTCATATTATTTCGTTCCCTTAATCGGATTATGCATTTTCATCATTCATGCAGTATCTAGAATGCGTGAAATACCACGAGTTTGGCCCACCAAAGGATTTTATTTTGGTTTGTCGCCGGAAATATTTTTACCTCTCAAGAGGAATGGAATTTCAGCAAAGAAAAAAAACGAATTCCTTTTTGCCTCCGCAATGCAATGAACTAATGACAATGAAATTCTTGTGTGTGGAAAATGTGTGCAGATGAAGACAACCCGGCATCATCTCCCCATCATCGTCAGTCTGATCACCAAATCATGATGTTCAATATAACGCAACCTACTACTACTACACACCTTAGCCCACAAAAACTTCCTTATAAAGTCGAGAGACACAAAAAAATAAGCAGGACAAGTCAGTCAGTCACTCAGTCAACAAGACTGACTGAGAAACTTTGAAAAAAATACCGAATGGCTATGATATGATGGCAATGGCTGAGTTGGCTGGTGAGCAAAGCACACTATGTAAGTTATGTAGCAGGTAAACATATAGGAATTTTCTTTATCTCTGTTTGTGATCTGGTTTTTTGACTCCCCACAAGCACAACAACCAGAAGAAATCCGAGTGGAGCTTGGTTTTTTCTTGTGCTGCTGCTGCTATTTGCTTACTTTATGAAGAAAAAAGGCAAACATTATTCGTGTGGTTATGTTGGGAGAAGAAAGCCAAGCTCTCATTTCTGTCGATTACATCAAATCCCATGAATCACATCATCAAGCCAGAGATCCTCATCATTGGATTGTTCACAGTGTTTAGAAACCAGTACGATACCATGAGCATCATCATCATCTTTAAAACATTTATAATCTCGGTAAAATCTCAAAAGTATGCAGAAGAGTTGTCCTACACACAACTCTTCCGCTATTTATTATTATGATTATTATTAAGAGAGAGAGAGAATAAAAAATTGTCCACCGACTCCACACTGTGCTGCAAAGAGGACTGGGCCACGCCACCCAGACAAGACAATATTATTGTTAAGTACCTTAATTGAATATAATTTTTTGTGGATCAACATGGTCAATAGCTTAGAAAAAACCTGACTCTGACTATATTTATTATTAAATGTCCACAAGGTATATATTTTCTTTTGGTGAAACAAAAAACGCCAAAGAGAAAATCATATTTTTCTATACATACTTCTCAGTCATTTACCTACCTCCTGCTTGGGCTCCGCCACCCAGGTGCAACCAAGCCACCTTTTACCCGTCATCAGTAAAGGATAAAAAGTCAAATTAAATGAGAAACAAGGTATTACAAACAGACGTGTGTTGCAATGCCGATGATGATTAGGATGAGATTATTTACTTTCTGTAAGACCGTCCTCATCGTCCTCTCTCATCATTATTATTATTTTCTGGTGCAATCAGGTAAATTGAATATTATGTTGTCTTTTCTCTTTCCTTCTTGTTCTCTATAGTTCTTGATGAAAATAATGGGAACAACTGAACCATTCATAATCATCATGCCTATGAGCCGTACATTCATCTTGTTGTACTTTCCAGACTCAACAGTCTATTCTCTATGAGCTTCTAGCCTCATGCCTCAAGTTCCTTCTTATAACTGCCTACAACAATAAATGATGATGATAATTAATATCATCTTTTTTGTATCAAATCATTTGATCGCTTGCTTGGGAATTTGGTGAAACGATGACAGAAGACTGGATTCCCTACTGTTACCGTTTCTTATGCCAAGCAAAAAATATTTCTCTGGAGAAGAGCAAACCATGTACAAAGTGAACTAGATTTTTGCTGGAGAAGAAGAAAAAAATGCCTGTTATGAGCAGGATATATATTCTTGATGATGATGAGAGAGAAGAACTTGCCGAAGGTATGCCGACCAGCTTTTTACTCCTGTGTGTGGCTAGCATATGTTGGCAAAATATTTGACTTGCTCCAGCCTGCTATCTCATTTGTATCTAGCTACCTACCACATGCACACTAAAAACACGCATACCTACTTGCCCATTACTGATAATATTGCAATGACCAGAGAGAAAGAAACAAGCACAACACAAACTTAACGATTGATTAGACTGCTTTTATTATTCCGAATATTGTTGTCCTTCTTGTCATTGATCATCGTTGTCGTCATCATCACGAAAAAAATCTGAATGCAAGAAGAGCTTATAAAGCTGAACCACCGCAGAAGATCAAACATCTTGTTTTTTAATACTGTCATCATCCCAAAGAAGATGGTTTAACAAGCCATGAAATTGGTCTGTGAAACTAGTATTCGCATAACATAACAATAAAACATTCAAATAAAATTAATATTATTGTTGCAATCATTGTCATTCTTGTCCTCTCCAATCTGGTGCATGTTCACAGCTTATATAAGAGCGCTGCACTGTGCTCACTTGATATGCATAAACACAATTTATTATCGCTTTTTATTAAAAGCCAAGATTAATTGTGTTTGAGCGATGATGATATCATTATCTGCATCGTTGTTCATATCCCTTTTCTCCACTTGTCATTAACTTGGATGAACAATTGTTCATGTCCAATGTGCTTGTTCACTTGTTGTCGTCGCGTAGGTATATTTATTTATATAATATTCTTTTTATGATTATCGCCTTGCGTGCCTCTCTTTCGTCCGGTTTTTTACCCTAAGAGAAAAGGAAACCTCTGGCTTATTGCTACTTCTGTCTCCAAATATATTATACTGTTGGCATTGCTCTATACACACAAGAAAGAGGAAATGTAACATTTACTTTTTTTTATTACAGCCACCAACACAACCACCGTCATCGTTGTAACCTTATCCAAACTCCTATCTCTAGTTTCCCTCTTACCTGACAATAATAATAATGGTAATAATTGTTAGTCAGCAAAAAGGTAAGCATTTGAGCACCCAAATGATTTTTCTTAAACAATTGTATGTTTTATGCCCTGCATTTTCTCATTTCTCTGTCCATCCAATAACAATAATGGATTGTCATTATTATCCCCAACTTTACGTTTTTATATATAATATTATGGTTTTTTAAAAGAAATGTTCTTCGTGTTTTAGTCATTTTTCTTCGTTACGTAATAATCAGTAAGTAAAAAAAAAGGTTTCCTTCTGGTTCACTTATTTATGGAAAAATATTTGAGATTTTTTCCTACTTCTTCTGTGTGTAAGGAGCAATGTTTCTTGAAGAAATATAAAAAAGTATAAAAAAGTGGAGACACTTTGTTCATCATCAACATGACCATGATGAATGTGACAATGAGCTGAGGGCTCTGTTGGGAAAAAAATGTCCTTTTTTTCCATGCCGTCGTCGGCCGTCCTCTCGTAAAAAATCTCTCTCTCCCTCTTCACATATTGGTGGTGGCAGTATGCGTAGAATATATTTAGTTGGTTGGACACGTAGCATAATAATCATCATCATACTCATGCGTTTCTCTCTGCCGAGAAAAGAAAAAAATGACAGTAAGAAACAAAACTGTCGTTTTCTTGTCTCCACCAGAGACACATGAAAGTACACATGTCGGTCTAATGTAGCATACCGAGAGAGAGACTTATTCCTCCTCTTTGAACAGCAGCAACACAGCAACTTCATTTTTTACAGCTCATCTGGATAAACATTATCTCTGGTTTTATCTGACTTGAGCGCAAGAAGCTGCAGCAACAACAACAGCAGCACAGAGAGAGGAAAATGGATCACCATCAGAAAGCACAATGATATTTGTTGTTTTTATATACAAGTAAACAGGGAAAAACAAAAAGGATATGCAATTGCCATTCCGGTAAAAACTATGTACTATCACACATTCTTGCAGGCATTTAATAATAACAATAACGATAACAATAATAATCATGATTGTATGATGATGTGAAGCTGGTCACTACATGAATATAACATACTGGGAGATTTCTGTTTTGAAAAAAAGTGTCCAGTATGGTGGCCTGGTTGTCGTCTTATTAGGTCGTGTGGTGGTGGTGGTGGTGGAATAGCCAAGTCCAGAAAAGGACGAGGACAGAAAATGAAAAATATTGTCAAGACAACAGGCAAAGGATGCCGATGGGCAAGCTTGACATAAAGAAACTAATGGTGGGGCCTCTCTCTTGCTCTCAAGTAAAATATTTCATCAAGAGCAGGTTAAAATAAGCGTATATGACCAAAAAGGCCAATTATCTGATAAAATAGAAAATAAGCAGTTTTTGTTGTCTTGTGGTGGACCGTCGTGTGGACTGACGGAAATGGAATGCTTCATAATATGGAAAAGAGATGATATGTTGATGAAACTTGTGAATATTTTGATAACAAGCAAAAGCGGCGGCGGCTGTGGAGGAGTGATGAAAATGAGAAAACAACTCTGGAATATTGAGTAGACAATGGCCACTCCATTTTCACCTAGTTTGATTATAAAATCTTGTTTTAATAATCATAATGGTCAACTGTCGTAGCACAGGTCAATAGAAAATTCAGAATAGAAGATGAGTAGTTGTCACTTCATCTCTTTTCATCATTCCTGAATTTTGAATAGGAATAAATTCTAGTTTGTGTGCCTGTTGTTGCAACCTGGTTAACAAATATCCAATGCGGTTTTTTCTTAGATATGTTTTGGCGATGAAAATGCTGACAAGTTGTTCTCCAGCAATTTGAGACCGTTCTCGAGAGAAGTTTTTTATTCATGAGCTGTTTGTTATTGTTTTGTTATGATTAACTGGGTTAGCATTCTGTTACTCTGCGTTTTGGTGATAATGATAACAATCACAGACTTGCTACTACTTGAGCTGCATGGCTGCATGCATCATAACGATACAAAATGTACGTGTGCAGTTTAGCTTTTCTTGCAGCTTGGACAGGAAACTGAACAAAAAACGAGAAATCATTGAACCGTTTCTTTTACCACACTGGCAGCTGGACAACATGCATACTACAAGTGACGACAGGTCAGCAAGAGAGGGAAACTAGACAAGTTGACAAAACACTGACAAAGTGGCCCTTCCAACTGCTTACAAAACAAATGAAAAAAACTCGTTGTCGTCATGCAACACTCTAGTCCTATCATCACCAAAAAACAACAGACACAAAAAATGATTTAATTTGAATACCAATTTTTTTCGTGGCTGAGCATTTTTTTATTTTCAAAATAATACAAAGCATCTGTGTCACCACACCACATTGACAATGCACAGCTACACACTCATTCGACTTGGTTAGTTAGAGATTCCATGAAGCAAAGAAAAGTGTACGCTTTCCTGAGCCAAAAACCAAGCAAGCTGCACTTGTATAATTTTTCTTTTGTGAGGTGATGATGTGCTTGCTTGAGAATTCATCAGTGATACAATCACTGGTTGTTACTTCCCAGTTATAAAAGTCCCCAGTGGTTCTTGGGATGTGATGACATCCGGAGAAAAGCTTAAGAGAGAACATTACAGTGTGCCAAGCCAAAAGAAAAGGTGGTCGAGACGACAATTTCATTTGCGTACTTATTATGACTCTCTGGCTAATGTTGGAACAATACGAGATGATGAAATGCAGGGTTTTTCCCACTGGTCGGCTAGTATGCGGTTTGGCTAGGGCTTTCTTAGTTTTAAAATTTTTTTCGGAGGGTATTCTAGTCATTATAATTTGTCTCCCTGAGATGAATTCAGAGTTGGACTGGTGACAAAAAATGCAAAAGACAGGCAAAGTTAACGGAGAAATTTTTTCACGGAAAATACTGATTACGTCAGTTAGAAAAAAGAGAGCTAAGTGTTAGTTGTCTGTAGCAAAGGACTTGCAAGCAGCAAGGACTTGCATTTTTTGAAACAAAAAAGGAAAGGGAATGGAACTGCAGACAAGACATGCAGACAATCAGAACTACAGTTTTGCTGGCTAGGCTTTTTTTACTACTTATGCAGTGGTGTGTGTAGTAATGCCACCTCCTGAAACCTGTGACATTTATAGCCTCCGGACATTTATCTCCAAAATAAGCCGATGACGATGAAAATTAGAAAAAAAGGAGCAAGTTTTTTTTTTGTTCTTTGCATCTGCTCGTTGTACTCTTGTTCTATTTCTTTAAGGGCAAAGCCCAACATACCGAAAACGGTTACAAATGGATTTACATGGTTAATACAAAACGCTTTTTGAAGAGGTTCCACTTTCCTGTGGAATGTCTGTGGTGTGCACTACGACGACAACTTGATCCTTCTCTGCTGGATTTGAACAAGAAGCAGCCGGTGGGTCTCTACTTCACTGAATTGCAGTACAAATATATATTTTCTTCCTGTATTTCAAATTACTTGGTCTGCTTCCTCCTCTATCTCCCTCTGCTCCAGCTCATTAAAGACTTTTATGCAACCTTTGCAATAATTTATTTTAAATTGATCATTAAGAGGTACATTCCGCAAAACGAATAAAGTCACATTAAAAACATGATATAGTTTTTTTATTTTGCAAAAAGGAAGTGACTATCCCCGCCTAGAAGACGGGTAAAAATAACAGAACTAGCAAACACCTCCTTTTCCGCTTTTTCATTCCCTTCTGCTCACCTCATTAGTTGGGAAAACGATTTCTTCGCATTGCCTCTCTTTTTCTCTACGGAAAAAAGTGCAGAGTCGGAGACAAAGAAATATGCCGATAATCTTGACAAACTTAAGATGATTGTAGAACATAGTAGTTGTAGCAGTTGCAGTGGTGGATGATCATCAAAATGATGTTTGAGCGACCAAGTAAACTATCAAGCCAGTGCTAAAAAATGTAAAGCAGGTATGTAATAGACAAAAGCACGCACCTATGTACAGTATACACTCTTATCATCATGCAATGGATCAGAAGAAGAATGGTTGAGCTGCTGTTATAGCAAAAGACAAGCTCACACGTTTTTTTTCTCTTTTTCCTTTTTGTTCTTTTCTACTCAACTTCACGTCACTGATCATTACATTGCATTGCAATCATCGTCATCATATTGTCATCATCATCTCTCTCTTTTTTCCTTCAAACTGTTTTACAAGTAATCTAATGCATGTTGATTCCACTTCTTCGTCATGTTTTATACGGCTTTTATCATTCTCAACTACATCTTCTCTGAGAGAGCAATCACGTCAAGTTAAATAAAGTGCATTTTTCCACTGCAAAACTTACTACTTTGGGAATACTGAAATGGTTTCTTAAAAGTATATCAAGAGTACTTTGTTGAGTATATACTCCAAAAAACACACTGCCGACCAAATAGATTAACAGACTGGGAATTTGAGCCATGTGCCAAAAAATTCAAACATTTTTTTTTTTCTATTCTTTATTCAACCATCTGGATTGGTAAAGCTACTATAATTTACAAACAGAAAGAATTTCTCTGTTGTTGTTATATTTTTTTCGCTGCTACACTAGCTACACTTTATTTCGTATTTTTCCTGTGATGTGGTGGAGCGGTGGCCGCTTTTGACTAAAGCTGTATATATACACCAAATGGATCAGCAATTTTTTTCTAGTGCTCGAGTGTTGTTTATTGATTTGAGAAATGCAGAATGAAAAGCAAAAGTCGGTTACTTGTGCTACTATTTTCTACACGGTTGACGGTGCTGATAATAATGACAATGACGAGATATCATTCACTTGATTATTAGTTTTATATCAAAAACAGTAATTCAAGACGGTTTTGCTTTTTGCCGAATTGCTATATATTGAGTTTAGTCCAGAGTTTTTAGCATTTTTTCCAACTGTTTACTTGAAATGCTCCCATAATTTGTCTACTTTCTGCGAATATGTATGTTCCTTTTCATTCCTTTCATCTTTTTCCCCTTTCTTAAAAACAGCTTCCGCCTTTGTTGTCGCAAATACAACATGCCGATAATGGTGATGAGCATCATCATTCAATGTAATTTTATGTTTGTCTTTGACAGTTTCAATGGGAAACAAAAGTGGATGTAAGTGGCACAATGTGTTTTGTTGAGATATTTTTTTTGCGCTACCCGTCCAATAGATAGATTATTGGCAGGAGTGGGAAGTGGAATCATTTTTACATCTGTATGCCATAAACATAAATCGACTCCCATTCTCATCACTACTGCCACTTTTGCTACTGCAATTTAGCAAAAGAAAATAAAGGGTTCAAAAATGTTGCCGCATACCTTTCTAGATTTTTACGCAGGAATTATTGCTCATTTCGCTCGTTCCCGTTTATACGAGAAGCACAATACAAAAAAATCGACAGTGTCATTGTCTCACTTGTCGTTGTGGCACACACGTACTGAAAAAAACGTTTCCTCACTAATAAGCCAAATCCCAAGGAGCAAATGCCATCATCAGAGTAGACACCGTCATCAAGCTCACATCAAAAGAACAACAAGAGGCTATTTGATTTGAATAAAATGCGCTTTAAGTGTGTCTGCGTGTAGTTGAGCAAAAGCAATAATATGAGAACAAGATGATGATCATGATCAACAATTTGATGATGGTGATCATGAGAAAATTGGGAGTTAACCAATTCAGCTCATGTTACCAGTGGAGCCATTATTAGGAACAGGAATAAAAACAATGTACGGCTAGTTTATTCAAATACAAGAACATCAATGCTCTCTAGCTGTTTTCCTTTTTAACAATAAACAAAACTGGACTAATTCGATAGGTTAAAAAAAGTCAAGAGCCGATAAAACTAGATAGGAAGATTTCCAAAGATAGAGCAAAGGACAACAACGGAAAATGGAGACAATGTTTATTTGATAGGATTTCATTTCACAGTACAATTTAAACATGGAAAGAAAATGAGGGAAATCTGTCGATCAACTGAGAAGAGGAAAAGCTCACACACGAAGTCAAATCGTTGTCATGTTCCATAATAACTATAGTACAGCCATCCTATGTTGTGATTATAGACTGGGAAAACAGAGAAAAAAACATTCTATTTTAAAAGCGATCATAGTTATTCAAGAATTTCTGTTAAGAGAAACAAGTACAGGGAATAACGTTTTTGATGAAATGACACTGATAAAGGGTATTCAAATGTTTTTATATTTACCTTATATATTTTTTGCTAGTTTGTGTGTATTTTCATTTGAGACGGAGATTAGCATAATAATGATGCTTGCAATTTGGCATGTTAAATTGACAAGGAAATTTATTTCTTTGCGATTTTTTTTGCGGTAGACGTGCCTCTGGTATGCATACCTTGCAGCAAAAGATACGCAAAATCATCGTGTCCCAGCACACCGACTGACCATAAGAATGCGTTTTTTGCAAAAGAAAAAAAATCGAGTGTTCAAAAGCGAACATAGTCACGTACGTTGACAACAAGCAGAAGAAGAACGTTTATAAAAGTAGCATTGCTTTCTTAATGCATTTTTTTGTAAGACTTGCAAGAAGAATTTTTTCCCTGACAAGGATAAGCAGATAATGTAGGGAGATAGGTAGGTATTTATGTATGTACACCTCAAATAAGTACGCACTTAATAATAACTTATTTAAATAAAATGTGTTTATCTTGTCTTGTTTCTTCATCTTCATCCTTTCTTCTTCTCAATGCAATGTCACGGTGAGGAAGACGAAAGCGAAAAAGCGTCGTATTTGGTTGTATGAATCCAGCTACGCTGATGATGCTGCTGTGTTGAAGATGATCATGATGGATTGAGAGTTGATGCGGCACAAAAGAGGAAGCGGAGGAGGGGAACATGAGCAAATTTATCATCGTCTGTGCTCAAAAAACGCGAAAAACCAACGGCCGACACAACAAGCGGCAACAACGTGACCACAACGTAATCATCATCATTTCTCTCTTCTATGAGCTTCAACAACTGCAGCAGCAGTAAGGCAACACATAATCATTAAAAAGAAAAACAGTCACTTTTCTTAAGTAAATAATTATTTTTTCAGCGTCATTCACAGTGCAAAAATGCAAATATGATATCAAATGAAAAATGCGAAATAGGCTTTTGTTCTGTAGTCTGCTCTAAGCAGCATTCAAAAAAATGCAATCACTCACCGCAAAGGTGACAGATTATCAAACAGAGGACATAATATGATCATCATGCTCATAATACTCATCACGACATGCATATCGTTAAGTGTACATTTGGTAGGCACAAAAAACAAACTAGCGAAAATGATCATATTAAGCAAAGTGATGAGCACTACGACGACGGGGTCGACAAACAGAGAGACGGATCAGAAGAAAAAAGTAAAATTAATGTTTAGTTAATTAAATAAATGTTGAAACGTTTTAAACAGGATACTCACATTCTCTCAAACTACAACACTGCAATAATAATGTATTTTAATTGTTCAACTTTTAAAATGACTCCGTGTCTGTCTCCGAGCACAAAAACCATCTCCTTTTCTTTCTTGCTAATTAATATTTTTTCCTTTTCCCTGCAACAACAGCCCCAGTCACAATTTCCTACCAGCCCCTTCTAGATTAACAACTGGTATAGCTAGCCCTCTTTGCATATTATTATTAAGCATAATGAGATTTGAGTACAGGTAATATTAGACGCGAGAGTAAGTAGGTATATCAAAATAATTACTGTTAAACGGCTAATTGTTCACCTTTTGTAAAATACCTTATATGCGTGTTTGCTCAAGAACTGAGGATGACATCAGTTTACTATAATTTTTGTTGCGCTTGATTAGCAAATTTATTGGAGAAATTTTTGCCATTTCATCCCTAGTGACCTATTCCCCTAGTATTATAAAGCAAACACATGTATATATTCAAGCACGGCATCTTTTTTTGTTTAATTTTTCTGGTTGTCGAGACAAGTTACAAATGGAAAAAGAGAGGCTTGTTTACTTTTTTGTGAAGTGAGCACAAAAAACGGTTTTTCTTTATTTTATAGCAGTTTTCAATTTTGTTTATCTTTTTTCGTAAAGAGGAAGCCCCGTGTGACAGCAAAACAATGTCAACTACAACATAAATTAGTCTTCTTCATCGTCTTTTTTTCTTCTTCTTTTTTATTTTTGCAAGAAAATTTATAAGTGATTCTTTATTTTTGCTTCTAACTAACTCGGTTGGAAATTTGATATCCCACATTTCACACCTTGTCTACTTTACTACAAAACTTTATTACAATAATTTATTTTTTTCATGCTTTATCAGCAACAACCATAAAACTTTATTGTGTTGCTCGTTTAATAAAATAATTTATTAGCTGGCCCATAGTCAATCATTTTGCAAAGAAAAATTTTCACTTTGGCACGCAACTTTTTTTTCAATCAAAATACGCAAATTGTGTAAAAACTCAAAAGTAATAAAAAATCATTTAGTATTTATTGTCATCTTATCTCTCGCTCTTTTTAGAGCCCGCAATAATAGAAGCAGCGCGGTCATTTGTTTGTGTTTGTCGAAATGTATCAAAGGAATGTCTTTGATTGTGACAACATTACTCATTAAACAACAAAAGTTTCACTTTACGTTGCATTACACACTACTCTACAAACTCGTCAAAGAGTCATTTTAATTAACCGTTTTACATAAGTAATGAGTTGTTGGTATGTTACTATAACAGTAAAATAAATTACCTTACAAGCACACAAATTAGAAGGCTTTTGCTTTTATGTCGAAAAATTCATTGATTCAACTGTAATATTTATATTATTGCATTTCAACTTCAAATTAATGGCTCTCTTTTTCAGAGTGTTTGATGAAGAGCAAGACGGAAGAATTCAATTGAAAAGTACTTTTTTGATTGATCATGCTTTTATAGAGATGCAATTCCCTTTTAACAGCACATATAATCAAGCTTGTAAACGTTTACTACAAGATGGTGAAACAAATTACTCGGTGGCTTTTTTTCTTGTTATCGTAAAACATGAAATAAAAAAATGTGTGTGTGTATATGCGTTTATTATATGAAAAAAACCGGTGATGTTTTTGTCTGAACAAAATAAATGAACATACCATCCCAGTCAACAGTTATAATATGGCTATATATTTTTTCTGAAAAAGTCACCTGCAGTGAGGCAAGTCAAACTGTTAAAATATATTACGAGCCAAGGTATTTGTTATGTTTTTTTACCCATCTTGTGGCACAATATTGTAACATAATGTTATCAAAAAATGATAATGCTTTTTAAAATATTTTAAAATATTATTAACCATATATTCAAATCAGAGATGGTTCATCAGAATAAAGCACGACACACATCCTGTTTGCTTCACATTCGGTTCCGTATCAATCACAGATGTGCATATTTTAGTCAATAGACTCAATTCAAAAAATGGACTTGTTTCCTTATCGGCCATTTTTATTATTCGATTTAGAAAAATGGCAAGTTCACCATAAGTCAAAAATTAAGTCGTGTCATTCCTCTTTGTCCCTTGAACAAGGTTAGAGATGATGCATATTGCTCTCAAAACCTAGTACCTATATACACCCTTGCTGTTTTGCAGACAAAAAATGTAGGATTTAGCAAAAATATACACAAATACATATTTTTATTGAATTGATTTACGATGAAAAGTTGAAAGGAATATACAATAAAAATTGTCTGTGGAAGGAATATAAAAAATATCTTGTTATTCTGATGAAGAACAACGGTAACGACAGAGGAGTAAAGCTTTTATTACAAACTGTGTACCCGCTGCTGCTGCTGCTCTAAACTCTTTTGAATAGTTTTACAATGAATTTTGTTTAAAGAGGTGGAGAGTAGAGCACCACAGTACACAACAAGAGCGGTTTGCAGTTTTTTCTACGTACTGTACACAAGTACATAAAAATATCGTCAGAAATTACAATATTTTTTTATGATTTTTTATTTTTTTTTTGCTGAAAGGAGCCTTATTTTTTCTAAACTGTTAAGTAAGCTCATTTATTTACACCTTCTTTTTTCAACGTCGGAATGAATAGCCATAAAAATAACTGATTTCACAACAAGTACCATGTACCACACCAGCACCATCATCAACACCACAACCACTTTTTCATATTTTTTATGAAAAAAATCAATATTGTCTCCTTCTGGCATGGTTTCTGCTGTCGTTAGTCATTATTATTGAGATGACTTGTGAAAAAGAAATTGTGAAAAGGAATGTATTACAGAAAAAAATAATCAGTCAGTGAGTGCTAGGCAATATTCAAAGTTAGTCAAGGATGATGGTTGTGATGACGACTGCAACGACACTCAATAACGATTTTTGAAGTTAGTTAGTCATGAGGGGATAATGAGGTTGATCTTAAATCACCTTTGATTTGTCATAATTTATCATCGCCATTTATTACTACCACTTCTTCTTCTTTAGCAACAAAACAAACTTGAAAGAAAAAATGTATACTACTCCCTTTCAAGTGTTTGTAGTAAAAACTCTAACTAAGGAATACACGCTATCATCTTTTACAGAGTGTTCAAACGAAATATTTAAAAAAGGAGAGGAATGCATAGAGAGACCATGTAGCTCGCAGAGGAATGAGGAGAGGAGGAAGGCGAAAAAGGGAATTAAAGGGAAAAAGGGAGTAGTTGACTTTCATGACGTTGTTATTATTATTATGACTATTATTATTATATATTTTATTTCATATAGTTTTTCTGTGTAAACTCTGCAAAAAAATCAACAACTGAAATAATCAATTTTTATTTCTTGTTTGTATTTTGTTTAATTTGCATTTTGCACATGCCGTAGTCTGTAGTCAGCACATCATCATCACCCACTACATTTCATTTTTTATGATATATATTTATTTTCCCTTTGATGTCATGTGAGCTGTTGTGGGCTATTGACTAAATTTTGCATATTTCCACGTGGTCATAGGTAATCATCTTTTTGGCTTACTCTTGCTTGCTCTAATCACCACAGCCAAATAGTAAGTGTGTCATTTGAATTTTTATTGGGATTATTACACCTTGTTCAACTCAACTCATGTGTTTGATATTTTAGCAGTAGTAGTGAGCATGTGTTTAGCAAAAAGTATTGCATGTAAAACTAGGAATGTTACACTGACAGCAACTAAAGAAGAGTACACAGAGAACACACAATTTTTTTCGTAAAAATTCATCTCGATCCACTTCATTATCGCAAGAGCAAGAAAAAATGACATGACACACCACCAACACCACTACCAGCACCACTTGACTTGACTTCACCTGACTTCTTTGAACCACTTGCCACTTGACTGCGTTACATATCCTCAAGCCAATCAATATGTTCCGCAAGTTAATCATTATCAACAAGATCATTCACATCATAGTGGAGAAACTGTATCAGAATTTAATAGAAAAAAATCACTTTGACAAGTTTTCCACACCGTAACGACTGCATTAAATGCGCGTACAATCCTCGGCAGTTTGCTTTTAATCAACAAGAAGGAGAGAGAGAGACAAGAAAAGTTAAGTAAAAAGTATGATAATCATTAAGAGTCGCATTATCTGTTGCCATAATGCCTGAAGGGTGACGATTACTTCTTTTCCTTCTTGATGATCGTCATCATCCCCATCACCATATCATATTTTTACGATGAGTAAATTAAATGAAAAAAGGGTTCGGGCTTCTCTATATACCTGTGTGTTTCTTTCCTGTTGCCAAAATTTATTATTATTGCTCCGCAGAAAATCTCTTCTTCTTCTAACAAAGTTCTTAAAGGACCATTCCTTTTAAAACTTATTATTGCTGTTATTATTATTTAGGCATTTATTTATTAATGGTAGCGGTGGCGCACAAGCGACGGAATATCATCATCAGCGCAAAAACAAAAAAGAAGCTTGTTTAAACTAAAATGAATGGAGATTGTTACAAGTTTCGACCGATGTATTTTGAATTTTCAACAAGCCGTACAATGTGGCAGCACCACTTTGTTTCAATTACAGTTAGAATAGACATGATGACGAGTTACTGGCTTGTTGTTTGTGCCTATGTGCTATGTGCAGAGTGTGTGCCTAGCTCACTGACTGGGTTTTGCCTGCTTGCCTTTACTCACACTTGCACGTCATCATTATCATCAGCGTATATCCTCATGATAATCATCATCAGCTTCATTCAAGTGCATATAGACAAGCGATTATAGAGTAGTAAAATGAAATAGTAAAATGTTAATAAAAATGAATGACAACACCGTAAATCCCATCCTCTTCATCAAAGTCATCATGATCATCAGTAATGGTAAATAGCAAAGTGGAATTAAATATGCTTTCCCTTTTCCCAACAAGCAGTAACAATGCAATTTTCCATCCCTATTTTATTTTAATTTTTCAATTAGCATACCACCACCACTACAACTTACTTAACTAACTACTATATAATATACTATTGCAAAAGTGGTGGTGATCCACCGGTCAGTAAAAAATCTCATCAACAGCATCAGCACGTCGTATCTTTTGAGTTTTTTTTTCTTCTTTTTGGTCTGGCTAACTTTATCATCGTCAATTTTATACTTATCACTATATCGCATGCATGTACTTTTACACTGATGGCAATCTTTTCATGATGCGACGACGATGACGCTGCTCATGAGATGACACTCAGTTAACACTATTTCGCTGTGGATGATATAAAAGGGTGAAAGGGGGAGCCGTAGAAAGAGAGATGAGATGACAGACGTGACGTGATAAACTGCAGACATAACTGGCAAATGGCAATAAAAAAAAAGTTCTTCCTTTTTACTCGTATATTTATCGCCGTGTCACCATTCTTCATTATTCACATATAGACTTTTGCATTCGTTCCTTTTTTATTTTGGAAATCATCTTCCCTCTCGATCCTGCCACTTGAGTTGCTACTGTGTTTGTGTAGTAGGTACAGAGCAACACACAGTAAGCCCAAAGAAACGATCAATCTGACGGAAGAAGAGGATGAGAGGCTGATGGTGAGAGATGAGAGTTTGTGTGCATGTTTGGCCAAGTGACTGACCAGCAAGAGAGAAGAATATTAGCCCAGTAAAAATTTATTCACCGTTAGTCCAAAGGGACATTCATCGGACAGGCTGAAAAACTGGCTAATTATTTATTGGTTATAGGCATCAGCAACACAGCAGCTCCCCTGCACATCTTATCATTGCACAATGGCAAATATATAAGTAGGCGCCTTTGTGCTCGAAAAGAAGCGTTATCGACCAAAATGGCCTTCTCATCGTGATCCGAGTCATCTTCCTTTTGCAGAAAGAACACAAGAGAGGAGATGGGATGATGGTAGCCCGAAGCTTTAAAACAAAAGGGGATCCTCTTTTTAAAATGCAACGTGAGAGGATGGCGATGAGCTGAAAACAATTAAGTCTCTTATTCATTTCCCTTTTATGTCAGCCTTTTAAAAATAATAGGTAATACTTAAAGGTACATTATTACGAAGTGGCGGAACGCAAAAAAAGTGTACTATTTGATGAGCACTGTGTACACAGAGTCAGTAATGGGTGGACAAAGTGTACTTGAGTTGGGATTAATATATAGGTATTGTGGTGTTTGCAAGAGGAGAAGGTAGACACAGAATGTAAAGTCAACTTAATGACTTTTTTCCCTCTTCATCTTGTTCGGCTTTGCAAGCTCACTTGCCTAGAGCTACGTAACCCGCTTCTTCTTCTTCTTCTCGACTTTTTTTTATAAGCTCCTCGAACAAATCAGCCAGAAAACGTATTTAAAGTCAGTTTCGTCGTCATCATCATCAACGTTCTGATCATCAAGGAAGCGTACCAAGTCCAAAGAGGATGATTCACGCTTGATAATGATAATATAATACTTTTGTAGATTACAATTGCTGCTGCCGTGCTAGTGGCTATGTGTGGTGGTGGTTGTGATGGTGAGAAAGTCAACAATTAACAATGGTGTTGCGTAATCACTACTGCTGCTTTTACACACTGTGTACATTATCGTTTTTGATGCACACCACCACTCCATGATGCTACAGCTAGTGTGTTGTTGTTGTATATGTTACACCAACCGATTACAATTTTATCGGGAGGATGATCATCACCAGCAAGAAAAGCGAAAAAGGAGATGGAAGGATTGACCACCAACCGTTCATATTCTGGTGTCATCTTTTAGTAATTAAATTGATTTATTGTGGGCACAATGATGTTCTACCTGTCTCTCTCCCCATCACCATTATTATGATTATCAACAACGGTGGACTATGGCAAACATTACATGTCCAGTCGGACAGCAGAATAATAAAGGGATTTCGTTGTTGAGCAAAAAAAAGCAGCTTATATTCAAGTTTTTTTTTGCAATGATGAACATTTTCTGCTGAAACCAAAATTTTTGGTAGTTTGCAAGGACGAAAATGCACTGACTGGGCAAATAATAAAAATAATCCTTTCTCAAAAAATGCAAATCCTTTTGCTACTTCCTCAATACCAAAACGAATTTGAGGTGAGGACAATTAGTCACCAAAATGAAATGATAATAATATACCTCATAATTTTCATTGAGAACTTGAAGAATTTCATTAAAGGTTATGCAATTTTTGTGTCATTTTGCCCCTTGTTGGCAAACAACCGAGTATAGCTTCCAGGAATGGAGTTGGTGATAACCATTAAAAGTTGCAAGCAGCAGCCATACAGAGAATATAGCAAAATCATGACACACTTCACCAGAAGAGCTTCTCTCTCGAAGGATTTTACATTTTCCAAAAACGAAATAATCTCATACTACTATGCTAGCAAATATCACTACTACTGAGCAACGCACCAAGGAAAATGAAGACCCTGCCGTGAAGCTCCACGAGACTTTTGGGAGCACTAATTACCCTTAATACAATTAATAAAGTCTGAAAAACGAGCTATAGCGAAAGGGAATGAGTGAGGATTAACACACGAACAAGGGAAATAACTGCAGCAAGTGAAACCGTTCATGTTCTCATCATAATTCTCCAGGTGAAGGGAAAAAAGAAACAGAAGAATAAAAAAGCTATACACTGACTGGTTTATATAATAACCCGTGTAGAACCGCTGCTGCTGCTATTGCTACTGCTCTTAACTACGAAGTGAGTGACTAGAGACTAATTAACAACACAACAAAAGCCAAACAGAGAGAGAGAAAAGAGAGAAACGAGTTGTATTCCGGATTAAGCGAGGCGAAAAAGCCTTATTGAATTGGAACACGCTAATAATGAAATCATAATAGTAAGGCATACCAATAAATATGAAAAAAGTCAGCATAAAAATATTTCTCAAACAATAGCAGTAATAATCACACAGTGTCTTTCATTATTAAGAAGACCACAATTTACTGTTGGCATGCATAAATAAGTAAAAACTGGTGGCGGCGGCTTCTCTTGTTGGATTGCTTACTAGTTTATATAACAAAATAGTAATAACTTTGTATATAAAGCCAAAAAGGATATAGAAAAGAAAAAAAACAGGATGATGACGATGTAAATACTATACACAATATACATAATATTACGAACGTGTTGTATTTATTGAGCTTCACTAGAGTTCAGCTTGACTGACTGACTGACGTTCGTTTGTTCACTGCTTCTTGGCTTGTGCTGTTTTCATGGAGGAAAATGAGTAAAAACTCAACCTTTTTATACTGCTCTTCGTCTTGAATACAAAAGGCAAACAAGAGGAATATGGAGAGAATGATGAACCTGCCATATTTATTTCATCCATCTGCTGCTGGTACTAGTACGCGGCTCTCCATTCCATGACTTTCTTCACTGGTGGTTCTGTCTTGTTGAACACGTGAAAAAGAAGAAGACTTGTGGTGCATGGAGATGAGGAAGAAGGCAAAATGTAATTTAATTAATTACCTAATTAATTAGGATGAGCTTGCTTTTGCTTTTCCTTTCTGTGCTGCAAACACACACACGGCTAAATACATAACTTGGAGGAAGACATACAAGCCATAATGTACACACATACTGTGCACTACACTACTCACACACACGAAAGCTGACATTCAAGGGTAAACACTTTTAATGTGATTACCTTGCTTTCTTCCTGTGCACGTTGTTGGTTTTAAATGGTAGTAATAATAATGGAGATTCTTCGCGTCGTGATGATTCATGAGTCATGATGATGATGAGCAGAAAATGTGAAATGGCATAAAAGAACTGAGAGTTGAAAAAATACTTGGCAAAAATGTTAAAGATTAAGACACAGGATGTGGACTACCACTACTCATATGAAGAGAGAGAGTGTGTGATAGCAAGATAGTAGAATTGTTTCATTTTATATCACTACGTAATTATAAAAATCTGCTGCAGTTTTTTGGGTACAGGACGTACAACAGTAAATAGAACATTTAAAACGTTTTAAGTATTTGTTGTTTTTATTTCTAGGCAGGAGACGAAATGAAAAACAGAGTGGTACACATACAATGTACAATATTACACTTCAGGATGATGACTTCCAAAATGACTGTGCTGCTGTTGCTACTTCTTTTAGTTTTACCACAAGTAATAGTAAATACCTATATACATTTTTTCTCTGTCTCTCCGTTTTTCCATCTGCATGCTCACTCAACCATTCATTCATTTCATTTCTCTGTCTGTCTGATGGATGATGATTACTTGTAAACTCTTGAGTTGGAATTGCGACACGAAAATAAAAGGCTAACTTGAGGCAAGACACTAACAATTTTTTTGTTTAAAAACTACCTGACTCACTGATTCCGCGTCCGTCGTCATTATCACCAGACTTGTTTTTTGTCCCATTCAAATTATTACACTTTAAAGACTTACCACCTGCAGATGCAGATCATCGTTCGCTGCTCTGGTAGGATTTTCCAAGAAATTTTTAAACAAAAAAATCTCCTTCTTAGTCCAATCTACTTCCTTCTCTCTCACGCTACTCTATAGTCTATAGGCTGCTGGCATTTTCCGTTTTTAATTGAAGACCAAGCAGAAAAAGTATGAGAATGCTTAATTGATTAAAATGAGAAATAGAATTAATTGCTGAATCATTTGGGAGCCATACATCACCAGGAGGAAACCATCAAACATTTCAATTTCATTCATCGGGGATCAGAACAACTCTGAACAGAGTGCAGTTCTCGGAATACTTGCCGAATTTCGTGATTTTCAACAACACACCGTTAAATAGATAAAAAATTGAATAAAAGAATATAAAGTTTGGATGTGCTTGTGCCTTTCCGTACTTCCTTTTATATAATGTATTTAAAATTACCAAATAAAACAAGAGGAGTCATTCATTAAAATAGCATAGAGCAATAACCATTCCAAGCATATTTTCTCACTGCGAGACCACTGTGTAAACTCGGCATGCTTATCGTTATGTTAGCATAAAAAATAAAATAACTAAACAAAACGACCACCAAACACCAAAAGTCAACATTTCAACTAGGCGCTGACTGGCTGTGTGTCTGTTGGTGCTGCTGTTGCCAGTGCAGTACAAGCTTTATATACTTTTTCTACTTATTATGACTTATTATTATTATTATTGTCATTATCATTATGACTTAACTTTTTTTCGTTGGGTGTTGTCAGAGTCAACAAGATGCAGTTCCACTGTATACACGCCACAGTAGTTGTGTAAATATGAGTGCCATAAAAATGTAAGATAAAAAACTAACATAAACGCATACAAAGTCATATTCAAACAAAGTTACACATTTTTTGTCAAGTAGTAGAAGGATATGACCTGGTCACCGAAATGTCTTACTTTGGCTGGTTATTAAAAAATATTTTGTATAAATTGATTTAACATGGGCGTACTGACTCCATATTGTAATATTGTTATTTCATAATGTGTAGTATGTATAACTGTATTTATAAGAGTAAAAAGACTACAAACAAATATTATTTTTGTAATCAGGAAAAAATGTGAGTCAGAAGAAAGTAAAGCAAATAGGAAATGGGAAAAAATATCTTTTAAACACTTACATTGGGTTTGAAGTGTTCCAATGAACATTGTAGACTTTACTGGAACAGCACACGGAACACATGAGAATAAGCGTCTGAGCTAAAATCACAGAGGCGAGATTGAATCCAAACACGGATTTGGACGAGTTTGCGCACGATTTGGATTTTGAGTACAAAGCGCTCCTACTACTATTATTACTACTACTACGCATTTGACGACGAATGCTCTTACCAGACTTTACACTACTGCTATTAATACTACTACCACTACTGTAATTGCTGTTGTGGCTGCTGCTTGTGACATTATCGGGGCGACTATCCACAACTTTTCTACTATGGCGACTATTTTTGCGAGAATCAAACTTTTCACTGCGCTGATGCTCTTTCTCTTCTGAACTTTGTGACAATGCAGCTGAAGAAAGTGGTAGAACTGAAGAAACAGCGTTTGCACTGTTTCCCTCCATTCCTCTGACTCCTCCGTGGAGGGAATTCTGTTGGGGATCCATTTTCGTCACAGACTCAGCAGACTGTCGTCTACTGCTGGCCGTGATTGTCCTGCGCCGCCAGTGACCAAACATTTCTGACATCATGTCACCCATATTGCTTGCCAATTGCATTATAATAAAGCAAAATATTATCAAAAAGCCTTTCTCTACCAAAAAAAGCTAAATAAAATTGCTTCTCTAAAATCTTTTGTAACTTGATTCAGTATTCGTTTTCACCATTCAAAGTTCATCATAATATCAAATTTCCTTCACAAGAAGAACACGCATCATGGCAAAACTTACAAATGAGCATTGAGTTGACACCCTGACACTTGACATAATCTCAACCTGTCATCTTTTCTTGCTAATAATTCTCAACAGCAGTAAAAAAAGCAAGCAGCCCAGCAATAAAAATTATTTTTCCTTTTCTTTTTTCTATTTTTTTCTGTTATGAAAATCTATGATTATTATTGTTTGACATAAGCTGTCATCATCACTTTTTTATTCTATGAAAAATAGAAGAACTGAGACACATTATCACACTAAGCAATCATCAACAACTTTTTTCCCTCTGGAAGTATAAAAAACGAGAGACAAGTATAAAACTCAACTTGATTCACTTTCTTGTTTCTCTACAATGCAATAATAATATCATGTGAAATGCATGCGCACACAAATGCAGATATATTTGTTAGATATCTCCTCTTTTGGCAGAAAGTTCCAACTGAAGGAACGTGAAGCAGGAAAAAAAAGAATAATATTATGAAAAAGTGGAAAATTGTCTGTTTTCGTTGGCTTTAGTAGTAACACTGATCAAATAGCCGCGTACAACAAACAGCAAACAAGATAGGTAATCTACTTGAAATGGGAAATAAAAAAAACTCTTTTGCTCTGGTTCTACTACTGGTCTATTATATCAGGCTGCTGCCAAACTGGACATGTCACTTGTTGCTTCCTTCTTCACTTCAGCACACACTGCGTCACGTACTCAGGTCTACTATTGTGCAATTTTTCTCTTTCTGTTTTGTTTACATTTTTTGTGCTGCTAAAAGCTTTATAGGTAGTAAGTAAAGAGCTGAGAGTGATGATGCTCCAGAGTTCGTTTCCAGATCACGTAGTCGCGTTGTTAGCTTTATTTTACTGACTACCAAACAACAACAATGAAGAGCAATGATGTTATATAAAACCTCTGCGCTGCGAAACTGAAACTTTCTTTTATATTTATGTTTTCAATTTTCAAATCCCAAATTGGTCTAAGGTCACTGAATCATGTTCACGTGGAATGAGCGCATCCTGTCACCATTCCTATTATTGCTGCAGAGTGATGATGATCTGGGCGACAAATGAACTGACCATCCGACTCCATTTCAATTTCCAACGACAAACGAGCAACGTGACATGCACCAAAAACGACAAAAAATGTGGAAAATTGATATCTCCTTTTTTGTGGGTGCACGTTTACACTCTCCGAGACAAATGTTATGACTGGACTTTTTGTGTGGACTTTACCAAGCTAACAAATATTATGACCACGTTCTCTCTCTCTGTAAATTAATGATGACTGGTAGTTTATTGTCCAGGTAATTTGATACTGTATTTTTCTCGGGAGACTTTTGTGCATATAGCAGCAGGACTGGGTAAACATTGATCAGGTAAAAAAAGGTATAATATTAAGTGAGGATGAAACCAAAGACTGGCGAGCCTGATAATAATCCACGATCAAAACTTATAGTCACATAACAAAAGTGAGCTTTATAGCCTCTTCTTTACTAGTTTTGGGCTAAGCTTTTTTTCCTAAAGGAGCACATGGAACAAGTTGGTTTAACCAGCAATGACAGCTCTACCAGTCTGATGCTCACATAAAAATTGTTTTTTCATGTTGATATTGTCGTAATATATCCTACACTTTATTATTATGAACAACACAAGAACATAATAATAAGTGGTGGGTAAACATCATATCGTCATCGTCCACTACTTGGTCTATCCATCCTGCTAGAAAAATAGCAGCAATCACAGTAGATATAATATCTGAAGATATCTCGTTCTGTCTACTTTTCTGGATAAAATTTTTCTGACATAAAGTCATAAAAATGGCAAGTTGACTTGTTCATTTTTGTCTTGTGACAGAAAATGGTCTTGTCACCAGAACAAAAAAAAATTGTATATAATATCCAGTCCGTCCATGCAACTAAACCACTTTTGCTCTTTTCGACATTCACAAAATTACTTGTACCAAGTTTACTAATTTATGCCGATTTTTCATGACATACTCAGAAATAGCCTAATGTTAGCACTATTTTCTAAAGGAAAACGTGCACACATGCAAACTAACGCGTTTATCTAAAGTAACAAAGGACCAACCCAAACAGCTATAATGTTCACTTTGTGTTCATAGTCCATACTCCATAGTAATAACCAGTGGAATTTAAGAGAATTCAATATGCTGCAGCTTGTTTTCTTCCAATCTCCGTGATAGGTTTTACGTGTAAAATACCACGAGCACGGTTCTCATTATCATTATCCCAAGCTCAGGCTTTGTGTCGCCAGTCACTTTACAAGTTTTTACAAAATATTGAATGTTTCCCTTTTTCATGAAGCACATATGCGCTCAAGTTCTTCTTCCAAGAAGTGCTAGAAGCTTGGATAATAATAATAATATGTCTTTTCACAACTCAAGTAGCATTCATGGATAAACGGGCAACAATGCAAAATGGTAATAATAATGCTGCCAACAATCATAACAATTCCAGTGTTGTGGAAATATAATTTCAGTCTATAAGCTGTGCAGTTCACATAGACCAGCAAAAAGCAACAGAAGGACAAGGCACTTCCTTCCCTTTTACTGGATTGTAATGGCAACGCATCTCACAAAAGCTTTTATTTCTCAAGAGTGTTATTGTGATATGCTACTTCGGCAAAATGGAAATTCTCAAGAAAAAGTTTTCAATTCACCGCAAAGGATTTTGTGTATTATATTATTTATCATCAGGTTTCAAAGAGATGACAATGAAATGGCATGGAAGAATAAGTAGTCCCAATGGATGAATACCGGAATATCCTTCATTCAGGTTTTAGGCAAGGTGAGAAAATGAAATGTCTCCAAGAAACAAACTATAGACGCAATAAGGAACACAGGGGATTATGTAGCGGTATGCTAATGTCTTCACACACACTTATTACCAAGTTCCTTCGGATTAGCCCCAAAATAGCCACTAATCTCGGGAAGCAAATCAAACACCGCAAAATCAATCCAACGAGACACTATGAATGTGTGTATTATGCACTTTGTTGGTTTTATTGGTTCACTTGACCATTCCGGCCAAAACTCACGTCAAAAATATTCCTATATGCAAACTCCACTCTAGAACGTTTGGAGTAGAGAGAAGCCCTCAAGAAACGTCAACAATAACAAAAAACGACACACGGACCGTCCGCAAACGGCGACAGAGTATACGCACACATGTGTATCCGTGTGAGAGCCTACAGAACAACTAAACTCAAAGCCTTAAAGTTTAGAGTAACTTTTTTCATCATGATGAGATGAGGGATTCAAGAATGAATATTGTTGCCTGCTTGTATGTGTGCATGTCTATGTGTGAGAAGATTAGCCCATAAGAGAGGTGCATGCAGTTTGTGCAGTACATACATATCTACCTATATTTTACATTATTATGTGCATACCTCTGGTGCTTTAGTACTCCACAATAATAAGCCATGAGTGAGTAAAGAGATGAGCAGTGTGGTACGCATAACACACATAAATGCCAGTTTGAAAAAGGTAAAAAGGAAAAAATGGATAGGATTTTAGAAGACGTATCATCATAGAGACAGAGGGATAGAATAGAAAAGAAGCTAGCTCACAATTGTAAGCATTCAACAGGCCTCTGCCTGTAGGCATCTTGTTCTTCTTCTTCTTTCGATTCTCTTGATGTTGCTGCTGCCGTTTTGTGATGTTGTTGGTGCTCTTGCCTTATTTTTTCCAATGCACTTCACAGGCCACAGCACCAATATATTCTGATGCAGCTCTGCCAGTGTGTAAAAAATTGTTTAAGTAAACTTGATCATGTTGTTATTTTATGGAGGTATGCATCCCTCCCTGTATACAGTACATGTGTTTTCATTTGAAGCAAGCATGTTGTTGTTCATTGCGTCAAAGCATGCAAAGCTTTTCTTGGTGTATTTTTACAGAGATTCAGTTGACTTGTTGAAGAAGGTGATGCACCGTGCATAATATGGAACAAGTAAAAACCTGAAAGAAAAGACGTCTCCGACTTTTTCTCGTCGTGAAATGTACATCACTGCCAAAAACACAACAAGTTTAAAGGAGCAAGAAAGAAAATGTTTGTTCGTGGAATAAAATGACGGACAGGCAAAGATAGAAAGATATTTTTTATAGAAATCTTGTATTCCTTTGGCTATTTTCATTATTAAGCTAAAAATTAATATACAAGGTGGAAAGATGATAAAAGCATAATGTTTCGTTGGTGTATTTCACCGCACTGCGACAGACAAGGATGACGAAGATGATTGACAATTATATTGGAAGCTGTGTTATATAAGCAGCTGGAAAAGACATTTTTAATTCTTTGGCAGCAGCATCATGTTTCTTTGCTCTTTTTACAAAGGGCAAATCTAATCCAGAAAAGAAAATGAGTGAAAAAGACGTCGGAAAAGAAGCTTTGGTGGAGTTTTCTGTTGTAATAGCATGTATTAAATGTATAAGCATATCTAAAGTGCACCCACTTGCATGCAATAAGGGAATACGGTGATGGCATGGACATTAGAGTTTATACATTTTTTTCATTACTTTCATTCTCTGTACCAGCTCATTCTCGGAGCTTGCTATTAGCATTGTTGTTGCTGTTGTTATTATTGTTATTACAGGAAGCCTGAAAAATACACGGAGAGAAGGATGGAAAAGAATGCATGTAGGTATACTCATGTTTGTGGCGTTGTTTGGTGGTGTAGCCCGGTTTTCGTTTGGGATTTTTGGGGCCTCTTCTTCCCATGCAGTAGGGAGATAAGGTACAAAACAACGTTATAAAAAGAAAAGAATCAAGGAATGCAATGCACACAAGCAAGCCGTGTTGCTTGACTGTTCCTTCGCGTCCAACAATGCACCAACAACGCCACCGCGTTATGCTATATAGAATGCATCCATGCAATCCATGCATGTTGCATATGCAGGCTCAATGAGTGCAACAATGCAGCGAAAAAAAAAACTTCACGTCCACTTCACTATCAAGATAGCATGGTCATGCGAGAAGGAGGAGGAGGACAGAAAATAAAGGTTTTCACAATAATACACCTATAAGCATGACATGGCCATTCTTTGTAAAATAATATGTACATTTTTTCGGGTCTCTTGGGATTTGAAGTGGGTATGGATTCTAAGGTAACAATAAGTACGTTTTACGGACAAGAATGCTCAACAAAAATGTCTCAAGTGGGAAGGATAATGCACAGCAGAAAAATCTGTCATTTTATTGAAAAAAGGTACAAAACTTTAGCGCTACTTACAACAACAGTAGTGCATTGCACTGGGTACTTTTAAGCTAAGGTACAGGAAATGGGTACAAAAATAAATCCAGGGAATTTTTACTCATGCTCTTGTTTGTTGTTCACTGCTACCCACACCACCTAAAGTTTACAGTCTGAAATTATTAATATGACTTAAATTGTGCCATTGGCTTCATTAAGGTTTACCGGGAAACAATTATCCTGTTGAGCAAAGGTAATAATCAAGCATTCCATTTTCATTATTACTTGTTTTGAAAATATTGGAATGATGCGCAAAGGATTACCGATTCTCTTTGCAACAAGGCAAAAGTACTGACAATGTTGGTATTCGTGTAGGTACATGCATTGACCATGTAACTGCATGCTTGCATCTTGCTTCACACACCAGAAAACAAGCCCCATAGTTTGGCTCTGTCCCTCTATCTCATCACCGTCATCCTCTCATCATCAGGAAAAAAGATATATAAATAACCTGTATTTATTGCATGTAGCCGTTCTTATAATTTTTATGTCCAAGTCAAACAGAAACTACATCAAAGCAAGCAAGTTCATATTAAAAAACCGTACTCCCCTCTACTGCTGCTGTTGCTTCTCTTGTTCTCTCTCTTTTCTAGTCCATTATAAAAATAACCCGTACACAACAATATCGTGAACACAAGTCGCAATAAGTAAAGTGAAGCAAAAGAGGAAAATAAAGTTAAGGAAAAAAACTGAGAAGTGGAGTTGTTGAAACTTCTTCGTTTCTTCTTATTCTCTTTTCTGACTGACTGACTTTTCGCCTGGAGACATTCAAAACTTAGAGACTGTCTGTATGATAGGAGGAGATGACGACGACCGTGATGATGATGATGATGAAATAAAGGTACAAATACAACACACATGCAAGTCCAAGAGTATTATCCTCTCTCTGGCGAGTAAAAAGAAGAGCATTGTCCATCCAACCAGCTATATATCCATCGGATAAAAGGAGAGAGAAAAGAAAGAAAAGAGAATGCATTTTTGTTTGGCTAGTCGTTTGTGTTTGTGCTGCTGTTGCTGTTGTTGATGTACCTTTTCACTTTAATTCTACTTCATCGGTCGCTTGCTGCTGCTGCTACTTCTTACCACCACTCCACTTACTACCTGTTTGCTTAATACTCTGTTAGCCTGTGAAGTAATATTATCAGTTTTCTGACTCTCTGAGAGAGCCAAGATATTGCGGTGCTTGTGGCGAGGCAAGAGTTGAGTTGCTTTTAACAAGAAAAAGGATTTTTCCCTAGATATGTACCCACTCAGTCGCTTTTAAATTACAAGTGGCTTTACAAAACGGACTGCAGTATACAAGTAACGCGCTGCGCTATGTTTTGTAGTGCTAGTCGCATTAAAAGTGAACGAATTGAGGCACTTACTTAAAACTCCTTCTTGCTTACTGGATTATTGTTCAGGTGAAAAATGAGCAGCATGCTTGGTAGAAAATAAACTTGCTGGTATTGATATTATTATGTGTGTAGTGTGAATATATGCTGCACTACACAGAGGAGCAACCTATATTATGTGCCTTTTCCTTGCCTGCCTACCTTCAAACGTTATCATTTCTTAGGCAGACTTCTTGAGAGCTTCTACTACACAGCTCTAGCCTGTTTGATGGTTTTTTAGTAGGAGATGATGAAGGAACGAGGAACGAACGACCAAAAAGAAATGAAACTCCTCTTTTTTTTCTCGTTCTTCTCCTTTTACCTGGAGGCTAGACTGATGATGATGATGATAGTGATTGTTTCTAGTGCTGAAGCTGCTTCAGTTTTTTTTGCCGTGCTGCTTTTCCTTAATGCTTTTGCTCTTGATCGGGAGAAGAATATGTAATAACATTGTCTTGGTTTGTGGCCATATATACTCTCAACAAACCAAGTAAAATACAAGCATGATCGCATTTTCATTGGCATACTACCTTAATCCGCTCTCTGTTGTAGTTTCATTGGCTTCTTTGGTTCGACACATTTCAAACATTTTTTGTGTGCCTTTTTAGATTCCACGATTAAGAAGCATGTGAACGAGGGAAGTGCTCATATAATTTTTGGGTTCTAACAGACCCAGTGCATTGTAATGTGAGTACAAGGGCTACTCAATACACTTAACTGGCCGTAGTGTTGAGGTGCGGAGGACACAGGTTTCTCGAAACAGAAACTCCATCTCCAAAGACTTGTTGGAATTAAAGGAGAATCGCCTTCTTGTTTCAACACAATTTATTTAAAATTGTACAAAACTATCATTATTGTGGTCACCAAGAATTACATCAAAAAGACATTTTTATATTTTGCAGCGCAAACAAATGTGAACATAAAATGTACTGTTTTAATTCAGCTGGGTTTTTATGTTCAAACTTCTTTGGTTTTTGTTTTGCTTATCAGAGAATTTTTTTCACCGAGATCCGCAGCATCTTCTTTAGACATGACACAAACAAACACGTTTTCATATGCTTAAAATCTATATTTTTGGTATTTGCAGTTGTTATGAAATGAAAGCAGACCAAAGCAAGTTATCTTTATGCGTGCCTTGGTCGTACAAGGGGAAAAAGTAACTCGGCAAAAGATAATGTAGCCATCAATTCAACCTTTTTTGCATTTTACATCATGCCAACAAACTTAATCAGCAGACGAACAAACGAAAATAACTTAATCAGCAAACTCCCGGTGCCATTAGCATACAGAAGTAGGCAATTGCTAAATAATATAGTTTTATCTGTTGCCTAGTCCGCATTTTTAGAAAATGGAATTGACAGCGTATATAAAACAACTTGTTGCATAATATCATGACATATCAATCTAAAATGCACATAATATTTTATTCAGACCATAACTTTTATAAATAGGGAATATAAAAATTGTCCGTGCTTTTTATAAATACACACACAGCACACAGTTCTCTGAAAAGGATCCATGTCATTTTATCAGTACCATCATTCCTTAAGCAAACCAACTGGCTCTGATGGTGTTTTACACACACAGCAAAATAAGTAATGTGAGTAAAAGGCAATGCAGAGACTCTTTTTCTGTGAGTGTCGATCAAAACCCAGCCTATCAGAAATATCTTGTTTAGCACTTTATTCACCGCTTTCCTATTAATTATATTGGTTCACATATATGGTGTTATAACATAATATATATGGCAAGTAATTGTTATGTATGAAAACAGTAATTATTGTACTGATTTGGTATAGCACTCGAAATAAAGTTTCAATTTCAATTTCAATTTCACCGCTTTCCTCCTCATCATCACAGCACCAGACTGAAAAAAGTTACATGGTCGAGTTCGTTATGAAATGAAGGAAGACGAGAGAGAAACAACGGCAACACTGATAATGAAACGAAACGACGATTTTTTCTAATGATTTGATGATGACGATGATGATTATGATATACCGTGTAAACCTCAAATTAAGAGAGTGGACGTCCGACCGGCCGACCAAAAGAAAAAAATGCATATAAAGATAAGTCCAAGTGTTTCGTTAAAAAGCCAGCCATCACCATCATCATATCATCAACGTGGTCATCGTATAGGCAATATTTTATCAGTATCGCCATCATCACATAATAATATTAACATGCATTTTTGGTATCCTCCTGTTGATCAATACAGCTGAGGAAAAAGCACCATATTATAGATAGATATGATGCCTCTTCTGCTTCTAGAGTACACGACATTACGCATAAAGTAAGAAAAGCAAATAAGCTGATTATTTTGCGTGAACAAGCGAACGGACGGAGGACGACGGACAGGGTAAGAAAAAGGGAAGAAAGAAGGCAACACGAAAAACACTGGTGGTGAGAGAGAGTGAGCCAGTGCAATCAGCAAAATCATCATTATCATCAGCGAAAACAAGAGAGAAGGGCAGACAAAGTGAATTTAAAACAAGATCCATGGACTGATTTTTTTCCTTCTTCCTTCGTTATATAGTCGACGGTAAAAGGAGCAGAGAAGTGAAGGCATGTTTGTGTTCATGTAACAGGCTCATTTATGTGTTTTGTGTGCATGTACATCCTCGCATTTTTTATTTCCCAGAATGTCTCTATCCATTTCCCAATTGTGCAAACCAGGTGGATTGGATACAGCAATAAAGCAAAAAAAAAAAACTAAAAACACACAACCGAGAAGAAGAATATGTACGAAAGAAAATATTTTTTACACGTCCGTATCAGCCTCGTCATCATCATCACCCCTTTCATCAGAAGGATAAAGTGAAACGGAACAAAACCGAAACAGCCGACATTTGAAGAAAAATCTATATAGCTGCTCGATATAATGTAAAAACTTAAAACAAAGCAAAAAAGAGCACACAGTAGTTGTGATGGTGGTGGTAGAAGTATAAACCACTAAAGTAAAAGGATGATGATGACGATGAAAGGTGTGAATTCGACACTGAATAACTCTTGACATGTTTTTACACCTATTTTTTCTTCTCGAACGAGTCTGTCTAATCACCTAACTAGGTATTTCTCTGCGTGTGTATAGCCTAGAAAGAGAGAACCATAAACTCTTACTCTGAGCATGTATATTTGCTATTAAATTCGTAACAGGAACGATACCAGTGGTATGTTGATGTTTATAAGCTCATGACCATGATTACGATGATGAGTTGCCCATCGTGGCAATAATTTGTGGCTAATCAACTCACAAGAGCACATGAACAGAGTGGAGCAAGTAAGAAATCGAGGAATAGATATATATATTTTTTTGTAAAATCATCGTCAAACACGAAAAGATGCCACGCCACAAGAGCTCTAACAACAACCGCCGCATTCCCTTACATTTTTTTGCAAAAAGAATACCATTCCTATTTTTATACTTTTATAGGATGTGTTTCACTGTGTGAAAAATGCAAGTACATTGTGTAGGTATGTGCTTAGTGTGCTGATATCATTATTACAATGAGAATACTTTTAGCTATTTCTCGACAAGAAAAAAAATCAGAAAAAAACGAGCTTAGGTGATGTTGATAAATTATCATAAATTTTTATCCTGCTGAAATGATATTGATGAGGTGACGGCAAATCACTGTAAGTGAGCCAGGGAATAAAAAATGTATATTTTTTTTCAGGCCTGCCTACAGATAATATTTAGTTATTGCTTTTTTGTATCATTTGATCGTACTTGCTATACAACCAAGTTGGTATTCTTTCAGGCTAATACCTGCTTTTTCTCCTACTTTTTCATCATTTTCTCGTAGATAGAAAAAAACCAGATTTTTTTCTTCAGAAAAGCAATAATTTCTTCGCCTTGTATGTTTTCTGGCAAATTACATTATTATTATTATTAGTTTAGGCGAATATTGTGAAAAAACAACAATGTAGTGTTCACAAAAATCCAAAATAATGCCTGCATATTTTTTTCGTCTGTTGAACACGTTCAGCACATTGAGCATGCAAATTATATGCCATAGAGCTTGTTGGCTCAGGATAGTGATGAGGATGATAGAAGCGACCAACTGACTTAAAGAACTTTAGCTTGTTACTTATATCATCATAAAGAGTCTCGGGTGGAATGATAGCACTGCTCTTTCTTCTTCTCACTCACTCACCACGCCATCAGTATTATTATCATCCTTAAACGCAACAACAGACAGACAACAGCGTCAGCAATCAACACGACTAATTTTTCTGCACAGCAAGAACTGCATATAAAAACAACAAGCCAGAGAGAGAGAGAGCAAAAGACTATCCGAGGAAAAAGATGAAGAAGGAGACAGAAAAGAAAAAAACGTGCCTTTTACGTTTTTCTCCTCGTAAACAAAAATGGTAATTCACTCACGATAAATCTTTTTTGGTGATGATGATCATCATCATGATACCTCAGCCTGCGAGAACTGAGAATCTCTCAGGTGCAAAAAGAAGAAAAACACGATGACCTGATCCATTGCCGATATATTTTGCTGCTAAATTGCAAAAAAATGGAACTTACACTCGCATTATCCCTGTTTGCCCATAAAAAACGCAAAGTAGGAAAAAATATATATGACTGACTGATAATATGGTAGATTATGTTACACGTACACTCTCATAATGTTCTTCTTTCTCTTTGTATGTGCATACAACTCTTCGGAATCTGTACAATTTCTCGCCATGTGGTTCATAGAAAGCAAAACTGCAAATTGCAAAATAGTAAACTGTGAAAGGAATGCATAGATAATGCGAAGGAAAATTTAATTTATTTTTGATGTGAGCCTACCTTCTAACCAGCGCATTATAATAAGACAGAAAAAACAATTCGTTTTTTCTTTCTCTCAATAGTTCTAATACTCCTGTCTGACTGCTGCTGCTGGTGATATAAAAACTATAGACTCTGCAAATAATGAACACACGAGAAAAATTGTGATGCAGCCATGCTAAAGGAGAGGGAGCACAAGAGGACGACAAGAGTCGTGATTTGTTATGTGCATTTTTTACTACATTATTGTTATTATGCATGCATGTATCCATCAAAAGGGGAAAATAGCGTAAAATCAAGTGAGTAAATTGCATTTCATGCTTTTTTCTCTTTACACTCATTCTTCTTCATCATCTTCGTCTCGTCTCTCTCTCGTTTTCTGTGTGATGCTTAAAACGGCGAGTGATTTATGCATGAACAAACTTTATATAATAATATTGTAAGTCTAATGGAATCTGTTTTCTTATTAAATATTACTCCAACACATTAAATTGCGCATATATAGCGCATCATCAGTTTTATGTCTGGGAAAAAGTAAGCTTATAGCCCATATTTCTCCCTTTTATGTGCCGCTTATGCAGAAACAAGGAGATAAAATACACTCATCATCGTCATCCTCCTTTACTCTCCAACAACATCTATAACTGCTTGCTGATGATGAACCTACTTATAATATAGCAATAAATAATGTAATGAATCAAAATTTACTTTTTTTCCTACATGCCCCGTGTGTATGTGTGTGGGGATGATGATACCGCTTCATTGTGAAGATTGACTAATGATGAGGACGATCAAGCGGTGTGATTTTTTTATGGGACGTGAAGTAAAGAAGGGGGTAGAAAAGCTAGTATAATAATATTGCATAGTGTGCGTCTTATTACAACAACGGGCTTTTTTGGTGGTGCTGGCACATATTTACCGGTACAAAATACCCACAGAGCAGAAGATGCAGATATTCAAGTGGTGGTGGGGATGGTGGTACGGTAACTTACATTTTTCCCTTTAATTTATCACTTATCACCACTACCAAACCAAGCAGGACTTCTTGAAAGAAAAAAAGCCAGTCTTTTGCGCTAACAATGCAAATAAAAGCAAATCAATCACGGTCTACCTTCTCTCTTTCTTATCCCCCTAATTTGAATCAATTGATTGATTTTATTTTCGTGATGTAAAGAAAAAAATCCCCTTAATAATATTTTTATTGTCCTGCTTTTTTGTACCCTTGTCTTTTTATATTATATGGCTTTTCTCTGGTAGCTTTTTTAGTAGCACACAACACATTGTTACTGTTTTGGCTTCTTGCTGGATTCCCTCTATTTTATGACAAGTACAAGAGCAAAGTATATAGTAAAATATATATATATATGTTACACACTGAAAAAATGAACTTAAGAGAACCGTGATGCGATGAATTGTAACGGTTATTTAGCTGAATCTTGATCCTCCTGTCATCAATTTTGTAATCGACAGTTTACAACATCACAGCTCAGCAGTAGTAGTGTCATCATCATCATCACATCATCTTCAAACACTGCTCTAATATACCTATCCAAGTTTTATTTTTCAATTGAGAAAAAATTCTTCTCTTTTCTTGCTACCAGCAGCAGGTTGAAAAAGCAGAGCAGAATTTTTGTTCAAATAAAAAATACCACACTTTAAAGCGCATTCTCCTTTCATGCATTCAAATTCTTATTTCGATTTTTCGAATTCTTGGCTAATGCAATGTACCTTTATTAATATCACCTGCCAAGATGAGTAAGAGCGAGAAAAGTGATAGAATGGCCATTTCAACAAACAGAAGAAATAAAATATAAAAAAATGTAGATTATGGTACGCATTTATTAATGATGATGAGTAAGTAGTGTGAAGCACACAGATTTAAGTAGTACTGGGTTAGGTAGGAGCACATTACAATATGTAAATAATATGCAAGTGGTGCGCTTCTTTACTTTCTTCTTTATTAAAAAACACATACGCTGCTCACTTGTGAAGGTGAAGGAAAAATAACATCAACACGACAGCAAACAACGCAGGGTAAAAAAAATACATCTCCATAATAAATTAAGTGTTTATCTCTTTCTGCTTTTTTTTTTCTTTTCTTGTTGTCAGCTCCTGTTAAAAAAGGCGAGAATGAAAATGCCAATGGTTGGTATGCTACCAACAAACAACTGGCAAACACCACTCATTCTCACTCTAGTTGCTTGTTGTTCAAGAGAAAAAAGGAGCCGGTTCACAGTTGGATAATAATAACAATTGCAGACTGCAACAATGTGCATTTTTTTTCTGGTGCAGAAAAGAAAACCATATGAAGTGGTTGAATCCGAATATATTATAGGTATATTATACGTCTGTGTAGTAGCTTATATGCTGAGTAGTAATAATGATAATAAAGTATCTGTGCAATCAGAATGAGAAGGGGAACGTCAATCTGACACCGCTTTAATCAGTAGGCAGTAGTAGGATCTTTGATAATATTTTGCATCACCTTAAATTGTATGTATGGAGGTACTAAAGTGGAATTTAAGTAGCAGGGACGATGATGAGGATTATGTCGATGGATGATGATGGCAATGGCAAATGGTGGTACGGATGATGGAATGCAAAAAAAAAAGATTTTAAATACTCGTTCTTCTCTTTTCTTAATCAATTGCAATAACAATCAAGTTGTAAATAGTGTTAACATCCTTTTCACACATCATCATCGACGTCATCGTCCACACAAAGTGGTAATGCTGACAAGATAGCAGGTATGCATAATTGCAGCAGTAAAAAAGGATTGTAAACAAAAAGGTTAGTAAAAGAGGCAGTCGAGTGGAGACAACCTCAACACTCTACTCAATTGTATATTCTTAAAAGAAGAAAATCAAAGTGTCAGTTGAACAGGTGTACAAAAAGAATCGGTTTTATGAATGTCCGCATGATGCATAGTGTGATTGGACCAGTGCAAAGTGGAAGCCGGGCTAGAAACATGAGTTGCTTAAGTGGATGACGACAAAGGCCTCATCCTCAAACAGGACAGTGACATTGTGAGAAAATGTTCGTGCACTTTTTAGAGTGCTTCTTCATGGAAATGCACTTTTGGGACAATAAAAGTTTAAAGCTCTTAATATTATTGCACTAAGCACACAAACTGGTGCTATTACAACTTTTGCAGCTTTTCCAAATAACTGCTTTCTTTGCGCGCGCAAATTACATGCGCAGAAAATGAAACTGGAAGTAGAGCTGAATGAATGAAAAAATTAAGTGATTAGATGCATGTTTCACTGCTTATAATTTACGCTGATATATTATCATTATTTTCAAATTGTGCAACTGTTTACATAATAGTATATCTCTTGTATCATCTCCACATGCTTTTGCCATTGTAACATTTTGCTATTGTTTTCACTGTCTGTACAGTTTTTCCTCAATGTCTCAGTCCTCTTCCTCATTCTGCTCCTCCTCCAAGCAAAACACACACACACTCGCACAGAAATCAAACCGCTGATAGATAAGCTTGTGTGAAGCAGTTACATCGCTGAGCAAGGAGGAAGAAGAGCGTAGTTACTTTTCTTTTTTGACAGTGATAGCAGAGCTCACCACACCAAACCACCACCACCACAGGCCATATTTATTTTGTTCGATTTTTCATCTCGCATCTTCGTCCTCCTCCTCATCATCAAGAACATCAGTGGAGAAGCTTGTTTGCACAAAAAGAGCCAGGAAAAGAAAACAAAGCAATAGTACAACCGTACAACAACAGTAATAAGGAAAAAAATGCTCTTGAAAGGAATGGAAGAACGGGAGACAAAAACAGAGGCAGAAGAAGCGAGAAGACATTGAAAGAGAGATAATGCAAAGTCCCACAAGTTGTCAGCCCCACTTTAAACTGATGGAAATATATTGCTGTTGTAGGCAATTAATTAAAAGCATCTTTCTTTTCTGCTGCTGTTGCTTTGGATGATGATTCTTTTCTACCACCACTACTACCACCACCGCTGTTGAACCACCTTCTTTTTTCTGCCTCTTCGGTTTTTCACCTTTTTTTCTCCATCTTTTCGTCCTTCTTGTCGTATTGCATTACCAACACAGAGCTTTACACACATATAGGCAGACAAAAGTAGTGGTAGTTTTCAAAGTAACATTGTTTTTTGTAAAGTGAGTGCATATTAATATGTATGGAGTGGCAGTTGCTTTGCTCTCTCTCCATCCTGGCAAAAAACTGGTACTTGCTCTTCTTGAGCCTTTTTGCCTGTTCATTCATCTAAACTAATGCTGCTGTTGAGGGAATACGTGCTCAGGTATTGAATGTCTCTCAAGGAAGCTGGGAGAACAAGACAAGAAAAAATAATGAATGCAAATGTAAAATATAAAAAAGGTTTTCTTTCTTATTCCTCGTCTGGGTCTTGATGATGTTGGTGCTGCTGCTGCTGTATACCTGGCTTGCATTAAAATGTTATTGTTATTATTATTAACATTTATTCCTTTTCTTTTCTCCCGCACTCTTTTAAGCTATTATCCTTATTGCCAAATAAAAGTGCACACGAGAGAACGAGAGAGAGAGAGATGAAGAGGCAAGAAAAACAACTAAAACAAATGAGAAGAGTTGCAAAAATGCAATTTACGAGAGAGAGAAAATGTGAAAATTGCCGTTTTTATCAAATTGAAGTGATTTTTACGGACGAGAGACAAATAAGTTATTTTTCTATTATGTAATATTTATTCATTTACACACTCTGCAGTGCACATATTATTAACAGGAAAAATGCTACTTATTTTAATGCTTGAAAAGCTGTAAATTCTAAAGATTATTTTTTTGCACGGAGAATCTCTCTATAGTTTTTCTTGATTCTTGATTATTATTATCATTAATAACAAGTTTTAGTTTTGCAGAATGTATCATCATCCTGCCCTTTTGCTCACCCCTTGTGTGAGTTCCTTCGTTAAAAAACATTTCAACCAGTCAACACATTCTTTCTAATTATCATTCCAATTTATCATTGCTTGCCTAGCACACAAAAACAAGAGAATAGTAGAAAAAAATATTATTAATAACATTTTCAAATTTTTTCACACCACTCGCAACTTACTCCACCTTATTAAGACATGGTCAATAGTAACATAAACTATTTACTTGTCATACACTACACAATGACCAGCGTCAGCGTCCGTGTTGGTCGCCGTCGCCCCACCAACAAAATCCTAATATTATCTTGAATCTTGCATAAATCTCTGTTCTTTTCTCAAAATGAATCCCTATCAAGTTGAAAGATTGCGTAGAAGATGAGCAGAGAAAAAATTGAAAGTGGACGATTGCCAATATGCCTCGTAGCAACAAATTGCAATTTTATCCACATATATAGTTTTCCTCCTTACTATGCAACACATGTCGCCACTACATGATACAACATATATTCTCTCTCCGTTTTCTTTTTGTTATCGTGTAAATCCATTTTTCGGAGATTGCACAGAAAAATGTGCTTGTGTTGTATGTACACAGATTACGTGCAAGTGTATTTTTGCACGGAGGCATTTTTCTCGATCCTATCACACTCAAAAATGATGAGGGCTTGCCTGCCACTGGCATCATTTTCCACTGTTTCGTTTTTTTTTCCTGTGAAGATTAAGCGTTAAGCTACTTCGTAGAATGCCCGTTTTTGATCTGAGATGCTGATATATGATCCGCAAAGTATAAGAAACAACAGGTACGAAAAAGAGAAATAAAAATTTACGTCGTGTCGTCGTCATGATGATGACACATATCAACCTTATTACATATTTCCTTATCATTTTTATCTGTATCATCAACAGCGTAGTAGAAGCAAGTATCATTCCAACATATTTGCTTCTCCTTTTTCCATCCATTCTGGCTGTTTTCTGTCTCATCATAAGCTTGTTGACTACTGATTGCTAGCAAAGTTGAAGAAATGAGAAATTTACTCAATAACAAGTGGATTTTCATTCTTATTCACACAAAACAAGCATAAAAAAGAGTGATTTTTTCAGTCGCACCAATATCCAAACTGTGGTTGGATAAATTGGTAAAGATGATTTTTTTTTTCTGCTGCTGCATTATGTTGCCTCTCTGCAATGCAATCCACATAATATGGTTCGACTGACTGACTGACTCCAGGGCATCATTCATGAAACTTGTAGAAGAAGGAGAAGACGGGAGGCAGTGAAAAGGGCAAACGTACTCACATTCGCCCATACACTCACCAAGAGAGAGAGAGCAACAACTGAATAAAATATGCTTTATATCATCAACCGATTTATTATTGTTATTACCATTTTACCACTATTACATTATTTTCCCCTTTTGTAACCTGCAGCAGCCTCCATTGCTTGCACATAAGTATTATGATGATATAAAGCTTTTCGTTTTTCGCTAATGTTTTGCTTCTCTCTGTCTAAATGTACCTGCTTTATGCCAGCGCATTATGCTCAGGAAGGAGTCTCGGGCGAAAGGCAAGAAGTACATTTTAAATCTCAAATACGTGATTATTATGCAAGTAATAAAGATCCATAATAAAAATAAAAAGACGGTATGATCATCATAATAATAATACTGCCATGGAGTCATCTGCCCCTCTCAATCCCTTTTTCGTCCAGATCCATGAAAGCATTCAGTCGAGATATTTTATGCTAACCATGTTATTATGTGATAAGTGTGTGGAATCGACGGATGGATGAGTAAAGCTGGGAAAATATTTCTTTGAAAAGGAGCACGATTAGAAAGAAGAAGAAGAAGAGCAAGAACAATGCATTATGCACAACATTAGACAAAGCCAGTGCACAATGAAAAGGATCACGGGATTATGGATTGTGATGATGATGATGATGATGGGATAGGTAAAAAAGGAAAAGATAAAAAACGCACAAATATTATTATTATTATGCATGATCATACGTCCTATCATCTTTGGTTCGTCATCGGATTACTGTATACTACAAATAAACAGTATTGCTTTCCTCTTCATTGCCGTCATCATCTTAGAGCCTTAGAGTCCAGCAGAACTTTAAGTTTTTTGATTGAATGTTTTTTTCTGTTTAATTTTTTTTTATACAAGAGCATTGCTGATATTGGTAGTGGTGATGTGAATATGATGACGGTACACACACAAGTCAAGTCAAGGCGAACAACAAGCCGAGAGAGAAAATGGAGCTAAAGGGCAACAACAACAAAAGGAAAACGAAGTGAAAAAAATGAAACAAGGAGTAAAGTGGTGGTGCGGTGGTGGCGTTTTGTCAGATCAGAGGAGAAACATCATTTTGCCGTGTTTTGATGCGCGGTGCCTTGTGGATTTGTATTTGAAGGGAGGTATGCATATATATCGTCGTCGTAAAATAAAATGGGAGAATTCCTCTTTAATCTTGAGGAATTTTAAAAGCTCCAAGCGAAAATATAAACGTTTTTCCATCTATCCATTCCTCTTTATCCCAGGCCTGCTGGTGCTAAGTTGGGTTGCTAGGAAAACGACAACATAACCGCGAGAAAGGGGATGAAACACGCATATTATATGCTTATATAAATGATTTCTTTTTTCATTTGAATGGAAAATATATATTTGAATTGATATGATGATTGGACATAAACGTAAGGATTGTGCATTTCATTCATTTTTATTATTTGCCTGCTCCCATTTCATCAACCATTCTGCTGGTAATAAAGCAACGTCTAATCATCATGTTAGCTACACATGTGCGTTTTTATTGACATTCTGTCCGTTTGTTGAAATCTTTCACTTGAGAAAAAAATATGTAGTGTCCACTTATTTTTTCTCCCTTTCCGATTATAACTGTGAAAAGGGACCTAGTAGCCTTTAGTGACGGATGTGCTAATGCCAATTGCATGGTGTACAACAAACAGCAGCAGCAAAGGGAAATAGTGGACTACGTGAAGAAGGATATATATTTTTTCAAGAGAAAATAGAGAAAAGCGGGGCACATACATTATAAGAAGCTACAATAGCATCATGCATCATAATAATCATCCGTTTTGATAGTTTTGCATGGCGTAGTCATTTTAGTATCAACAACATCATCACAATCATCATCGTCAACTTTTTTTAGCTCACTTGTCCCACTAGAGGCGATGGAGGATACCATATATTTAATCGCTTGCTATGTTATGTTTCATGATAATGCTCCTTGTTTCATTTTTTCGTGATGTTGTTGTTGTTTCGTACGTGCTTCACCAGTTGACCATCTTGTGCGGAGGAGAAATGAGCAAAAGCAACCGTAAGAGTAGGTATATCGTATTAAGTATTAACAACATTCAGCGGATTTTCAAATTCTCAGTAAAACGCCAGGCATGTCTCCTTCTGGCTTTTTTCTCATTCTTGTCGATAGTTTTGCACGTATTTTTCTATCTTTTGCCCGTGTCATGATCATCATGTAAAGTTGGGCTGATAACTATCAAAGTCAAATAGTTTACTGTAATTGCTCGACTCAAGCATAGAGCAGCAAGATGTGAAATATTTATGTAAATTTCCCCCCAAAAATGTTACATATCATTTACTACAGTATTTTATTATTATGATTATGACTATTAATATATTTTTGTAAAGGAAAGCACATAAATACAGCTAAAGATGGTTTTGATGAAAACGTGTGATAAGACGATAGAGTCAGGGTCAGAGAAATAAAAATGATACGGTAGTTTGTAGTAAGTAGTGATGGTGTAGGGAAACGGCAATTTGTGATGTCTCAAAGGCATTAAAATGTAAAAAGGTGACCATACGTAATTCATTTCAGTATCAGTGTGCTGATCAAATAAAATAAAACCTGAGCAAATTCTCTCTTTATTATAGACGACTAATTCGAACGAATTATTATTATTGCATTTTTTCCAAAACCCGAACAGCATCAGCAGCATTCAAGTAACCTTAACACCACTGCTGCAAGTAGCACCCAACCAAAACTTCTTCCGTCTTCATGGCTAATGTCGTTACTTGGTAGAATATGATATCAGTAGTATCAGATGCACCACCATTTGTTACGTTACGTTATATGGCGTTATTATTATTGTTGTTATTTTTTAGCTGCTGCCTCTCTCTCTCTTACCGTATTCCTCCCCCATTGTGCATCTATACATATATAACTTGTTCATTCATTTGTATTCAAATGTTGACTTCATGATGACATGAAAGAGGTAACAGCTCTTGTACGCTGCCTAATAAAATATTACACCAGAAAACAAAGTAATGTGGTAAAAACTGGCAAAGTTTACAAGCTCACTTGCTGTTATTTTCATGGTTTGAAAAAAAAAACCGTGAGCTTGCAAGCGAGCTTCTCTACACAACACCGTTTGTCTATGTGTCTGTGTGCCGTGTGCTATCGCAACAATTAAGTGACCACATTATTATAATGTCCGAGAGCGACGAGAATGAAGAAGAGGAGCAAAACTGGTATTTAGACTTTTCTCCTCTTTTTAAAGCTGTTTCGAGTCCTCACCCATCCATCCACACACGGATAGGTGTATACAAGACTTTTTTGCAGTATTATTAGCATTTTAGCTATTTAACCAGTTAGCAAATATACACACGCTACTTTTTTATCTTCCTCGTTGCATATCAATATATAAATAATAAAAACGCATTAAGTATTTAAGTCAAGTGCAATAATAATAAGTAGTCAGTAAGTACGCATACCTACATAATACGTTATTACAGTAATATATTATTGTTTATTGCAGGAATGCTTCCGCCCTCAACCAGTCACAAGAATTAGAGTTTATTTCGTTGAACCGTCCCCGCTGCTGCTGCTACATAGATGAAACAGTGTAAAAAATGTGGTTACATAGTTTACTTACAAAGTATAACTATGTACCTGTTTTTTACTTTGTAGAGCAGAAAATAAAAGCAAGTTGCCATTACCGTCATTTATAATGTATAGGTATGTATTATTATATTGCTAGATGTCAGTCCATCAACTTTTCCAAGTAGTTTTTTTTGTAAGGAAGAAGAGTCTCTTCTTCTTCTTCACACAAAACGCACGGCTTTCTAGGGGAAAATACATGTGAAAAAAGTAAGTAGCAAACCTTGTTTACCACAACAAATTACCCAAGGGATTTTTTCCCAGTTTCTGCTTCACTTCCATTTCTCATTTTAAAGGAAAATGAAATAAAATAATATATATACATTACGGGATTGGATTGTTTTGTGTTTATATATAGTAACATACACACATAAATAAATAACTCAATCACTTGGTGGCTTATATTATTATCATGGTTCCACTTTGTCGTCATATCATCAGGGTAAATATTATGTGGGTGTGTTTGTATATGTGTGCGTACAATTTTGCTTTATTGATTTTTCTTGAAAAGAAAGTAAACCACAGAGAGAAGAAACAGTCATGAATATATGAAGTGGGGGATGAACGTATGGTTGGTCGTGAACCAATTTTTTAAAGATTGATCATTTTGTTGACTTTTCAATTGCATTATTGCTCTTTGGCTGTTAAACTTGCGGTAATGATAATGGTGGTATGTATGGTTTGGCATGTGCCCTGTGGTTTGGTTTACCGTTTACAAAACGCAGAACACCCACACACAAGAAAACCAGATTTCCAGCTTTTATTGCAAAAATTGTTGTGTTGTGGTTTTCAGGCTTTTATTCAATTTTGCTGGAAGTTGTGTTTGAACTGAAAACTAGAATGGCCAAAGTCAAGTCACAAGAGATCATACGCGTATAAAAGCAAACAGGAAGTTATTGTGTGCAGTTGTAAATTCATCATGATCATCACTCAAAGCCAATGGGAGTATGTACCTATATGCAAGTAGGTAGAGGTATGTTAGCACCATGTCTAAGCAGCTTACTGTAACAATGCCAGAGCAAAAAGAGCAACAATTAAAATTCCTTGGCGTACCACACATAATGGTAACAATAATTGTTTGAACAAGGAGGAAAAATATATAAAAAAGGAACACATTATGCCGTAAGAGCCCCGTTATCTTTGCTGATGATCATGGTTCTTTCTTTTATATCGTCGAGTTAATTACTTTAAACTGTTCTCAGCTCTTTGAGACCTCAAGACACTTTCCTTTGCTGGCAACCATAAAGAAATTAACCGAGATGTAATCCTATCAACACATCACAATCGGCAGAGATTGTCATCGGAATACAACATCATGAATGCACATACGTGCCAACTACATTAAATGATATGAGGAACCCATTTCACCATGTTTTTCTTGTTTCTCGTCCAAATCGCAGGGCGACAACAATTGCTAAACAAATACATGCATGCTAATGTGGACATACCATAGCAATTAAGGAAGGAGACTACGTTGTTGTTAATAAAACAATTAGCAATTGCAAAATTACTCCGTATTGTAAAACCCTTTCCGCTGTTGATTCATTGTTTCTCTTAAAAAATTCTTTAGTTTTTTTCTAATTTTAAATGCCCTGTTAACCACTTTTTAAATCCCCGAATACTTTGACTGTTTTCATTGTTGGTATGGTACACTCATCAATGCAACCGTGACCATGACCACCATAATCAAATATTCGGATCAACCGCTTCTCTCCTTTGACAGACAAGACACAAAGCTGAAAAGATGAGAATTTACGATAAGAGTAGATCAATCATAATCATCTTGAGAAAACCTTGTGCGTTTTTTTCTCCAGCAAGAGATCCTGAGAACTTTGTCTGTCACACAAGGCCGCGAGTCTTTTGACTGTGTACATACTTTTTTTTAAATATCGTGTTTTGTTATGATTATAAATATATATCCTGTGACGATTATCAACAAAAAGCAAAAGATGTTGATGATGATACGATGACGACGACGCCACGCCATACACGATGCATAATAGCAGATGCGTATAACAACGGAATTCCAAAGTGACGGACGCACGGACGATGACTGCTCCAACAAACCAACACAATAATACACACATTGAAAGTACTGGCAAGATATGATGGGAAGAACATTTTTCACGTGACCTTTGTTGATTGGTGACCTACACATGAGATACCTGATGGAAACTTCTTTTTTTCCCGGCTTGACAGTGATTTGGGATCATAATCATGGTGATCGTTGGAGAAAAGTGAATATTATTGTGTGCGTGAAGAATGAATACACATGCCTCCCTCTTCAATCTAACAATCGTCCTTCTCTCATCATCATTCTCATTGAGCATTCAACATTTCTCATAACGTAATTTACAGGATTATTAATAATAATCATAACATTATTAATAATATTTAATAAGAAATAAACGCCGTATCTTATGCTAAAGGCATAAAGAAATACCAAATGAGAATGATGATTTGAGAAAAACCTGTCAAAGGAATAGCTATTTATAAATATATATGGTTTCTCTGCGATTATTTATTCTTATATAAGCATCATCATCATTATCATCGTCATAAGCTTCAGCAGCATTTCCCATTCTCAATACATAATATCATCCCATATTACTTTTTTCTTCATCGTGCCTCATCCCATCCTCCTCATCCTCCTTTCCAATCAAAAATCATCAAAAGAAGTCGGCAAATGAAAGGCTTTCTTTTCTCTCTTCGTCCAAAATCCAATCTCAGTCAGTGCGAGAGAGTGCCAAGCCATACGAGTTCTGGAACGGAATATCATGTCGATAACGTATCATCTCGCATACATTTTTTTCTTCTTTCCTGTCCCTCTCTTTCCCATTCTTCAAAAACATAAATGAATATTCTTTTCTTCTTTTCCATCTATATTGCCAATCCATAATGTGTGATAGGATAAAATATAATTACCAAAGGCTCTTTCCATTCTATTCAAAGAATGCAATCATACTCATCACAAAGTCATGACAAGGATCAGAATAATATGCTCGTGTATGGAATCATTCTATTTAAAGCAATGAGAAGAAAACGGAGAGTGGCTATGATATGGGCATATGTGATAATAAAGAAAGAAAGAGAAAGGACATTCAAGAGATTGAATGATTCCGAAAATAATATTATCGCGTAATGTAATCAGGTGTGTATGACGACTCTCCTTTTTATACATTATGTCACGTTAAAATCACCATTACTTCTCATTCTCTCTTCAAATCTCAACTCTCCATTTTTTGTAAGCAGTGTACTGAGTGAGCACACACACTCTTCAAAAGAGGAATGGAGAGTGCCTGAATGACGACAAGGATCAGATTTGGTTATTCAGCAGCAGCTTAAGTCTCCTCTTGTTCAGCACATGCCAAGAGAGACACTGTTAAAAAAAGTAATAATATTATCCCTCTACTCTAATACAAAGTGCTTAGAGAAACGTGTTGTAAAAGTGTACCGGGCTAAAAATATGATTATCTGCTTTTATGCAAAGAAAGACTCAGATATTTAATTCTGTTAGTTGGACCATGTCTTATACTCTCTACAAAGCCATATACTAAACCTAGCTATTTTCTCTGCCTATTCATTTTAACGTGCATTACTATTTTACATACTGTTATTAGATTCAGCGCATTCCATTCCACTTTGCCTTAAAAGAAAAAATATTACCATATCAAGATATTATGAGACGTTTTTATGGAATAAAAATACATAAGTAATAAGTGATAGTTATATAGCAGAATATTCTTTCAACATCATCGTCTCTCTACCAACTTTATATATTTTCATATCTTTTTTGTCCCTGTGTGCCTATCCACTACTATATCCAACAGGTTAAAGCCGAATTCCAGAGGGATCGACGGATAAAATGACGAGAAGCTTGTAATTCTTCTTGTGATCTGTCAAATAATCTCTGGGCACAAAGAGTCCTCATGTCTCATTTATATCCTGGACAATGACGGAAATGTACATTTTTCTACTGCTGTGTGTGCTCTTTCCTTCTCTGCGTGGTAGCGACAGTAATGAACCATGAATATAACAGATAGGTATACACGGAGTATTCTTTTGTACACTTTATAACCATAAGCCTTCAGCAGAAATATCTACATTCTGTTCTACGTCTTAATTACATGCAGGAGAGTTTGGTGAAATCAGAATGATTTGCTTTGGTTGCTGAAAAAGGTATATTTAGTTCGTTTGATTTTATAAGCTATAATCGATTACTCTATACCTACTTTCAAAAGTGGACATTTCTTGTGTAATCCAACACGAAATTAGTTAAAATTTAACCACCTTCGTTTAAATTGCAAGTAGACTTAATGGCTTCTCATTTTGCACCAAGAATCTATGCAAAGTAGGCGCCATCCTACACATGTGCTTGCAGCAGCAAATCCGCAAGAAGCACCGCAGGATGCATCTTGTGTCGTAATTGCAGTGTTCTAGAGAGACGAAGTTCACTGGGTTCTTGTAAAGAGCACAAAAGTAAAGTGATCTGTAGAGCACTTCACAGTGTGAAGTTCACACCTCAACTTTGTAGTCGGATTTTGGAAGTGTAAAGCTTGTTTCAGGAGTTTTTGAGAATTGAACTTGCAGCACGGTTTAATAAGTTTTAAAAAGAAAATCTGGTAACTGTCAGTGGACAATTTATTGTTCTTTTTGTCAATTGTTGGACAACAATAATGTCTTCGATTAGTGGCTTATCTACCTCTTCGAGGTTCGGAGGAAGGGGGAGGGGCAGGGGCATGTTAATGATCGGACCGGAACCCCAGCTTAGTACCACCAGGTCTGGTTTCGTCCTTGAAGGTAAAACGGAGGACTCGGTGGATGGATGTGCTTTAACTGCAAATCGGCTGGAGACTTTTGCGGATAAGTTTAGTGATGATGTCGCCAAAACAGCAGGTAACGGAAACTCGATGCCAATGAGTTTGCAATGAGAGTAAATGAGGAATTGACAGATGTGCTGTTTTTATTTGATTAGATTCGATTGCGGATACATTGGGATGTCTTAGACTTGGTGAAGGAAGCGAGGATGCGGTTGTTGAAACCCCAACCCAGGACAAAGCCCAATCCGCCCCGGTGGCTGCAACCGATGCGGAGATTTCAGAAGCAGGTGCCGAAGAGAAGAAGCGGGTGCTTAAGGTACCGTTTACTGTGATCTCGGTTAATTATGAAGACAAGCGGGTTATGGTTAAAATGGGCGAAAAAGCGGTAAGTGTTAATAAGATTATGAAATCTTATAGCTTATGCTATCCCTGAATGTTAAATGATGTTTCTCATCATATCGGTGTATGGTTCATTTTTATTTTAGAGCCCATGTAAAGCTATTGTACGCTTGAATAAAAGCCCGATGCTGATTCAGTGGAGGAAGGAGAATCAGATGGTGCTCGAAAATGATACGCTGCTTGAAAAAGCCCTTCTATCTGCATTGGAATTACATGAAGGCTTCAAGTTGCATGCCTGCGCAATGGCGATTGAGGAAGAGGACGAGCAAGAAGAACTACTTGTCCTTACGGTTGAGCTTTTTGAGGATACCTACTTACGCAGAAACTTTATAGCTTCCATCATGTTTGCGATGGTTCCCAGACTCCCATTCGTAAGTTGCTGGTTTAAGCTTGCTTGATTGAATTATATAGTACCAAAATATTTAGACTCTTTATTAAAAATTAATAATTGGTTTTTAGAATGGGAGCAAGAAAGTGGGAATAATAACCAACCTGCCAGAGGATGGAGGAACCATCGACATTGCGTTTTATGATCATGTTTGGCGTGGTCTACGAGAAATCGCACATCAAGTACAGATGGAAAACAAATTAGTAACATCAAGTTGTCCATCCACTCAAGCCCTTTTTCTGGAACTGATCGGAACATTTAACACTAAAATGTTCTTGGCACCTTTTGACAATAACTGGCGTGAATTACACCGCGTGTCTCTAATGGGGAAAACTTGCGACTCGGTAAGGGTAAGTCAATAAAGAATTGGCTATTTCTGCTTCAAAATATTGTTAGGCCTTAATATCGTATAAGAAAATGTGATATATTTGACACCAAATTCTGTTTTTATCTGTAATTTCGGTTTTCAGATGATCTGTGTGCGCTATATAGATCTTGGGAAGGATCTAACTATCCCAATTGAAAACTTGGTCTTACCTGTGCCCGCATATTCTACTCCGGAACTGTTCGAAAAGACACCTCCTCAGGTATAGACAAGTTATGGTCTGTGGACAGGTTATGACAATATTCAATGAACTATGCATTATGAACAACTGTTTCAGGCCGTTACATATCGTATCGACAAACTGGTTAGCACCCCTGATGAGCATGTTATGCGATCGTTGGCAAAGATATACGAAGGACGGGCGTGTTTTATCCAGGTATGTATATGATGTGTGCACATTATTAGCACTTAAAATCTGCTTAGTTAAGCCATGGCTATTAAATAATGTATTATAGATGGTTGATGACTCTGTCACCCCACCTCTTGTCAACGTGTTTGTCTCAAATAAAGATGGTCCTGGAACCTTATCTCTTTCGGACGTCATCGCTTCGTGTAACACGCTCAAACCTCCAACTCAAGAAACTGAAGTTCAGCAAGCTCCCTTGAAAGTGGTTGACAAAACTCTACATGCTAAGATGAAAACTTGGGAAGGTAAGTGTAAAATAAATCTTTTCAAGTTGTGTAGCATTAATTCAATATTTTTTAAATAATTATAAAATACTCTGCATTATTTTGTAGATTCCCTTAATAAGTTGAAGAATGCCAATGGCATTGTTGGAGATGTTCATCAAGGATGCATACTGTGCAAGAATACCCCCGGTGCTTAGGTTCAAGTTCGTTTCCGGAAATAGCTCGGTCCTGCTTATTTTAAAGTTCCCAAGATAGATGGATAATTCTTTTGATGAAAAATCGTGTATTTATGAAATATTTTGCTATCGTGTTTTGGCATAACGAATGACATGTCGTATTCTCAAATTACTTTGTACTTTTTGTAGATTTGCCTACAGACAATAGCTTGTGTGTATTTTATTATGTACTTACTCTGTTTTAAAACTACGAATCTCTGTAGTTTTTCCGTTATACCTATATTTCTTGTACTATTCATTTGTATGGCTTTAGTCGTGATTTGTAAAATAAAATTGTTTTAACGTAAATGTAAATACTAAAAACATGACTGCTTGTCCATAACGCAACGAATAAGACTACTGATCTTTCCACTAAAGCTAATGAGTAAATATCGCATTTTTAGTATGTAAGAGTTATCATCTAATAATTTCACGTACGCATTTCAAATTCGCAGCAATTAAATTGTTTTTGCTGAATCTTTGTAACCGGTAACTAGCCATTATTAAAGGAACATAAGGAAACCAGGAATCAACTACGTTTACTTGTTTTTTATAGATTATTGCAGTATGCAGTGCGATTCTTTAAGTTTGCACAGGGCGTTTCTGAATGAATGAAACAATTTAATCATCTAGTTTGAAGTCTCCAAACCAAAAAGAGTTTTTCCCATCACAAGCCAAAGTGTAAAGACGCGTAATCTTTCCGCTGAACAGAGTTACAAGTATTTTGGCTTGAACTCTGTTTTTGCATTTTTATCTCCAAGTTCTACCAAGTTTCTCGTGGTTTTTCCTTTCAAATCTAAAGCTTTTCCTCATGTTTCTCCCGTAATGAAAGGTTCACGCATAGTGCAATGCGGCGTTGAAAAACCTTCTCAAAGACAGGAAACCTAAACCCTGAGAGGAGCAGATAAACGGGAGGGAGTGCACAAGTCTAATCAAGATTTCAGTGGGCGATTTACCCCATTCCTATTCTTATACCTATTATTACTCTCCATTTCATATCATTCCACCGTCACCAGTATCATTATCAGTAAAACGTTTTTATTTATATGCATTTCCGATTTCCTAATTTCCTTCCCAGAACTCTACAAGAAGGGAAGCTGGGTGATGACGGCACTACTATATAGGCTCTTCTGTGGTCCTTCTGTGCTTGAACATTTTACCTCACATTTTTTAGAAAAAAGGTGGTGGCACTGGCATTCTCTTCACTCTTCTATTTCCATCGTTCGGCAAGTTGAGAAAAGAAGAAATTCGTTCGTTTGCCGTTTCACTTGAGTGCATATGACGCTTCTCAGCGGGTGATTTTCAGCGATAGCCGCTATCCACCTAGTCGTACAAATACCATGTAACCATTTGAAACCATACCATCATCACCACCAACATCATCAAACAAAATGAACACAGAATCCGAAAAGGTTTTTCTTGGATTCATTCGTTACGTGATTTGATCATCAGCATCATCGTCCTCACACAGGATCACCGCCACAAGAAATCCTTGAACACCGTGCATTATGTAGTTTTCTAAGTTGGAACTACAAACCCTCTTGCCTTCTTTTGACGATCAAGTTGGATGAAAATAGAAATTGATCATCAACTACAAATTATAAATCGGAGGCCAGAGAGAAACAGAAAATCGAATGCCTCTTTCAACAATAATGTAAAAAACATTAATACTCTATGAAAACGTCCATAATCATTATCAGTTATCATCGATTAAATCTGATCATAAGGTACAACAGTTTACAGAGAAAGAAGATGCCTCCGCCTCTCACAAGTTTGACTTTTTTGGCGTATTTTGCCTTCCCACAATAATAGAAACATTTAATTTTTAACCTTTTGCGGATTTGAAAGAATGATGTAATGATGCATCCACCTTTTATATTTATAAATGATTGCCTTTTCACATAAAATGTTTAGAAAACAAGTGCACACTGTTTATCACCATAATCATCCTCACCCAAGCATAATGAATCCAAAGGCTTTCTCTCTCTCTTCATTTCGGCGAAGAATGAAAAGTACCGTGTGTGCATACCTCTTTGAGTAATTACTGGTTTTAAATTTGTTATGTTATTGCTGCAGAAGACCATTTTAGAGCAAAATGAAATGGAAACTCTTTTCTTGTGAAAGGTTTAATTTCATTTTATTTTTATTGCATTGAATAAACAGTAAGTATAGTTGTTACAACGTGAAGCCTACGTTATACACTAAAGCTTAGTCAGTGAAATGAGTCAGAGTATATAATGCTGACTGATCTATCTGCCCGCATGATGATCATCTTGGTAAAATAATGACAGTGTTTGGTCCATCGTCATTGTATGAAGCATGAGCGTTTTTTTCAAGCACAACATTCAATTAGCTGGAAAACAATGATATTATTACCACCACAACAATTACCGACATTATTACCAGTTTTCTGTAACCATTTGCAATCCATCTACAGTGTACACTCACGCATACTCAAACACTCACGTCAACGTCCATTTCGTCTACATCTTTGTCTTCTTAGTGCCTCATATACACAGACATGTTACTTTACCTCTAGAACTACTCCTTTTTTACATATCTATTTATTTACTCAAATGGGAAGGTTGGCTTGGAGGTGTAATAATAATGAATTCTTTTCTCCCTCTTGCAAGACCGTAAAACAGTCTTTCTTGAGGATGACGATGAGAACGTTATGCCCCCATGTTCGTAAAATTACTACTACTAGCACTACTTAGTTCTCTGTGTTTGTACCTTCACACAACTCACATTACGTTTTCCAATATAATCGTCATTATGATCATTGTTGTCTCTCCATTTTCAGCTTTTGAAATACACCTTGCAGCCACAAGGGCTAAAAAAATATGAAAACGAAAAACCACACACACCAACAGGCAGCACACATCATCACCACTCAACTTTCTTTTCTCACATTTTTTTTGCCTAGAAGACACAAACAGTCAGCATGAGTCAAGAGAGACAGAGAAAAGGGGCAACCGAGAAAAAAATAGAAACATTTTTACAAAGAAAAGACATCACACTAGAAAAAACAATGTGGTTCGTTTGTACGTGTTTGGATTTTCACAGGGCATATCTTTGTAAGTAGAAAATATTATGCGTTTTATCACTTGTTTTAATCCACCAGCAAATGACTGAGCCATTACCGCTGCTGCTGCGCTAGAGAGAAAAACACAAGGAGAGTATAAAAAACGATAAAGAATAAATACATAATTTGATTGGAATTTCTTTTCTTCTCTCGCTCTGCCAATATCATGTAGCCTAATAGCAATACTTAATAACAACAATAATAATAAAAATGGTATTATGTAAAAGAGGGGTTCCTTTCAAAGAAGTCGCTTGGGCTTAAAAGATCCCTTTTTTCTTGCACCGCTTTCCGCCGTTATCATGATCAGCCTCTCTCTCTCTACCCTTTGGTTTTACTTATCCGCACTTTCTTCATCTTATATCACACTAATATACCCCTTTTTTAAACTTTGTATCTTATAAACAGACATACAATTTATATACCTTTTTTTACTTGATAATACAATCATAAAATGAACGCATCTCATTTTCATTTCGCTGGACTTTACATTTGCTTTTTAGCCGCGAGTCATCATAATGTACATTTTCTAGGAGTAAGATGAAGATAGCCCAAAAAAGTAAGGTAGAGTTAGAGTCTGTTTGTGTACAGGTATTATTATCAGCTTGTATACATTTTTTTCTCTCTTTTTACATCTCTTCTTCTCTTTTTCTCATGAATGAGGATTGATACCAAAACTACAAATAATGTTAGTCTTACCGTTGCCTTGTTCTTGTATGCATAATGCACCTACCTTTTTTCTCAAAGAAAATGAAAACGTCCGAAAAGGAGTAATAATAAGAGTAACAATAGAATCATACATCTTGTCTTTATTCTTCTCTTGCTCTTCTTCAACAATGATAATATTAACAACAAAATTATGTGCTCATGTGGAATAAACATTAAAGGATTTCTCTTGCTCGATTCTATGAAAAAAGGCCAAAAGGAGCAACTGGGGCCAGGGTAGGCCATGCCACAACACCACAACACAACGCCAGTTTGCCACCACCACCACCTGCCCAAACGTATTTTACTTGATGCCCACGCACTATATAGTATAGTAAATACTGGTAATGGTGGTGGTGGCAGAAGAAAACCTTATAGAAGTTTTTTTGTCTGTTTGTGTTTTCCATTCCACTTAACTCTCCTTTTCTCTCTTTTCTGGTTGCTCTCTCTGCCTCTAAATTCCTTTGAATTGACTCATTACCCGTATTTAATCTCAAATGAGTGGTGGTGCTAGTGTTGATCCTTTCTTAAACAATAATAAGAATGTCTAATCCATCCACCAATCCCATAATGTATTCTTTTCTTTCTTCCGAAGTAACGCTGATAAACCAAAAAAATTTGTGTGACCCTTTGTTGCTCGCAATGGGCATGTTTTGTTTTTTTCAATGAATTTAAAAAACACACTGGTCGTCGACATGGGTAATCATCATCATCATCATCATGCTCTCGGGATTCTTGAAATGAATACATTAAAAGTGGATTTACGCTAAAAACTGAAAGCGACATTGTTTTGTTCTGTCGGCCGACATGTCTTATTTATTTTGCCTTGTTTCTTTCTTGTTAAATGTACACCTTACCATTATCATGTCGCCCTGATTTTGTTTAAACGGCAAGCCAATGTCATGTTAGCCTGTAGAGTGCAATACGAATGAATTTTTAAACGTCATCTTGATGACGATGATGGTATAATATGTTAAAAAGTCAGCGCCGGTTTTATGGGATTCGCATATTGTAGAATAATATCTCGTATTTTTCAAAAGAATCTTTCAGGCATTTCGGCTGGTATGGTGTCAAGTCTGTCATCATAAACTGTTGGATTACTAGAAATGCTAGAGACCGTTCACATGATTTTATTATTATGCATTTTAAAATGAGCGTGTAAAATAAACCGAAATGTTATCATCTAAAAAGCTTTTGAAAAATCTGAGCAGCCAACAAGTCACTTTATATCCTAAAGGAAAAAAGAAATTACTTTTTATTCGGAATCTCTTTCTATCAGAGAAAATGTGAATTACCGGCTTTTGGTTTTCCAATAATCCACATTTCAGCTTTGTAAAATGCATTTTAAATTGCATTGCATTCCTCCTTGCCAGGGAGAAAAAAAACGAAGGAGATCATGATAACAGCACTCCAGTGTCAGTCAGTGAGCACTCTTTTGAATTTCCACACCGACAAAAGACAAAATGGAGAAAATTTTCTAATAAAAACGGCCAGAGTCAAAAAGAAATAAAAAATAAGATGGTTTCACTCACTCAACCATTTTTATATCCCATGTCCGATATGATTACAATATCATGACATTATTATTATATTATTATGCAATGCATGAAAAGCACACGGAAGACTCTCTCACACATTTCTGGATTAATAACTATTTATATATTATAAAGCGCACTCATAACCCCGTGTCGGTTAGCATGACCAAAATCCTAGTTATTATAAAGCATGCTTTTTCCTTCCTGTTTTATACTTTTTTTGTAAATTATCCCATCAGCGTATTATCATCCTGCTCATGAACTAAAGTGACTTTGACTGAAAAAAATATAAAAGAGTATTAAAAAATTGTGTGGCATTTTCATATTCTTTTCTTTACACATACAAATCTCATATTGCACTTGATTCTTTCTTGCCTGGCTACTTCTTCTTTTTCCTTTACATTTTTGTACAGCATATTTTTTTTTCCTTTTGACGTGACAAGCCAAGAAAACCACGACCGCCATCATGACACACACAAGTTATCTTGAAACAAGACACAAGCAAAGAGGAATACCAAGAAGAAAGAAATGAAAGTCGTAAAATGGAGAATTGGATTTGTACTTTCTCGGCTGTGTGCTGTGACTGTACAAAAGGAATGCTAGTTTTATTAAAGGAGGAGCAGCTTCAAACAAAGTGATAGCAAAGTGTACCGTGTGGGTTTTTAGTTTTGTGGGTGCACCACATCAACAACTTCAGGCAGCAGCAATACACAACTCGCAGCATATCTAATCCATTCATAATGATTTTTTTATATTTTGAATATCCTCATGATACTCTAAATAAGAATATTTTGGTTAAAGAATTTTGTGCGTATAATAAATATGTGCGTTGTTTTCTGCGTACACACCTAGTTTCTTTCACACATGTACTCTCATGTCATGTCCTGCTGCTCTTCTGGTGCTACCACTTAACTTCTTGTTTTTTTCCTTCATGGTTGCTTCTAAAGTCATGATACTAGTAGGAAACGGAAGGTTGTATATATTTTTTACAACTTTTGAAACTCCTTCTCTTTCAATTTCCATTTCAGAAAAAATTGAATGAGCAGAATTTGTAATGAGATTTGAAATTATTACATAACATCATCACTCCAACGCACCAAGAAGGAGAACGGAACTAGCAACGAATGCGTAATTTGTTTTCGACAAGTTCACACACAAGCCTTCTTTCTCTTTTTTTACCTCTTCTCTGCTTGCCCATAATAACACTCAGGGAGTCTCATATAATCATCCTCCGAATTATCTTGCAATGATGATGATCACGATGATGCGATCATGACAAGGTGGAGTATATAGCACCAGCGCACCGGTTAGCTCATCGCAAAACATTTTCTTCAACAGACACAAGAATAACAGGGTAAATAGCGCGTGACCACCACAAAAATGGACACTGCTTGCAACGGAAAACGCGAAGATATAGCGTTTTTACTATAATATTCTTGGTCCTTCTGGGGACCAGTAAAGAAGTTGCTTGTTGCTTGTTTTTTTCCTGCTTTTATACCATTTTCTTTGAGATTCTAAAGATAATGTTAATACGGTGGCGGTGATGATTATGATGGAGGTGGTGGTAGTGATGGTGCTGAGACCTTGATTACCATGTTGTTCTACTCAGCTGGATGCTCATGTCTTTTCGTGGTGACTACTTACTTTACCAATTTTTCCCCAAGTAACCAGCAAAAAAATCATATTATACTGCTATAATAATAATAATGCATTACTAGCCTTTTCTTTTTTTGCGCTAAACGCTAGTAGTCAACAGGGAACCAGCTCATTACACACAGTAGTAGTAGTACTACGTAATACTTACACACACATATGTCTTTACACTTCTTCCAATTGCAAATGGGGAAAAACTCTGCGTACTCTGCAAAAGTGTCAGACAGTTGCCCGCTAAAGTACTAATAATAAATGTAATATGCAATAAGAATCGTAATAATATTCCCCTCTGGCTTTCCAGAGGGAGACCTCAATTATTGCAAAAATATATTTTTTGCCATTATCCTTCTCATCATCATCATCCGCAGTACCATCACCTTCAAACAGCAAGGAACAAGCAAAGTAATTTGTTAACATGGATGACACATGCTGTGCTGCCGTGGTAATGCTTCCATTTTGCTCTGCAGACTTCATAACTGTCTTGTGAGTCTTCTAGTCAACTTTTTCACACTGGATATTATTAAAAACTTCCCTTCCTCACAAGTTTGTACTTAGAAACGACGTCTTTTTTCTCTCCTGTCTTGTGTGTGCTTTCAACCAGAAAACAACAAAAAAAGGAGAGAATATGAGAATGCGCGAAAGGGAATAATAATAAAATATGTGAAGAAAATTGGCTGTAAGCAAAATAGTACATCACCCGTCTGTACAGTCAGTTTTGCACGAAGCAAAAATGAAAAAGAAAAAAAAAACAGCCAAATTCTTGTCCTATCTTTTTCCGCGCCGTACATCATCTCATCTCCGTTGGCGTTTTTTTGCGATAAATCAAATTCAGCAAGCGTTTGGCATTTCTAATGTTATTTATTGTGTATTTAATGCCTCTGGAGAGACAAGAAATAAAAAAGCACGTTCATCATCACACACGGCACTACATATAGACACTTGCGTATCTTTTTACTTCTCTCTCTTCCTTTTTATCTTCTTCACGGGGATCACTAGAGAGGATCAACAAGCGAATAAAAAAATTGACTAATATTCCCTCTACAAATTCCTTGCAATGTTTCTTGTCTTTTTAAACAGGAAAAAAAGGAGCACAGCAGTAGTCTATAAGGAATGGATGAAAAATCATTAGAAAAATGGCGTGACGAATTCTCACTCACCCAAGACATTTATTTTCTACTGATTTGATTACACTTGTTTTTTTCCTACACATAAATTCGTAGGCACGATGATAAAGTACCTTTGCACCCAGTGTAACCAGAACTATATATTTTTTTCTTAAATGGGCAAAAATATTCGCAAAAGCTATTCAAACGGATGACCAATACTGCCAGGGTTAATATACAGCATAAAGAGTTGACTCGTCTGTCTTCACCAAATTCTATATTTTGTTGTGTTCTCTTCATTTTTTTCTTAAGCGTTTATAAAAATAACCATTTTATGCTCTCTGCTACTTGATCTTCACTCTCACTTTGCACGCCCGTTGTGGTTTATTACTACACTGCACACAAGGCATGAAAATGTACGAAGAGGAAACTAAAGGGAATCATTTGAAAGAAAAAAAAAGCTTGAACAATTTGGGAAACCGCAATCACAGTGAAAAAGGTAACCATTACTTTTATTATTATTGTATTACTATCACTTTCCACTATTAGACCGCTTGCTGTTTTACGGGTTAAAATTTCCATAAAAAAGTTTTTTTTCTTAGAGAAACTCGTTCAATACCGAGAGGATGGAGATGGACCAAGGAAATTATAAGTATTCTTATTATCATTCCAATTTCCACTTGTGTGTACTGCTATCTGCTAGCTTTCTTATATTCCAATTCATGACAACTGAATGTACAAGCCTGGCACCATCCATATCACCCGGCGAAAAACATTGAAAACCCGTTGGAAAAAATAATGAGTCTTCATTAACCACACAGCATTTATACATGTTCTCCTTCACTGTTTTTCGCAATCAGGAACACTTGAGCTTAAAGCCGTTAGGATAAACATATAATGTGTGCATATGGCCTGTGTGTGTTTCAGTCGCCGGATTGTAATATTATTATTAGGCAATAAATAAAAAGCCGAGGTGGTATTAAAAAACGCAAAGAATAGAAGAAAATTAGCTGTCAGGTGAGAAGTGGCCAACATCATCATATTACAACATTATATGAGTGTCTCTCTCTCCCAAGTCTATTTTCCTTTATCTCCCAGACGTTTTACTTTTTACGACATTTCTACTAATTTCTAGGGAGCAATGGGTGGCCATTCGTACTTAAACCCATTACACTTGGGTCATGTATCTTGTTCTCCTTTCAAAAGTTGAAAATCAATCCAAGTAATTCGTCCGGTGCTTAGAGCAGAAAGGTAAATGTGATTGGCTGGAATGTTGAAAAAAGGAGTTATTGGAGACTTTCAATCTCTCATGTTTTTGGTGTCGCCAGCGAGATAAATCTGGAAGAGTGTATAATGCGGGCATATACATGAATGCCAACACCTTCAGAGAAATAAGAATATCAGAAACATGATATGACTCACTCTCAATTGCACTTTCGGCTGCCTTTTCATAATAAAAAATGAGATCATCACCGTTTTTTTCTCAGTTTGATATTTCTTTGCCATTGTACCGGCAATAGGAATGTAAAGGTTACACTACATAGTGTATAGGAAACATTTTTTCGTTAAAATGCCATTATTTTTTCCCATGTGTAATATTATTTTGCCTTTTGATTGCTTAGCAAAAAGCCAGAATGAATCATTATGACTTGACGAGGACAACCCTGAAGAAGGAATAAAAAGATAAACCGGAAAAATAAGTAGTGCAGCCAGAGAAAAGGGAAGAGTAAAAAGCGTGGTTGAGAGATGACGATAAGATATGATTTGATAAGCTCACTACTTTTAATTCCGTTTCCTTCCAAAAAATCCCTACATATAAGCATATCCAATATATTGAATAGTATATGATGAGCGTACAATATATATCAAGCAATTTAACTGCTCGAATTCCATTTCAAACTTGTTGTTACTTGATAAAAACATGAAAGGTTTAAAAAGTGAAACTGCATGCGGCGTATAAGAAACTATCTCGGCCTCTTACACAACAATAAAAAGACAATTTCCACGACACCACAAGTCGCTTCATTTCAATCTCTATGCAGTTGATAATATTATTATTACATCCTTTCTTTTAAAAAAATTAGTACTTTTAATCTTATTGTGCTGCATACTGGCATGTGATTGAAGAGTGGCTGAGTGATTCAACTTGTAAATGCTTTACCGGACGTGTGTTCTCTCATAACCATTAAGCCACACTATAAATAACTTTTTCACTAAAAATTCGAATAAAATGGAAATAAAAAGCATGTTTTACTAGCTGACTTATATTCTTTGCTCATAATTTTCAGTTTCCTAGCTCAAGTATTAAAACTTGGGCAATTTAATTTTAAAATTGCACATACCGAGCATATAGAAACATTTAGTGAATCTGGATTAGCTGGATAAATGCTTTTTCATCAACCGCCAGCAATCAACCATCAAGACGATATAAATGATTACAATCTGACGATGATGACTAAAGAATGCAAGTTTCCAGCACAATTCGATGATTCAAGCATATACTCTTTTCTTTTATTCTTTTATTTTTGTAAATATATTCCATTCAATCCCATCCAATCACAATAAATCAGTCACCAATCGCGCTAAATATGACACGAACTGGTAAAAAAATGGATTTTTTATGATAACTAAAAACTTTTTGCAAATCGAAATGAGCCATGGCTTATGAATGCAAAGAGAGTGAAGGGTTAAAAAAAGTTTGAGGAATGCTACTCATCATCATATCTGTCAACTACGGTGTGAAGTGTGTGAGCCCCATCAGAAAAGCAGCCAGTCAGGTAGTAGTGCCACTGATACTGATGAAGTAGTAGTCGCCGCTTGTCTTCCATTGATTATCGATTATGATTATTATTGTTATGGCCAACAAAGTGGAATTGGTTCTTAACGCTATCTCTGATTCATCTCGGATGCTTTGTAAGTAGTAGCAGGTCAATCAGGATTTGGAATTAGTTCATTATCTACCAAACCAACTTTTTTTTGCTGTTCTCCAGTAAACTCATACCCAACGAAATATTATATATTGTATCGTTTCTAGTTATCTACCTGATTTCCATAATATTTCTTCAAGATCCATAATCCTGTTCTACATTACATTTTTTTCTTTGCTGACCTGACCTGCCTCTTAATTTGATTGGTAAGGAAGGTGATTCTCTCACCTGCGTGGTAACAGTGGCCGTATAGTATTTATGTCTGTCCATGTGTTACATGTTTACTGCTCGTAAATTTTCTTTGCAAAAAAACTCTGAGAGATGATGGACTACACTGACGACATGAAACCAACACATATGCTCTCTCGTTTCAACTCTTGCTATTAAAAAGATCAAGACTGAAAACTATTATGAAGAGATAATATTTTTCCACATTTTCTAGCCCATTTTTTCCACTAACGTCATGAACAAAAATGGGTACGTGGCTATTAGCAAATTCATAAATGTGATAATAATAACAATAATAACAACAATGTTATTACTACCATTGCGATTGTTAGCTGTCTGTCTGTCACATCATCACTGCGGGGTGGTGGTGATGGCTAGGTATGTGTTGTGCACATTGCAATATGTTTTCTTAAGAACACACCATGTTTCCTTTCTTATTCCCTTATTATCATTTTCAAATTGACCTGAGATGTAATTCTCGTCATCATTATGATTATAGTAATGGCACCTGCTAATTAATCCGTCATGCTTTTATCCATAGTTTCATGTCTCCCCCATTTTTTAGTGTTCTGCCAACACATCATCAGTTACTTTTGGCACATTTTAATATGAGGACATTTTTCATATTTATACGTTTTTATTTTTTCTAATGCATACATAATTTTTTTCGATGAAAGACAGCAAATCGGATTTAGTTTTTTTATAGAAAATAATTTATTTAAAAAAAAGTCTCCCAAAATTGCCAAACCCATAGATTTCTTTTGGTGAAGAAGATGATTGTGTTCCCTGTTCATTTGCATATGATTTCATCTTCTCTCCTCAAGCCCAATAATGTTACATGATTTTTTATGATGCAATAACACCAATGATGAGTTTTGTGTCTACATGCAACCAGATGGAAAATAGACTATAGGAAAGAATCAAAACTGGTGAGGCGATGAAGATGATTCTTGTACAATCATCATACTTTAAAAGTGACATTAAAGTATAAATAGTGCGGAGGTGCAACAACAAAAAACAAACTTTAAAAATGTACATGACAAGTTTAGCCAATAAAACCCAAAATGAATATTCTTAGCGTATCAACTTGTGTCACTGCACATTTTGTACAAATCTTCTGACTACATTATCATGACCACTAAATACACTGGGAAGACCCAGCTGAACCTTTAGCAAACAAGTGACAAATAAGCCCAGCAGTAATCGATTTTTTTACAAACAAAAAATGCACATAAATGGTTAGTAAATTTTCTCGGTTGCACACACAGCCCAAGAATGCTTCATTTCAGTTTATCTCCCATTATGCAATTTTGTAGAATGTGGTATCAGTACAACTGAAAGTAGTAATTGCCCGAGCTTTTATTATCCACATCACTTATCACCAACCTCGCATCACACTCAAGACAGAGAGGCAGGCAACAAGAAAAATTCATTTTGCAATCAAACAGTCATCATTTTCATCTTGAAAAATTGCACTTTTTCTTTTCCTGAGAGAAAAAAAATGACTTTATAAAATACTTTAATGGGAAATGATAGCGACAAGCAAGCAGCAGCAGTAGTAGTAGTAAGCAGAAAGGCAAGAAGATAAAAAGGAGAAGCCTTCTTCTTTTAAAAGAGAGTTAAGTAACTGCACACAAGCTCATTTGTACACTTTACAAGATAGACAAGGTACACATACTACATATTATATTATTGCTCTTCAATTGCTGTGCAACCAACAACAGACCGGTTTACCACACCATCATCAACACAAACTATTAATAAAAAGGCTAGCACAAAAACATTTATATATATTACATATTATATTCTGCTGCCCTTTTTACACTCCCTGCTTTTCTTCTTGCGCAAATTTGCGTTTTGAAAAATATACAGACATTTAAAAACCATTTTGACTTGGTTGTCCCATAGCAACTTTTTTTCCTTCTGATTGTCAGGTTTTTCTTTACACAATCTGCACAATTAAGCTATACTTTTTTTTTCTAACTTACCAAGTATTCATTGTCATTATTTTATTGTCACTGTTATGTGTCCTTTGAACAACAGTCATTTTGCAGAAACTACACCCTATGTGTATTACGTGGGGGAAAACGGGGGTAAACGAACAAATTAAATGCACCCGTAATAAATGCACTTTTTGCTTCAACTTTTGAACTTTTTTTATAATCTTTCTCATGCGTTGTCCCATTATGGCAGAGCTTCCTCATGACTTCTTTGAAAAAAATCGGTGATATTCAATACGTCAAGTACAGTAATAAAAATAAAAATATGCAGTAATGTCATGATCATCATCATCATTACAATTATCTCATCGGTTTGTAATCAAGGGCAGCCTTGTTATAAAATATACATTATTAACACCCAGCAGACCATTAAACAGGAGGGTTTTTAACCGGACTTTAGTTCAATCTACCTTTGAAATGGTCATTGCAATGGTGTGTGAATTTGTTCCCTTGCCAAAAAAAAAAACGCTGAATAGCTCCGACAAGTGTTGATGATGGACATTAAATGGATAAAGTCACTTAATATTATGGTACATAATAATAACGCGTACCTATATACAAATTCTCATCATCATCAACATCGTGTTACGTGTAACTACACAAAGCGTAATTTTTTATTTGAGTGTGCGTGCAATTATCGTCGTCCTCATCATCCTCCACCTTTCTCATCATCATCATCAGCATCACAACAACCACCCCATCCTTAAACACGGAAAATGTGTACACCTCCTAATGACTTTGGACGAGATAAACTCTTGAATATGAAAAACGGTGGTGTGGAAAAATCTCTCGGTTTAAATATACAAAAAAGCATATACAAATATATATTGTTATAGATATCTATGCTACTACAGCCAAGTTGGCAGATATATAAGGATACTTTGGGTTTTCGCCGTTTTTCCTACTTGAAAATACACTTGAGAGCCGACGCTAAAAGAGAAGAGAGTACTTTTTTATTATCGTTTATTGCGTTTTGTGTGGAGTGGGTAATATTACTACGTACTTCACTTTTATACTTTTTAACTTGCGGTTTTTTTCTTCACCTGGTTATATGATGTGTAGTTGGTAGTGTAATAAATAAAAAAGTAACACACCAAACAAACCAAAATGGACTGTAATTTCTAGTGGTGTTGTTGCACAGAAGCAGGATCAGCAGCTGAAACCTTTTCTCACCTTCTTTTCTATATATTTTTTCTCGCTTTCTATTCCATTCCATTACTAATTGATGGCGGCACACCTTTTGAATAATTGCATGACTAACAAAACTACACACAACAACATGCTGTTGCTGCTGCTGGTATGTTGAACTACCTTTGTAATCATCATCAAGATGATGATTACAAAGGTAGTGTGGTGATTAAGAATTACACGAAAAACCACACTAGTACTAGTAAAAAATTACAAAAAACTAAAGACTATACAGCTTTGTTATGTCATTAAGTGGAGTGAAGTTACAATTATTGCATTTTTTAAATAGACGAGCATAAAAACTAAACAGTCCAATGTTTATATTTCCCTTGGCAGTTAATGCGCTGTGCAGAGAAATTGAGGTGTTAGCAGTAGCCGCTTGTAAAAATCTGAAAATCATAAAGAGGACGAACACTTGTGTGAAATAAGAGAGTGCATTATATCACCACGATTGTGTGTACTCTGTTGTTATTCACTCCGAGAAAGGGCATGTGCAAAAGAAACTTGTTGGTAAAAAAGGGATAATCATGCAGGATGATACGCTGCGCTGCAAGATGTGACACTGACGGAGGAGTCAACGGCACATGGCGAACACTTTACAAGCAGCTAAAAGTATCATCTGCGTTTATACATTTTGCAAAAAAAACTCATCAACAGAGCACCGTGACACGGCAAATAAAATTATTATGCATATTCCCCCAAATTTGGCAAATCTTTGTCATTCCAGAGAGAGCACAAGCATCAACAAGAATGTGAGCACACAGGGATGATTACAGTCAGGACATAAAGTGTAAATTGGACTTGCAAATTGAGCTTGTCAGAAAAATGACAAGCACAAAAATTGTACGTAGGTATTCAGCATGGGGCAAAGGATTATTGGTATTACATATTATTAATGGTACAGAGTTGTGTTGATTTTTCCCATGGATTAACGTCAGCTCTTACAAGACTGTAGTGGTGGTTGTGCCTATCATTCTCTTTACCAACCATACTTATAACCCTAAAGCAAACACACTCACTTTTAAAGTATGCAGTTTCTTTTATAACAGCAGCAGATAAAAAAACGTCAAAAGAAGTTAGTGAGTCAGATCCTGGTCAAAGAATTTATTGTTCGTATTTAGCAGTACAATTAGCACTAGACGATACTCTTTGACAAATAACATCATCATCAACTTTATATCAGGCTTCTTCTTGTACATTATTCTTTTCTGCTTTTTTATTATCACAAAAGAAGTTTTACTCTCTTAGCCACAGCAAAAAAAAAAGAAGATGATGTGGACAGACACTCAGCCGGGGAGACAGAGAGAGAGACTTTTTCGCAAAAAAAAAAAAAGTTTGACAAATAAAGACATTAAATAGTTGAGCAACCCTTTTCAGCTCTTCTTTTCTTCTGAAGTCAACCCAACGTCATAAATTTCCTTTTTTTTCTTTTGCAGTCTCGTCCTCTTCTTCTGCTTCATCTTCTTTTTGCATATCATTATTATTATCATATCATAGCCTCTTCTGTACGTAATATTTTTGTCTTGTTGAAAAAAGATAGGTAAAATACGACAAAATGTCAAGAGAGGACTAGTGATAAGCCAAGTATAGCAAACAGGCAGAGACAGACATGCACACAATGTAATATAACACGTTCAATAAAAAATTTGAACATTGAGCATAGAAAGAGCTTTGTGCTTGCAAGTTTTACTTCTTTTACCTTAAAAATAATGTTTAAGTGGTTGCTGACATTGTTATGTCCGTTTTCCACGAAACGGAACCCGAGCCTGGTGGTAATCTGCATTTTATACAATAAAAAGCCATTTTTTCCTTTGGTGTTTTTTTCTAGGTCTTGTGTGTCTTCTCTCTCTTTGCCTGTCGGATAATATAGTGCCATCAAGAGATTACTTAAACCTAAAACTGTGAGAAAAAAAGGGAAAAACTGTCCAGGAAAGAGTCTCAAGAAAAATATTATGTAAAAAGAACGGCAACAAGGACCGCGTAGCATAGTGTAGACCTATGATGATGATAATAATGATCATATTTATTCTACAAGCTTTTTACTCCTTTTTTTCCTTCTTTCTCTCTCCGTGAAATATTCATTCGTTTCCTTCGTCTTCATTTTCCTTCTAGCCTTGTGTTCTACGAGGATGACGATGAGGGAAAATGGAACAAGAAGAATGAAATGGACTGTAGGGCAGGCTTTTATTTTTGTGGAGACCAGATAGGTACCCAGGTATCATCATCATCTTCTTACACACAGTTCCATTTTACCTAAACGCAAGTAAAGTAGGTAAAGTACCAAAGAAGAAAAGCTTTCTCGAAGAGAGAGAAAAAAACAGCTTTTATTTTCCTGGTGTTAAATGTGTAAGCGCACACTATCTGGCATACATATGCATACATTATTACATTGGAAAATAGAAAAAAGGACCAAGTTAAGGTACCTCCACAGGACGAGGACAACGACTTTTTTCTTGCTTGCAGCAGAGCAGCAACGCCGAGGCCCCTTTCGCATCATGGAGTTTTTTCCCATTAAGAAATTCCCTTTTGCATATTATTTTCCTTTTTTGCACAAAACCATTTTACGGACAACGAGAAACGCCACCACTACCACCATCGTGATCATCAGCAGCAGAGTGAAAAAAGTACCGCACTCCATTTCACTATGCCAACCACCATGTCATATTATTATTTTGAGACAGCAGCAGCGCAGCACCATGCATATGCCCAAAAAACCAAGTGGAAATGCAGGAAGACATACAAACAACAACCGAATTTGACTGCTGGCATGTGTATATAGTATGCAAGTTTTGTGTTTGCGTCTTTGCTACTGACGGTAACGGGCAATGGTAGTAGTAATGGGCATCCTGGCATTCCATTTCATAAACTTTACTTATTTTTTTCCTGTTCTTTCAACTTTAAAAACCTGACTACACAGCACAAAATAGCAACTACTACCTGATCAGCTTTTACAAAGAACAGCACAATTCTGTCTACTTTTATGCAATTTTTTGTCTACATCTTCCCCAAAAATAATAAACACTATACGTGTGCCATAATCATACTTTAGTTTAGCCATTGTTTTTTTTTCTCCTGAGTTTTGGCCTTTCCTACTAACGTACAATAATTTTGAGAGACTTTCCTCAAGTAATTTTTTAAAACTGAGTGCATCATCTCTTACACGAACAAGTAGTGGTGGTGGTGTATAGTTTACCAAGTTTACTTTTTTGGTGAAACATTCAACACAGTTTTAGAGAAGAAGGGTTAGCTTGACATTTGCGCTGTCATTTTTCTGCCGCTGCAACGTCAGCAAACAGCATTCCATAAGCATTAACCAAAAGACCCAACCTGAGAAAGAATAGTCAAAGTAATGCAAAGGACTTTTCACTTCAACTCATTTCTTTTCTCTTTTCTTCTCTTGTTTTAAGATGATTTCCCCCTAGAATAATTTTCACAAATCATAACAATCTTCCTCCTGCTTTCGTGCAGAGCATAAGGTACATACGAGTATAGCGCAGTTTTGTACACGTTCGTCATCATCATCTCTGTTGTTAGTAGAGAAACTTTACTGCTTACCTCTTTTCTTTGTCTGGTTCATTTTTTCTTCCTTGAACCTGCACAAAGTTTTTTGGTAAGGTGTACAAAATGTAATATTTTGTGCAATTCTATGAAAATCTACAGAAGGCAAGGTTGCTCAAAAGAGTGAGACATTCTTTACTGATTGTGTTTGAATTCCATTTTTATTGTCAACCCATTAAACTGTTGGAGGCAAAACGCCAACGCACTTACTTTTGCTTAAAAAATGTGTGCAACGTAGAAAGCAAATTCAGCCCTGACAACAAAACGAGAGAGACAGTGATGATCGTCATTAGTCAAGTATTAAAAAATATGGAGGGCACTGCGCTAGTCGTTTGTCCGTTCATAAAAAACGAGTTTATATTCTAACGAAAATAATGGCAATAATAATAATGCCAGTAAAAGCAGAGAAATCGATAAGTTTACTATACTCGCATTTCTTTTCTTTATGCATTTATTATGCTGCTGAGATATAATACACAGTTTTTATTATAACGACCGGTACGTCCTGCCACAACCAAACCAGCAGCTGATGCCGGGAGACAGTCCTCATGATGATGTTCCAATTTTTATCATAAACTTTTATTCTTTCTATTCTCCTCCTCCTTCTTCTCTTCTGATATTGCGTCCGCATAGTTTGCTAACTTTGCAATAATTTTAATTTAAGCATTTTTTCCACTTAAAAAGAATCATACATTCGTGCAGTAAGAGAACTGGTTTTCTTCAAATACTAAAACTTGGATGCACGTTATATATGCATATTATATGCGTGTGTGTGTGTTTGCGTAATATTAATAACATTAGTACACAATATTATTGAGCGAAATGCCAGCTTTCTTCACCAAGTTGACTCTATTTTTCCTCCTTATCTATCTGATGCTTCTTCATTTCGTGTACAGTGTACTGGTAACAGCAGCAGCAGGAGTTGCGCTCATTTCATTTTACTCTGGTTTTAATAGCGTTCCTCTTTTCTGTTTAGATCTGACCCGGGGCTAGCTAAGCCTGTTAAAAAGGCTGACAACGACAATGACCAGAAAAAATGTAAAGGTTAGCTTTTCAAAAGTTACAGATCCTCTTTTGCCTACAGTACAGAAAATCTCTGTTGAGCAGATAGATTACTGACTTGCTCATTATTTTGGTTTGAAATTTGAAAAAAATCATGTAAAATTATTATATAGTTTTTCATCCCCACCCAAATAAACTCCACACAAGATGATGATAAAGCGTCGCCCTTTTAAAGAGTGCCGTGTTTGTGTGTATAATCATAAAGATTTTGCTAATTGCAAATTCCATTCAGAGCGGAGCGGGGACACCATAATAAGTTTTAAGTGAAAATTAATTAGCAGCATCTTCAATTTTGACTGTCTATCTGCTGATCCTTTGTCGCCGTCTTTTTACCAAAATTTGCAATAAGATAAGAGCCGTTTCTCATTATTCTCTGCTCTTCTCCCTTTCTTCGATTTCATTTTCCTCTGTACAGACACACAGCCTTTCTGCACCTGTGTTGTTAATATTATAGTCTCGTTCTTGTTTTACCATAAAAGGCTTCCCCTCCACATACCATGTCATAATCTGAATGCGTGCACGGACTGTAGACTGTCGTTTTTGCTTTGAAACAAATGTCTCAACAAATTGTCCTTCAGCACTACTAACAAACCATGTTATAACATAATCAAACGCAACTCTTGGGGTAAAGCGAGAATGCAATTTTGCGACAGTAGGCTCAATTTTGATACTTGCCTAGCAGTTGGGGTCAATGGTTTCTAATGGACTGTTACGTGTATATTTCCCGTTTTTCCGTCATGTCATGTCACCCCGATTCTCTTTTAGCGCCTAATATCCTGTATTTTTGTCAATGGATGCATGTAATCATCAATAAAAGTAGCCGTTTCTGTAGAGAAAGAGAAGACAAGGGTCTTAGAATAAAGTAATAAATAGCAAAACAATGTTTGTGGAGAGCTGAATCAATTAATATGTCATACATTTTTCCCATGAAAGATGAAGTAATACTGATCATGATCATCGTCATTATCAGTATTACCGTTCGCCAGACAAGTAGCGCTTCTTGAGCCTCTTCTCGGGCTTGAGAGAGATAATTGCAAAAGCATGTTCGATTCAATCAAACCCAACTTTAAAAAAAGATGTTCACTCGCCAAAGCAACGGAGTCAGCAGCAGACTGAGTCAGGTACATCGTACATAATCATCATTGTCATCTTTTTACCAACATTTTCACCGTCACCATTATATCAGTCAGGTTGAGACTGGCTTCGAGAGGATGAGTGACTATTTCACAAACACCACCACCACAAACAACAAACAACAACTGATGACTGGAAAACAGAGTGAGAGGTGAAGATGAGATGACAAAACTATTTTCTTCAAGTACCATAATGCAGACGAGTAACTAAGCAGTAGTAAATGAAGATGGGCATCAAGGTGGCATGACATTCTCAACGATCAAATGAGATTTTCATCTATAACCTAGCAGTTTCTCTTACTAAGAGTGCGCAAGACAGGTTTCTTCAAGTTTTTCCCATTCTTAACCAACAAGCTACAAATGTATCCAACAATCCTACTTTGTTGGGTTGTTCTGCTCACGCAGGCGCAAACATACCTTGGTCTGCCATCTCGACCACGACAGGTGACTTTACAGGTAGTAAAGCCAGCAACAATGGAGCATTGTTGCCAGAGAATTGTGTAGATGTAGATGCTTAGATGAGTAGAAACCATGGTTATGGCCATGATTGTCCGAGTGTTTTCTTATGAAAAATTGGATAAAAACTACGTACCTTTTTAGCTGATTTTACCATTTTATAAAGACATGGATCATCATGTTCATTCAGAAATTATGCAAAGGATGCAGATGCTGGATGAAAAATAGAAGAAATACAAAAATTGGTGGGTTGCTTACCTGTAAACAGACAAAAAATAAATATTTATTATACATTTTGCATTCATAACAACAAGATTTTATGAGCTTTTCAACTGAGTGTTCATTACTTTTTCATTTACAGACAAGCATATTAAAGCTATACTTGCTAAAAGCAAACATTACTACAAGCGGAAAGCTGAAAGCACCGTAAAATTATTACGTAGCTGAGCATAGTGAAGCTAGTATTGAGATTGTCATATTTGTCTGTCTGTCTGTCCGTGTGTGAGCACGATACAGGCCAGACGGTTTGTCAGAATTTCACCAAACTTGGTACAGTGGTTCATTGGGTCATCAGGAGGAACCCTATTGATTTTGAACCTGATCGGTGATCCCCCTGGGGTAATAGGGGGAGGTAACCCTCCTGACCATATGCTTTGTCAGAATCGCACCAAATTTGGTATCGTGATATATTGTGACATCCTAAGGAACACTATTGATTTTCAACCTGATCGGTGATCCCCCTGGGGTAGTAGGGGGTGGTAACCCCCCTGACCATAAAATTACTCAGAATCGCACTAAATTTGGTACATTGATTCATTGGACCATGAGAAATAATTCTATGACTTTTAATCTAATTTCTCATCCCCCTGGGGTAGTATGGTGAATGGAGTCAGAGAGTCAGACAGACAGACATTCACTTGGCTCAGCTACGTATTTCAAATGATCATTAAATCGGTTTATTAACTAAGCATATAACATCCGATTCCCTTCTCGGGTTATAAACATCTCAATTTGTACATGACCGCAACAATTGCACGGCTCATTGACTTTCAATTTATTCTTGCCTGACCGTTGTTGTCCCTCTTCTGATCTGCTGGTGAGATATAGTACGCAGAGCGTAACACACCACCACCACCGCCACAACCAATACTAATATTATACCCGACCCTAAAATACAATGTATTTTTTCCAATAAATATTAAGCTTCGCTCATGCTTATCGTCTGTCGTCGTTCTTGTCGCGTGCATCTGCAATTCCGCATTTGATATGCGTCATAGTTTCTAAATATACACATTATCATGGATCATAATCCCTTGCATGAATACCAAACTCGTATTAATCTTAAATTTCTGATCTGTCACTAAAATCGTTGTCCAGCAGTTACTCTGACTGCAGAAAATGATGCAATGGTCAGTGATAAAAATAACAAGCCAAAAACCCATAATTTCATCGATAATAATACTACCAAAGGTTTTGTACTTACAAGTCATGCTTTGGTGCATTTTCCATTACAGAACACATTTTTTGTGTCTAGTATTTGAATCAAGAATAATAATAGCATATATAATTTCTCCTCCATTTCTACATTGTCGTTTTATGACCAGGTCGTTGGAACCGGAAATGAAGAAAATGACAGGAGTGCACTTTTTGGACTCCCGTTTTTTCCTTGTTTTCCTTTTCATATTCTTATTACTGTTCCGGCTTTATGACACCTCTTCACCGTTTTTTACGAGTTTCTACATTACACCGTCAATTACTCTATTGCTCAGTAAACATAAAGAATAAAGTGCACTTAACAAGTTCTCCCCACATATTACCACAATATTCTGGCCAATTCTATCTTCTCTTCTGGGTTCTAGATCCCAGATATCAATCGGTTTGTTTGTTTCTTTTATTTTTCTCAGCTTGTTCCATCACACGCAGCTTGGGCATTAGACAATCAAGATAAAAACTGGCAGACGGACGTCACGGTATTATTACCCCAATCATTTTTGTTCCCCGGTCTCCTCCTCCATTTTCCCAACTTTTCTTATCAAAACCAGTCAATTCAGTGTCACCAGGATCAAGCAACAGAGCTCTGTGCTCATACATATTACATGGTTTTGTTGCGCTCCCGAAAATCAAGATGACCGACAAAGTTCCATAATAATGCTTGCACGGTTATTTCTTCCTTTCTCTTTAATAGCTGCACTCCAATGCATCTCTATATTGCAGCACGCTGCATCAGCAGCCGGAATTGTAGTAAAAATGTATCAATTGCTATTGCCGCTATATACACTACTGCTTAATGTTCCATGTGTCTTTTTCTCTTCAACTTTTTTGATAAAAACCAGTGAAGCCCAACAAAGCTATTTCTATATACGGATTTTTTCATTGTCCCTTTGGCCAACAAAAACGACCGCAGACACAAGCGACCCACGATACACATTGCATGTGAGGATGATAGGCAGACGACGATAAGAAGGATATATTTTTTTGAAGAGGAGGAGGAATATTATAGCTGTGGCCGCTTGTTGTTGCTTGACTTTGATGGCACAACGAAATGAAACTGTTTGCTGATACGCACATTTAAGCAAACAAACAAGGGAAAAATGAAATGAGCAAAAGGGAAAGCGCGCACATCAACAGTAGAAAAAACTATTTTCTATATCACATGCCATTGCATATAACGCATGTATGACATTGGCTTTCCACATATTACTATGAACATGTCATATCATTCCAAAAGCAGTGAATATCCGTATAAAAATGTTGTTACATTCAGCAAGATTGTTTGCTAACTGTTTAACTAGTAAAAAGGCTCAAAGAAGGGAGACCAAGAGCATGTCGCGTTTGTCGCATGGTTGGTGATTGTGGCTTTTTTCTTGGGAAAATGGAGAAATATAAGTGTGTGCTGCATGACTGTGTATCCATCTCTTTTTGTGGATGATGATAATCATGAGTATGATCACTTTTGCAGTGTAAAATGGATGTGGAGACAAACAAGGAGTAAAAGTGCAAGTTAATACTGGAAGGCATATAAATACACACATAAAGTATGTACAGAGTGGTGGTAGTAGTCATTCATCCATCCAGTATCAAAAAAGAAGCATGATACACACCGAAAAAGGAAGAGATGAAAGTGGTGCTGGTGCTCATGATGATGATGCCAGGGCTGCTGGTAAAGAGCAAATATCGTTGGGGGAAAATAATAATGGATGAAAGCAGAGCAAAGGAGAGCAAAACGGGGAACATTAGACGCTTGTACACACACACGTCATATATATAATATGCACTGCTAGAGAAGCGCATACTCAACAACGAGCCAGGCAACATTATTTAACCGAGCGAGAAAGCTAAAGGGGATAAACAAGGAGAAATCGTCAATATCAACATTACCAAGGGTATACGCAGAAAGAGAGAGACGCGTAACTACTATTTCATTTTTCATTGCATTGCTTTTTGGAGCGATAAGGCAATGGCAGTTCTGCGTACAGGGTACAGAGACAGAGGTTACATCAATGCTTTTTTCCTGCTTCTTTGATGATCTGCCTTATTTCATTTTTTATGTTAACCTCATACATCTGTATCGTATCACTTTTACGCATTTTTGTGTCTGAACAAGATGCCTTGCCAACTTGAGAAAGTATTTTTTATAAAGTGGAAATCAAAGGGAATTCCAAGAAGTTTCACTGCGAAAAAAAATCCAATATGAATTGAAATCAAAAATCAAATAGCGTACTGATATTTTATTATTGGCGAAAAAAATTCTCTGTTGATCAGAAAAAATTCGACAAGTACCCCGTGTGCTTCGCGCGATGCCATTGTCAAAAAGTCTTTCTAGGTGTCTTCTACTTGTGTATTCATTTAAAACATCCAACAGCGAGGATTATTATTATCACATCAAAATTTGCCTGAAGGGTCTATCTAGCAGAAAGTAGAAAGCATATTTTTTCAGCCTTTCTTGCTTTTCCGGTGTACTTTTCTTGTCCCGTGTGCTGTTTACACGTGAATTGCCATTTTCTTCTTGATACACACTTATAATGCAAGTTATATAAAGGAAGCTGGAAACGTGCGCGCTTATGATGATGCCTGACTAACTTTGAAATTTGGGGGAAGCGTGTGATAGCGAAAGTGTAATGTTATGCAATTCCACGGGGCCTGGAAATGGTACTCGGCTCTTTTGTGAGTAACGCAGCTGTGCACATTTTGCAGACAGAGTGTTTGTCGTAGTTGTAATAATAAAAAGGGACGGAGAAAGCTCTTTCCGTTCGCTTGGGCCAATAACAGCAAGACTTTTGGATGGTGGCGGTGTACTAGTATAATATCCCAGTTACAACAACAACACACGAACAACAGCAACAGCTCAATATCATTTTATCCACAATAGAGCAATTTTGAGCAATGAATACTCTCTCTCTCTCTCTCTCTCTTTCCCTTTTGCCATTATTGAAGAAGAAGCATTGGAGGCACATTTTAAAACGAAAATTCCTCCATCCTTCCAAACAATATTTCATCGTAGAATGGATGCAGGCATGCATGCATGCATCACTGCACGCACTTACTGTTACTACTACTATTACAACTACGAGTACAACCATTTCGTCATAAAACATGCAATAATAATACGCAATAAATACGTATTTTCCCTGTGTACTTGTACTACTGCTGCTAGTACTCTGGGCTTCCTTTTTCCTCGGAGGTGGGCATACGCTTTATATTATGCCACATACGTTTCATGTCGCCGTGATTTTCAGGATGAAAGTGGCATGCTGCTCCCATTCTCCTTCCTTCCTCCTTTCTTCGTCTTCTTCTGTTCTGCTGCTACTACTCCAGCTTTTTTTTTGCAGAGAGAGGTCCGTATTATTATTTCGAACAAGGATTTTACTAGGAAATGCGTGTCCCTTTTTATGACTAGGTACTACGCACTCAGTAGCCCAAATAGTAGGATATTTTGATAGCATCCATTTTATAACGTATAGACCCCACACATATGAGAACAGCAAGGACATTTAGATTGGATTTGATTTGAATAAAAGCTTGTTCGTCTTGTGTGCCTCCTCTGTAATAACTTTCCCTCTCTGTATTTTCTACCCTCCTCCTGTTCGCGTTCAGGTGGTCGGTGGCGATATTATGGTGCGGGTAGTATGTTGTAACAGCGGACCCAAGCATTATTACATTGGCTTTTTCGTTACATGAAAATTCCTGATTTTATGATGCCATTATGGCCATATAATGTCTTGTTTAGTGCGTCTCTTGCTATCATCGTCGTCATCATCCTCCTCCTCCTCCTCTCTTTTTTTGCCGTCTCCATTCAGGGAGCTTTAGAGATTCTCAGAGTGTATTTCCATTCTAACAGCAATATTCTGTAGGATGATGGTTGGATGCACAAAAATAAGCGGAGAGTTGGAAAGTTGAGGTGGACATTACAAGATTTTTTTATTGATTTGAATCACTTGAAAAAGGATATATTCTTTGGAAGAGAAACCCTTCTTGCGCTTTGGTTGAGAATGTAACCGGAGTGCATGTATGTATGTGTCTCTTTGCGTTTGTTTGTGTGCAGAAAAGTGTATTGAGCAAGAAGTGGTTGGGAGTTTCTTTATGATTGCGGAGGATCAATTGCACTTTTATTCGTTTTGTCGTCTCGTCGCGTGTGTGCTTTTTCCTTCTTTTTTAGAGCTTTTTATGAAAGCGTTTCTTTTTTGCTCCCCTATAAAAATCCCTGTTTATTGCCAATAACTCATTGCAAATTACTAAGCGAGAAGAGAGTAACGATGCTAAGATATTAGGATATGGCTTTCCAACTTGGTGCCATTATGATGCAACATTGTTCCAGGTTGCAATCGCCGCAGACTGTACGTTTTAAAGTTGTGCAACTAAAAACTGCACCAGTAAAAGCAGTTGTGGAACAACAATTTCTTATTTTGCCAAAATAGAAGCTGTCATGAAAAATGAGAAGAAACTGCTTAGTGTTTTTCTCCTGCGCACAACCAAGATTATTACTTAAATATTTACTCTAAAAATCACAGCAAGAAATAACATCATGGTTGGGAAAAGATCGATATTGTGCAGCAAAAATGCTGAGAGTTGCAACTATATACACCACAGGAAATTAACATTCTGCGGTACTCAAGGATAAAAATGCATAAAAACAGCAAAAGTGCACTAACCCTTTTCAAAAATTTCCTTTGCCTTTGAACAACAATTTTATGATCGTCTCTCTGTACAAAGTATTAAGACAGTAAAAAATGCTCACGCTCAGATTGTTATATTTTTGGTTGGGACATGGGCCGCAAATGAAAATGACGAATTTTTAACTGCCAGTCATCCAGATATGAATATGAGAACAGAGTTTTATAGTCAAATAAACGCTCCACAGCACAGCAACTGAATAAACTTTGCAGACAACTTAACATTTTGCTAAAACTTTGTTTCTTTCAAGTCAAGTTCAAGGATGGAATAATAAAATTAAAATGTTGCAAGAAAAACAATAACTTGTTTAACTTGACAATAAAGGCAAAGCTCAGCTACTACCAAAAGTCTATTCATCCATAAATTAAATAGTCTCCATGACTAATATAATATTCCTCTTCCTGTGTAAACTCAAAACAGTGTAAAAATCTGCGTGTGTGCATGCTTATTTTTGCCTCTCCATAAAATGATCCTGCTGACAAAATGCTTCTCCACTTACACCTCGTAAAAACATGTATCTCCATCTTATTCTCTCACATAATGCACACACGCTTAGTTCATACAAGCAAGAAAGTCTGTCATAAAAAACCACAGAGAGAAAACGTTGAAGAAATATATTCGCCTTTCATATCAGCTCCATCATCGTCGTCCTCCTCATCACCATCACCAGCATATCATAACACTGCAGAAAACCAACAAAACCAAGCAATAAATCCTACTAGAAGCCCGCCCGTTGGATCTTAGTAGACTTTCATAAACTATTAGAATTTTACGTAATTTACTCGAACTCATCGATCACGGGTATATATACACAAGACATATAAATATGCCTTAAAATCACAACCTTGGTACCAGCAAAACATTGAACAGCTGACTACATCTGAACAACACTCTCCGAGCGGGCCAAGCTGGGGAGAAGCCGCGGTGATTGGCTGTTGAAGCTGGGGAGAAGGCTACCTTATTGGCTGGCATGATAGTGTGTGTGGAAGTAAATTTTACCTATATTTATGTGTCTTGTGTATATTTATACCCATGGTCGATGACTCGAACTCACTTGCTCGCAGTTTTCTGTTATCTTAGATGATTTGCTTGTTCCATAAGCTTATCACCCGAATCTTAAATATCAGCCCCGCTAGTTAACCCTCGTTTAAAAACCTCACTCCCTGTCCAAAACTCCAAGTAACCCAATGAAAACCCCATTAACTGGCATAAAAACCCCAATATCTGCAGCTCCAAGTAACCCAGTAAAATCTTCACTTCATGACTGTGACACCAATTAAATTACTGAAGGCTTCATCCATCTGATGTAATGCTAGTTAACTCACTGAATACCCCATTATCTAACTGCAACCCGACAATTAACCCAATAAGTGTGTCAAAAGAAACATGAAAAGCCAGTATCTTAAATTAATATAATTTTTTAAATAACTACGAAATCAGCTTTTGCATATCTACTTTATGTATGCGGCATAAAGATACATTTAGAATTACATCGAAATTGCAACATTTGCAGAGCATATTTTGCAATGTTCGTACGTGCTTACTGCATCATGTTCATCATGCAGAGATGTGAAGAATGCGCATCACAATCTCAATACAGTCATGTGTATTTTGACTCCACCCCCTCGAAATGCTCCTCTGGAAAAACCGTTAAAATAAACAGTTCAGAGGCAAAAAATCGAAAAAAAGGGCTCTGTTGCGGAGTTAAGTAGGCGATTGACGATCGATTGCGACATTTTTCAAGGTTTAAAGCCCTGTAACAACTTCAGAAATTGTACCTTCAGGAACCTGTCAAACCTCCCTTTAAAATACATTAGTAGCCTATCCTCTCCATACTTGGGGTACCAATTTTATATACCTATATGATAACGAGCGCAACACATAAAAAATTACGTGCTGGAACTAAAACCCCAGTCGAAAAAATAATAATAATAGTAATAGCAAGAGAGCAAACCCTCTTTGCTTTACGTGCAGTTGGCCACGGAGAGTTTGCAAAAAGTACATAAATTTTGTAATCGTAATATTCCATGTTTTTATTCTCCACACAGAGATTTTTTATGATTATGACTTTACACATAGTTAACTTGATGACAATGATGATGACAGAAAAGGAGACGAATGGCAACCCTACCTTACACGCTTGGCACTTGTAATAATTGCTTGCGCAGGGAAGAAATTTCGTTTTTAAAGGTTTTCAGCACGGGAAGAAGTAAATGAGACAAAGAGACAAGACTTGAGAACTTGAGACAAATTCCTTAAAAATTATGAGTTTTTCACGCCAGGTTCTAAAACAGTAGTGTCTAGAATTTCAGCATGACCTCAACATTGATACAAATGTATAGGCACGTACTAAAAATACATGAGAAGCAATTGTATATCCTATCACAGTGCTTTTGTCATGGATCACCACGATACGCATTGTCATCATCATAACCGTTAAAGTTTCGATCTTGCTACCGCTTTTGCAATCTTTGGAAAGAGCGCACCTTTCCCCTTTCGCTTTCGGGTATTTGGAAACAACCATTGGGAAACAAGAACCCAACAATGACGGTGAAATAGTAATGACCAAAGAAGGAAATGAAGACACGGCTCATTGTTTCTTTGTTGTGTTGGTAAATTGCGAAAATCCATTAACCTGCCAATAACACGCGTAGCCGCGTACCGCTAAGACAAAAGAATGAGAACGAACCGACAACCAGCACCTTCCAGGGCTGAAGAATTAATGTTGACTTTAAATTTTCAAAAATAATTTTGCAATTTAATTCGGTAAATCAGGTAATTTTAGTTTAAAATAGCCAAATTGGCATTAGTTCAAAAGTTTTTCATAAATGTACGTCCATGTCCTTGTACGTCTGCATTTTTCTCTGCGTTTCTGCTAAACATGCCAGGTTTGGATTTTTTAGATTTAGGTTTTGGGGATTCTTCCTCGGACTCTTCCTCTTCAGGACTTTCGGAATCTCGGGTGTTTTCATGTTTACTAGCGGTTCTCTGGTTTTTTGACGATTTGCGTGTGAAGCTTTGCATTACCGGATTTTTTGCACTACGAGAATAGAAGTCGTCCATTGAGAAGGGATTGTTGTTATTCGAGTCCTTAGAATATTTGCCTTTCTCCTCAGTTTTTACATCTATTTCTTCTTGCTTGGCATTCATACGCCCTTCGACAGCCTTTGCTTTGGCGTCCCCTCTATTCTCCCCTTGTTGCATGGGAATCTGGGGCCCAATTATTGGAATGGCTTGGGTAATGTTTTTAATCGATTCCATCAACAGTTTCAAATCTAAGGATCATGTTGAGATTTTTAATGATTGTTAATCGAGTTTGTGCTTATCGAGTGCATTTTAATTGCAAACTCACCATCCATTGTTACTTTGCCATCGCCCTTTATACAATTCCACGTAGGAATTACGTACTGAATCCATACGCAAAAGCAGACGGTTTTGTTATTGATATCCCAGTCTACTTGTTGCGGTTTAATGATACATTTCAAACTGGGAAACTCTAAACAAATGGAAAACGTGAGATAATGGAAATAATGAAATGATTCCAAGAAAAAATCTGACATTTGCAACATTTTAAATTGATTTTGGTTTTGTACCTGTGGACCCTGTGAACTCGAGTCGAACTTGGGCACTGGATCCAGGGATCAGCGCTGCGAGGCATGCTGCCCCAATCAGGACAAAAAACAGTGACTTGGATTCACTGCACATTTTAAAAAGTTAATGTTGCCAATTTCAAGACCAGGAAATTGTAGACACTTTCCGAAGGTCTTTTTTCCTCAGAGTCAAAATAAAACTGAGCAAGGCAACGTCTAAACGATTCCGCTTTTAAATCTTTTGACAAATACACCTGCTGCAGTGTATGCAAAGTCTATTCTCATTCTTTAGAATGAATTCTGGGCTCTGTTTTGAAGAACCGGGTCTGATGTGAGCTGGGTAAAAACCAGAGGCTTTTTATTTGAATATGAGGACCATGCCACGAATTAATTTTCCGCATTAGTGACGTAACTCCAGTGATTATGGCCATTAATCATTGGTGTGACAACTATAGAATCTCATTATCAACTGACTAGGACTACAGTGCACTGGAGCAAGTAATTAAAATCATAATTGGAGTGGATTTATTGTTATATTAAATTAAACAGACCACGCACACGTCATTCATAAAAACTAACCACATACAATAACAATACTCCACTATCTGCAACGTACCCAGTTCACCTAATTGCCAGATTTTGCACAGAATCCTGAAAACGGATCTCTTCATTAATTTGATTTATCTGTTTTTGCAGAATTGTGACATTTTTCAAAACCGAAACACAAGGTCACCTTTGTCCATATTGCTTCATGAAGCTAACCCACATATTAAACTTGAATCTTTTACCCTTGAAACTCACAAAGAGTACACATTTTTACACAAGGATTTTAAAAATATAATGAATTGCTTGCATTAGTTCTGATGCGTTGCCTCCAGTCAGACCAATCTTCAACAAGGTTAAATAACCATGGGAACCGGGTTTTGTCTAATAATTTGGATGTTCATCAACTTTTCCGTTAAATACTCAATAGGCACATAAAACTAGATAAAATTAAACATCTCTTCTTCCTGTCAGTAGCAACAAAGAAAATCTTAGATATTATCATATCATTCATCATCAACTACATCTGAACTATTTGTTCTTGTAAAGCATCTATCCTAATCTATGACCTAATCCAGAGCGGTGCAATTATCGGAGGAAAAATACAAAGGAAACAATGCCATATTAAATTTTATGCAAAAAATGAAATGTTTGCCCTTGCCTTTTCGTTAAATCTCCGTGTCATTTCATTTAGCTCTTCTTCCTCTCACCCACCGCTTTAACTAGTTGGTACGGTGCGTTACTCCAAAATAATTAAGCTAGAAACAAGCATATTATATAGCTCTCTGCCACCGTTCTATCACCACCAGTCAGACAATCCATAAAAAATAATAAAAATGTTACAATCGCAAAAACAAGCATAAATATCCTTTTTCACAAACGAACCAAGCAGCAAAGCACCGCGTGGTTATTAGTTATTATATGACCAGCACAGCAGCAGAAACAGAGCTTTTTAGCACAACTCTTTACTAGCTAGTGAGCCATAAATAACCACACAGAAGCAGTGTAAGGAAAAACGATGCTAAAACGGCAATTTTTATTACGTTGCGTGTTACACCATGCTACGCTATTTATACATGTTTTTGTATGTGTCGCTGTATTTACAGCGTTTCATGTTTATCTCATTGTAATCCCGTGTCGTGCTCCGGTTTATCTATCATGAATGTTGTATATGCTCATTGTTCACACACACAAGAAAAATGTGTGGAGTAGTGTAGTGTCGAGGTATTTAATAGTGCTATTAAGTATTTTTGTTAGTTAAGTTATGGCAAAGCATATAGCGCCCACGCTACATTTTCTATCTTGTTTCTTTTGACTTGCAGATGTAATCATTATTCTGTTCAACATGAAAACACACACATAAAACATCCCTGCTCACTTTATCTACTACACAATAACAAGAAGGGAAACACAGAGAACAAGTGAGATTTTGAATAACAAGCGTATAAAAATGAATGGAAATAAGATCAAATCACGTCTCATTATCAACTATCAACAAGGCAGAAAAACTACATACAAATAGCCGCTTTTTTGTTGCTAAAAATGATACATCACTACCACCACTACCAACTAAACATACATAAATTGCTTTTCTTTCTCCTTGTTATCACGTTGTATCAATTATTATTAGTTTTATCACAATTTTTTTCTCTGTGCTTTTCTATTATCAACTATTATTATTTTTCTAGAAAGCTTTCTTCTTCAGTACTACTGCGTGGCTTCCTCAGAAGTTAACAAGCTTTTTTTTAAAAAGGGAGAAAAGAGGCTTACAAAAAAACTGATAAAAAGGGAAAGCAATCGGATGCCATACACGTGTTCAAAAGGAAAATATGCTTCTATTTTGGTATCCTTTTAAAAATCCTTTCACCCAACTTGTTGTTGTTGTTATTCTTGCCATATCATTATAATTGGCTGTGTGTCTGCGTCCTTTTTGATGTCACACAAGGCAAAACTTTTTACCTGTTAGCTTCACATGAGTACTGAGCCCGTGTGGGTTTAATAAATTCTCAAAAAGGCTTTCAAAATGGTGCTCAAAGCAACAGCTAACTATTTTTCAACTTGAGAAGAATTGCAAAGTAATTGTATAGGTAATAATGCGCAATATTGAATATTAAATTGTATAATAGAATGGACGGGTGGATAATAAGGAAACTTGTACGACTTTTTTATTTTGTCGCGTGGGCTTTTCACAACTTATAACTGCTGTTGCTTGATTGAACCTAATAATAGCATGGTTCCAACTGCGTCTTTTCATCTTCCAACTTTAGCTGTTATTAATATTTCCGTTAGAAGAATCTACACAGGTAGCTTATTTTTTGGCTCAACTAAGCAGCGGATGTTTTTATTTGATGGTTACTCAGGTAAAAAAGGAGGAATTTGGCTTGTAAGCAACCATCCTCATTGTACACAATATGCTATCATAATAATACTCATCAGCATCACATATATCACATGATGATCATTATTGTGCCCTGTGATGGATGAAAGCAAAAACGAGCATCATCATCATCATCCTTACATGATCCCAACTTCAAAAACTTACTCAGCAGCCCACCAATCATACATTTTTCCCCTATCAATTTAATATCTCCAGTCTCCAGCAAGGAAGCCGTCATCTTCACATCAAACAGGGTAAACAAAAAATGGAAAAAGCAAAGAGTAAAAAGAGAGCTGGATACCTGGAAAATAATGTAAAAAGGGCAGAGAAATAATAATAATAAGACGGCGTGGGTAGTACAAGAAGCAGGGATCAGTCGAATGGAATATCACAAAAAAAATTGATTCTTTGAAGCAGAGACAGTGGGTACGAGTCACGTTAGGCAAACAAAAAAATAAGCGTGATAACTTTGTGATAATAATATTGACATTATCATGGTTCGCCGTACTTTCACGAGGAGGATGACGATGATGATGATCGCGTAATAAAAACAAACTTGTTAAAAGCATATTTTTATTGTGTGTGGAAATGAGAGAAAATTTTGTCAAAAGGAGAAGCACCATAAAATAGTTTGTCGGTAGGCAACGTGAAAAGACACGCGAAGCGCGTGGCAGCTATATAAGGATTTTGTCATTTTATTAGAAAGAAAGTTTCTCAAGAATTAGTCATTTCATCAGGCTTGAAATATTTGCCAAGCTTTTTGTCCTGCTTTTGCCTTCAATAATCTTTATTACCTTTTATTAATTCTTACTTTTCTATCTTGAAAGATGGAATAACAATATGAAAGCTTCCAATAAGTTGATTGTTGTGGAAAACATCAAAAAGCTCGCTTGCCTAATTATATAAATCATATTAGCTTTTTGTCAGGAGCTAGCATCTCTTAGGACTTCAATCAGGCCTAAATTTTGATAATATTTACTTCTTTGTAGTAACATTATCAAATTCCATATTTTGACGCAGAAGATACTAGCAAGCTGGTAGATTGGTTTAGGCAAAAGCATGACGACTAATTTTTAATAAAAATATTTGCGCTAGATTAAAGAAGAAGAAATGATGACAAGTTGATATTAAATTTAACGTGGAATTGCTTTTTAAACGCTACATAGCAATATTCCTGCTTACTCGTGGACTTCAAAAACAATTCAGTATTCAGTATACAATGCCTAAATGAACTACAATTTATAATAATATTTAATAACAACGATAGTTCTACCAAACAATTAACTGTAGATAATAATAACGCTGTTCTTTAGTTATTCTCTCAAGTTCCATTCCTTGAATCCATTTCTTTCAAATTTTTCCTCTTCTACTTGGTCCATTAAGTACGTAATTAAATTTTAATAATTTTGCGCTCTTCCACTTAACCCATTCTCCAAGCACACACACTCCAAGTAACTATTACCTTTCATACTTTCTCCCTGGAATTTTCGGGTGCTGCTAAAAGTTTGCCAACTTATTATATAAATGACAGATTACTAATGAAAAGGAAAAGTTTTTCTTTAAAAACGGAATAACTCATATACTGCTTCCCAAACCTTTGCCAAGTACGTCCAATTTAGCAGATCTTAAGTGAGTCTAAGTGCATGTTCTCAGACTTTCCCTTTTTTTACTGAACTGCTACGCTATGCTGCTTTTTTACCATACTAGCACAGATTTGCTTTGTAATTAGTAAATCACCTGAATTTACCGTGCGCTTCTTTTTACAAAAAATTGTACATACACACACCATTATTTTTTAGTCTCATATCTTCCTCTATTCGTTCCAGCTTTCAGGCTAGAAAGTTGCAATAAAACGTAATTAAATCTGAAGAGGATGACAAAAAAGTTTGCACTTGATTCCTGTACGACGACACAAGCCTGTCCTTTCTTTACAGTTTTGAGCTGCTTGTACAAAACAAAAATGTGAGCAAAAAAAGGACTTCTAAAATCCAAAAACTTTACCGACAACACTCTTCTTGAGTATGGTAAAATCTAAAAAAAAACTGTTAAAAATTATTAGAAAGTAATGGTTTATTAATGTGGTGATTACGATTACAATGAACCAAGTTGCTAGAAAAGGAAAAAAACCCTATTTTGCCAAAAAGGTAAGAAACATCGTGAAATGTTATTTGGTTGGTTTCTTCTGAAATTTTTCAACTAAAGAAGTAACAATGTGTAGGCAGAAGAACTACCAAAATCCTCTTTTGTTTTGAAAGGATGCCTGTCAAAACTTGGCGATTATAATTGCAAAAACACTTTAGTGTTGTGACGTGTGACTGATGATGAGAATTATTAAGCCAATCACTTTCTCTGACCAAAATATTACTCACAAGGAATAAGATGATGTGCTTGCTTTCATGAAGTGTTGGGTAGCATGCAAAGGAATTTCTGAGAGCTAAAGCAGGAAAACGATAATGACAAGAAAGTCGTCAAAACTAGAAAAGATGAGGAAAGCATAGTTCGGAACAAACAAGAAGTCCTCTTAGAGAAGCTGAATTTTTGCTGATGATGATCCTCTATCACAAAAGAAGGAGAAGCCAGCGCGTGAAAACTTTCGCCTGTTTTGTCAAAAATGAGCTATTGTGAGTTACCATGATTAATTTCCAATTTTCAGAAAGGGAACTTTTTGCACACAACTGCAGTGAAAGCAGGAGAAGTATTTGAAGCAAGAATGCTATTAATATGCAAAGTCTTAGGAAAACATTTTCTTCCTTGTTCTGTCTATATAATCTCGTTTTAGGCCAGACCAGTAGTGTTTAATTATGCTAATTATAAAATTCCATCATAAGCTCATTACAGTTACTGTGTAAAATTGAAAACTTTTAAAAACTTTCGTTGTACCAAGTGGAGAAGAAGCTGAGCAAGAAAAGTATAACGATGACCATCTCGTTAGCATAACTTGTACTCGCTCCCCCACCACCACCACCATTACCAGCAGCGATCGAATCAGTGAGCTTATGTGTTCAAAGAAAATGGAAATGCATTTTGCAATAAAAAGGAATGAAAGTTGTAAATTGAAATGTGATACACTTTCACATGGTCGTACTGTTTCCTGCTACGAACATCTGTACGGAACTGCAGTTACCTTGAAATATATTTGGATGCTGCTGTTACTACTGCCACTGCATGTACAAGTCCATTACTTGCAGTATTTTTTGTTGCTACATCCGATCCGGAAAAAAAGGTCAGCTTGCTCATATCATAGAATAAAAATGAAAGGCATGAAAAGATAACTTTCCAGTGCACACTCGGAAAATATGTAACACACGGACAACTCTGGTTTGAACAAGTAGGACCGAATAAAAAGTCTCTGAAACGATATGGTCATTGCAATGCAGTTATTGTATCACGATGTGATGATAATAGTCATGTCTACGAATTCAAACCTAGCGGATTTTCCGTTTTCTCCTTTTTTTCTGAGCTGCTTGTCGTCGACATGGAGAATTTGAGTAAAATTGGATAGCATATTATTTGCTGCATCTTTCTTGTATTGTATATAACTTTCTTGTTTGAGAGCGCTCTTTTGGCTTAATCTGTTCAGCAAGAAAAAAGGGAAAGAAGACAAGCAAAAGGTATTAGTAGAGCTCAGGCTCAACAGCGAAAAAAATGAATAAAGGTTTTTTAGCATTTTTTTCTCGTTGCCGAGTGGCATGCACCGTACATATATGGGTATTTATATAGACGGGTAGGTACATTGTATTATTTTCTCTGCTGATTTCCTTTCACCAGCAGGAAAGCATCATTTCTCATCATAATATGATGATGGAACAAGAAAAAGGAACCAGACGATAAATGGGAAATGTGATTGAATGCTAAATCCGCTCTGCTTTTCCTCGTCATGTTGTTGTTGTTGCTGTTATAGAGAATGAAAAGTAAAGTTGAAATGCGTGGGGCGAACCTCAAACAGTGAGTCAAGTTACAATAAGTCAAGTCATGTTCTTGGCAGTGGCACCCTGCACATCGTGTCTTGTACCAAAAGCAAACCAACTTGCATTGCATTATCTCGAGATTGAAACCGAAACAGTTTGAACCTGTTATGACGTTAAAGCGTCAGTAGCTAGACTTGGTTAAAATATCATGATATTACAGTCATCCACATGCATGATACGCACATGATAATATTACGAAATAGGTGTGCGCTTACAGAGTAGGGCAAATCCAAAACAACAACACAAGGTATAAGAAAATGGGAAGAAATGCTCTAGCATACAAATTTTCTCTTTTTCCATTCACTGCAAATTGTTGTGTTCAAACTGCAAGGAGGTAAAAAAAACGGACCGTATCTAGTAAAAAGGAATCAAAACCAAGTGGTTGTTGTGCAACCAATGAGTAGTATACTGAGTAGGTTGTAGTGGTAAAATGCGTAAAAAAGTATCAATTTCTGTTCCCCTTATATCTCTTTAGAAAAGTACCGTGTTAGGAAAAAAGGAGGCTTTTTTACTGCAAAAGGATAAATATTATCGAAAAACGATTTGAACTGATGAAAAGGAGAAAAAAAATGGATAAAAAATATGAGCAAAGGAAAAAAATGAAAATCAGTGGGTGGATGGGTGGAGACGAAATGGAAAAAAGGCACAATTTTGATTTCTTTTTATTTCTTTGCAAACGGGGGGATTCGTGGAGAGGGAAAAACTTTTTAAGAAAGTATATATTTTCTACAGAAGTAGATGGCAAGTCGTCATAGTTTAGTACTATTGTATTACAATGCTAAAAAGCAATAACAATAATCGGTTCGCTACGATAATAAAATAATGAGAAGGGCAAGAAATGCTCATATACAAACGTAAATACTTTCATACGATATGAATCTATTATTAATGTTTTTATTGAGTGGATGTCATGAAACATGACAGTGAGTAACATTATGCTTAAATAGATACTTTTAAGGTAGTAATACATATAGGTAAGTTTTATTATGGAACTTGATTTTTTTTCGGCCAAGCAAATAGGAATTATTGTAAAAAGTAATTTGAGTCTGTGTGTGTGTGCTTTGCTCCCTTTTTACGGATCCATTATGCTTGACAGGAAATGAGAGGAGAGAAGGAGATCAGAGCACCGGCAGGTTGTGGATCCCATGGCAACATCCAATTATCAAAGTGAGCGATTTACTTTCACTGCATGCTAGTGCTTCTTTTATTCATCAAATTGATCATCATGATGAGTTACATTTTATACAAGTTGCAGTACTAAAGTAGTAGCGAGTGTAACTGAAGAAGTTGTTTTTCTTTGGAAAGGAAAAGCTCAAAGCTTGTTAGGGAGAGGAGAGGGGACCAACCAACTTATCAACTGATGTACGCGTACTTTGTCGATTTTTCTCATAATGTATCGGTCCACTTTATTTAGTGAACCATTCGACAAACACTTTTTGGTAAACTGTTTTAAAGTAAATAGGCGATTGGTAGGCAGGTCAAGTAGGAGATTTTAAGCTTATAGCGAATGTTCTAATTGAAAAGGCAACTTTCGAACTTTGTAGAGGCCCAACTATCGACCTTATTATGAGCGCTTGTGTGCATTAAACATTAATTGATTTTTTTGCTATTAGTTTCAGTACAGTTTGTAGCATTTTATAAAAGTAGAACTAAGTCGGTGGGGCGTTTTGAGAAAATTTTCACAATATTGACTACGCACATTATATAATGCTGAAGTACCTACATACTAAAATATGCTCTCATTATGCACACTGGGATATTAGTACAACAATTTTTTACAGAAATTCTTGAAAACCAAGAACAAATGAGCATTCTGAAAAAAGTAGTGCAATGGGTGGATTCACTCCTGCTTACTTCCTGTGAAAGCGTGCAAAAAGCAAGTAAGATTGTAACACTGATGATCATGCTGATGATAATAATGTATGTCCGTACTTAATTCTAATGCCCCTTTCTTCCTCGTCTTGTTCTTCTTGCTAACTACGAGAATTTTTTTAAGCCGTTTGCTTTCTCTCCCTCTCCCTCTGTCCTTTTTGCTGACATTGCACATACACTAACTACACACCATTATTAGTACACTTGCTTGTCTACTGAACTACTACTACTACACACTTTTCTTAAGACTAGTAGTGTGGCAGTAATAGTTGTACTATTAGTATGTAAGTAGAAGACGTAGAAAGTTGTAATAACAAGTAAGGATCATTTTCGCTCTTTCTCTCTCTTAAAATCTGACTCTCTCATTCCACTTGTTTTTCCTTCGTCTTCCTTCCTCTTGTAGCCAAAAACCAAACTTGCTCTTCTTCTCCTACTACTCCTTCCGCTTATGATCACATTACTTGTACTTTTCTTACACAAACTATATGCATCTGATATTTTGTTCGTGTATAGCTGGCTAGGACATGTCCCCAAAAAAGCTCAGCAAAAACAAGGGAGACAGCGAGAGAGAGAGAATGCAAGGATTTTCACAGAAAATTGTAATGCTGATGATTCTAGATTTCTCCTCTTTCTTTCTCTCACTTAAATCCCATCATCATCATCAACATGGTCGTTCCACATAATCCCAACTTTTCTGATAAGAGTGGTGGTGGTAGTAGTAGTAGCAGCAGAGGAGTAAGAAAAACTTGTGTAGTTTCTATCTGAAGTGCATGAGGCACTACTTTTTCAAAAATTATGGATATCTAGAAAATGTCTATACGTACTTGCCTATTACTACGTACTTTTTGTGTGCAAATGAATGCATATTAGGATCATCATGATCATTTCTAGTCTCATCATCATCATCCCATAGTCTTCATGATCATAACAGTCATGCATATAGCACACCACTAGTAACCATCACCATTTGAAATACTGACTAGCAAATGAGGGACAAGACAACCTTACTTACATTTCGTATACACACTTTGTACATGGATGATATCGGTACTTATAATTTCTTCCAACTTTTCCCTCTCTCAATTTTCAGATTCTTCCCCTTTTTCTCTATTTAGAGCGTATTTAAAGCCATTCTTCTCATTCCCTCTTCTTGAATCTATTGTTTGGTGAAATTGCTGATTCCGCTTTGCAATGGCAAGTTTTTCAGCTGAATTTTTTTCCCGTACACAGCCTAGAGAAGCAGCAATGATGGCACAGGCAACACATCTCTCTCTCCAGCAAACAGCTCTTCCTTCGCTTCACAATCACGGCCTACTGCACTAAAACAATAGGCAAGAAATATAAGAGAGGAGAGAACAAAAAAGAAAGAGCGAAGAAGAAGAGTGGTGGTGCGAGCACTAGTGATGATGACGACGATCATGATAGTGGTGGTGGCAAAGTAGTGCATGGATAAAAGTGAAAAGAATGACAGAAAAAAGGAAAAACAAGGGAAGAGTCGTAGTTTCTTGGTTTTTTGGTCTGTCTGCTTGCTGCTGTTGGTCGTCATCCTTGTTGAGCACATTAAAACTGTGAATAAGGCAGACACAGAAAGAAAACAGAGAGGACGAGCGCACTACTCATCATCGTCATCATCATAATATCCTGAAAAATCATTTTCCTTTGCCAGAATAACTATCATACTTTAAAACGTGTAGCTATTACAGAGGCATAGTATATGTGTGCACAATACTCATTCATTTATTTGCCATCAGGATCCACTGCCTCAGAAGTAATGTAAAATACGGTGATGCTGCTGACAAGGAACAAACCATAAGATCATAATGGGTGAAGGACCTGCCAGTCTCTTTTTATACCACGACACTATATATAACCTTAGCAAAGTACCCACACCACATAAGCGACCACCATTCTTACCACCATACTTAATATGCTTGTCTCCTTCCTTCCTCCTAAAAAGTGAAACAATGGCCGGGAATGGTTACTCATCATCACTCCTATCTTCATCACTACTAAACTAGTGTAGTTACTTTGCCCGTTTGTCTGTTGATGACGAAAATGGTTTCAGCATCAACAGCACAAGCCAACAGGAAGGAAATGTGAATGTATGAGATGAATAATAGAAGTAAGGAGAATAAAAACTATCAAGAACTACTTCATTCTCGAGCTACTCATATATAGCACCTATTATATGCACATCATCTTCATCATAAGAACAATGTAGTAGAGCACCCGCATTGTTATTATCATCGTCCAGTGGCATCACCACCACCTTTTCGTCTCTTCTCTTTGTTTCACAACTTTACCATATTAATTGTAGCACAGCAACTACACTACTACGCACTTGACAAACTATCTAGTTTTCCTTTCCTTTGTTTAAAACACTTTCCACTGGACTTATTGCGTTTCCTGAAAAAAACTAGCATTCCACTTTGTATAAAAAAATGTTCGATACAATCTTCCTGTTCTGCCTAGAAACAAAAGGTAACAAATTTTATAAAGGAAAAGAATCCTTCAATATTTTTTCTGTTGAAACAAAAAGGAAAAAAAGTATGCGTTTTGTATGAAAGTACCTGCTTGCTTGCTTTCTTTGTCTGTATGCGCATATAGTGTTTTGTAAAACTTGGAAGGTTGCAGGCCAGGATATTATTATAATAATATTTTGTGTCATATGTTCAAGTCACGTTCCTTCCCAAAATCCAATAAAGATAAGACGACGGTCGAGAAAGAGAAAAACATTATTATGCATGCTCACATGCATATCTAGGCAGCTACTAAAGAGAATACACATGCCTACTTACATGCATGCATATTTTACATATTCCAGAGGACAGAGAAAAAAACACCGTTGCTAAATAATTCCGTAATATCAACATGATATGACATGACACAAAATGGAATATGAAAAACAGGAGGAGGAGGAAAAAGAAGAAAAGGGAAAGAATGAAAACTATTTTTTTCCTTGACACAGCACAACAGACACACCACCTACCACCGCTGCACACACACGAAAAGTCAAGTGCCTTCTTCATTTTGTTCACATTTTCAAAAAAAAGTTTCTGCTTTGCGTATTATTTGAACAAGAAGTGGAAGTAGGAAAAGAAGACGGCTATAAACCTATAAAATATAAGCACATTTTCGGAGAAAATAGGTAAAAGGGTGTCTGTGCATAAGTCAGCCTTTCTAAATATATCTGTTTTACATATAGTGCTTGTGTCGACAATCTTTTTCTTTTGTCTTTTGTTTTTTGCTGGGTGAAAATGAAGTGCATCGATCCGAGATGAGAGAGACGGAAAAGAAAAGAAGTTGGGATGCTGCTGCTGTTTCTGATGCTGAAGGACATGCTATGAGGAATCCTACTTTTTTAAAGAGTCAGAATATTTTATCAAGAGGTCTCTCTCACTTTTCTTCTTCATCATCATCTTTGCTTACACTGCTTACTTTTTTTTCAAATGGACTCAAATCAACTACTACTCTATACCATATACCTATACTAACACACTTGTTCCTCCTTCACAGCCTTGTCATGTAGTGATCATCATCATCAGATTCATTCATTGTTTTACCAGAAAAGGGAACAAGTGCTTGGTTGTGACTAAGTGTGCGTATATTCACAAATAACTTTCCTTATAATAGCTTCATATTATTCTGTATGGAAAAATGGTATAGTTTTGGGAAAGTGGAAAGTATTTAAAGCACGGAAAATCTCACAGTTCACCTCTTCTTCGAATGACAATGGTGATGATGGCCCATAATATTTTATACGGTTGCTGCAACTGCTTCTGCGACCCTACCTCCTCCGCCTACCCATCTTTGGTTCTCTTTTCTTTCTTTTTCTCTCCCCACAATTCACGCTCATGTTGATTATGATGATGGTGAAGAGATGACAACAAGAATGTCTTTTGCTTTTTCGTTTCTCCTTTTTTATAACAATGATGGGTAGTGTTGATGCTGCTGATGATGATACAGAGTATTTAAAAGGGATGAGGACAGAAGGCCGTGCATGACGAAAGGGAAATTTTAACAAACAAACAACCATACTACAAGACACAGGGCATCACGGCGTTGAATGGAAAATACCCCGTGATCAGAACGATAGTGATGATGAGATTTTCAAACAAATATTGTGCATGTAGGTACACTAGACGTAAATATTATATAATGCTGTGGAATACATAGAGCAACGACAAGTAGAACACTATCATCATGACTTTTCATGCAGAGAGAGAAATGTGTGGTGTGCAATGTAATCGCCATAGTCCCCATTTTTAGACATTATTTAAATGTACACAAGATCCTGTGGTGCTCTGGACAACTCTCTTGTTCAGAGCCGTCATCATCATCATCGTGATCGTCACCAGTGTTCTTCTTTTTCACTCTCTCTCTCTCCACTTTCCTCATTTAAAACCATATCAATTCCATGCACATGAATAATTATGAAATATGAATGGAAATTTGGAAAACAATGGATGTCGTCCCCGTCATCATCATCAACATCATCACCATATTATTATAACGAAAACTGGTTTTCCTACCCCAGACCAGAATCACACACGTACAAACACAAGTACAAATTCAAATAGTTTTAGGTATACATAAAATCATGTACAATGGGAGCAAGAGCAGCCCAGAGATGATATAAGATTTTATGTGCAAAATTATATGACACTCAAAAACTCTCTTTTTCTTGCTGTCGTGGGTTTTCCAAAACTTTGCATTTTCCCTCACCATCCCTGTCAGCATCATGGTTGTCCTCCTACATCCCCTCGCCCTTTTTGCTTTTATTTAACGAAATAACGGCAATGAGCACACATACCTTTTTCTTTCTATAGACCATTGTGCTTTCCCACTTTTGCTATTAATATCGATATCATGTTCATTCACGCATTGTTACCATCATCATAACAATAATTATTGCTATTGTTCAGAGAATCAGGTACGTTTTCCTTGTTCGTTATACATTTTTGTTGTAGTAGCTGCATTGTGCATAGCCTTGACAGCAATGATAATAAGAGCCACTATAACATCCGTTTTTCCTTTTCAGCTCAGTTTCAGTTTTCTCCGTAAAGCATGCTCTTTCAAGGATACACGTACCACATTCTGTACACTTTTTTGACAATGAATGAAAATGAAGTTTTCTCTTTTTCCCTGACTGCCTGTCTGTCTCCCTTGGATTTAATTGAACTTGGCTTAGAATTTCAAGGTTTTTGTGTGGCATGTCATCATGATGATAGTGCGGTGATGATGAGGATGACTCACCTGAGCTTTTATGCACTTTTGCACAGATGGGAATAATATGGAATCCAATATGAATAGAAGTGATCAAATTACCTCTGCAGCAGACCTTCCTCCTTACCTCTTTCCCATCTCTTTCTATACTCAACTCTAACCACTTTCAACTTGCTTTACATTATCTTCCTGAATATTGCCTAAACCTGAGTTCAAAACGCTAGGGAAAAAAGGGTGTATTGCAGATACTCTCTCTTACTCTAGCCCACTAAAGTGCCAGACTTCTTTATTCTTCTATTTCCCTGCAAGTCGTTTTCTCTTCCTGTCCGTTACTTATTTTCTCTCTCTTTCTAGCAGCGGCAGGAGAAACAATAATAATAAGCCTATTTATACTGTCTCGCTTGGTATAGTAATAATAATAATATGGAAATTAGTTGGGAAAATGAGAACCTCTGGGAAATGTGTTTAGTTTCTGGAAAACCGCAACAAACAATACGGAACGTTTTTTTTCTTTCTCCTCTAAAAAATACTCTCCTATTATTATATAAAAGCTTGTGTGAAAAGTTTGCCTCTACATTTTACCATCATCCCTTTTCTTTTATAATAATATTATAAGCCTTGCAATATAGACACTCTCTTCAGTTTGGAACTAAACGACTAGAAAAGAAAAAAAAAAACTGTGTACACGAAAGAGGACTTTCTCTCTCCGATAACAAAACACCACGAGAGTAACACCACCGTTTAATTCTGACTTTGCCTTTCTTCCCTTTTACACGCTTACACAACAGAGCACAGGATATTATTCTGAGCACGCACAACCAGACAGACATCCAACAACTATCAGGCAAAAAAACTAACTTTTCCTTTCTGCTTTACTCTTTTTGGCTTGTATAGTCCTTCCCTGTTTGTTTCATATATGCACACTGCACAAATAAGGTATACACACCTTTAACTTGTAATAGTACGCTTGCAGCAAATAACATGTAGTGTGTTGTTGTGGCAATCAGGAATTTTCACTTCACATGCAATTCCAAACCTATCCGTCTATTTCGTCTTGGAATGAAAATAAAAGCACATTAGTTTTGTTGCGCTAGTAGTTATTTATACTCACTTCTGAAAATGGCTGAAAATGGAAAGGACCAGAGAGCAAGCCAGCAGACAAGTCAAAGCCAAAACCCAAACCAGAAAAACAACCGCATATATCACATACTCAAAAAAAGGTAGGCACCCACAACAACAACCGGCAGTAGCAGCAGAAGGATGAATTCCTTCAGATGATGCATTTTTCTGTACGGAAACTATTTTTTTCTCTATCTGATGCAGGATTTCGCTTTCCCTTGCAGGGCCGGTCTCCTTCCTATTTTTTACGGATTTATCAAGCAAGCCATAAAAGTAAAACGGGAAGTGGGTAATGTATGGATTCTCAAGGTAAAATACGGTGTGATAATGACCACAAATAAATAGTTGCTATGTGGCAGAGAGAGTGCTAGTATCTATACAAGGTTATTATTGTCAGCCTAAAAGAGCCCGATTGCGCAATGGCGTCAACGCTTTAATGAAAAAGTACAAAAAAGGCATCAAAGGGATAACAAAAGAGATTGCCAAGGTGGATAACATTGTACGTGAATCCCTTCATCTGTGTACACATTATAAGTACCTATATATTTTGCCATTTCTCTCCCAGGCACAAAGACAGACACACAGCTGTGTGTAATATAAGCTGAGTTGTTGTTCGACATGTTGTGTAGTTTGTAGTACACTTATCTAGCCAGTTAGTCAGACAGATAAAAAAATATGTGAACAAATCGTTTGCAATAATCAAACAATATTAACGTTTTCTCTCTGTGATCACGCATTGAGCTGCGCTTCTGCTGATGAGACCGTTTGATAGTTTGCCATGCCTTGCCAACCCTTTTTATGTACAGGCACTTTTCATTCATTTTCCTCCACCCTACCCACCTGAACTGTCTATATAGGTACACATAAAACAAGGAGTTGCGAAAATACCTTTCTCTCTTTCTCTGTTTCCTAAAGCTCGAAAAATTCTACACAGTGGCATTTTCAGACTTCCGCCGCCTCATGCAGTCCAGCTCCAGACAGTTATTTATTTAGCAGCAGCGTCAGCTCATCTATTTAGATTAGTTGCACCCTTTGGTGAGATATTACACTAGATACTTGGGTAATAGGCACAAACTCTCTGGGAAAAAGGACGTTCTATAGAACAAAACGCATTCCTGTACTATGCAGCAGCCACACCATTTACATTATCATCATCATTATTATTTTCCGGTGGCTTTGTTAGGTGCTGTAACAGCAAGTTTACCTAAAAATAGTAGATGGCTTGGGTGGAAAATAGAGAAAAAGTCAGTTTATTTTTTCCCTAGGAGCCAAAATACATATTTATTTCTCTGTGTGCATTTTTGAGTACTTTTCTTGCTTTGCTTAGTTACCAAGCAGCTGTTGTACTATATTTCCACAGAAGCACACAGAGCAATATTAATAGTCACAATGGATAGTTTTCCAAGAAAAAAAAACGCAGAAAAGAAGTCTAGAAACTTTTTTGCCTGATCAGTGAATATATGTATACGTAGGTATATATTATGCCTACTTTTATGTATTTTTTATATTATTCCACCTTTCTTTTTTTCTCCAGTACACTCCTTTTCCTCTTCTTTATTATTCCCCCGCCTGTCTTATGGTTAATGTATTTTTATGCAAGTGAAGCCATCCCAAATATAATGTGTATACAAAATGCTCAAAACTTTGTGTGCGGCTCAAAACAGGCATTTTTATTCATTATAAATCCTTTAAAAGTTTCCTTCTTCGAAGAAAAAAAACGTTAAAGTGGAAGACAGGACATAGGCAAGACGAAAAATGAAAGGAAAAAGAAGGCGGTATACCGGCATAAGCCATAGGCACACCAATATTTTTTTACCCGAGAAATACTTATCATTTATTAATTGCAGCAGAGTAGTAGTGTGGTGGTAGCACACGGCTGCTACAAAGTATCTCTGGTTACAAAATGGGTAAAAGCAAGACAGAGAGAAAAAGCTATATAAATATAAAAAGAAGACCAAAGACGAAGAACCCACCACAAATAGTAGCATTTTTTATACTGATGACGATGATGGTGTGGCAAGGCTTTTAACTTGCTTTTAATCGATAATGTGTGCTAGTAGAAGCTTATTTTCTAAAAAGCAATAGTGACGGCTTCCACCAAAATATGCCCCGTTTTTTTATCTCAGTTCTTGCATAAGTTGCTGTATTATGCATACTCTTTACTTGACAATGTGATGTGCACAACCACACGTCTTATGTATATTTACAGTCATCGTTCGTGTTGTTCACGTCTTCAGGAGAAAATATGCTAGAATGCCCAGTCCTTGTCCTAAAACACCGCCACCTTTGTAATCGTAAGGCCAACGCTTCACGTCATGTTTAATTGATTTGATGGCATATTATGATGGTCTCAAGACTCGCTGTTCTTCTCACAGGACATGTTGTCACTCCCAATCAATCTTTCTACTGCGTGGGCTTACGATTTTCATATTGGGTAAGATAATGTGGTGGCAGACATGAGCACAGACACAATATTAATGCCAAAGCACACTCTATACCACTGTCCCATTCTATAGTCCAAAAATTAAAGTGTAATGAAACTCATAATAATAATACAATAAAGTAATGATAAATAGCTTTCAAAATGTGCCATGTCACATGCTCCCTTTTCAACTGGAGCATGTTGCCTATTATAATTGTTGCCGGAGAGATAGACAAAGCAACTTTCTATCAGCAGCAGTATTGGCAAGAGGAGGATGGAATGAGAGCATGTTATGAAAATAGACAAACATACACACATCAAAACTCACATTCAACATGAATAATTAAAAAGGCACACTCTCTCCTGCGGATAGCCCACACCACCACCGTCAATGTCGATGGAGTTGATTGTGGGGAATCCAAGGACTACTGCTGCTAAAATTACTACCCTTATTTCGTTGCATTGAACATTATTTTGAGAAGCAACAAAAAACAGCAATTATTTACAATTTTTTTTCTTTTTCTCTGTCAGGGAATAGGGAGGAAAAAATGAAGAGAAAAAGTGTTCAAGAAAATTGACATGATGCAAGGTTAAAAATGATGATGTTATTATTATTCAAAAAGTAAACGAAAAGCTATGTTTGCTGGTCTTCTGCACGAGAAAAAATCAACAAAATTATGTGTTGGTGAATTTAGACATTTTGATAGAGTTGTTCCTTCAATTATTCACTACAACTGTTCTCGGGATTGGCGTCAACCCGGTTATTGAATAAACATTTTTCGCGTGATCATCCTCATCCGTGTCATGCCGGCTTAATAAAATATCTCTCTAAAGGATCCTCCTATTAAATAATACACTACCGTTTTCTTAAAGTCGGCCGCCTGGCATTTAAACAGTGGTGGAGCATAATAGTTTCGTAAACCAAAAGAAAAAAACGAGTGACGCTGGTGCAATTTTATGCAATGTTTAATACGGCACGTAAAAATAAACTCTAGGAACTGTTGTTCTTTTAGTATTTGCAAATTGATAGCTTTGTAGAACAAAATATTGTACTCATAACACGCGCAAAAAATGAATGCTGATCCGACTGATTATTATTATTATGCTTTCCAGTGTCAAAGAAAACACGCCGAATTACTATAAATAATTGGAATTTGTTACAACAACAGGAGGAAGAGAAAAAATGAAAAATAAAACCAGCAACAGCCCTCTTCTGGGATTTGATCTATTACCTTGTATGTAGTTCATTGTGCCAAATTTATTCAGGAATTTTTGTTCCAAGCACTATGACAAACCTCTACCATCACCACCGCACATTCATTATGAGTGCTGTGTGGCAGAGATACCGGCAAATAAATTCGTTTGTTTGATTCAGAGTACCCCTTAGAAAATTGTGTGCAGGACTCTCTGGTGACTAGAGTGAAGGCCTGCTGCATGCTGCTAGGTGGTGACTATGGCGTAATAATAATATTACCTTTATTTGTGATTATAACGTCGTTTTGGCACGAAATGAAATAATAATATTATTATTATCCGTAATAACGCGCACAAATAAAATAGCAGAATCCAACAAAGCCTTAGAAAATTATTAGCCTTATAGGACATTGGACCGCTCTCTGCAATTTGAAATGAATAATATACATAAAGGGTCGTATTTTTTATTTGGAAATGGTGATGATATGACGCACCAGAAAATTTATAGGAGTAACATCTCACGCAGCAATGCTATACAATAAAAGGTATATATACAACCATAATAATAATAAGCAATTCATGTAGTGCTACAGCTAATGCTCTGATAACAATAATAATATCGCCATCATCATCTTGCTTAACTTAACTGCTGCACTACACAATACAAACAGCAGTAGTGGAATGTTGGTGGCGGCGGTACAACGATGATGACGACGATTTGGCACTCTTTTTGGTTTTTGCTTTCTCTCCCTCTCACTCACTCTTGCTTTCTTTCTTTGATTCTTCTCTTTTTTTCTTTCTTGGGAGAAAATACACAAGTCATATTTCATCGTTGCCACTACAGCTGGCTTGGCCTGCCCGCCTTGCTTTTATCTCCCGTTTACATCTAAATCGCACAATGAAGCTGGTGCGTGCTCATGAGAAATTGTACTTTTTGGCTGGTACTAGTCAAACAGGCAATACCACCAGCACCATTATGATTACACATTCCATTCCACTTGTAACTTCACTTTGCTTTCTCTCTCTCCAAGACTCTGACCAACTTTCATCATCGTCATAACAATCATCATCTTTTCTTACTCAGAGAACAACAACAGCAAAAGCAAAACGAAACACATACACATGCATGCATGCTCATAACTCACAAATAGATCCATGTGCCAGGGAGAAAAAGAAGGAAAAACAGTTGGTTTTTTCCTTTCTTTGCTTTACACACACGCTCAGGGAGAGAGAGAGAAAACACTTATTATTGTGATTATTCAACTGTTTTGCTTCTAAGAAATATCTACACAATTTACTAGTGGAGTAACATGCTCTCAGCATATATTGCCCGTTAATAGTTAATAATAACAATAATAATAAGTGTGTCGGTCAGGTCGGCATCTTAATATTTAAGACCTTTTCTTTACAATTTCTCACACACACAGTTTTTTTGCAACAAAAAAGAGCATATCTGGTAAAGGTGGCGATGAATGGTGGCAGGCAGAACTAGCTGCTACTTGACTTTGCCATTTTCTGGTGCTATAAATGGGAACAGCCACGACAGCCGTCGTTGTACCAGCTTGAATGCCTACTCATTTTATTATTATTTTTTCTAGTGCTTTTTCCTAGAATACAGCGTAACAGTTCTCTGGAGAGCCACTGCTACTTTAGCAAGACTACTTAGGACTTAAGACGACAACGACAACATCACCACCACCCCTGACTTGTGTGTAATTAACGCGTAATAAGTCAAGCCACTCTTTTTTGGAGAGATGCCTTGCCTGGACGGTACTGGACTGGGCCTTCCTTCTGGTCCTCTTTCTTTTACACATATAAGCACACATGCTTTTCATTCCGTGTAGTACTACTTGCCAAAAGTGTACAATATTACACTTCTTTCTTCAAAGAAATGAAAAGAGGATGGTGAAAAAAGAAGAAAAAACACACACAATAGTATGTTTCTGTGGCACTAGTTCAACATGCTTTACGTTTGTATTTTTACTATATAATATTTTTTGCTGCTTTACGTGGTTTGCGTTCCTTTTCTTTGCTCGTGTGTGTTCATTTATCACGTGCATCACACACACTTTCTTTTTTCATTCCTTCCGCCGTGTTTCATTACGTTGTAATGTATAAAAATCAAGTCAAGTCTAATTAAGGAAAAAATGTAATCTTACATGTTATATTTTTTGCGGACGTGCACACACACGAAAGAAAAAGTGTGAAGCAAAAGTAAAAAAAGAGAGTGAGGAATGCTGGTTAAAAGCAAAGTGAAAGTTTGGCGACAGATGCAAATTTTTGCTTTATTTTGCCTCTGGTCGTACATGACATTTTTTCGTGCTTCAGTGGAGTTTAGAGCGAGTGTTTTAGAGTAAGTACTATGTATGCTTAAAGTACTATATGGCTGTTACTGCATCTCTATATTTTTTCACTTTACATGCCCTCCTTTCCATTTACTTTTTTAATAAGTGAAAATGTTGTCTCGCTTAAAAGCAGAAAAAATGCACTTTATGCATGCATGGCAAATGTACACAATAAAAAGAAGAGAAAAAAAAATCTCGTTTTTCCAAGAACAAAACGCCTACATGAAAGAAAAAACCCACAGTAAAAAAGGGAAATCAAGCCCAATCATGTGTACTGTGGTGTGCTGTACTGCGTGATATGGGGGAGGCATGCAAAAACCAGACCCCTTTAATTTGCCAAAAAATATTATTGTGCCGAGGCAAGCACACCACTACACTCCCAATTCCCTTTTTTCAACGAATTTGCGATTGAAACTCTACTTGATACTTTGAATTGAGGGGTTGTGCTGTGTGTGGCACACTCTCAGAGAAAAAGAACATGTATAAATGTATCGTGTGGGATCTCCCAAAAAATGTTTCTACTATTTTTTCTGGGGGAATTAGAATAAAAGAGGAAAGCAATGTGGAAATAGTATAGCAAGTTGTAGTGTTCTCTCTTCTTGTCGTTTGTGTTTATTATTGTTGCCACTATTACTATTAACGTTGGTCGGAAATAAAACCAAATACACTGGAGAAATGAGTCAGCAAAATGAACAAAAGTGGTTTTCTCTGCACAAAACCTGAGCGGAATCCCTGATTTGATTTTTTTGCTATTACTTGTTCCCTAGAAAAAGGAGAGAGAGACAGAGCAAAAAAACTAAAAACTATTTTGTTGCTGTGTGCTCCAGTTTTACTGCTTTGCACCCTTTCTTCCATAATGATGATAACGACTCTACGAGAAAAATAGTTAAATAGACAAATTCTATTTTCAACTCAGCCATCCACATCCTCATCTTTTCTATTTTAAAAGAAAAGTTATACTCAAGTCAGTTGGTAGCAGGGTAGTAGTACCAGCTCAGCAGAAGAAGAGAACAACACGCACAAAATCATGCGAAGGATAATAATGATGAAACATCAACTTTTCATTTAAACCAAGCACAAAAATATACTACTAGGACAGAAGTACACATGACGTTACAGTTCATTATGTAATGCGACTCTGGCTCTTGTTTCGCTCAACAACTCAACTTGATTAACCCTTTTTGTCTCTGTGCTTGTTATTCTACAATTAGTATTTTTTCCTGTGCATCCCACTCCCTCTTTCCGTTAAACTGAGTGAGCGTGCAGTTGTAACATTACGACAAACTATACAGTCATCAGTTCATCTTTCCCTTTTTTCACAATGACTGACGACAATAAAAGTGCTCAACATTTGCACACATTGAAAGTAACGTCAACTGCTCTATTTCTCCCGTTTTCCCTTTTGTCGCTCTCATTTCGGTTAAATAAGCATGTCAAAAGGTTGTACAAAAGAACAAGTGTTTTGCCTGCTGTTGTGTTGTGCAAGCAACTTGTTTCCTCTTTTCTAGTTTCTCCGCTTTTCCCATGAATACACAGTGTGTTCTTTTCAAATTGGGAAAAGAAAGCAGAGAGTTGCACAACAATATTGTTGAATACATTTGGGCATTTTGGTGCCTTCAATTTTTTTCCCTGCTTGCCATACCACTCTCTACACTCTATTATTCAAACAGGCAAATATAATAATCATCATCGTGCACTTATATGAGCAGCAAAAGTAATGGTGATATAATGTGATGATGTACGTGGGTGAGTGATGATTACCGTGTCGAGTGTGCACATTTTTTATGTTTCTTTCAGTCTTTTGTTTTGTTTGGGCGTTCACTGGCCTCTCTCTTTATTTTTTGCTGACACACGAAGAAGAAACATTAGTCTCAGCAATAAAAACCGACTAATTGTTACCATACATTGGCCTATCGATAATTTTTCCATATGTATATGGTTTGTGTCCACATTGTTTCCCTTTTTTTCAAACAACAGCAGCGGTAGCATTCCAGAAATTCCCAATACGCCATACACATCCAGCAATCTGTACTTGTTCAAAATTGCCAAAGCACTTCTTTTTCGCTTTTCCAAGAACGCACACGTTTGCTTCGTGTTTGCTTTAACTTTTAACGTGTATTTATATGTAGCATACATGCATATTATTCTCCGAATCACATACTCCGGCTCTCTGCCTGCACCGTAGTTTTCGATTGCTCAGCCATTGTAATTACTATTTTGCTGAACAACCGAACAACGTAATGCAGTAGTCATTCATTATCCTGAAAAATGAAGTAGTGAATTACTTGAGCTAGTACTTGTACCAGTTTTGCTGCTGCTGCTACGGTTTCTCGTGTGCACAAAATTTTCTTTTGTTTGGTCAAAAATAAATATTTTGTCTTATATAAATTATTTGCCAAAGGCACGGCATGCATTTTTCGCTCATTTTGTAACCCAGCTGAAAATTGGCTGCTTACACTAGAATTATATTTGTTGGCAAAAGTGCACGTTGCACAAGCACAAAGAAAAACGTTTAGTGTTATTAAAATGTAAAATTGTATAGAGGAGAAAATTACCAAGTATTTAGAAAACAATCTATAAACAATTTTTGTCATGTAAGTACGTATGCACAGTGGTTCCATGTATTTTTCCAAAAGTTTTTGTTAGCTTACAAGCAAGCATGTGTACGCCAGCAATATTTATAATCAAAGAAAACGAATTCACTGTTGAGTTTGATTAGGTCAATCCTTTAGTCTGATTGTATATGTATTTTTTGTTTTATTTATTTCTATTTCCATAGGGAAATAAAGCCACTAGGGTGCAATTTCCAATTGTCCGAGACAAGAAAGGAAATCATAATGTGAACAAGCGGTACTATTGCACAAACTCAGAGAGAGGTTTCTTTATACTTTATCGAGGTGAGCAGCTGCCGCGGGAATGTGTGTTTTTGGCTCTGTGCTATCATGATAAAAAGCGTTTTTCTCCAGTTATTTATGGGCATGTCGTGTATTTAAAGTATTTATTCTTGTGGACGAGGAAGAAATGACTTTTCGAAAACCACCAGACGTTATTATGATTATTGCTTCTCCGTTATTTCTCTCTTCATTTGCGTTTATGGACCTAAATACGTATGCCAGTCTTTCTTACTACTTGTTTACCTTAAACTTCAAGAAAAGTACCGTTCCAAAATTATTTATGCTACCATTTCATTTCCTTTATTTCGTCTTGTCCAAATCCGAAACAGCTTTAAAATGGTTCGTTAATTGGGAAAACTTTGGCCATCACATTATGCACCTGAGTTGCACTGCATATACCTATCTGCTGCTATATTTAGCATAAAAGTATTTCAGTATCATTTTTTACCTTTTGCCAGTCCAACACACTTTCAAGTTTTTCACCAAAGTATCCATCCAAGCTTTTGGTCTTTTTTATTTTGGACTTGGAAAACCGTAAAACTTTCCCATTCTGTCATTTAATTTTCATATTCATAATGCTTCTTTCTATGCACTTTTTAATGTGAATCATATTCAGAAGCAGCAGTAAAGAAGAGAGCAAAATTTCCTGATTTTATTGTTATGACTCTGCAAGAGCTTGTGAGCTGCAGCAGCAGACGCAAGAAGCATATACACCCTGTCGTTTTACGTTGGCCCATCATCATAACAAAATATAGTTTTATGCACATTTTATACGCAACCCTGTTGGTTGTCCTTAGATTTTTGGGGTGACTCACCACTCACTCACCACCACCACCACTATTTCTGCCAGTTTACCCATTTAAATATTATGTGTATATGCCATGTTCTGTATATCTCTAAAAGGACAACGACATTGGTAGTGGTGCATTATCCCTTTCTAACTTCACTTTTTACACTATTCAACTTGTACGCTGCTTCCTGCTTACTTTACGCAGCATTGGACCCATTCGCTTCCTTTTTTGTGGGAGTCCCCAGCATTATTGTATTTATTATCGTGAGGGTACACTTGCTTAAGCAAAATGAAAAGACATTTATGCATTTTATGCACATAATGACTAGGAAAATGTGACATCATCATCGTCGCCGACGTAGCAGTCGTCATCATCATATCATTTCATTCATTCTCCTTCTCGTATTATTGTACATATATCCCTGCAGACAAACAGTATTTGTTACTAAAGAGACAAGGGGAAAACCGTTGCGTCAAGAAAATGTGTAGAAAGTAGAAACTCTGCTTATTGTTGCGTGCATGAGTGGTGGGGCTACGCACATTGACTACTGCTTCTATTTTATATCACCATCATCATCACCTTTCATATTTATCATCCTGCTACTTTAAAAGGCGGAAGCAAAAGAGGGACGGAGGAAAATAGTGTTCATCAGAACATTAATAACAGCAGCAACAATAAAGATGACGATGGGCAGCAAGATGGCAAGCTATACAGCTAATTTTCAAAATTTTCACAATCACCATATCTCGTGCCATTCAGCTTGATTCCCTTTTCCTCGAGTTTTCAATGACCACATTAATATATTCCCGGAATGCTATTGTTTCCCTTTTTCGTATTTCCCAGTTTTATCCTCTCTTTCCCGTTTTCCTTTCACTTTACAGTTATTCCAAGAAAACTCGCAAGAAAAAAGAAACAATGGGAATGGCACAGTCGGCGGTGGTGACTGAATAGCTTCAACATTTCCAACTGGGTGGTATAATACTAACAATAAACGACTACTGCTGTGGCAAAGTGAAGAAAGCGCCGGAGAATGGAAATAAATGCAGCGGCGGTGGTGGTGGTGACGATGATGTTGACGTTGACGACAATGATTATTATGATGACAATGACGCTTTTCGTGGAGGTGATGACGACAATGACGACGGTGGTGTGGCCGCCTGAAAATATTTTGCATTTGTGGAAACTCCAGCCGTTTTCTGTTTTTCTTTAACTCCTTTTAAGTAGAAAACGTTTCCACGAAACGGGACAAAAGAACTACCTGCCGTTATCATTACTATTATTACTGCACAGCAACCCCATTTTTCCTCTGGGGGGAAACAAGCTCTAAGGTGGATTTACAAAAAAGCCTTAAAATTCGGCTTTTCTTTTCTTCTGCTGTTTGAAATCCAGAAAACAATTGGGAAAAATAATATTTAGCAGTGTTGGCTAAAAATAGGATTCTCAAGTATGTTTTCATTACAATTTCCCTTTTCCCCTAAAAATTATATTTTACACTGATGATAATACCAAAACAACCAGGGAGAAATGGTGAAGTGGTACTTTTTTTGGACAAACCAAAAAATATGTGAGTGCACGTAACGTATGAAAAAATCTTGCATTTTTCCCATCCTGCTAAAAACCTTCTGTGGGCGTTCTGCATCTCTGATTTCTTTTCTGACATTTGACACATGAGACTCATTAAAGGAACACGACAGAAATAATATGTCAGCAGTGTCGACTAACTAATGAATGTTGTCAAACTGGAAAAATGAAGTGTATCCTGCGTGCCCTCATCTTCATCTTGTGTGTACCATTAGTAAGTGCAAGACCCTCTCTACTTTCCTCCGAAAAAAAATCAGACATCATCAACAACAGGAAATGCTAAAATGTCTAATCTGATGGCAACAATCTAAAACTTGGATCTTAACAATTCGTCAATTTTTTTACCCCTGTTGTAAAAAAAACGGTTGAAAATTTTGTGTATCATTCACTGGCGTTTTTTTTACATGACAACATAATTTAAAAGGAATTTATTCATGATGATCCGTGTGAAATGAAGGGATTCTCTAAAAATGTATTCATGCTGATGATGATATTCGAGAAAGATAACGTTTGACTGAACCCTCATGCCACAACAACAGCCAGCCAGCATAGCACCCCTGTTTTTTAAAATACCTACTTCTCCTAATCATCATCATTCCGACCCGGATCTGCTCACTCACCAAGTTTTTTAAATACTACACAGTCAGTCATTATTAATTAGAATGAGACAAGCATATAGAGAGTGATGATGAGCACGATGATGATGATGATGATGCTCTTGTTGTTGGGACAAAAAATATCCAACTGGTATATAGAAAGCACACGGTGGTGGGAATGATGAATCAGCTATTGCTATACAAAATGGTAAAAAACAGGGTTCTGGTGATTGCACGGAGAAGAGCACTTCTGCATAGCTTGTTCTTTCCCTTTCTCGCCCTTCTCTCATAGTTTTAATACATTTGCTTGTAATGCCACCAGCCTTGCCAACATCATCATGATGATTACTACAAGCTGGTATATATATGTGCCATGTAGCAATTAAAACAAGAGATGATTTTTTTCGTTGTTTAGAATGAAGAGCACGATGTTATTATCATCAATCTGATCATTGGTGAAGTGTGCGTTATGAAATGGAAAAGCCACTGGTTGTTTCCCTCTCTTTAGAACTATATATATATAAATGGGATCAGTGTACGATGTGAGAATGACGAAAAGGAAAATGATGATTAGAAAGACACAAGCTTCAGATTTTTCCCTGAACGATACGCATCATTGTCACGATCCACTTGCATCCATCCATCCATTCCTTGATTACTCTGTGTTCTACTACTGCCAAACAAAAAAATTGTGCTTTCTGCTCCAACTCTGTTCTATTACTGCTGAGCTTTAAAACAGTTTCGATAATGAAAATTGGAAAGGATGCTTGTTCATTTGCTTCAGTTGCAAAAAATATGAGCCAAGTATAATTTTGTCGTTTTCCATCCTTAATGAAATATCGAGTAAGCAAAAATGGGAAAGGAGGAGTAGTAGGGCAATAATCATAACAAATTGGTGTCACTTCTATAGCTGAACGGGTTCCACCTTTTTCTCCGCCTTTTTCTTACGTAATCATCGTCACACACAAAAAAGTTTTTTGCGTAACAGTTTGTTTCTTTTTGTTGTTGCTGAGAATAAGTGTGCATCTTTAAGCAATTTGCTACTAAAAGAGAAAAAGGCAACTTCCAAAAATTAAGGAGGACACCAGTCAGCTAAAACGACATTTAAAAGACAATAACTCACTTCCCTGCGCTGTGTAGGTGATGTGCACTTTTCCTGTGACATTGTTTTGGAATTCATAATTGTTTTCCTGAGAATACAAATGGAAAATGGGATGAGTCTAAGGTGGAGTCACTGTGTCAGACTCTTAGAATGCAGCAGCAGCAGCCTCTACCACATAATATTTTTCCGTACTTACTTTTTTCATTAATATTGAAACACTTATCTATCTACCTACTTCCGCGTGTTGTTTTGTTGCCTGCTAGCAACGCTAGGAAAATACTTGGTTGCTTTCTCATCCCACCATGTCACGTCATGCATGATGACACCAAAAAACTCCTGGTATGAATGACAATAATTTTGCTACTTCAAGTAAAAAAACAGCAGCCACGACAGCCACTTGTAAAAGCAACTTTATTATTTCTCGTGTTGCTACTTACTTACGTTGTTGTGGGATTTGTGTGTAAATATATTGCCTTGACTCTTGTATTAATTCTGGTCGCAGAACAGAATGACAGACAAGAAAGGTACATCTCAGTAGTGAGAAAAAACTGTAATTACATAATGATATTGTAACACCAGTTCATCCATCCATGACAGACAGGGAGTCAAGCGAGAGGCACGCCACACAACAAGAATAAATCCATAGTCGGAGAAAGTACCTGGAAAAAATGGAAAGGCACCTAGAAAAAGTTGACTGACTGCGTGAGTGAAAGTACATGGAACAAAGTTGGCTTTTTGGTTCACTGATGCTGTGTACCCAAATAATTTTTTCCATCTCCCTGGATTTTTTTCTTCATCCACTCTACCAAAGTCTTGTAAAGGAATACTTGCAGGGTATGTAGTTGTGGTTTTGAGGAAGGATGTGGTTCTATTTTTATTTCTTGCTTTGCTTCGCTAGCCTAAAACACACACAACATCCATCTTTCTTTCTCGCTCTCTATGCAGCCATCCATCTTATATCCGGATATACATTTTTTCTCTTTCTCACTCTTCTTATTATGATAATAGAACGGAACGGGAGCAAACCACGAGGCCATACCAGGCCAAACATTTTCCTGCTATGCCAAGCCGCAGCTGCAATTTGTTCCACAATAATTAATCCAGACAGAAAGGAATTAGGACGAATTAATTTATTAACTTGAAAGAGAAAGCGCAAGACGGAGAAGAGAGAGCAAGTGGGAGCAAGAAGGAAAAGCACGTCGTAGCTCATCAGCATGCTGATAATGTCCAGCGTAGTACTACACGGCGGGCTAAATCTACCACACAGATCAATACCTAATATTCACGTGGACATCACCTCCAGCATAATAATAAATTATTTCAAAGGCCATCACATGTTATCTCACATGATGCGTTGGACTGCATTTGCTACCAAGAGGTCAACAAGTCACAAGCCGCTTCTCTTTCTTTGAGCAAAAAAGAGAAAAAAATATGCATTCGCTTCCAACGCACGCGGATGATGAGGATCATTTCCAAGAAACGTGTGCTGCCAACACACGTTTCAGAATGAAAGAAAGTTGGTCTCAATTTCACCACCACCACCGCCACGACTACACTGCTTGCATGCATCCTCTCTCCCAACTTTTAAATGAGAGCAGATGAGAGAGGCAACAGAAGCAGAGCAGCAGCTCTCTTAGCCTCCTTTTGTCATAAGAGGCTAAAAATAAGAAGACCAAACACGACACACAAAACCAGTTCAAGCAGAGCTTTCAGAAGATGCGAAGGAAAAACTATAGGCAACAGCAGTAGAAGCAGCAGCCGCCGCCACCACCGCCGTCTCAGACACTTGGATAATCTACACTACTTTCTCTCCGATACGGATATATTTGTGCTGCTAAAACACAAGAGATTTCAAGTGGATAATGCATCTTTTTTTGATGGAGAATAGAGAAAACTCACTGGCACACACTTTTTTCCTAAGTTGCCGGTTGCTTCTTCACTTTTTTCTCTATCTTTCTCGCTTTCCAGTTTTCTTGTTCTTCTTGCTTTTCCTCCGACTGGATCAATAATCTCCTGAGTTCTCAAAACACTATATCAAAAACACTATTTTCTTTCTCCCTCTCTTCCTTTTCTCTTCAGCCGCCACAGCCACCGTTCGTTTTATAAAAGCATCTCATCTCACTCTACTCTACATTTTTATGCAAAAAAATCCAGTCGAGTGCTTATACTTAGGTACATGTTGGCACCCGTACAGTTAGGCACGTAGAAAAAACAGCAAGAATCAAGATGAAAAAACGTATAATGCATGCACTACTGCTCAACTTGCTATTATTCCCTTCACAAAATGAACAAAATTCCATTCATCCTGCTTTCTTCCATCTTAAATGCTGTTGCTGCTTCTGCTGCTGCCTTAAGTCTAGCCCTCTTTCATTCTCTAAAGACAGAAAAAACACAGACCAACAGCAGAAAAAAAATTGTCTGCATAATATTGAACTCTGAGAAGGGAAGAAGGAGAGAGTCTTGCAGAAAATAGAACTTTTTTCTTTCGCATTTTCTCCTCAGCAGAAAAAAAGAGGCGATGACCGTCTTTTTTTTCTTAATGACTTTTTGTCTGTCTTACTCAACAAAACGGAGAAAGAGAGTGAATGAGCAAAATTCCTCGTTTTATTTCTCCATTCCATTCTTTTCCCTCTTTCTTTTGCGCGCTTTTCGATTTTCTTCAACTATTTTCATCTTCTTCCTATTACCAGTATTATTATTATTACTATTAGCATTATTAGCTAATACTGGCATCATCAGCATCAATATAATTCCAAAGTTTCCACTTTTAGCTGCTATTGCTTTACTATACGCAGTTATATTAACACTTTTCTCTGTCTCTTCTGCCATTTCCCCCTTTTTTCTTCCTCTTGTCTTTGTTGTAATAATAATAAAAGAGGAAGTAGTATTAAGAGAGAATAGTAGCAAGAAGAAACACAAGGAAATAAAACTGTGGTAGGGAGTGAAAAAGAGAAGCCATGGAAAATATTATGACAGGGATATAAGGATGGCGCTGGTAATGACGACACTGTTTCCATTGTTGTCTGTCTTACACACTTCCGCCATGCTGACGATCAGCATTAATGGTAAGATTGCTTAGCTACTAGTACGCGCCGCATCTTTCCTTCTACAAGTTTTTGTCTTCAGCAGAAACAGTGTACAATAATAGTAATAAAACCCCGCAGCTGGTGTTGTGTGTGTGTGAAACAAAACCACAAGTAAAACTGGTACTGAGCTACATTAAAATCCTGGAAAACTTTTGTTTTTGTTGTTGTTAAGCTTATGATAATGATAACATACGATCACCAGAAGCAAGAAGAACAACAAGAGACGAGGCCAATACCAACTGGCCACATAAGGAGAAAGTCACAGTTGATCGACCAAGAGTGTGTGTGCCGGCAACAAGGCACACACACACACTGGAGAGTATATTTAGTTTTATATACTGTGTCTCTAGTGAGCTCAAACTAGTCGCAGCTGAACTATTAACAAAGAAAGCAAAGAGATACGTTCAATTTAGTAGCCGGAAAAAGTTTGGTGGTTCCTCGTATGTGGTGGTGGTGCAATAACAAATAATATTGAGTTTTCTTACGACAACTAAAATGTTACTGCTGCTGCTGCTTCTGAGGAGGAGTGAGGCACGTCGTCTTTTCAGAGTAAATGTGTTAGTCATGAGGATGATGATGATCATGTGGGCTAAAACTAGTAAAAGCAACCACGACAACTAGGAGCCAGCAGTGTAGCAATGGAAGTAATATGGAGACAAGAAAAACTATCGAGTAACTGTTACAACTTGCAAGTGTAATAGCTCACCATCTGCATTCTTGGGAAACATTTTGCAAAATCCAGTGTGCACTCTTGTAAGGAGTGATGGCTAGTTTGGTAGTTAAGCAATTGTGATAGCTGTGGTAATAACTCTGAACAATTTTCTTATCCCAGAGCCATTGGTTACAGCCAAAAACTTACGCGGTTATGTCGTTGTGATTTTTTTTACGAGAAAGCATCCCTCCTCACAAAACACAAGCAAACCAAATGGCTCTATAATTATTGGTCCAATGGAATTTTTATTTACGCAAAGACAAATATCAAACAAACAAGTTGGTCAGCCAAATTCCACCATTCTCCAGTGCAAAAACTTGTTTGACCACACATACTTTATTGTCCGTTTGGCAGTTGACCGTCTGACAAAAAAGTTTATGTAAGCTATTAAAATATTTGAAACAGAAAAAAACACAAAGAAATATGCAGCTTGTGTGCTTTTAGACTTGGCTAAAGGGTTACTTTATATCCAATCATGTAACAGCTTCCAAAAACTTTGAAACTGTGTTCGCAGTAGGAAAGCTGAAAGGAGATCCAAGACAAATTCGAGAAAAGTAGAAAAAAAAACTTTCTCCCTTTTTGTCTCTACAGAGAACTTACTTCCGCCATCCTATATATCTTTGTTTGAGTTCTCCCTTTTCTTACTATAATCCGCCCTGAAGTAATTACAGCCTTGTATCAAGTTTCATTTCACTTACCTCCATTTCCACTTTCATTTTTCCTTCCTGCTTCTCATCTGCTCACTAAAACACGATGCTACACTGCTGTGCTAATCACTACAGCAAGACAGAAAGTATTCCTTATTAAACAGGAAGGAAACTAAGAAAAGAGAAATAAAAGTGCGCTCAGTGCGTACTACTATGTTGCTTCATCATCACCCTGATCAACCAGCGTTTCTTCCAATAATTGCACCAGTCAGCAAGAAAAAACGCACACCACAATCTTTCCGATATAGAAGCTTAATTACTTGGAATGAGTGAGGCAGCTGAAAATTAAGGAATACTTTGTTATTGTCATAATAACTGTTATATCCATCATCATCGTGTTTACTGCTACCAGTACTACAAGCAGCAAGAGACTGGATGTTGTTGTTGTACGCGGTGCATTAGCAGGAAAATAATGCACAGGAGAACAAAAGTCTGGCAGAGAAAAGAAGACGTGCAGTTAATTTTAAAACAATACCTAATTTCACATTGTGCTCATTTCCGCTATTCATTGCACTTTGCTTAGATCCATTTCCCCATTTAGACCAAACTTGAGAGAGAGACAGGAAAAAGATGAAGAGGAGCAAGACAAAAACAAGGAGGAGAAGGAGCTTAAGCCGTTGTTGTAGTAGCTGTGTAAAGTACTAAAAGTAATAAAATGGAATGAAATATTATTATTCACCGTCACTATTTCAACCACCAGCGGCAGCAACAACAGCATCCGCATCGCTATTCACTCCTCCCAAAAACCAGATGCACAACTTGAAGGAAAACCAGAAGAAGAAGAGCTACTACTACCACTGCTACACAGGAGAAAAGCAATACTTTTGGACTGTTATTACTGCTGAATGTGCAATACTCAATCTGCTCTGGTTGTAATTGCAGTGGAGGAATGGTGGGAAATGGAGAGAATCGGAATGAATGATGCATGCACTACCACCACCACCATAATACCATGCCAGCGTCATAATATTGCTGCTAGGTTTTTCCATGTGCATTTTCTTCCTTCTCCGGGTTCCATTCCAGCATATATTTCGTTGTTTTCACTCCCGCTCAATATTTCACAAATGAATGAACTTGACTCATTTACTGCCTGATCAGCAGCAGCACAAAAACACTTTCATTTCCTCTCGTTTTTTCTCTCCTATTGCCTCCATCCAACGTCGTACTCATGATTACCTTTGCCACTTTCCTTGAAGAAAATCTAATGAAAATTAAGCTAGGACGAATTGAAGAAGGGGAAGTTTGGAAAAAAAGAAAATGAAATGGCAACTGTGTGTGTTGTGCTGCTGGTGCAACTAGATGAGATGCCACATTTACTTTGGACTTTCTTCAAGACAAGAAATCCAGACAAGCCAAGCAAATAGGTGTGCTAAGTACCTAAAAAGAACGTAACAAGGGAGAAACCACTACTTTTGCCGTTAAGAAAATAATCGAGTAAAGAGCCTACTTTTGATTATTTTTTTCTCCTTTAATTGAACCACTATATAGCAGTACAGCAAACAGACAAGGGAGATACGCACACACTAGGCAGCGTTTCACTCTCCGTCTTGTGAAATGTATCATTTGTGTTGTTTTTCTTTTGTTTTTGGGCTTATAAAATAATGAATGGGAAACCAGTACGATATATTTCCACGAGCTTTCTGTTTCCAGCTTGCTTCAACGAGAAACATATTGCCTTTCACCTTCTGACTTTCAATTCAACCATCACGATCTCCCTTCTCAGCTACTTTATTTTTGTGATGTAAGAGAGTAGTAGGTAGGTATATCTTCAGTAGATTAACCCAAGTGAAATCTCCTCCACACGAAAAAAAAACCAACTGACCAGCACACCATAAGCTTTTGCTCTCTCCCTTTTCCCCTTTGTGATTCCACCCAACTTGATTAAAAACCTCTGAAATTTATTTTTTCTTCTAATTTCTACAAAAAGGAAAAAATAATCAATGTTCCAATGGTAAGCACACACGTTTTCCTTTATCTAACTCACTTTCTTGTTTTCTCAACCGGATTGATTTCAAAGAAGAAGGGCAACAATATGTGCCTTGTAAAAAATCTGTGACCAAAAAACTGAAAAAGCCTGAGAAAAAAAGTTTTTCATTCCTTCTCCCCCTTTTCCCGTTATTCCCCTTGTTTTTTAGTTTGGTCTTTCTCCAATTTCCCCGCAAAAGAATGATGGCACAACCATAACATGTCAATAGCATGACGACAACATTCACGACAAACGACCAAAAGCTTTCTTTTGCAAGAGACAACGCAAAGAAAATATATTATCATCACACGCTTGCACACTACTTCTACCACCACTAAAAGTAACAACGTTGACGACACATCCGGTAATCTACACCCTTTACATCGACAGAAAAAGAAAAAAAATCTTCAGAGTTTGCACACATTCTCTTTTTTCTCCCACTTATTTTTATGCAACGAGCAAACACAAAAAATGCATATACTGAACTTAGGGAAACGGATATCCGTTTAAAGCTCTGCCAGCTACAATATACCCACATTGCTGATGCAATCCGTTTTTTGTTTCTCTCTGCGTTTTTAGAATCATCCAACTTTCTTTCCCAGTGAAAACGCAGAGAGAAGAGCAAAGTGCATTCAATGAAAAATAGAAACAGTTGCTTTTTTGTTCTGTGTCCTTTCATCCGTTTGCTTTCCTATCTCAACTTTTCTTCTTGGGTTTAATTTTCTTTTAAAAATATATATACCTTATAGTCACATGTGCTATCTCCAGCTCTCTTTTGTTTCCACTGTCAAGTAGACAAAAGTGTATGGCCAAACTGAAGTAATATATATTTGGTAGGCAAAGAGAAAGAAACTACCTTATTCCCAAACAATAAGGCCAAGAGGAGAAATAGCGAGAAAAAGGAATTGAATGGAGAAAGGAAACCTATCAATTTCACCAGAGTTTTTGTTTCTCTTCCTATACTACTCTGAAGCTGAAGAAGTTTTACCACCAGAAAAAAAGATCACCGCACAATTCTTTTTCTGCTGCTACTACCACCACTACCACCGCCACCATCATATAACACAGAAAATCCTCCATTGTATTATCATTTGTCAGCAGAACAAAGTAAAAAAAAGACGAAGGGACACAGGAAGAGAAAACTTTTTTAAAGCAGGCAAGGCCGAATACTAGGGAGGATCATGTCATCATCATCATCATTATCCTCACGACGAGCAAAGACAAGGAAGGAACCACTAAACTTTGCGTTTCTCATCTTGCATGTTTTTCTTCTTCTTCTTCCAAGAGGTACTTTCCAATAAAAGACCATTTCTGTTCCTTTTCTACCTGTGTGTTTCCTTTTGCTTTATGGAAAGGCTTTTTAGAATGAAAGGACAAAAATACTTTTGGTAAATATGCTCTGTGTAATTTAGCAACGAAGAAATATAAATATGGATGAAAATTCGGCAAAAACTTTTTTCCCGTTTCTTTGCACATGTAATGTGTTTCTGGGTGCATCATTATCTTTGTGATTGCCTTGGTATGTCATAGCCATGCACATTAAAAGGTATCCTGCAGAGGCATTTCTGCATTCCGAATCATCATCATAGACGGTAATAATCATATCAATAATAGTACTACAAAACAAAAGAAGGAATCTAGTTTTTTCTTTCTTTTTTTATTTTCCAAGTTCAATTCTGCTATATATTCTTTGGCCCACCCGCCCTCCTTTCCTTTTCCTAATCCAAACTTGTTCGATTTTTAGGAATTATCCATATCAGCATCATGATCAACAGCACAGCAAGTCTATAGCTTATACACAAAACCAAGTTGAAAAATACAAAAGTGATCCAAACTGTGCTTGATGATGATTCCAAGAAACAAAGTGAGGGGGAGAAATACTTTCCCCTCAGGAGTAAAAGAAAAGGGACAAACTTTTTCTTGTGTTTCTCAAACTCCCCCATTATTAGTGTGCCTATTATTATAAAAGTTTCCCGTTCACTTTTTTTCTCAGCGCAAAACTATTTGTGTGCGTATTGCAGTGTGTATGCTTTGTCTTTATATTCTACATCCTTCCTTTTGTATATTGTCACACATTCCAATATATTCCGTATTCTTAGTTCTTGTCAACGCAGCAGTAGCATATTCACTACTTATTTCTCAAGAACACAGTGGTAGGCATCACCATCATCATCATCATTATTATTATCTATCACTTTCATTATTATCCTTCCGGGTGGCCCCACCAAAACCGGGCATCTTTGCAGACTGAAAAGAAAATGGGAGAAAAATCCACTCTTTATGTGTAGTGCAGTGTTTCTTGGAAACCCCCTTCCTAAAAAATGATGCAGTGGTAGCACCACTAATAATAATAATAATTGTGTAGGGATACGAACGCACAATAATCATGGCAATGGTCACTTCACTCTACTTCAATCCTCCACATCAACTGCTGCTTACACACTGACCAGAAAACTGATCATTTTTCCATTGTTATAGAAAAGAAGGGAGAAAAGAACGGCTATTGAAAAGAGTGCATGTTCATAAAACTGATGATCATGATGATATGACCAGAATAAAGAAAAGAAACTATCATGATCATAAGAAGCTCTGCCATTCCAGCAGTCATAAAAATAAGGGTAATAATTACAAGAACAGAATTGGGATAATATGAGATATACATGAACTTCAAATCGGAACAGACGTCCAAAACATGGTTTAGGGTTCATCAAATGAATAATATCGTTAGAATGTGGTAATAACCATTCCCACTATCATGCTGCAAAGCTTACTTGTCCGTAGCCAAGGATTGATAGTGGGCTGCTTTCTTTGCAGCATTACAGAGGTTTGCATGCTTTATGAATTTTTCAACGGAAATTATTGAATCTAGGTATATTCTATTAAACTACCATCTTTGTAATATGTTTATATGCTATGTACTGGAATAAGGTTATACATTCGGGAAAAAGATGTGGAAAGTTGCACAACAATTTTTATTATGCAATCAATAAACTTGTACAAACAAGGAAATCCTGCTAAAAGTAGAAAAAATAGTTTCTCTCTCAAAAGGTGCTAGCACAGAGAAAATATCTTATATACAGTTAGTAAAGTAATTTATTGCTGATAAAGTTCGCGCATTTATATATGATGACGCACATACAGAGTGCTATTTTTGTATTATTAATTGTCCACTCCGCTAAACTGCCATACTCCAGCACTTACCTCAGTTGAAATATTCTGAAGTAATGACAAATTAAAAAATAATAACAGTAAAAGGAAACTTTTTTGTCCTTGTTGTATAATTGTATTCCCTAGACGATTTCCAGGCGTAAAAGCATATTTTGAGAGAAAAAAACTTATCAAAAGAGTAAAAACTATTCGTTATCAATAATGAGAAAAAATGCTACTTTAATTTCTTATTTCTTTCCAATTCCAACTTAAAGCTTATTCACTAAGTATCTCCCTGTATATCCTCAGAGCTATTCAATATTATTATGAATATGTATACAAAACAATATAATACTTGAACATTTTAGTTGATTTTTGACTTTTTTCCGCCTTGAACATATTGTTCAACTGTAAAAAAAAGTTGAACTTATTACTTTTCATTTTTCCCCACTTTTCAAAGTTGCACACGGGGAGTGGTGGGCGTCTATCCACACTCCCATGTACAATCCCAGCCTTGGATAAAATGGCAAAGTTTTTCTTCTTCCGTTTTGTTCGTGTCAAACATCAAAAAGAAACTCGTTACAGTTATCACGCTCATCATCAACATGAGAGCAGAGAAGCACACCGCGTGTGCAGCTTCTCCGTCTTCTTGTTTTCTCTATCTCTGCAACTGCAACACAGTCACCAAAGATTTAGTGTCATTTCCTCTTCTCTCTTTCTTTCTATCTGTCTCTTTTCCTTTTTTTGTACAAAAATTCACACGCAGACTGTTGCAATTTGTATAAGGAATGCATAAAACATGTCAGATGGTGTTGATGTTGTCAGGGAGCAACTCTTTTAGTTTCTTTTTTGAAAAAAGAGCTTCTGTAAATAAATATCTTATCTTTGTTCCGCTCTTCCGTCGTTCCCAGTCTGAGTGGAATATGAGCACGCCTTTTTGTTTTCTTTTTTTTTCTTCCGGTGTTACTAAAACTACATTATAGAACACAGTGTTTCCAACACAATACTCGTACTAGTCTACTAGCAACACAAGCAATTTAAAAAACAAAAGCTTACAATTTTTGTTGCTTGAAAGTTAAGTTTTTTTCAGGGGAAAGGGGAGAACATAGTGGATTATAATAATATTTCTTGTTCACTTTCCCTTGGAGCATATATACACACTTAGGCTTTCTCACTGTTTTCTTTCCATTTTCTTTGTGCTAAAAGCCAAACAACAACTGCAGCTTGAGACACTGAGAGACGAAAAAGCGATAAAGGAGTCGTTGCGCGAAAGATATAGCAACACTTTTTTTCTGTGAAAAAATGACATCATCTTGTGAAAAAGTAAAGTGGAGAAGAGGGAAAAGCCAAGAGAATTTCTTCTGTACACAAATTTTTGCTGCTGCAAAGAGAGCATTTAGCCATTTCCCATAGTATATAGTCACTGTGGTGTAGGATGTCTCCCTTGCCGCGTTTGTAATATGCATAAAGACATGCAAGACGCTGATAATCATCATCACCATCATCAGCAGTCTCATTGCTATCTCCATCTCCAGCACCTTGTGTGCTCCTTCAATATGATATTTTTTGAACTGCGGCAAGTGAGAATGAGAAAAGACAAGTAAAAGATCATTTCCATGGTGACTAGGATGATGATGATGATGATAACTATTGCATGGCCTAACAGTATGTGACACGCACACAATGTTCCCGACTATCTTATTTCCCCGCTACTTTTCACGAGCAAACAATAATGCAATTTAATATTATTCTTCGCTTTTCCTTCGTAGACACAGTGCAATGTATATATTGATATTATTGAACCATTCATTTTTTCTGTTACTTTCTGCTGCTGCTGTTATTTTGTACTTGACTTGGGCTGTTTAAACAGAGTAGCAACATAACACCATAATATACACTCTAGACATGTCACCATGGAGAGTAAAAAAGGCAAAAGAAGAATAAGTAAAAACACATTTTCGGATTTTTTCTCTTTTGCAGAGAGAAAGTTTAAGGAGAATAGAAAGGAATCACAGGGAACAAGTCAAGCCATGGAACGAGGATGAGAACGACCAACATTGTAACAAAAACAGTAAATATTGCACGAGCTTGCGACAAAAAAAAAAAGAAATAAATTTTCCTGCCTCCTCTTCCACTTGTAATACTATGGTGGCACTGAACGCCTTCTACTATATGCAACCTACGGTGTATGTGCGGATACTGATGTGTTTCACGAGTTTAGTTTTCCAGCGGAAAAAATATATAAGACGAAATAAAGTACGAGGAGAGAAGTAGGAGGAGGCCAAAGAAGTAGAAGAAGAGGAAAATGGGTTTAAAATGGAAATGAAGCTCATTGGATATGGGTGTTGCAAGGAGAGGAGAGCGAGAGAAAGTAAGAAAACAGGATCGGCTGACGACTTTTTATTTCATATTTATCATTTACAGAATATAAAGGCAGGACAGAAAAAGCCAAAGCGTCTGAAGGAAAACGGTGCGGTGAAAATGTTGATACAAGGAGAGATATTGTGTGTAAGTACTTATTTCTCTGGTGAGCTATGATCCCGATCGTCGTCCTGGTCGTTGCCACGACGAGCTGAGAAAAGAATAACTTTCTTTTTTTATTTTGCAGCAGCAGCAGAAACCTTCACACAATCGCTACTATGCCTGTGTTATGTGTGCAAAGCCAAGAAAAAAGTGAAAAATGCCAAAGAGACTAGTGGAGGGGAAAAGTCATTATTGCAAGGGATAATAATAATGTGTAACAGGGAGGAAAGCAATATCGTGTTCCATATTTCCTATATCCCTTCACTTTTTCCTCCCTTTATTTTCCTACTCAATGTTGGCTTTGTTTACTTAACGCGCTCTAAAAAAGCTGTGCGGAGAGGAGTAATGGTAATAATAATGGGGATGATGACAAGGCCAAGCTAAAGGATTTTTGCTTCGTTTTACTATTACGACGATCCGATAGTGGTAGTTGCTCCAACACTATTTCTACTTGACGCTGTTACACACTCCGAAGAAAAATATTCATTCAATGATACATGATATTGCTGTTGTTGTATCATTTTCGATCTTTAGTTGTCTTCAGAACACGCTCCGGCAATAGGAGGGAAGAAGCTAAGAGAAAAAAACGGCCAAATGATGGGGATTGGGATCATTACTATTAAATTCAACAAGATGTCTCCAAGGATACTCATCCAACGGGCTGGTTATTGTTTTCAAGTATTTTCCTCAAACGACGCACCAAGATCAAAAGTAATCTCTCGTAAGACACAAAACATGGCAAATCCTGCAAAAACGTGATACACTAACTAATGCCAGTGTAAATGGATAGCAAGAGCAGAGGTCAAATTCTCGAGTATAACATGTGCTCATTATTTTGCTCATTTTTCTCTTTGGTTTCTGCTCTGCTAGAAAAAAAGAATTACTTAAGCGTTATTATGATATGAGGCTTGAATTACCATAATCCCAGATACTCCAGCAAAATATAATTTACAAGAAAATGTCATTACTGTTGCTGCTCTGTCTTCTCACAGTGTAGTGCGTGTGTGTTGCGTGGCTTGGCAAGGCAAACAGATATTTTAGCATCTAATGAGACACTTTGTTTTCATATTCTGCCGTTTTGTTTCTCATTTCCAATCTGGATATTTCATCTCATGCTACATGGGCTTATGACTTTCAAAAAGGTTACCCACTAGTTTTTTTGCGCAAGCATCTCACTAATGATGAGTTGTACAATTTTATACGGATTTTCTTTCAACTTTTTTGCAAGTTCTCTTAACATTTTTTCGAGTGGTTGTTTGTTTCTCCTTTTGCTCATTTTTTTTGTCTCGCCAACCAACATTCTCTCATTCGGTGAGTACGTACTTTTTTCTTTGTAAAAATTTGAGTTTACATCCTTAAAGTGTAGATACGCGTAGCACCTGCACAACAACGCACCACTAACCTCTGTACTACATATTTTTATACTTATCCTCATCACACGCCTACATCAAAAAGGAAAAGCCCAGTTTTTTTTTTCATATTGTCTGCCTACTAGTTAATTTCCCCTGGTAATCATCAAAGAAAAGCACTTGAATGACGAGCTGGCTGAGATGGTAACAGGAAGAGTGTGTGTGAGTGTGCGGCTACATCCCCATTTTTCGTGGAGGAAAGCGTACCTCAAAAAACGTACACATTTTTAAAGCTATGATGACAACACTCTCTGCGCTTATTGACATGACTACGTTTTTTAGTTGAAGATCAACTGGATGAGTGAAGAAATGCTTGTGTGTTTGTGCAAAGGTATGCCATTTTTCCACGATATGGAACTAGTCATGTTATTCTTTACCATATGGCGAATCAGCCGAGAGACCTTTTCAATTTCCTTAATTTGTTATTTCCTTTAGACAAACATGCTCCATTTTTTTCTCCGAGTCTATATTATCCAATTTTCTTTCTCGACATGCTCATATTTAATGATAATTGATAATGGAAGCAGAGAAACTGAAAGGGAAAAAGGCCAGCAACTCTGTGCTGCAATCCGATTATATAATTGACTAAGAAAGAAAGCAAAAGATGAAGAAGAAGGGAGAAATGTGAAAGTCATTTTTTCGCGCTTCCTTTTCCAAGCTCGGTTGACTTTTGTTTTTTGTGCGCTTACCTGGCTAAAAGGCAAAAGTTATAGGATTAAGAATAAAAGGAAAATATCTTTCCCCCTTTTTGAGATTTGGGATTGATTACGATCTCAAAAGTGTCTGCATATTTCTGTGCACCATGCCATTCTGCTTATTCTTATCCAACCTAATATCATACACATGGGTGTGTAGTTTTGTGTTTGTCACCAGAACTTCAAGTTGCTTTTTCTTGGAACATGTTCATGTACCAGATTCACTCGAGATTTTTATCATAAATTTGTAAAACTTACCACGAATTATGGTTAGCAGAGAGTATAGTGCAATGTTTAGGGTGCACTTTATCCAACTCACATCAATCAATCAATCAGTCAATCAATCAATAGTAGTCAATCAGGAAGCCGGAAAGAGCAGGACAAGGAAAACCTTTTCGTTTCCCAACTTTTCCCTTCTGCTTGAAAACCAACAAACCGACTAGATACACCTTAGCTACATAGTTCGTTTTGTATTGTGGAATTTCTTTACACAAAACCTTGCTTCTGTTTTCTCAATGTTTCCACGTCCAGGTTCCAGTATTCCAAGTGCATTTATTTATACATTTCTTCCAAAAAAAGCAATCTTATTTTTTCATCAATCTGATCTTCTCACGACATGGACGATGATGGTGGCAAAAAAGATTGATATATGTTTTTCGTCTTCATTTTGGCTTAACTTGGTTTGGAATTCGTTTTGTTTCTACCCCTGATTCCCTCCACATTTATACTCGTTTCATTCTAAGCTGGACACAAAAAACTGCAAACCAAACACACAGCCACAATTTCTACCACCACTACCAACATTTTACCGGCAGCAGAATTTTTACCCCGCGTCACCATTCTGTTTTTCTTCTTGTTCTGGTAGCACTCCAATTTCAATCCTACCAGCTGTGCTCTGCCGTTTCCCTTTCTTTTTTACTTTATTACATTGCATATGGAGATTTTCATATTAATGGGTATAAGGTTAACCCCCGGATCAGAGTGAGAGAGGAACGCGAGAGGGTTTGACTCTATCAAGACGAAAAAAGGGACGACGACGCGAGGAGATGGGCGTGATGCCAGAGTGTCAACCAGATCTTGATGAATTACACTTGATATGCTCTCCATTCTTCTGGCCATGCTCGCTTTTTATGGCGTATGTCTGCTGGTAGTGCATAGTCTTCCAGCACTTTTTTCATACTTACCACGATGCATTCATATGGGGCATGGGATGACGATGACGACGACGACGACAACGACATTGTCGTGCATGTGATTGTAGCAAAGTAGTGGTGGTAACGAAACAATTTTCATTCAACAAGAAAGAGTGACATCAGTCTGACACGCTGCCCAACTGAGCCCTTCTCTCTCATTCTCTCTCTCTCTCTCTCGTCTCCTAATAAAACATGTCCATTTTCCTATACAAAAGAGCCAAGTCTGAGACGATGAAGGACTCATTTCACAAATTCATTTGCTGGTGATGGGGCATCGCCCAACAAACCGCTCATCTCTCTAAGAATTTCCTTGTCAGTCAGTCACCAACAGCAACACACACACAAGCAGGCACGCACTTTCGTTCATTGTGCAGCTCATCATTCTTTTCTCCTCCTACTTGTCTCCATAACAACGGTTCAATTTCCTTGAGAGAAACGCTACCAAAAAATCAAAATTGGCAACTCTGTTTTCTAATAAGCGGACATGAAGAGAGATAACCAGCTTGGCTGGCTGATTGACTGACTGATTGAGAAAGGCTGCCGGATAGTATGAGAGATTTCCGATATTGCTCAGCAAAAAATCCATAAAATCTCATGCCAAGCCAATCTAAATTTTTTAATATAAGTGTAGTTTTTAAATGCGGAAAAGCGTTTGCCACACTCACACCATAGAATGTAACAGTGTTCAATTTTGTCTTCTGATTATTTTACCCAGTGTACCATATAACAATCTGTTAGAGAGCGAAAATACTCCGTCTGCCACTCAAAATCATCCCTGGCACCGCCTACCTTTTTGTTATCTTTCTGAAGCCCTATTCAATCCTCTCTCTTGCACATTCTCTTTTTTTACTCCTTCTTCACCCGTTTTTTTCGGAAAAGAGAATAAAAATAAATAAACAAAAAAGAAAAGTTTATGGCACACACACTACATGTTGTAATGGCTGTTGTGATGCATGCATGAGTGAGTGATGCAAATGTCATCATGGAAAACAACAAAATAACGACGACGTGCGTTTGCCTTCCTCCGTGTTTTCCGGAAAGGAGAACAGGAGCTAGGAGAATAGCAGCAGCAGCAGCAAGAGCAACCCTCTCCTGAGCTCTTTTAGAAAAAACCCGTAGAAATAAAAAATGTCAACTTTCTCATTCTCTCTCAATATTGTACCAGAAGTACAGTGCGTGCATTACATAATAACAGTGAGTGCACACTGCCACCAACCAACCTTTTTTTACTTTTGTTTTTTTCATGCTGTTTCTAAAACTGAATGTAATGAGGTTGAGATGGGATTCGGAATCTTGTTGCAAAGAGGATGACTATGTTGATGTTGATGATGACGGCGGTATGATGAGAGAGAGGAGAGCAAAAGAGAGTTCAGAGTATGTGTGCATTTAATGTGTTGTGTATGTGTGCTTTTGACATACAAAGAAAAATACTATTATTTCCCCCGTGAACCCCAACCATGCATCTATCACTGCCCTACTCTCTATCTCTGCAGCCGACACACAAGATACAAAAAAATATACACGGGGAAAAATTGACTTTTTCTTGTGCATTCATTTTGAATGGGAGTAAAAGGTGGAAGAGGGCTAAAAAGTAAAAAACGCACACAGGAGCAGCAGCGATTTAACAATTTCAATCTTTTAAAAAACGAAATGGGGTACTTGTACTGTGTAATATGCCCTATAGACACAAGGTATTTAAATAAAGTGTTTTGTAACTGGTGTCATGTCACTGGTTCTAAAAAATTATTATTATTTTTTCAAACTCCCCCTGACTTTTATGCCTGGAATTACTTTCAAAAAGCTGTATACTAAAAATGTTGGAAAATAAATAACTTTTTAAAAAGAAAAACGTAACAAGAAAGCGTTGGCAGATGAACAACCATTTTCAGCATTTTCCCTCATACTTTAGCTTTCTACGTCGTTTGAGTCAGAGGAATGTAATATTGTTTATGCCTCGTGTTAGGTTGCTTTAGAATGCAACATGTGAAGCCTAACATGTAACAGGGAAATTAACGTTAACCAAAATAGAAGTTGTTTATTTCTTTGTACAAAGTAAAGCTAACAAAGCAAATTGCACCACTTTCAATTTCAATCTCAAGCACACATTTCAACCAAGGTTTAAACATTAAACACTGACAGCTTTGCTTTCAAACATTATTTTCAATTTCAATATAGATACGCGCACAGATAGGAACGAAATCGGAAAGTTTCAATTTATCATTTTTTTTGCTAAAAGTAGTAATAATACCTAGTTACCTAGCTTTGCTTGCTGATTATATTGAACTCTTTTTTGGTTTCATTTTTTTCACCAAATTGAAATCAGAGTTGAAAATAACTTTACAGTACACTCCATAGCATTTTCTAGAAGTCATTTGTTAGCTTAACATGTTGTGACAATGAACAAGACAGAGAGAACGATACTGTTTAGTTTCCATTGATGCTATTGTACTTCTCCTTGTCACCTTTCATTATTCATTCCAATTTTTTGCCTATTTCCAATCTTACTATGATGGTTTTTTTGTGGAATTATCAAATATATAAAGAGCAGTTTTTTTAGAAACGTAATGTTTTGGCTGATTAATGCTCAATAAGCTGTATCTCCAAGGTCAGCTTATTCTATAGGGTCATCAATGTGACAGTGTCCAGTCTCCGGTTTTATGAAGCGTGAGCGAAAAATTAGTAAGCTTCCGTACTATATTTTCAGCTCTTTTCAATCCCACTACTACTTAATCTAGTGCGCACGTACTTATCATTATCATTGCCCAAACAATATATTATTAGCCAGATTCACATACAGGCTCGGTTGTTGCTTCCCTTTTTTCAGAGGATGGCAATGATCATGATCGATCTGCACAATATATTTTTCCCATCTAGCAACAGCAATAGTACCACCACCATGTACAATGTGTGCTCATGCATGATCAAGACCACTTTTTTCTCTTCCTTTCTTTCTCAATCTTGCTCCTCCGCTTCCTTCTGCTTCAAGTGAAATTGAAGATATGTCGGTGTGTATTTATTGTGTGTACATATGTCATGTCGAACATGACCATCGATGTCGTCTTCCGCCTCATCGTCGTCGTCATCATCATCGTCATCATAGTGATCAACTTTACCCATCAACTACTAAACCAAACTGCTGCGTACAGAAGCACAAGTTAACCATATTATATTTTTGTTAGTGTACAGAACTAAGAATCAACTCACCTAGAAAAATGGTCAGAAAGAAAAAAAACGAGAAAATGAAACAAGAAAGGAAATGGGGGAACTGGGCTTTTTACTCGTTACTTTTTCTCTTTTTTGAGATACATGTATTTCGTCTACCTCCCTGTCTTTCTCTGTATGGGTACGTTTTTTTCTCTTGCTTGTACGGGCACAATTGTAAAAGCTGTCGATAACAGGATAATAATAGGTTTCACGTTAACGAGAAAAGTTTTTCTTTCTTTTGCTTGCTTTCTCTCCTTCTTCCCTGCAAATGTATTTCTTTCTGGGTATGCTTTTACTTTTTCAGACCAACTTTAATATTATTTCGCTATCTGTTTCTCCGCCTTCATTTTTTTACTTCGATAAGAATACACACCAAAAATATACATAGTACTGCTGTAATTTCTTCTGCGTAGGCAAACATGCCCTTGTTGCTGTGGTAGGGATGACGATATGGCTGCTGATAAAATACCAAGTTTGTATATGAGATAAAAAAGGCGAAAAAAGTTTTTTTTGGAAACAAGGTGGCGATTGTACTCTGTGGCAGCAGCAAGCAGGTAAAAATGGGTGGTATATCAAAAAGCAATCATTCCTGTCATACACATCATGCTGGTGTGTGTGTATACAGCCGCAAAACATACACTTTATAAGCTAACATGGCATATAAGGAGAGAAAATTTTTATTGAGGAAAAATGTAATAGCAGCAGTAAATGGTGCCATGATAACGGCAATCATATTAATAGTTATGATGACAACCCCGCCAGCACTATAAATATCCTTGTATCTTTCACATCATTATTGTATTATTATTATTATTTCTGGAAATGCTTATTTTCATCGATTCATGCATAATTCCTTATGGCCAGTGGCACTACTAGTACAAAAATAATTTTGATGGATTAATAATGAAAATGAACACATGTTTTATTTGGTTAACATTTTCTTGTACACACCAGTCAATTGAGTGTTGATAGAGCTGAAAGGAAATACCATTTTTGTCATTTATTTATATTTCATGCATGGCTTCATACACCACCCGCATTACTAGTAATCACTTGGGCTCACGTTTTATAAAATTTGACAAAGTGACTTTTCCTCATTGATTGCAATTGTTGTGCAGGTGAATGAAATATAGATATAAAGAATGTGTGCTTTTACACACACTCCCGATTTCCAATTTGTACTAGGCGTTCATATCCTATGAGCAGTAGTAGTCGAAGTGCTGCTGGACATGATGGCAATGATGATTCCAGTGAACAAGTCAGGTGAGCGGAATTGCTCTTTAATTTGAAATTGTTGTCAACTAAAAAGCAGTCCACAAACACACATGTCATATATGTGTACTTTGCAGGTGGGATCGCTCTTCTATAATAACGAATTTCTTTTCTTTATACGCATTTCTCATTCATGTGAACCTGACAATAACAAACGGGACAACGATGATGACGAGGGTCTCAATAAATTTTCGGCTCGTTTCCGTACTAGCTCTAGCAAAAATAACTCTTGCTATCAATTTATGCGCTTTCTTGGTTCGTCAAACTTCTCGTTTTCCATTCCATGTTCAATTCGCGTACATTTACTCACACACAATATTACAAATTACCAGTCAGACAATTTATGGACTAATTTAATGATAATTCCTTCCGTGCTTTCTATTTTTTGCAATTTTCTCCTACTAACCTTTCTTTCTCTTTGTGTGTTTGCATGATTGCTGTGTAGCCCCACTGGTGCTACGACTCCCAGACGGTTATAAAAAATGCTCATTTTTTATTAGTCTGTCAGAACATGGAAAAAAGTCGTAGTACATTAATTAGATTAAACCAGGGGAACTGGCCTGTCTCTCTGTGTATGCGTATTGTTAAAGTAACTTTTACAACAAAACATTGGTTCCATTTCGGGTGCAACCGAAACCCAAGAATTCATTACTGCTACCACTACTAGCATACATTCTCATTACTTTAGTAGTATTTTTAGCAAACTACACATAAAAGACAAGAGAGTGGTTGTATAATGGAACATTGTAAAGGGAGAAGTAGGTGGGTTTTTAGATTTTCAGATTGAATCAAACAAGCCATTTTTTATTATTATTGCTTAAATATTATGGTCAATAAATGTAGCCTGTAGGAATGAATCAAGAAGAGTTATGCACCTATTAAAACACGTCGTATAACCACAGCTCGACCGGAACACGCAGATAATTTGCGAGAGGCATGCTTGTTTTAATGTTTTTTCTTCTTTTGGCAGGCAACAACCGGCAAGGGAATTGCAGAAAAAACAGCAAAATTGTCAAAGAGAGAGAGAGAGAGGGTGGAAGGGGGAAAAGTAGCATATTCAATTAATTACATTCAATACATTATGCTTTATCAAGTTGGTATACTTATGCACGAGACCAATAAATATATTATGATTATGATGGTCAATCCCACCAACATTGTCCTACTAGTCATTGCCTGATTGGCTGTTTATTTTTATTTTGTTGGGGTTATCGATCCATCTCTGCTGCGCCACATTTTTTTCTGCTTCTTCAATTAATTTAGCTTACAACAAGACCTTTCTTTTTCAAGAGACGCAGTCAATAATAATGGGCAAAAAGTAAATGTAATTTTTACAGTTTCCTGAAGACGCCTCTAGACCTTTCATTGTTCTCAGCACATTACATTTTCCCTTTTATTTTTATACATTTTCCCCAAGAAATCCTTTAAAAAGGTTAATAGTAGGCAACCAAGCAGCATACGCACCCACTTAAGTCCAAAGAGTAAAGGATTTCCGTTTTAGATCCAAAATGAAAGCCCATCACACTACCACATTATTGCCACCACAAAAAAAGAAAAGCAAGCATGTACACTCCCTCGCTACTCTTCCTTTTTTCTGGGTTTTCTTAAAAGCAATAAAATTTGTTGAGAATATTGGCCAATAGTCTGAAAACAAAGCCACAGAGTCTTATACATGCCTGCTTTTACACACACAGCTTTCATTCATAACATCATTGTTCATCAGCACGTACGAAGAATTGAACAAGACAAACAAACACGAGCAATTGTTAAATAACAAACCAAACAAAAAATAGCATGTCGTGTGCGTTGCAACTCTGTTATTTCTCTGCTGCTCTGTACCAATACCAAACAATAAAGAGTTTACATTACATGCAATATCCACCACCAACTACCGCATTTTCAGCAAGTCCGGTAGTTTTAGTAGTGCTAACACCAGTGCTGTGCTACTGATGTTGTTGTTGTCATGTCAGAGAATTACAGCCACGGCGAAAAAGAAGCTGATCATTATTAATGGGAAAGAGCAGGAATGGGCGGTGGACTTGGTTGTGTGTGGATTTCCCAAATAACTGGAAAGAGTATAAAAGGCAAAGAAGAAATAATGCACAAAATGAAATGATGACTGTGGTAATAGCAGTAGTAGTTGCTTTGTTGGTAGTAAAGTTATAGTCCAAAAAGCCTCTATTGCCTCAAACTACCATTATCATCATGATCACTGCTCTTACTTCTATCATCGTCATTTTTCCTCTGGTTGCTATTTGCAACCAACTCAATACTCCCAGTAGATTTTCCCCGGTTTTTTATATTTTTTTTGCTAGTCTCGTGCCAGTAGCCGAGAAAAATGTATGGTTAAAATATGTAATAAAAAGAAATAAAAATATAGGTGGAGGGAAATAGCCGACCAAGAGAACATTGACTAAGAAGGAGGAAGAAAATCTAATGCGATATTATATATTATGCTTCCGTGTATTACGAAACTTTTTCACCTTTCCTTTTTTATTCCAGAGAGAAGAGAGTGTGTGAGAGTGAGCGTGTGTGTGTTTCTATGAGTTTTTATTTGTGTCTGGCAAAAAATAGCCTTTTCTCGCTTAAATTTATGCAGTTAGCCTTTTATTTATAAATACAACAGAGAAGAAAGCAAACACGCTTTTCCAAAGAGAATGCCGCAAAATGGTGGAAATGCATGCATCAAAACGACAGGCTTGAATCCTTTTTTCAACCAAAAAAGCACACAATAGAACCGGGAAAAAAGCTTTCACTTTTGCCAGAAGCGCAATATAACCAACAAACCTGGCAGTAATAATGGCTCTTCTGCTGGAAACAAAAATGAAAAAAAGCTCAGCTCTCACTCTGTCCGTGCTGTTGTTTAGTGTTACCAAAGAGAAGTGTGGTTTGATGCATGCTTTTATTTAGAAAGCAAAATATCAAGAAGAAAGTCTGTATCTACGCAATTTTCATATATATTCTTGTACGTAGTCTTATGTACATGCATGCATAATAATAAATAAATGGCAGTGGCATTCACTCTGGCACGCACCTGTCCGTCATCATCATCATTATCATGAAGTTTTTACACACATGCAATATCCCAGCGCGTGCCCGTGTTTACTATTTATCAGGATACAAAAAGCAGAGTAAAGTAACCAGCCAACCACTCCGTAAAGAATAATGAAACGCACAACTAACGGTGTTGTTACCTCTTCTCCAGCTTTTTTCCCGTGTTATTACAATTTCAAAGCAAAGCACAGAAATGGCATTGGAAACATGACCAAGAGAGAGAAATGGTAGAAAGCTAGTCAGCAAACCGCTGGAAGAAACCACACCGCGTGTGGTGGAAACCGCACTTGTATTTGTGCGTCTACAATATATATTTGTATCAGAGTCAAGGAGAAAGTGTACAAAATGCAGAGAGTGTTTCTTTCTCTTCCAGAAAATGAGCACGCAGATTACACATTTACAGCAAAAACGATATGCATGTGTGTGTAGTAGCTACACATTAAATAGGATATTTTATTAGTACGCATCTACAGTCCTGCATGTGATGATGATCATCATCACCGGTAGTAATAATGGGAGCCATAGCGCATTCCTTATTTTGAGAAAATAAGTAGAAGCAAAAACGGCTAGTGTAGTTTAGCGGCAGGGAAGTGAAAGCATTTTCCTAAAAAAAATGTATAACATCTAACAACTTTATCATGTCATGTGCCAAAAAAAAGTAGACGCATAAGTAGAGAGAAGAAGAACTATCGTGCTGAGCTTGTGCATATCTCTTGAAATAGGAATATTTTTGGCACACGCTTCATACTGCGTTTCTCATCCCTCTACACAGAGAGTCTCTGTCCACGGGTGCGTGTAGTATTATGATGCATGCATGCATGCGATCACCACAGCATGAATAATAACTGTGTTTAAAATGGAATCATAATTGTGTATATTATGTAGCGGGGATGGTTGAATAATAATAGCAACAACAACAATGTTGCCAGTTCTGAGAGAGAGAGAAAACTCGTTTTGGAGAAAGTAATTTATTCTCAGGATTTTTCAGACGGTCAGATTTTGATTTCACCAGGACTGGAAATAGTCATGCATGTTGGATAATATGCATTTAGTAAAAGCAAGCTGGATAATTTCTACTTGCATAAAAGGAAAGTCAGCCTAATTTCAGGCACATTAAGAATAAATGTGTAGTCTTTTGCTTCCCTCCTCTTCTGCGCTGCATGCAAACTTGAAAGCAGAGGTTTAATTCGTTCCAGTCCGCATTCTACATGCTGAGGTTACTACAAGTGGTTATTGCATTGTTAATACATTCATTACCGAGAAAATGTTAGAGCGAGCGAGCCATGGAGAAGCAAAAGCCAGTCATGCCACTGGGAAGCCATGAGGAGTAGCAGCAAAAAAGTTTCTGCTGCTTCAAATCATGGTGAATGGCGAGCTGAGAGCAAATGAGCGAACAGGAAGTGGACAAATGCAATGACGTCTCAAGAAATGCAATGACTCTCTCTCTGGTTTTCAACCATTTCATAATATTCAGTTCATTCAGTGTTTTATTCTGTTTCTAGCCTAAACCATGAACATAACGAGCCAGTTTTTCTTTATTTCAGAGACTAGTAAGTAGTGCAACAATTTTAGTTGCAAGTTATCAAAGAAGAAAGGGAAAGTGAGAGCCCAGGCAAGGAAGCCAGCAAGGCAATCAATAATTGGTTGGAATAGTATATAGAAACTAGTGGCAGTATCATAGTGTGCGGTTTTTCCTATTGTGCTGGACTATCCTTTAGACTGTTGGCCAGCACATTTACATTGCACCCCACAATCCACCACCACCACGCACACATCTGACAAATTTAGCTTTTATTCATTAGAAGGACAATGAGTTTTACGCTTGTAAGTCATTGTTATGCCCATATGCACCTACTTTCCCTGCATTTACATTCCATTATTACTGTAGACACACGTGTATGCATAGAAATACCAGTTTTAAAAGAGAGTGTGTGTGTGTGCAATGTAGTGATTTTAGAACTGAAAGTGTTTAGCATTATAGCACCATTTGAGAGCAGTGTTTTTACGTGGGTGTATTTTTTGCTCAAGCCTACACACTCACAGGAAAAAGGACATTATTCTGAGCCAGGTGAACATTTATCTTGTGGCAAGTAAATGTTCCGATCTCCTCCTCATTATTGCAAAATATTTAAATTTGCATTTTGCTCCTTCCTCCAGAGAAATACTTGGCGTTGCGCCTTTGCTATCTTATACACTTTTTTGGGTACTGGCACACCGGCAAAAAGTAAAATCTGTCCAGCAGCGTATTTTCCGCTGCTCCTGCTGCACACACACACATTCATTCGCATAATATTAATGGGAGGAAGCTGAAAACACAATTTTCTGTGAGTTTTTCCATTCCACCACTATTTACCTTCAGCCGAGAAAATAAGAAATAAAATGGAGTGGGAGAGCGAGGGAAAATGGGAAGAAGAAAAAAGGAAGTAGAAGGCGGATCACACAACACAAGAGAAAATCCGGCAGCGGTAAAATGACTAGTGAGCATTTCAGGGAACAAAATAGCAAGACACATATGTATACATCAGCTATTTTTTTTAAAACTATAAGTAGTTATATAATTTCATGTGCGTATAAATTTATGCCATGCATTTTTACAAGTGGTAAACACTATCAACTATACACACATGGCAAGAACTCGGTTGGTTTCTTCTTCTTTTTAAGAAAAAAATATCCTGCTTGTACACACTGACTGGTGTGGGGACTACACGTTTGTAAAAAAAAAGAGCTGGACGGAGCGAGAGACGGAGACTGACTGAGATTGATAGTTTTTCTTCTTCTTCGTCTTTGCTGTAGCCTTTTTTCGTCTTAACACATGAGACGGGGCAAATGGTGGGAGAGAGAATGAGAGAGAAAAAAATGCTTTTTCTATCCAGCTCATCATTGTGCACACCGCAGTGCAAGGCAGAAAAGCAAGCAAGCCACCGCTGTTGATATCTTTTCTGTCTCCCGTTTCAACCGACCAGAAAAGAAGACTTTGCTTGCTCGCTCTTTTAAGAAAAAAAATTGTAATGGTGGTTGGTAACGCACTCCATGCATGTCTCTATGGTCGTCGTGGTGTGCTGCTGCTAGTTTCCTTGGATCATGAGGATGATCATAGTGAAAATGATGATAATGATTATACTTAATATGGATATGACTCTGGAAACCAATACTAAAACTGTATGTTGGTATATATGGCAATTTAAGAAGTAGGACCAAGAGATCTCTAGATTTTTTTTCTCCCTTTCCCTTTTCAGGGGAAAGTGGTGGGCGAGAAAGAATATAGATGATGATGGTGATGACCAGTATTGCCAGCGCGGTGTAACTCATCTCTGGGTTGTCGTTTTCTCTTCATGCCATTTATTCTGACACATTTTTTCCTACCTTAACCAAAAGCAAAGAGAAGTGGTTCGATCACCACCGGAAAGACGTACTTGTGCTGGCAACCTACTTTTTTATTCTGAGGATGATTCACCACCACTACCCAGAGCTGCTTATTATCATTTTTAAAATAGGATATAGTTCTGAACACATTTCCTTTGGATATACTGAAAGTAAGTTGTAAAATAGTGCAGGAATGTACCTCTCTCTCTCTGCTTTCTACTTCCTTCTAGACTACTAGATGGTCAAATAAAGCTTTGTCAAAAATTGGATACTGCACTTCCAGTATGGTAAAATATGTAGTACGTATTTTTTTAAACAGAAAGTTGGCAAAAATGGGTCCATCGATACTCTATACTACAGTCTTAAAGCTATTGCATCGGCCTCTGAAACCAGTGCCGTTGATATGTTCAACAAGAAAGTGACCGCATTTTTGCCCTTTTTCAAAAATCCATTTCTTGAATGTAGCAGTATTTTTTGGTAACACAAAAAGACATTTCCCCTGCTAGCTTGTAAGCAATTTCAGAGAGAAAAGCAAAAGTGTGTGTGTGTTCTACCCCCGCCACTTTATTTCTTATTTTCTGACTTGGTCCACTGATCTACCATCACCAAACCCATTCCACCAGTTAAAGTAAAAGTGAGTCAGCAAGAGTAAAGAGTAAAGTGAGAGCACCACCAACAACAACGGAACGAATCTAATCGACCATTTTCCGATGTTCTATGTTTCCTTTCATATAAATATTCTTTTTTTCCCATGTAGAACACCAAAAGCAAGCTGCACAACAACACAATTTTTTTCTTTGGTCTCCCAGCAGCAGAGCTACAAAGCAAAAAAAAAGTAAGATTGAAGGGAAAAAAGAAAAAAAAGAAACACGGTTTCTTTTCCAAGTTGAACTGGCACAACCACTGCACTGCATTGGTGGACGTTGCCGTCGCCACCGTGTCGAGGACTTTTTTCGCTTACCATGACCAGCTGCAGTAGTAGTACTACTAGAGAGGCCATCATCGTCCTGCAAAAACTGTTCAATACAGATACCCCACAGACTGCACACACATACCACATCCAGTCAATAGGAATGAATGAACAGAGAAAAAAAGAGAAAGTGTGTAAGAGCAAACCATGTAAGAACACGGAAAAAAATGGCAATATAAAGTTGTAGATGCCTATCATGTTCTTCATGTCCTTCTTGTTACTATAATACGTTATTGCTTCTCTCTGCCCACCAGCAGCAGCAGTAGAAATAATAATGGCACACTAATAATATGTAATAGCTGATAATATATATACATTTTTTATTTTAATGGAAACGCTTTACTAGCATCGTTCCAGTTAGTCATCCTACTCATAAATATCACTTTCTCTCTCTCCTTTTCAAAATAAAATTGCCAACGGAAAAGGGAAAATGGAAAGTACACCGGAGTACTAGCTAGCCTCTTTTCGCTGCTACTTAAATGGACACACACGGAATTCGTTCAAAAGTTGTTTGCCTTTAGTTTAGTGACTTATTATTTACTAGACATGCTGTACAGTATATATTTTCACTGCCGCACTTAACAATTTTTATCGTGGTGAAAAGACAAGGAACAACGGAATGGATACAAAAAAATAATACGCAATATTCAGGTCACTCGCTTTTTATTCCTGTCATCAACATCATCATCATCGTCATCATCAAAGCCTCTTACTTTTCTTGTTTGGTCTCTTCAGTTTTTTTTCTCTTCTTTAGCCATTATGTTTTCGTCTTGTTATTATTTGCTCTTAGTTCTCACCACTATCACCACAACCGTCATTATCTGTCTTCATCCTTTTTTTCTCTCCTTTCATAGAGGTTCTTCCCATTTTCAACCTACTTATACAACTTGTGATACTTAATTCCCCAAGAAAACGTGAGTAAGTGTGTACATTTGTGTATTTGTACGGGCAGAAGGTGTAGACAAACAAGAGGATTCCCACTTCCATTATTTACTTAACAGTTCAATTTTTCCCACTCATGCCGCCTTTCTCCCTCTCTCTCTCTCTGACGTCTTCTCCAAAAATGCTTTCTATTTATGCCAACTCATGTCTTTTGACACATAATAATAACCATGGCGTTGTTGATGATGATGAGGATGGTGATCACACTGAAAATGTAATATAATGTGGTCCTTTTAATTTTAATGCATTGGAGGGATAATGGCCTTCCTTGTTATTCCCCATTTGCATCATCCTCCATTACCGCCGTCACCTCTGTGTATACACTCTTTTTCTTCTCTTTTCAGCCCTTTCACCACACACTCTCTCTCTCTTGCCATCCACCTACACTTTCTCATGAGGCTCTTTTTTCTCTTTGTTTGTCTCCTTCCAGCGGAAATGGCAGCAGAAACGTCCGCACACACATTAGTCAGTCGTTTGAAAAAAAAGAGAGGAATGAAACCGGGAAAATGTTAAGGAATGTGTCAATGCCCAAAAAACCTATGTAGGTGGTGGTGGTAGTATTGACGACGCCACACACACTTGCTCTCTCACAGAATGAATTTGTTTACTTCCAAAATGCAAAGGAAAGGAAGTAAGTCTAGTCTAGGGCACACAACAACAACCAAAAATGGTAAAGAAAAAAAGAAGAAACGAGCGTTTGATTCCACTTTACTTGAACTATCTATCAATCCATCCATTTACTCGTTACTACTTTACTTACTTACTCACTTACTCCACAACTCACATCAGTCCATCCAGCCTGCTACTTCTTGCTTCAACATCTATAAATATCTCGTTTGGCCTTTTTTATCCTGATCCCCTGCTTATATCCTCCTTTCATATAAACATACAGCAGCCCATAAGAATATATAGTAATGTGTTATCATACACTTTTGCTACTGCACACATACCAAATATACGCACACGTATTTCTTTGAATGTAGGCTCACCATTTTTCCCATTTTTATTCCTTTTTCCCTCTTACATCTTGTAGTTTCTTTCCTGGGGAAAAAAGAGCAGTGCGAGAGTCCGGCAGAAAAAAATCTCTCGTTCCGTCCAAACAACCAGCAGACTGTAGTAGTCTGACTGACTAAACTAATGTGTGTCAGTGGAAAGAACGCTTTTCTTTTTTCCCTCTTTTTCGTGCGGAGAGAACAAAAATATTGTATACCTACATGGTGGAAGCTACACATTTTTTTCTGGAAGAAGCAATGAAAAAAGCGATGGCGAGAGAGAACAAGAAAAAGCTCAGAGTGAGGACCAAGCAATGGAAGAATAATGTGTTTCCAACTAAAATGTATGAGCTAGCATTGGAAAGCTTTTTAACTTCACGTCCTCCTAATATTTCTTCGACAACGGACCAAAAGTAGTAAAGTAAGTGTAACGTGTAGTTTTTCTGTATTTTTGATGCGCTACCAACATTCGTAACAGCATACATTTTCTTCCACATAGCCACCATAATAGTATAACAATTACAATCATTATTTTGTATGTACCTAAGGCAAGTTTTTAGTGTGTGCTTGAGTACATGGAGCTGTTGTGAATAGTGGCAATGGCAACGTCCACGTCGCCAAAATGTCGATGATGCAGCAAAAGTTGGGCACAAGAAAATGAAACATTCTTGGGCTCCACGGATTAGTTTCTAGTTACGCGGCCCAGTGTAAATGGACTTGTTGGAGTGTGCTGAACTAGACGAAAATAAATAGCAAGCGCTACATATTTATCCAGCAATAATACCAGGATATCTTGGCGCGTTAGTTTACTCGCAGAAATATAGCAAAGAGAGGGATGTGAATCCTGCAAATCTTTCCATTTACACCGTTTCCTGTAACTCCATGTCGCTGTTATTCTTGTTTTCGTTCCTAGACTAAGCAAAAGCCTACTTGCTGCAAGTTTTTATGAAAATAGAAAAGAATAGAAAGGAGCACTTATTTTCTTGGGCGAAAAATACTAACAGCGCAGCTTACTCAGCGTCCTCCTCACCGCCGCCAAAGTGTAAGCATGTATGCACAATAATGTGCAGCGTGTGATATATGATGAGTGTAATGGATAGCTCATCTGATCCATTCATCTGCCCATTTCCCCATTTTTCTCCTGCCATTCTTTTCTCCCTCTCGGAGAAATCGTCGTCTCGACGACTCCTTCCTTACAAAATAGAAAATCTGGTTGAGGGAAAAATACCATCTCTTCACTTCAAACTTGTTTGTAGCTTTCAGATGAAAAAAAATATTACATAATGCGTTTGCATTTTTCACCACTCCGTTTTGCCTGACTAGGACAAGAATAGTGATGGGATGATGTATGTGCACCAGTATAAATATTTTGATGAGCATTCGAAAAAAGCCAGATTTTTTTTTGCTTTTTTGTTCTCATGGCAACAAAAAATAGCTCCCTGCCTTTCACCAGCCTTCTTGATTGTACGTTTGTATGAGTTGGGCTGGCAAGAAAAAGAGATCATAACGATGAGATGTGGAAGCAAACACGTTTGAATATTTTTTAGTTTCCTCTTTGATTCCACTTGACATGCATGTCACTCATTTTTTCCAGTTATCGTCAAGTCAGTAAAACGTTCGTTTTTTGCTTTTTTCTTTACTTTTTTCTCTGCCTTTTTTACAAATTTCGTTGCGTTGATCATGATGATACTGGTTATATTATTTGCTTTGTCGTTTGCCTTGCCCCAACTGGCTTATTTATGCTCAGTGAAGTTATGTAGATGACGAAGTTGATAATAATGGTACAAATGATGGCAACGTGTTTTGTATACTATGCCATTTTATAAAAACGTATAGATAAGCATGTACATATGCTAAACATTATATAACTTTTTTTTATCTGGGCTCCTTCCATCCATTTTTTCTTCCCATCATCAAGTCCAACTTGTTCAACTGGCACAGTTGCTCAACTACACCCATTTACATGCTTTATCATCATCATAACCATCATCATCTTCAATTTTTTCCTCTCTCTCCCTCTCCCTCGTTTTTAGGGGAAAAAGTTTAACAATCTCATAAACCAACAACGTCTTACCATTCCTCATCTTGGTCTCAAACTTGTGCTCTTGTACGCTCAGCGTCCTTTTGACATGACTGATGCTGACTACTTAGGCAATAACTCATTTGAATCCAAAATATCACGTTTTTCTTCTTGCAACATCTTTCCAGATGTGTGCAGATTCTATTTTTTCGCCTCTGGTGTGCTTATTCTACATGTGGCCCAAATGGCAATAATAATAGCATCATCAACTTGTTTTGGTCAATCCTGCAGAAACGATTTACATATAGCAGCCGTCCGCTTTTTTCATCCCGTTTCCCCATTTTTATTGCAAACCGATTACGTGAAAATGTTGACAAGAAAAATATAAACAAGAAAGTCCGCCACTTTGAAGAATGCACACGGTCCGCATACTCTATTAATATTATGCTCACACACTCATGCATGTGTGTAGCAATGTGTTTTTCTCTCTTTCATTCCGTGTTCATTTTCCAGTTGCAAGACGACGCGCAAATAAATGGGTTACATGCTGAGGAACATTTTCCTGTGACATGATGAAAAGTTGCGACATGCCTCATCATGCCATGCATTTTGGCAGGGAAAAAATCGGAATCAAACGGAAGGAAAGAGAGAGCAGAGCCCTGTTCTGTCTTTTAAAAACACTATACAAAAAACGGCACAAAACTTGGTAGCAAAGAGCAAGTAGTGTTTTACAATGAGATGTTCCTGCTTACAAGAGACAGGCACACTTGAATTGAAGCAACCCTGTCTTGGCTTGTTCAATTTTTTACGCTGCCGACCAAGAAAACACAGACCAGATGAGATACTTGACGACTAGGACGAAGACAACGCGACCAGTCGAGTCCTTCTTTTTTCTTTTTTTGAACTCTACACTTTTTTGAAGATGAATTGAAGGAAGGAAAGAGCAACAGAAAGGCTTGAGTATAAAAAAAACTTTGTAGAGGCGAAAGCGCCGAGAAAAAGCAAACTTCAATTTTACAAACTCTTCTGCTGCGATGCATAATTTATCCATCAAGTGATTCTCACAAGCCACAGAGGTGATTTGCCTGCATAAATTTGCCCTTTTTTCTCTGTAGTAAGAGTACTAGCAAAGAGAGTGAGAGTAGAGTAGAGGATCCTCCTTTCTAAAACAGTTTTCCAAGAAGTGACGGAAAAAATGGTGGAAAGAGTTGCTTTTCCCAAACAGTGCCTCTATATATCTCCCTCTCTGGATTATGCGTACATACATCACAACAGTGTAGCACTAGGCCTAATGTGCGCTATTTTTACTCATGGAATGCATTTACTGCTCTAATTGTTCTTGTACTTTTTTTCTCTCTCCGTGTTCCCCGTTCTGAGCTGTGAGTAGTCCTGCTGAAAGCTGGAAGAAATGGATGATTTATGAGGGCCCTCACAGGAATAGAGCACACAGCCCACGTAAGGACACGACAGAGGGAAGAAGGACGAGGACGAAAAAAAAACATTTCCCTTTTATTTAGGTTCGGGGAAAAGGTAAAGAAATTGAAGGGAAATGTGTAAAGGCCTTGTGCTCACTTCTCCTTGGATGGTTTTGTCGTTTTGTCTGTGTCTGGATATTATGCAAATGCTTGGGAAAAATGTGTATCAATGATTTCTCCAGAGATTCTTTCGTCTTCATTTTAATCTAGCGCTCTGCGCAGTTCAACCATAGCTGCGTATGTGCACCATAGTGTACGCGTATTAGTATAAGTAATATCATTCACCACCTCTTTTTCCAGACGCTTCGTTTCAGTCGCTTTATTAGCAGAAATGAGACATGAGATGTCTCTATCTCTTTCTCTATTTATTTATCTACTACATTTTTTTGTCCCTCGACAGGTCACTAGCTCCATGATCATCATTTAGATCATCATTTGCTTTATTTTTGTCTTCTCTTTGTCTATAACATTAGCTCAAATAAGAATTTATTGAACTTTTTTTCTTTGTCAATCTGTCCCAGTGCTGCTCTTCCAGTAACACAGTAGTAAGTAGCATATCAAATTTAACCTCAGCTTGTTCTTCTCTGCGACAAAACTGAGCAAGAACCTTTAACATTAAACTTAAGTAACCAAGATTCTGGTTTTGTTGCTAAAGAGCAATATCAGATCACACCACCACTTCTACTGCTCCTCCAAAAAACACCGCGCGTCGCAGGCATGGTGGTACCCGCGGGTTTTTTATTAAAACCCACTACCCAGGGTAAAATGGGTTTTATGGGCACTGGGTTAAAATTGGGTTTATTGGGTTTTTTAAAAACTTTTATATGCATTTAAATGGGGCCATAGAAATTGCCGCCATATACTTAACATGGGCAACTGATAAAAACCCCTTTATACCCAAAAAACCCACACAAAACCTTGCTAAGTGGGCATGGGTAAAAATGGGTAAAATGGGTATACCCACCCCAGTAATAAAGCCCACCACCATGCCTGGCGCGTCGTAATATGCACACTACTTGTACTTAGCAGTAGCAACAGAGCAGAAAGAGAGTGGAGTTCATTCAATCATGACATAAGAGCAATCAATTTCTGTAAAATGATAAACGAGATACCGACGACATACATAAGTCAAGTGGAGGCAAAGAATATTTTTGCTGGCTGTTGCTGACTAAAAAAGAGTTTTGTGTTTGCGAGTTACTCTATAATGGACATGTGTACACTGATTATTTTGGCCCTGCCGACAACGCAACGACGACGATAAATGGGTGTTGTGCATGCACTACTTAACTTATATACACATTACACTCCACTCTCTCTCTGGACTCTTTCTCTGGATGAATTCTTTTTGTGTCAAGTTGTGACTCTGTGTGCATGTGTGACGATGAGGATAGTAATGATTATGATGACGGTAATAAAAGAAGTATACGACGAAGCTTGTACTAGTGTCAAGTTGTCCTCTTGACTTGCTCTTCTCCTGCTGGCTTGTTAATAATAACCATACATTATATTTTACCAACCACACATACTTACATATTACCCCATTCCCTCTCGCTATTTTGCTCTAAGTAATCTAGCCAAAGCGTTTTTCTTGCCAGCCCTTGCAACAATTTTTAAGAAGGCACTTAGCCTGCCTTGCCTGCCATCCTTTTACTCTTGTTACTGTTATTATGAGGCGTGTAAAATGGATTGAGATTTATTGAGGAGACCACTTTCCTCTCTGGCTTCTCCTCAAAGCAGAGAGAGAGAGGGAGAGAGAGTAAGCGAGAAGAGGAGACAAGTTGACGACGCTGTAATGCACATATATATTCTTGTGCCGTGTGTTTGTCTATATAAAACATTGCGCTTAGACACATATCCCATTCATTTATTTATTTATCTACACTCCACACACACACATATACACCCTCATCCAGTTTCAGTTTTCTCTCCACCGCCGCCACTACTCTGCTGCTGCTGCTGCTTCTGGCTGACTTAAAAACTGGAAGAGAGAGTTTTACAACGTTTTACAAGTGATTTTGGCAACTCTCTTAATAGCCTTCTTCGGAGCAAACCACAGGAGAAGAGTTTGCTCTGTGTGCTGATGTAATATGCTAACAAGAGCAATACACAGGATCAACAGCAGCAGCAGCATCCCAGCACTTCTTTTGGCTTGGGCTTTTGTGTTCATGAGGCATGCCATGGATGGATCATGATCATGACGATGACTATATGACTAGCTTTGGCTCTGACTTTCTCATTTCTATTTTATCACCATATAGCATTATTTACAGGGAGATTGGGAAAAACCCGCCTTGCTTTGGGAAATCAACAAAGACTGGGATATATAGGTAGATCTGCTTGTGTGCATATATATCTTACACGAAATGCAATGGCAATGAAGAGGCAAAAAAAGGTTTTCTCTTTCTTACTTCTCTAGCCAAATGGCACATACACGACAACTATTACTGTCGTCCTAACGGCCGTGTAGGGTTGCTGTTATTTTCTTGTGAATAAGTAATAAAGTGTTGTGAACTGTCGACAGATTCATGAATGGTTCACACTCTCTGAGTGACTGATTTTGACTGTGTGTGCATACTCTGTGTGGATTGCTGCAAGTAAATTGTAAAGCAGTGAGTAACCTTTTTTGCAGACAGGCAGATATCTACTTTTTCAACCATGTATGATATAATTACAAACGAGTACGAATAATAGGGAAAGGCAACATTTTTAGTAAAGTGGGCTCTTTACAAACAAGACAACATGTAATTACTCCACCAAGTACTTCTACATATATTGCTTATAATAAAGTCAATGCTATTAATGGACTTTTTCTCTCTCTCCTTGCTCTCGTTTTACCGTTTTTGAGTCTCTGGCTTGACTTGAGAGAAGTGGAGTTGAGTCGTCGTGTGTCACACTTTTGGTGTGTTGCCTTGTATTTATGTGTGTGTGCATACTTTCAACTCTTTCCTAGGCAGAGTTGCGTATTACTATTCAGCAGCAGATTTGTAGCGGAGAGAATGAGTGACTGACTGTGTGACTGCAAGTGAGTGACAAAATGACTGGGTCGAAAATGAGCTCTACCGGAGCAATGCATTAGCGTCTATTCAACTAGGAAAAAGCTGGCTGCGGGATGGTAATGCGCTTAAGATGTAAAATTTACCAACAAAAATAAAACTTTGTAAAGTCACTTTTCTCTCTGCAGAGCAAAGCACTCAACCTACACACACACGCCATTATACACTCTAAACGAACTACTAAAACTCTAAAGTAAATTTGTCGACAGGCAGTAGTGACTACTCAGAAAAACAACAACAACAACAACACATCATCAACTAACTACTAACTGCATGTGTACTACTACGTGTGGAGAAAATTGTGCAAAAACAAAGTTGTCATGTTATCATCAACATCATCATGACTCTTGTGGTGATGGTGATGACGGTGACTGGATTGTAATGGCTTGATGATGATGCTGATTTCGTTTCTCTTCACAAAGGCCCGCTGCTGTCGTGCTGGTGTGATACGCGCACACAGAGGAATGAAAGCAGAGAGTGCAACAACTTTCGAGCGAGTTGATGTGATCTAGGTTCTGTATCTTACTTAATGCATAAATATAATGTATGTGGTAATAACACAATTATTATTGTTGTCGTTTGCTGCTGCTGTGTTCTGGAGCTGGAACAGCGCTTTTTAGTGTTTCATGTCTTTATTTTCTCGCGTCTCCACCATTTTCCATTTTAAACAAAGTGCTTCAATTTACCGTTGTTGGCTATAGCAGCGTGTTGCCCCCTTGCTGGTTTTTTCCTTTTATTCCTCATCTTGCATGCATGGTAAAAATGATATTATGTATTATGCTAATGCTGTTTACAGCAGGAGATGGACCAGGCAAGCAGAGCACTTAACCGATGAAAATGAGAGAGAGTCTAAAATGCAAAAAATAATAACAAGCCTGAGAGTGTCGCTTGATTATGTTTATGTTTTGGCTGTCATTTTGGAACGACAAGCCTGTTATCATCAGCGCCACTAAAAACAGCTACCGGATGTAGTTGGACCGATGTCACATTCGATTTAACACACATGCTAATATTGTTTCAAATAGAAAGCACAGGAAAAGGGTTTTCTCAGGAAAAAAACGACATCTCATTAATCCATTTATCAGAAAATTGATGCTAAGTGGGACGTGTGCTTGATTACATTATTATAATTATTACCGGTGGTGATGACTTGTTTCAACTTTAACCACAGGTTAGTCAACTTGGCGGAAAAGCCAATGTTGGTGTGGTAGGGAAAAGGATGGATGATGGAATAATTGGAAATAAAGTGCTCTTTATGGAAAACTGACGTGAAAGTGAAAACTCATGCCCAAGCCATTAGGTTGCTAAAAAGGTCAATCTCTGGGCAAAATTACGTCCTGTCAACCCATCTAACTTGTTTGCACTTCATTGTTTCATTAAGCAGGCTTGTAAAAATGTATCACTGTAAGTTTATGAGGTGGCGGGTGCATATATAATGTAAGATACCACCGAGAGGTAAACCAGCAACAGTTGAACAACTGTGTGCAGGAAACATGACAGAAAACCAGGAATTCAGGATATGGCTTGCGTTGATTTTCTAAAGTGACCAGTTGATAATTGATTTTTCCGTCTTCTTTTACAATGCCTGATATAAAAAAGGAAGTTTATTGGTAAGTGGAAGTCTTGCTGTAAACGTTTTATGACAGCGTTTAATAAAAAGTACAAGGCGGATTGCGGATTTTTTTTTCAGTTGGGAGGTCAAACGTTTCATTTCATTCATTACAAGTGGCAAAGTAATATGAATGAATCCACTTTGGCTCTAACTGTACCAACCATACAGACAGCAACAATGCAGCAGCAACAATATACTCATTTGGTTCAAGTTGACTTTTTGAAAAAAATTATCATTACTTAATGAGCGATCAATAAAAGTGAACTTGTAGAGGTGGCTGTAATAATAATATGATGATAGCCCCAGTAACAAAACCACTTTTCATTATCACTCCTATCGTCGTCACCGGATTGCTGCTGCACTGCTATATACTTTATGACGACCAAAAGAAGGAAGAGCTTGCTTGCCTGGATTATTTGATCCACAAAAAATGTATGTATTTATATTCCTTGAAACTGATGCCTTGTTATTACCATCTTTTTTATCGTATTATCATTTTAACTGACTTGCTCGTAAATACTCATTTTCTTTTCCTTTCCTTCATCCATTTGCATAACAATCAGTGTTGGATGCACACGTATGACTATGTGTTTGTGCTCTTTTGCAATGCTCGCAGCTTTTATTACTTAACAATGCTTCAAGTTAGTATGCACACGGAAGAAAGAATTCCTTTTTTCTCTCTGTTGAAATTCCTACCTACACAAAATGTGTTAAGAAATCACGATAAAAAATGAAGAGCAATAACCAGCACAGAAGACGCAGAAAAAAAAGTTCTGAGAAGCTGACAAGAAAGAAGAAGGAGGAGAGGACGAAATAGAAATGGAGAAGAAGAAGAAGAAGTATATAAAGAAATTAAAATTCTTCATTTATTATGACAGTGTGAGTCGAGACTCATAAAAATCTCCATAAAAATCCTACAACACATCAGCATCAGCAGCCGTTGTACTTGTATATTTTTACAAGGATAGTAAGTCCTAGTCAAGTCATCCGTGGTATGTGCTGCTGCTAGCTGTTGTAATTCTAAAATCTTACAAAAGAAAGGGTTGCATACATGCGCAAAAATACTTTATATATTTATACCTACTTTTTTAAGGTTTTACAACCAAATAACTGTATAGAAGCAGCAGGAGGAACTAAAAAGATGAATAAGTGGAGGAGGACAGTTAATACGGGGAAGTAAAAACAGCACAGATTTTTTTTCTGTGAAAAACGCGTCTTCACACATTTTCTCTGTGCCGCGCTGTTTAAGACACGATGATGATTTTGCTGTGACACGACTTGCAAACAAGTGCAAACTCTCGTGCGGCTGCTGCCTTAGCAGAGAGGATATTGCGTTTGGGTTCAAAACTTGGGTATATGATGCTATTTCTTTTCTTCGGTTTCTTCTTCGTCTGTCCGTTCAAGATAAATATATTTTGTCAGAGGGAAACTTGTCAAGTGGCAACTGGCAGCTCGTAAAAATACATTATTGCACAACTCACTTACTAACCACCACCGTCAGTCACTCTTTTTTCCTTTTGGTTTGTTCCCTTTTTCCCGTGCAGAGAAAACGTATGGAAAACCAAAAGAGAGACGAGGACGACGAGCGACCAGAAAAAGGAACCAGTGGTGAGTAATGACTTGCTTGACGACTGACTTGAGGAATAAAATTGTGTGCTTGTGTGTATACCCATATAGTCATGTGTACGTGTGAGTGTGTGCAATACTTACATTTTCCCCGTATGTCATGTCTCTCTTTTTTTCGGTTTTACTACCTATTCTTCTGGTACAAAGGTAACCAACCTTTAATATAATAACTCCACTAACTTTGCACACAAAATATTATATTATGTTTTATAGCTTCTTGCCTTTTTGCCACAATGCGTACAAAATTTGCTTTTTCTTTTTTCCTTCCTCCCTTCCACTTAAAACATGATCATTGCCATTTTCCAACACACCACCACCATCACCACTAGCAGCACATGATGAGGAGGATAAAAAACTGCAGAAAATAAACGGTGGCGGCCGTGCTAACTAATAATATCAATTTGCCCACAAAAACGTAATGGTAGCATGCTTGGTCAGTGTAACCAGAGGGGAAACATGTTACTATTACTGCTCTGCACACACTTGACTCAAAACAATATACCATTTTGAAAGACGACTTCCATATATTATGTATCACAGTTGAGATTTTTTGGCAGTTTAGCACACCACACTACACACACTACTACCAGCAGAAGCGTTTACGTTATCAAAAGACGAAGAAGTCGTCGTCCCACACACTCTGGGCAAAAGTAGTAATTATTTGGGCAGTTAAAAAGTACAAAAAAGGAGCGAGTGAGAAAAATAAAGTGTGAGAGAAAATACCTACAACCACCACTGCCACCATAACCACCAGCATCGTGTGGTGACTAAAGATTGCACGGATTTCTTTTATGTATTAGCACACATGTGCAAACACCAAAAAGAAAGAGAATCAAATAAAAAGAAAGGCGAAAAATATATGATTTTTTGCCTTTATATTTTTGACTGCCAACCTCGCCTTTGCCGTTGCACACATTGAAAAGAAAACACTTTAATATTTTTGTATGGATGTATGAAACTATATTCTTAACCCGTTTCCAAAAAAGCAAAATTTTAATGTTCCGTGAAATACATAATAGTGGAAAACGCACATTATTATAATATTAATATTATTATTACTACATATCAGTGTAATAATAATAATATAACTGTTTGCAGTAAATCTCTCTACCTCTTTTACAAATATATTATTATTCTATGATGCCTTTCTGTAGGACTTGCCTAGTCGTTTTTCATGGAAAAATAGCATCTTATAAAAAAGGAGCCAGTCAACAGCAAAAGCAATAAACAAAATTATTCAGAGAGTGAGTAAAGTGAACAGCAATCCTTTTTGCATCTTTTTTTCCCTTTTCTTGACTCGCACAAGCAAACTGAACTATGACGAGAATCACAGGAATCCAGAGAGAGAGATGAAAATAAAATGCTTGCAAGTTAGTGAGCGAGAAAAGGGTATATCAAGTAAAAAAGTAGAGTTATCTTGCATACACACACGACAGTGATGATGATGATTATTATGAGAGCATTTTTCTACTCTGCCAATTCACCATTTCGTCTCTCTGCCGACGAATAACTATTCTGATAAACAAATAAGGAAAAATTCTCTCCTTTTTTGCCTACCTTACAAATAAAAGAAAACGAGCCTACAATGTTTTTTACTGCTTCTGTGTTCTTGATTATGAACAACATGAACATGGAGTGTACTAGTAGTAATCAATATTACAACATCAACATCCCGAAAAAATAGTAGCAAATAGCAAACACACAATTGCACATACACACACTATCATTTTGCATTCCCCGTCTGGCAGGTTTCGCTTTTCATCAACAGCTTAGATATATTTTGTAGTTAGCACTAGCTTCTCTACTTTTTTGTTGCTTTTCTTATCTAGACAATGCGTAGTTAAAGACAGCACGAGAAATTGTACAAGCTGGGAAAATGCCATTTTATCATCATGTGGGCCTAATCTCTACACACTTGCTTGTAAAGCGCACACACAAAAAAGGAGTGAGATCAACATTTTTCCATTCTTTTTTTGGGAAGAGAGAGGGAAACAGAAAGGCAATGAAAGTGAAGAATTAAATAAGATCATCCTCATCATCAATCTCGTTTTTTTCAGTTCAATAAAAAACTGGGATAAAAACAATCCAGAGGCAATTTTGCCAAATCAGGGGAAAACCTGCTACCGAGAAGCAATAGAGAAAAACAATAGAAGAGTGAGAGATAGCTATACAGATTCCAAATGAGAGACATAAATAATACCGCAATTTTATACAAATTAAATTATTCCACTTTTTTCATTCTCTCAAACTTGTCATTTTTGCAACCCCCACACAGAAGCTAGACAGTTTGAAGAAAAAAAACTGATATGGTAAATCATTCATTATTATTATTAATCTTCCTTCCTTGTCTCTCTCTCAGCCTACCTGTCCATCTTTGCTATCTACCTACCTGCTTATTACTTCTCACCACGTTTCATTTGTCAACGCAGCGGGGTTCTCACAGGTGACTACCTACTACTACATGCATACAACCAGCAGCTCCATCACTACTACTTCTCTCCACTCTCCTCTACAACTTTCCTTAATATTTTACTTATTATTCCCTTCTTCTTCCTACGGCTTCCAACACCACACCGTGAGCTTCCCTCCTCCGAGCTTCTTCTCATTCCACCTGTCTGCTGGCTATTTTGCCACTCAATTTGCAATTAAGTTATGACGACGCGACCACTTCCACTTTTTCAGAGAGAATGGAAAAACGGGGAAAAATAATATGTCTGTCTGCTACCACTGCTGTTCTGCCTTAATTAAAATGTTTTAATCAAAAGCCTGCCTCCACACACACACACACTTTACTTTACACTACTTCTTTCACTCAATTTTATTAACAAGCCAGGGAGCAAAGAATGGAAGCAAGACGAAGTAGCAGTAACAGAAAAACGGTTTTTTCTCCTCTATCATCATCATCATCGTCACTTTCAGCATATCAGCAGAAACAGTGTCAGGCTCTGAAACGCGCAATCAGAAAAAGGTGGAGGTGTAGTACGTAAAGCAACACCATAATATTCCTTATGCAGCCTTTTAAGCACACACAGACTATTCCAGTCCAGTAGCAACAGCAGCAGCTCAAATGGCCAAGACAGGTTTTCAGCTTTATGACTTTATATAAAATAACGCAATACAATAAAATTAAAATGGCACACACACGTAAACTGTTCCGTGGCAAAAAGCAAATGTGTAAAAAGTGACTTATATTAGTATATAGACAACTGAACATGCCTAATGCTTACGTTTATAATATGTACCTATCTACTTCACACTTCCATTTTATAATGCTCACTCACTCAGGTCAACTTGCTTGCTCAACATATTTTTCTACTTTTTTGTTTCGTGTCTGGCAATAATAATATAATGTGAAATGACATGTCAATCATCATTCCATTTCTCTTTCTCGTATAAATAGTCACTCATTCCCAACAAAAAGAGCGCTAAACACACTTCTAATACTACTGGTCAGTAGTATGGAGTAGCTACCAAATGAAAACATTTTTCTCGCCGAGCTATTATATTTTGAGGATTTTAATATAATGAAATAATAATCCAAGTTTTCCTCCTTCCTCTCCGTCTTTCCTCACAGTGTCCCGGTGTGAAGCAAGGGTGGTGGTGGCAAAAAGTTAATTTACTACTTATTATTATGCATCTGATAACAAGTCCGGGATTTTGGCACGTAACAAAGGATAAAGCCAAGTTTTAAATACTTATTACTATATGCACACACACACCACTAAATATATTATAAGCATTTTCTTAAACTCAACAAACGTAAAAGTTTTAAGCAAGCAACTTTTTTGCATAACATTTTATTATTGTTCACACGTCTGACATAAAAAAGGAGCAAGTGTATTTGTACTACGTGCAAAAAATACTTGAGCGATGTATATCTCTCAGTCTAATTTTTGAATTATCAGGTCACACACGGCTTTAAATCCACTTAAGTGACTCAAACAATTAAAATGAGCTGTTACACTTTCTCCACTTTTATTATGATAGTTTGCTCCTAATTTCTTGTAATCGTATATATAATACATTATATATGATTTAGTATTTACACGCTCGCAGGCATTTTTTTCATGAAACTTTAGACCAAAAATTCATCATAATTTTTTTTTCGTGCAAACAAGTTTACTTTTTGTATTCTCACCAAATCCCCAACTTTTTGGAGGCCGTTTTTCATCCAGTTTTTACCACAATTTAGATTTTTCAGCCTTTGTGCAGCGCATATTACAACAACAGCATAATAGCAAGTAGACCGACAAGTTCATCAAGTTTCATTCATTTTTCTTTCACGCGCTACCTTTCACTGTTCTTCAGGCAAGCACTATTTTATGCAAGCATGCATTCATATATTACACGCTGAGATGCCAAGGGCTTCGCCGAAAAAAAAGTGCATATATATTGTCTGTTTTGTGCGTTATGCTGGCAACATAAAACAAGATTGTTAGTGAAGAAGTGAGCGCAGGGAATTCATCAGCGCATCGAACGCATGCATAATTTAGTGGCGGTGGCAGTGGTGGTGGCGGTAGTAGAACGCAGTTTTGTTTGCTGCTGCTCTGCTTTCTCTATTAAATATATATATAATATACAGAATGAGAGACGCATTGTGCGTTTTATGTGTGCGTATATATGCCCTTCAAGAGGATTATTTGCAAGAACATGAGAGAAGTTTTTGTTTTGCTGCCTCTCCACACTTTATGCGTAACGCCGCTGGTATTGTTGTTTTCTGTATTAAATACACCTTACCCAAAAAGTAGCGCTTGTGTGTTTTCTAGCCTCAAAATTTAAATGAATGAATCCAAGTCTCTCTCTCAGTTTTTTTGCTTGAGGTGCTATAGCAGTGCTGGGCTGTTGAGAGGATAGAGCAGTATTTATTTACCGTGAGTAATTTAGCGGCAACTCCGCCACCACCGTAAATGAAAAGAAGAAAAGGGAAAAGTAGAGCTGGAGATAGTGAGAGCCAAAAAACATTTTTTGCGGTGATGTATGGGCAATGAGAAAAGGCAGAGTGGGAGAAGGGAACAAAGATGTGTAGACTGCAAAATGAAATGAAATTGTTATCAAATTTTGTTTATATGTGGACCCACCTACGCAAAATGTAAACAATATCATCAGCACTGGAATATACCGCCACTGGCACAACCACCATTCACCACCTTATCGCTATTGCATAATACCAGGAGGAGGATGACGAAGATCGTCCATCTTTTTTTCCTGCTGCTGTGGCTACCAAGTACTACAACAAGCTGTGAGCTGTGTGCTCTTGCCATCATCATCGTATCACCACCCAGGTTGGTAAAACTATTAAAGTTTCAGAAGGAAATCCCTGCTTTTGTGGCGGGTGGATAGGAAATGGCTGTTGGTGAAAATGGAGGTGTGTTGTATTTGCTGAGATGACGACGATGATGATGATCATGATGATTTGTGCAAAGAGGGCACACACGAATCCTTAAGATCATGATGGTATTGTGTTACTTAAATAATACATGTGGGTTTTCGTACGTATTTTTGCCTTGCTTTCTTCATGTGCCATTACTTGTGTCTATGGTGTGAATACTATATGTAGGTGGATATAAATTCGTTCATTCATTCAGTGTGTACTCCGTGACACCCAGAAATGGGGAGACAGGGAGAATGCATTACGGATTCATGAGAGTCCACACATACAGCCGCACACACAAACACATCAGATTTCTCCATGTCGTCAACTGAAAAAAGGTTTAACCAGCCTTAGCCTTTTACTCTCTCTCTCTCTCTTTTCCCTGTTGAAAAACTGCTTGCTCCACTCCTGAAAATTCCATTTTGTTGCCACTTCGAAAAACTCACTCTTGCACTACGACACTCATATTTCATCCAACGACACTCCATTCTCTATTCTCTGCCTTTACCACCACCACCATCGTCGTCGTCGTCACCATCACCACAACATTTTTTACTCAACTCCCTTCTCTCTTTTTCTCAATGAAATGTCTAGCAAAGCTTCTGCTGTGCTGTGTATGTGTGTGTAATTCACTGTAACGATTCAATGCTGGCTGGGGAATAAATAAAATGCAATGTACGTACCACACATACACATTCATAATATGCAAACGTCGAGTCTAGAGGAGAAAGTTATGGTAGACGACAATGACGAGCCGCACAGTGGTGGGGCTACACACAGAGAGTTTTTTGGCTTATTGTATTATTTGGTATTTTCCAAACAATTTCAAGCATAAAGTGTGTGTACACGAGTGAAAAAATGCTGGAGAATTGACAAGAATGAGATTAGAATGAAACACGTGCAAGTCAACAACATATATATTACAGTAGATATAGTGCTAACAAAGTGTGGGGTTTATAGCTTGGTATTTAAAAATGGGGTATTAATTACGTATACGGTTCATTGATTGTTTGAAGTACAATTGTTTCAGGTCGTTAACATTAGTAATTACTCACACATCATGTATGTGTATGATGTGTACCCCGTGTGGTTTTTCAATGAAAAGCTCACACAAACAAACAGTCCGACCACAAAATCAGCGAAAAAAATAGAATTAGCAAACAGAGCTAGAATATATTTGAAAAGGGGAAGGAAGCACTGCTATCTTCCCACTCTGAGTCCCATTTTATTCTCGAGTCCTTAGTTTTGCGTACTTTTTTCCACTTGCATATTTTTGCTATTTGCGCCATATTTTTGGACTGCATCCAAGTGGAGTGGAGCCCATCCTCCCCATCACTTTTCATTCATCCGAAAATTATTACCATTATTATTAAGGTAAACAGAAAAACTGTGTGCGCTCAAAAAAAGGGATGGACAGGAGTAGGGCACGGCCAAGTCAAGTCAACATCCCGTCCTTCCGTTGTTTGTCCCTGCGACATAAACTCAAAAACTAAAAACTCATCGCATTCCTGTGCTCCTCCGTACTGTGAATAGGCATGTCAGTAACCTCTTTATGTTTCTCTGTCTGTCCATCTAAACGACAGCGGAAAAAAAGTTGGAATGCCAAGAAAATCCAAGTCACTGGCTTTATATTTTGTCTTGCCTTTCTTATCCTCTGGCCACTACTAACTCTACTACTAACTCTGCATTCATTTTGCACACTCCATACCCATTTTATTCCATTTTAATGCGCAACAAATTTCTCCAAGTAGCCAAGCAAGCCAGTAAAGAACATTTTATTATTGTTATTATCATCGTCATAATATCGTTCGTCGTCATCAACCCGACAACCAGGAACGTTGTGTGGGTGTATGTGTACACACACATCCGCACAATTCACTTTTTGAATTGTTTACATTTTTATTGTTGATGATGGCAGAAAGAGAGAGTTCAGTCAAAAAGTAGGAAGAATAGCATAATGCTTTGTTGTTCCAAAAGAAAATCCAACTTTCCTTCTTGTACTTTTCACTGACATGGCAACAAGTCTAGTTTGTAACCTTGTTCCGTAGTCCGTGCTAGTCACTACACATAACATTCATTATTGTTATCATTATTGCTGATGTTTTTCCTTCTTTTTCTCATTCTGCTCCTGCTACTTCTACATGCGACTCCTTCTTTTCCCCGACACACAAGAGTTTTGTTCTTCCACAACAACTACAAACTATTTTAGTGGACGTGGACTTTTTATGTACATTCTTTTTCTGGAGGAATATCAAACCAGAAAGTAAGCACACAGGCTGTGTCCACATCATCGTCATCCTTGGAGCATGTTGTCGTCGACATGCATGAATTTGATACAGAGCACGTACTCTGCAAACACACTACTATACATACTCAAACTTCCATTTCATTCCCCATTTTGTCGTATTTTTATCCACTTTTTTTCTTACTTTACTCTCTCCGTCTCGCTCGCTCTTTCTCTGCTGCTGCTATATATAGTAGCCGTCTTTATGTACACATTTTTTACCCCTACTTTCCTTCTTCGTCTCCTACTTTCTTCCTCGTTCTTGTCGTCATAAGATTAAGGACAAGGACAACCAACTTTTTCCCATGCCACTGCCATGCCACCACCATCACCATTTTGTTTTTTGAGTAGGCATTTTCTTCTTATAAACCAGGGAAAATCCCTATACACCAAAGAAAGAAGACCAATGTACATGTGGAATTGTGCTTATACATATTGTGCGGCTGTGGCTACTCCATTCCACTTTCCGTTACTCTCTTGCCAAGCATATGGCAAAATCGATGGAATGAAAGCGCCTAAGAGGGCAATATAAAATGAATGAGCAGGCTACTTCCTCTAGTTTCCTCCTTAGCTTTCCTCCAATTCCGTTTCTCACCCAGAGTCCTCTAAGCAGCTTCTTTTTTTCTTACTATTATCGCCAAACCAAAGTACAAGCCATACACACTAATATGTAGCCACTTATCGACAACTTGATCATCATTATTATTGTAAAAAAAATATGCCATAAGAATAGGAATCCAGCCCTTGTTCACTCCAACTCAGCCTTAACCTTATACCATCATCCAATTTTTCATATCACAAAACTTTACAAGATACTGCCATTTAATACATATCTCAGAAAGGAATGCAATGAAGAAGACTAATATTGTATTATGGAAAAAAAGCAATACAAGTTTTTTATGGTCTAAGCTTGTCTGTGAGAAGTAAGTCCATTGATCCGACTGAGCAGATCGATGCATAATGCATCACACAGTCGTACTTCACCACCGACACCATCATCATCGTCACTTGGATATCGTCGTATTTTACAAGTTTCTTTTTCCTTCTTTTCTTTCAGACAGGATGAGAGAGAGAGAAAGAAGAAAAAAAGAAAGTGCATTCACGTTTCCTCTCTTGAACCGTTATAGAATTTTAGTAGCAACAGCGTTTGCTACTACACACTACTTCCTTTTTTACTCTCTCCTTTCTCTACCAATATTGCATACAAAATGCAGAATATGAAAAAAGTGATAAAAGGCAATACGCATTCAAGTATATAGACAGATAGACAGGCAGAAATGAAAACATTTTTTCCATATTACATAGACTAAGCCAATTTTAGTAACCACGCACGATACACACACACTGGATACTCTTTCGCTGGCTCATCCGCAAGGCACGTTCTGCTCTTTCTCTTTTTTTCGGGTAAAAAATAGAGACAACGTTTTCGATATAGAAAAAAAGATAGTTTGTAGTTCCTACATTGTAGCTTCAGGAGTATGGAATACAATAATAAACATAATAATATTCACGCCGTGCCACGCTGCTTTTGATATGCCGACAGAGAAGAAAGAAGAAAAATGCTTCTTATATTTTTTTCTTGAGGACTCTGTTCTTTCTCTGAAAAAAAGTCAACCGGTTTGTCTTGCCATCATCTTCCTATCCATGAACTTTATTATTGTAACGCCATCTCCTCACTCAATCTTTTTATTCGCTTTTTGAAATAAGAATAATAATAATAATAGGAGCAGAAAAAGGCTGGCTAGATTTAACTCACTTTTATATAACGTTCACTTTAAAGCTACATCATGCGAATTTCTTCCTGTTTCTTTTTCGTACCACCTGGTTTAATGCTCTGGTAGAGGTTGAATATACAGCTGGAAGGAAAAATGGGGAAAGAGTAGTGACGTGAGTCAAGTTTAGGCAGCATAGAGCGACTTGAGAAACAACAATGGTAATAACGAAAGCGCAAGTGAGATTTTTTTGTACACAGAAGCCAGGTTTTCTAAAGAATTGTTATTATTACTACTAGCAAGCTGGCAAGGTTATTATTATTGTTGTTGTTGCTGTTGTTGTATTGTGTTTCTTCACTTTAATAATAATAGCGCAAAAGGTATGATGAATAAGATTGCATTATCGGCTTACAGTGTGCTTGCACACAGAGCAAGTCGGAGTCAGAGTGCAGTGCACTTTGCTGCTTTTTTAAAAGGAATACTTTATTATTGTTATTCAGATGGAATAAAATGACGGAGAGAGCACAGAGGTGAGTTGTGCAGTCTATCCTTGGAATATTTTATATAAACTTGTGTTATTATTTTGAGCACGTGCGGGCGTGTCTCTTTCTCTCTGTGTGTAGTTTGGACTTGTGTAAATCTAAACTTATAAACTTTCAGTTTTTTTCTTGCTGGAAGCATCTTTTTGCTTAAATATAGTGCAACTTTTCCTCAGAAAGAAAGTCAAAGTATTTATGAAATGAGTTTCTACTTGATACATTTGAGCAAAATTGGTGAAAACAGCTAGAAGGAAGCATGACGCAAAAATACATTTAAGAAGAATATTATGCATTTTTTTATTCCTAGAAGAAATTGCATTAAAATAAGATAGATGACAATAAAGCCAACACTAGTTGTTTGGTAATGGCCAAGAATAGCACATTCCACTTTTAGAAGCTTGAATTGGATTGGAAATGATGATGAAAGTGAATCGATAGAAAAAACTGTGAAAAGAACAAAAAACATTCTCGGAAGACGAATGACAAAAGCGATGATTTTGTTTGGTACGCACATTGCATTGTCTTGAGAAGGCCTCCGACGAACACAAAAAAAGGAAAGAAAGGAAGAAGAATTGTTGACATTTTCCAATTCCATTATAATTTTTTTCGCCTCCTTTTTTCCTTTTCACGCTTTACACTCCAACGACCATTATATTTACTGTGAAAGTTGACGATGAGGCATGGCCAGAGAAAATATCTATATATGTATGTGTGTGTGTATTTTTTATGTAAGGGAGCAAAAGACTGCTCGCTCCACGACTACAAAATGACTGATCAATCAGTCACTCACACTACTCATCCATTCAGCAAGACTATAAGCTATGATGTCTGTTCTGCACATCCCGCATAAGTATGCACGATAGAAAAATAAAAGGCACTACCGCACAACTATCCAGAGAGAGTGAGGCCGAGTAAAAAGCAAGTCAGATAAAAATGCAGAGTAATCATCCAAACTTTCAGCTTTCACGAACATTTTTTTTGCATGAAAAAACTACACTTTTTTTCCTACGCGGAGCAAGTTTTCTCTCTTCTCCACGGCATACCAGAACACAAGGAGGAGGTAAAAAAAAACTCTGAAAAAATGGAAAGGTCAGAGACAAGAGAGGATAGAATATGCGCCTAGATTATATAATATGTCTACTAGTAACAAAATGCTTCGGTGGCGATAGTGATGGCTACACGGTGGTAGTGGCGACGACGACGACGACGTCGAGTATGCTAGTGGTGATGGTGATAGTGTTGGTGTTGCTAAAAAAAGAAGAGGAGGAAAAAACGGAGGGAGAACGTGAAAGTGAAAAATTACTTGAGAGAGAAAAAAGCGGAGAGAGAATCTTGGATGATCTGTGGAGATAAATGTCCCTTGACTCTTTCCTCTTTCATCTTGGTGGTGGTTGTTGGGACTGGGGTTATATACTCTAAAATGGTACTCTGGTGCTCTAGCTCTGGAGCGTTTTGCCATTGCGATCAGGTATATATAAAACGGTGCATTTCTGTTCTACTAGCACAACTAGTACATAACAATAATAATGATAATAATAATAATAGGAGAGAGACTTGGATACACACACGTAAGCAGGATAGTAGGAGCATTATACTATAAGATGTCGTACTTGCACTGCATTGAAATAAAAAATTATACATTTATAGGCCATTAGTCCAGGCACACAAGGAGGATGGTTGGATTGAACCAAAGACCATCCGATAATCTTATATATTTTGTTGGAACAGACAAGACGGAACAGAGAGGGACGACACTACTATAATACTACTACCCGGAGAGAAGAAGAAAAAAAACCGGTTGTTACCACCACCACCGCCGCCGTATACCATCATCATCAGCATCACCAATACCATTATTATCACCTTCTTTTCTTTTTTTGGCTTCTTTCACTCCTTTTTGCTTGCTTTTTTTCCGAAGAAGATTCCAAATCCAATCTAGCTGCTTTGATTGAGGAAGAAGAAGAAGGAAAAAAGAATGGGTAGGAAAAATATATAGTGAGAACAGGGCATGATACTTTCTTCTTCTAACCTGGAAATGTAGGGAAGCATGTAAGTAGTATGGATTGCCATGCTGTTTGGCGACAGAAAAGAAAGAAAAAAGGAAACTGAACTCTTTTTTTGTGTGTTCGACTGGATTGGATTTTGAAAGCATATATTCTATACAGATATTTTTCTCTATGGCTGATGATGGTAGAACGTGCACACATTTATATTGCTTCTGATGATGATCGTCATGATGATTATCGTGATGACGATCACACTACCATTACATTCACGCTACATTACTACTCCTATAGCTTTTATGATTATTATTATCAAGATGACAGAATGGCACTTCCTTTTGTCACTGACTTCATCACCATCATTCATTAGAATCACCTTATCCTTTCAGCAGCATGGAGGCCTCTCTTTCCCGCTCGCTTCAGAGCTTAGAGCCGATTTTTTTGAATGATTCAAACGGAAAGAACGGGATTATTATTACATGAGCCTGATAAAAAGTGGGAATCCTTTTTCTTTGTTGGTTTCATCATAATTCCCAATCTGTCCCACTTTCCGGTAATATCACTATAATACCTTGATGATGATAATCAACTTAACTTAATCATGGATTCTATTTTTTAGAAAGACAGCGCGAGATTTTTTTCAGGCTAAAATGCTGCCAAGCAAGGCAAAGCTATTATTTCTACTTTTTTATGATAGCGTTACGATTTATAACGATAGAACAGTAAGCAATATATATTAGATTTGCATTGCTATATAGCCAGCTACTGTTAATATTTGTGAAGAAAATGTAAAAAAAAATTGTTGTTTGACTTACATTGGATTGGTGGCGTTCCAATATATATCCGGTAGTCGGGTTCCATTTGACTCCTGGGGGAACGACTCAAAAACGAAGAGAAGTAACAAAAGAAGACCCAGATACAGCGCCATTAGCCCCATTTAGCACACGTTTTTATCGGTACGATGACCTTTTCTTTATTTTCCTCTAAAAATTTATACGTATATTTTTATATACGTTGTTTACTGTCGCGATGTTGATGATGTGACACCAAAAGGTGCGTATGCCTATCTAAACAACAACAGCGACAAAGTGCTACCTTGTTTGGTTTAAGAAGGAAAACAAATAATGCGTTAGCTAAAAAAATTGTGTAAATATTCTGAAAAACTATTCAGTGTTTATTTTTTTTTTAAACTAAAACTTGAGATTTATTTTGTCAAGTTGTTTTTGCTGAAATAAAATAAATTCCACTTTTACACTAGAATTTTCACACACTTTCCTAAAATAGAAACTAGTTAAACACTTGTGATTTCTTTTTTTAATAAGAATTCTTCTTGTCGGATTCAATTTTGTTGGTGGAGTCTACACTGAAGATAAATGAATGTGGAGATGCAACCTCGTCCTTGAGCTCCTTTCCGATTCTCTTGGGTTAGGTTCTTTAATATTTAAGTATTCCGTTGCTGCTCTCTTTTTTGGCCAGAATTATTCAATCCTTCTGTGGATACCTGAAATGAAAAATTAAATAGTTTGGCATTACTTACACAGTCTCTTTGAGGTTTCTCTGTAAGCCTTGTGATGACTACGTAATTTGTAACCTTGTTCTAGTGACAATGTGTCACATGCGAAAGTTTTTGCATGACTACAAATCAACCACTTATTTTGTTAATGCGATACAATCATTTTTCATGGTAGCTACTTGAAGTAGTTATTTGAGTAGGCCGTTTGAAAGTTGCATAACTGTAGATTTTTTCCAGAGTTTGCAGACAAGCTATGTAATATAATGTTTTACAGCATTTTTTGTTCTCAGTTTGCAATGCTAGCTATTTCTTTTCTCTATGCACTGCTGACATGACTGTATTCACGTAGTGTTTTAAGAAACACTGCCAAAATATAAAAGCGTCAACGCTGGTGACCGACTCCAGCCAAGAGAAAGCAAATTTTTATGGAATTTCTCCTTGGTCGACTTGACAATTTTTTACAAGCGCCCACTCACACAGAGGTAACTGAGAGATAGAGTACTGGAAATATATAATAAAAATATTGTATGCATATTCCTCCTGTACCATCAGCAGCAGCAGCATCATCATCAAAGAAACTGAAAATCAGTGAAAAGAAGGAAAAACCAACTGGAAAGAAACAAGTTAGATGACAACACTAGCAGAACACCAAAACTGTATGCGCTTTCTGTTTGTTTCACAGTAGGGTAATAGTAGTGAGTAGTAGCTAGGTACTGGCTCAGCATACCACCACCACCGTGAAGCAAAAAAGGCGATTTAATTTGATCGGATCAGTGAACAGAAGATGAGTATGTCACCAACCAACCAACTCCCTACTCTTTCTTCACCGCGCCTTGGCTGTTGTGCTAAAAGAAGATGAACAAGAAGAGAATACATAGTGTTGTGGGAGTTTGCATTATTTTCAGCAAATTCAGTCGAGTCAGTTCAGTTCAGTGTGTCTAGTGGCAAAAGTACCCCACAACACACAAGACGCTCCTCTTATACATAATTTTGTGAGCAAAAAAAGTGCCGAGAAAAAGAAATCTTTTTTGCACTGCTTTAGCATACATACCGCCGACTTTCTTCTTGATATTTTCCTTTCAAAGCAAAAATGCAAGCAACTGGCAAAAAAGGGATTTCCAGTATCACCAGCCAGAAAATCTACGAAAAGGAAGAAAAGGGAAAATGAAGGAGAGCAGAAGGGAATGAGGACGAGGACAACGACGCGACAAGAAGGAATCACATTCACACAAGAAAATATACATATTTATTTTTTCCCTATTTTCTCTCTTCGGTTGTTGTTCTGAGGAAAAACGGCAAGAAAACCAGAAGGAGAAAACCTGAAAGCCGTACTACTAAATATACATCAACCGAGTTGCTGGTGTTGGTGTTGATTATGGTGATGGTAAATGTCTTTCCTGATCTAAGGAGATAGGAGAAAGAGGCAAGGAGCAGGGTGCCTTGGCTGTTTGATGGAATGAATAGAAAAAAGTGTGATGAGGAGGAGGATGGCAATGAGGACGACCATCATGATGATAGCGATGATGGTGAGGATGATGCCCCCTTTTCGAGAAAAGTACCACGCTTATGTATCCCATCATCGTTTGCTAGCCAGGTTTTCAGTAGGCAGACGTAAAACTATGTACTACCTTACAATTTCATTATTTTATATGCAAGTTGTTTGGGAGGAAAAACAGACCTTGCTATGAGCCTATTTGGCTGCTGCATGGCAATGGAACAAAAAAACGAAGGAAAGTGATATGGATCAGTTCATAGAAAAGAAAGAAAGAAGAAGAAAGTGGAATGAACAATGGCTCACAAGTGGAGTAACAGGAAAAGGGAGAATAAGGAGGAGAAGAAGAGCGTCATTTTTTCGGCAGACGTGGTATCCTCCATCTTATTTTCGTGAATGTCGTAAAATACAAGAGAGAGAGAGAGAAGAAAACTGGTGAAAGGATGATGACATTTTTTTGTTGTTGGCAAAAAGATAGGAAAAATGGATGAATGAAGTGAAAAAGAAGCTGTGTAAGAGAACCAAGAGTGTTGACCAAGAGTGATTCACGACTATGATTCTTCTTGCCTGTTTAGCTGGAGATTTTTATACTCCACTTTTTTCGGCCCAACATCATTCTCGGCCTCTTTTATTTTCCGGAGAGAATGGGAAAACGCGCAAAAAGAAAGCTAAAAAATTGTGTGCAGTGGCTGCTAGTGAGCTTGTCGGATCGGTGCATAGTAATAAATTATGATTGTGCTTTCATAATACTTAAAATACATGAAGTTGTCTTGGTACTGCAGTAGTACTACATGGTAAATAGGTAAGGTCTCTAGAGAAAAGGAAACTGGGAAAAAGTGCGCATATTATTATTATTATTTTCCATCTCGTTAATATTATTATGATCGTATATATAGGTGGCTAATGTAGGTTCTGTCCATTGAATTTTTTACTCGGGCTTTCACTACTGCTCTGATTTTGTACCAGTGGTCAGTTCTCTTGAGAGTTGAGAGTGTCATAAAGAAGGAGACGAGGAAACGAGAGAGAGAGTTTTGCCATGATTGTTATCATCATCAGCATCCACCGTGTAACTTTTTCAAAGCTAAAAAACTGTCCTGTTACGACATTCATGTGTGTGTAGTGTGAATATTTTTATGGGAGCGGAGAAAGCTTTCTCTCTTTTTTCGTTTTTCCGTTTCTCGTCATGGCAGTTTTACTTCTCTTCTGCTTCAATGACTCCTGTTGGCTTCGCTTTGGCACTAGTTTTCTTTCTCTGGAGACTGAGCAAGTGTGTGTGTGTGCGTTTTTATAGAATGAAGTAAAAGTTACATACGGGTATGTATAATATAGCACGCGGGAAAAAAATCAAGTCCTTTGCGTCTAAGCTCTTTTGGCTACTTCTTAAATGACGACAATAATGATAGCAATAATAATAATATGGACGGTTGACTGGTTAAGTTGCCTCCAAAGTTGGATCATGCTTTGCTACTGTACACTACTCACACTTTCTCTTTATCTGTCTTTCTGGGTGTCTCTAACTCTTTCCTGGAAATGCATTTGCTATCATAACGTCATCAGTAGCAAGTTGTGAGAGAGAGACCGTATAAAGTATAGCAAGCGCAACAACATCATCTTTTTCACCCTTCAGTAGTGTAAAAAAGGATCTGCATAATCTTAGCTTTTTGTCATTATTTTTCACAGTTCAACTCGACAAGTTTCTTTTTGCTGTCATCACATCATTTTCATCGTCATGACCATCAAGACGTTTACTACTGCCCACTCCCTTTTTCGCCAACGTGGGTACAAGTTGCGTTAGTTCTCAGCAGCAGCGCCGCACGATCAACAAGACCAGCAGCTGTATCTTTCCAGTCCAGGAAAGTAAATGGACAGGAAATCTGGTCGAGTTTGTCATGTACAAATATTATGCGTATAAAATGTATGCTGAACGGTGACATAGACGTCTACCCGAAAAAATGAATGTACAAAGTTTTTACAAGTGCACTGCACCATGAACAAACCAGTAAACTTTTTCATTTCCTCGGAGATGATGGGGACATACAAAAATATTGCACAATTTCGTTCTGTATAAGCTGCCAATGCAAATCCGTTGTACTCGACTACAATAATAATAACACTTTATTTTTCGCAATAATAAGCACTGTGCAATCTTACAATATGGAACCTTCCGTGTGGATAGATTTTTTACTGCCATGAATAACTTGAGGTATAGCCCAAGCAAAAATTCATTTTTTGGTCCGGTATTATTGTCATTCTAGTCAAAATGAAAATGTCAACTGAGCCAATCCAAAGGAAACGCTTTTCTCAGTCATATAATATAGCAATGGAATCCAAAAGGTAATGTTTTCTCTGAACGGTTTTTTTCCTTTCTGCTATCTAGTGTCACAACCCGGAAAAATATTTACCCTTTGACATCTCCTATTAAAACGACAAATCTCGGGTAAAAAAGCCCAACATTGACATCGTAATAATTGTATGTTCATATCCGCCATAACCTTTTTTATGAGAGTGTATATGCTCGTGGTTCAGTTGCAATAGGCAGAACAACTATGACAACGCCAGCCAACTAAAAGAAAGTTGTAAGCAGTTTAGTTGCAAAAAAACGTCTTTTGTAAATCCTCTGGAAAAATGGTTGCAAACTTTCTCTTCTTTCTCTGGACTTTTTTTTATTCGACTTGTTTTCTTTCATCCTCTCTCAACATGCTGTTATATTGCTACTACTACTACATACAACCAGAGAAAAGCACGGGGAGATAAGTGGAAACAATTTAATATTTCCTTCTTGTTTGTTATAATATCATTATTATGTATTATTATTATTCTCTTTCTTACAGCTTGTCAAGCTACTTGGTCGGCTGAATGGTGAATAAGGAGGAGGATTGCAGGTCAAAGGAATAAAGATGACAATCTCTTTTTTGATGATGAAAGGAAAAAGGAGAGGAAACATTTTTGCAGGGCGCACAGAGAGACATAAAAATCCTGAGGAAAAAGCTTTTTTTCCTCTACTGCTTGCATAATGGAGCAACCTCAACAACTCAAACACTCACTCTCATCTCGCATCTCTCTCTCTCTCAAGTATTATGCCAAGCAATAAAAGAAATTTTTTTGACAAGTAAAAATAAAGCCAAGCCACCTTTTTTCCACTTCTGGTTGGAACAAACCACCACCTCAGTACTCTATGTTTTATCCCTTCAAACAACTTTCGTCTTAATGTAACTTGTTCAATCCTCAGCAATAGGATTTGTACAATGTGTCGAGGAAAAAAAGTTTACTTTCTTGTCAGTGTGCAAAACTATCTGCTGAGAGAGAGACAAGTGAAAAAAATACAAGGGACTCAAAGAGAAAAAAGTTTTTTTATTTTCAATTATTTTGCAAAAAAAAAGAGAAATGTTTGAATGGTGGCGGTGTCGCCGGATTTTCACCTTTTGTCAAAAAAGAAGGAAAAAACAATATATATTTATAATACACACAACTTGCTTTTTTAGTTTGTGTGTTGACACAAAGGCGAAAAGATTTAACACTTATCGAAGTAATAGAAAGGAAAGTGAGGATTGATTTAAAAAAAGGAAAATGTTCGTATGTTTTCAGTTACTTTATATTTTTTCGGTGCTGTTTTCTTATTCCACAGCGCAATACAACCGCCCACAGAAGCTGTCAATTGCTTTTTTACCAGCTTGATCTCAAGTTTTACTTTAGAGTTTTGCAGTTTTCTCTACTCCAAGTTTTCACATTATCTGTCTCGCTTGTCAAGCAGAGCGCAGAATGGCCAGTGAAATTGTTTGGTTGTGCTGTTGTTATAACCCAAGCTTTTGCAAAAACAAAAAGCTCTGGTGAACAGAGCTTGACAGAAAGAAAGGAAGAGGAGGGGGAAAATGCAATATTTCCCTTCGTTATTTAATCCGGATTTACACAAAATTGTTTTTAGCATCAAAGTTGCTTACAAGAAAATGACAACGTTTGAAAAGTAAAGTAAAAGAAGAACTTAAACTAGCTTTTTTGTTTTTCAAGCAGGAAAAGATAACGGAGAAGAATTGGCTGACTTATTCACGAAGCAAACACATAATGTCATTCTTTCCACTGACAGATATAATAAATAAGTTAAAAGTAAGCACTACTTGTTTATAAATTATAGTGGAGTTTTTATTGCATGTCAGCAGAAAAATAAAAATGTGTTCAAAAGCACACAAATCCGCACTTTGTTTATGTATAGCTAGGTGAGTTGATGTTTTAAAAATGCTTTTAAACTGTCAATGCTTCGTATCAAAAACTGCTCTATGAATATCAAAACTGGTTCGGGACAGGTAAACACAGATTTGTCAACACAGCTTAACCTTTTCATTTTAAAAATTTAAGTTAAAAATTCCGTATATAGAAAATATTACGTATTTATTTATTTTCCAAGGAGAAAAAAAAGTATCTGCCAACTGTCAGAAAATAGAAAAAGTCTCAAACATAAAAAAATATAAAATCCTTCATTTTCCTCTCTTTTCTTTGACATTTCTCTTATAACTTGTCATTTTACCAGCAGCTCCCCGCTATTGTTCTACAGAAGCAAAATTTTCAAACAAAGGACAGCAGCAGCAGTGTGTGAGGCCAAAAGCAGGCGCCAACTCGCACACCAGCTACTGCTGAAGTATGTAGCAGCAGTACCTTGTGCCCTGTGTAGCAAAAACATAGCAAAAAGAAAGGATGTAAGTAGTTAAGCTGACTTTTTCTCTGACTTGCACCACTTTTCTAAATACTTTTTAGTATGAATATGATGGTAGCAAGCCTCTATCTTCTTTCTCTTCTGTTCGTTTTCACGGAGAAAGGTAATTTGCTCTAGGAAACTACTCGAGACACGTTTCATTTCAGTTTTTCATGTGGAAATAAAACTTTTTCTCCTTTTCCAACTCTCTTTCTTACTCCTTGTTACATATTTTTTACACATCTTTCTTTTCTTTTCATGTATTTATTTCCTTTGTGTACTTTATTTAGTCTTTATTTCTTTTGGCCTCAGCACACGTGTTTCTTTCGCCTAGTGCCTTTTTTACCTGCTGCACTACTTACTATAATATTATATTATAGACAGGTTTTGTATATTATTATTATTATATGATGTGCTTGTAGGTAGTTTTTATTACACGGAAAAAATACGATGACATACATAACACTTCTTGTCATAAAAAATACATCATGCCACCTCTACTTGTGTGTCAGTACGGGTAAAAGTTAAAAGGATCTTTGTATCCGCCTTTGAGTTATGAGCGGTGGTAGAAGTGGTGGTATTGCCAGGCTTTGTCAGTGGGATACGTGGAAGACGTCATAGGCTAAAACTTCACACGCTCATTTTTTCAACTTTTTATACCCTGTCAAAACAATGTGGATGAGAATGATGATCATGACCGGTGTAGCATTTTTAGGATATAGTAAAGTATGAGCTATATAGCACATAAAACGCAGAGAAAACTAGATTTTTCCAGGTGAGTCAGTAGAGTAGGCAGCCAAGGTGGCGTGTAAGTGTGTGGGAGTGCATTAAAAGTTAAGTCACAAGAGTAGTGGATAAAGGGAGAGAGAGAGGACAAAAGGCTGTCAAACATTTTAAAAATGGATTGCGGGCTACAAAGTTTGGTTTGCACGAAACTGATTTTCCAGGCTTTTGCCCTGTCCTCGCGAAAATCCGTAAGAACAACTTTGACAGTGATTTGCTCAGTGGTGGACGACAAACAAAATGGAAACTTAGTTTACCTTTCCTTTTGTTATTTTCCGTACATTCTTGTGCTTATAATTGATTTATAATTTAACTCGTTTTCGGCTACAGGAAAACGGTATCTTGGTTGAAAAAAGGATAAAACTCTTGTTTTGGATGCTGGACATGTACGTTGTAGTGCAGTGGATATAATATTATGTGACCTGTGTATTTAATTATGTTGTACGTTTTAATAACAGAATCAAAATGCAATGTCATTATACACGCACACTTGAAAAATTATAAAAAAGGGTTGCATGAGTATCATATTATTCGGATAAAATATTCCAATCTTGTCATAATCATCGCTATCATTTTCCTTGCAGCTGTGCAAGTGTGTATTTATCCAAATCCTTTTGATATTTCATTTCCAACTCGGACAAAAATGTAAAATATGAAACCGTTTTGTAACTTTTTATATCAAACAAGCAGACGGACTGCTGCTAAAACTATTTTAATACTGTTACACGAACAAAAAAACTCTTTTTCTTCTTTGGCGTACATCTCCTCTCTTTACTAAGCATGTAATCATTTTTGTGTGGTTGCAGTCAGGGAGTCAGTCAGCCAGAAGAGCTTTTCGGTGCCTTTGGATCACCATCTCGACTGCTGCTGCTTCTCCTAGTCCATCAGTAGAGAAAACGGCTCCTCTCTGCTATCATCATCAGTGCAGAGAAGAGGATTACACTGCAGTACACACACAAGCCAGAGAAGCTTATATATGCATTCGTCGAAAAAAATGGAAATACCGTATCTTCTTATTCTTGTTGGGCTATTAGTTGCTTTAAAGTCCTGATTACTACACGGTTGCTGCTGCTGCTGCATATTATCTTGTATTAAATGATAATGCAGGGTTTTTGTTTCAACGACCCATCCGCAAGCAGCAAGCACGCAAGGCAAAGACAGGCAGATAATAAAATACAAATTCGGTCAAGATAAAAAATCATTTCAGCTGGTGGAGTGTTTAATACTGACAAAGTGTGTAGATTTAATAGTCAATATGCATGCTATTTATTTTTCCTAGTGCCCTGTCCTCTCTCTCTCTCCTTGCTCCAAAGTTATTATCGCAGGATACTGATCTGTTGGAAATCTGGTTGAATGCATGCGTGAATCATGATGATGATGACGGCACCAACAAACCACACGTATCAGTGAGAAAGGGTTCCGTGTGTGGTGGTGGCAGAGCCAGTGTGTTATGTACACTGTGTGCATGTATATATCCCTGAAAAGTAAATAGACAAAAAGGAAACCCGAAACCAGAGGCAGAGCCCAGCCAGGCAAACACCGCCACCACCACCACACCAACTTTTTAGCCAGATTATAATATTGGGACTTAGTGGTAGTGCCTCACAAAATATTATATAAAGTGAGAGTCGAGTTGGTCGCCCAACAGCGCGTCCCTTCTTCTCCAAATAATACGTAATAATAACAATAATGAAAAGGGCTTGGGCATGTAATCTGTTTCCTCTCTGCTCCGCTACACTATCATCATCCTGATCATCATCACCGCACGGCCACGACTTCGCTTTAGTCAGGGCAAAAAGAAAAGAAACCAGTATTTCCACCACCAGCACCATTACTGATGATAAATAATTTGTGAAAAAAAAGAGATCATCATCAGTAGTGGGAGCAGCATGGCAGGATGATCGTCAATCGTGACGATTATAATGGTTACAACGTCATGAGCGGGATAAAAATTACTTTTGATGATGATACTGATAAGGCTATATGGCTGCTGCAAAATGTACCTGATTGAGAGTACCAAGGGCTCAGTTCTTTGAAAAATCCCCCAACATTTACTTAATCCATATTAGTACACGGGGTATTAACTTGCTACATTCATATTTACATCTTCATAAACAATGTTCTGGATGCAAGGCCACATGCTGCAAATCCATGCTGAATTAGAACCAGCTCATTACTATGATGGCGCACCCAATGCCGCCCTTCCACAACAATCACGACAGTACCATAATGAAACGTAATTTTATGTTCACGATGCTGCTAATGCACAACTACAGGTACCTGAACCCAAAAGTACCCAAAAAACTTGTCTGGCTTGACCAAATAAACTGAGGAAAATAGCCACTTGGAAACTCATCGAAAATATATATCGCTTCCACCACTTTGGCTTGCGCTGTGTAATTGTCATCTACGTCCTCCACAGCCAAGCACTCTTCTTTTTTTCGGTAAATACGCAACACAAGAGCCTCTTTCTCATTTGTGTTGATTGCTGTTGAATTGGGCATTTATATGTAGCAAAGGAAGGACAGAAGGGTACCAAAAAAATAAGTAAAAAACTTTAAGCCAGACAATGTCTGCTTGTCTTGTACCTTCAACTTGAACAAAAAAGTCCTTGCCAGTCTGTCTATTTGAACTTCGACTTAAAAAGTTGATACACTGAAGTACTACGCAGACTTTATTTACCAGACATTCTAAAGAAGGGTCCCTTGCTCTGCAATAGAGCAATACGCAGTTTTAAATATGATTAAGTTTCAATGGCACCATTTTATTCCACTGGTGGTGGGGATAATGGCAGATGTACAGAGACACTGGTCCTTGTTCTCTGATGACTGAGAAGCTCTGCTGCTATCAGCAACACAACAGCGTCATCATCATCATCATCCCTATCACCACAACCAAAAGCCATTCGACAACAAGTTACAAACAAGCGAAGCAGAAGAAGCGAGATAGTCGACACTAGTGGCGAAGCCTTTTGAAATACAATTTTTTTGCTCCCGTTGTTTGGCATTTTGTAAAGGAGACGAGGTACATGTAGTAATACTACACAACATACACAACACTCACGCATTGTGTGTGAGATGCCGAAACAGGGCATTTAATGCGTAATGTGTGTGGAATGAAATAAAAAGGACATTTTGTTCAATCTCCAGAGCTGCTGATGTTGAATAAAAGCCTTTCTCTTGTTCCTCTTCATCTATCTATCTCGCTCTCTCCCTTTTTTGTCATCTATTTTTACACCATTTTATTTACACACAGACACACTCAACAAGCAAAACAGGCATGCATATAGTAAATTACATTTTATATACCGACCGTGTCCCTTTCTCCCTTTTGTGTAGCAATAATGAGCGCATTCTAAATTTTTGAATATTTTTGTCTCCATAAAAAGTAGCATCATTATCATCATCCTCACATGCCTTGCGGTCCCTAGTCTTCAAGCAAGCTTTTGATTTTGTAAGGGTTGCTTTAAGGTATGCTGCTGCTGCTAAACTTTACAACAAAGTTAACTGTTATCATTGGTCTCATCTCCAAAAAGGCAACAACGCCAGCTTTTATTATCGCCTTTTACCATTCTCTCTGTTCATGCTTAGAGTTCCAACTTTTTTTTACTAAAATAGAAAGAAAAATGCAGAAGAAATAGACTATTTGAAAGGGCAAGATGATAATTCCGATGAAGCACTACGTCTTTAAGAATTATCGGTTTTTACATGCTACGCATTAACTTGTTGCCATAAAAATAGATTCGCTTGATAGGATGCATAAAATGGGTACAAAAAACCATTCTGATAGCTCTCTGCACGATTTTTTCAGGTTGTTATAACCTGCACCCCATTTAAATTGTACAATGATCTTGTCTATTCATGGAAACTGGAACTTGCTGCTACTTGTCGTAACAACCCATCTAACAATTTTTTGATCCAAAAATTCTTCTTGAAAAATCCCTACAAGCATCACAACAGCAAGGACTAAACTACTGATCTTGTCTGCTCATGAGCTTTTGTGCTTCTTGTCTCTTCATTACTCTTCACCTCACCAAAAATTTCTACCGGGTATTCGCATGCCGCTGGCATGATTGTCGTCATCATCATCATCACATCCTCCAAGATGCATGAAAAAAAACTCACTCTAAGCCCAACTGCAAGGGAACAGAAGCAACATCAGAGAGAAAAAATTCTCAAAAAGGAAATCAAGTTTGCTTGAGGATAGATAGATAGATGTTCAGATAATAAAAAATGGATACAAACATGCATAAACACAAACAGTGTGTTATACAATGCATTCTTAATTGTACATCCTTTTTGCTCCTTGCCCAAATCAACAGCAGAGCATTCTGTTCTCTCCCTGTTCTACAACCAAAATGCAATCTGCATGCAAAGCAAAGCACGCATATCACAATGCATCGAGAAAACTGTGTTTAATTCTGGCTGATCTGATAATACAATTTTTAAGCGTTTTCCCTTTCTCGCTTTTCACTCTGATTTTTGGAGGAACAGGCGTGATGGTACTGATTACTGTAGAGTACTTACTTTTTTCAGCAATAAATTTGTAACTTTTTCCTATAAAAACAGTCAACTACTATAATTATAACACTTTATCCTGACTTCTAATGAGCTCAGGGTGTACACTCTGTGTAAATCATCATTTTATAATGCACCCACAAAAAATTACACGCATTCAAAAAATACATAAAAATGCTTGCAAGAAAACACAATTATTATTATTATTCTGATTTTATATCCCTTTCTTTCATTCTCTGTTAAGTCAACAGAGAGTTATTGGAGTTGTACTTGTTTCCTTCGTTCCACATTACCATACACACATTCTTTCCTTCCAAAAAACTAACTGTGCACTACTGCTCACGAAAGCAAGGAACGCTGCATGCAACAATATTAAAAATAGTCCACAACAGGCGCGAGCGAAAACTTGCGTAAGTTGCTGCGAGAGAGTGGTAGAAAAAGTAATAATGATTTCTACGGAAGTTGATAACACTGTTATTTCTCTCCTTAAAAAACTCTCTCTCTCTTCTTTTGATACACTTGTTGTTTTTCTCGTACTCATACATTTAGTTCTTATATGCATATTTCTTTTAGATAATAAGTTACATTTTTGATTACCCAAACTTCTCAAACAGCTTGTAAAAGTAGTGTAGAAGCACACTAGTCCAAAAAGTTGAAATTCAGAACAGAAGATTATCATAGTCCAATGCATTCTTTTTTTATTCCATTTACTACTATCCTCTCTTTCTCATAATATCATAATCATCATTATAGCTTTTGTCGTCAACAACTTATAATACTTTATATTGTTGTAAAGGAAACACGAAATAGAAGCAAAAGTACAAAGTAGTGGCGTTACATAATAATAATATTATTGCATTTCTTTATATCATATCATAATAACGTTGCATACAAAATTCCTCTTTTTTTCAGAAGGCATGACTACTTTTTTCTTCAGCTTTTTTATGATTATTTGTTTTGCTTGTTTTTTACGATGAAAAGTAAAGCTGTTTTGTGTGTGTGGTTCTCATTCATGTGCTGTGTGTGTTTCCTTCCTTCCTTTTTTGTTGGACTTTGCATTATTATTTCTTTCGTGATTCTCTCTTGCTCACCCACTCCAGCAGAAAGAAATGATCATGGCAGCAGCGTGCATTGTGCTGTATAACTTTTACATTATATTATAAGCCGTAGTGATGCTAACTAGAGTAAATTGTGTCGCTGTTGTTGTTAGTATTCTATAAAGTTTATTTTCAGCAATTCGACAAACAACAGCAGCAGCAATGGCAATAAGACTGAGAATCTCAAAGAAGAGCACACTTCACTTGATTTTTCATGCACCCCATTTTTTTCTTGTTGTTGCTGCTTCTTATTCTTTTTTCTGCTCCCTTCTCTCTTCTATCATCTATCTATCCATTTCTCTCTTTTTAAAAAAGGCAAAAAAAAAACTTCTAAAACATTACACACATCTGGCTCAATAACTTGGAATGAGATGAGCAGCCAGCAGCAGCAGCCTTAGAATATTTCCAAGTTGATGACTATTACACGAAAACGCCAATGGATTGCAATCTCTGACTCTTATTGTATGAATGCTTGTGTGTAATGCCTCTCTGCAACTAGTCTACAATCTTATGTGGTATTATTACAAACTTCACCAAATTATGAATGCAATATGCAAGTTTACGTCAATAATCCCCGACTGGAGAACAAGAACAAAGCTCAGAGCATCATTTCTCTAGACATTGCAATAATAATGCAGAGAGATTCAACACAAGAAACACACCAACCCAAAAAGTTGTTTGCTTTGCTTAAACTATTTAACTTGATTCATTCAAATGCACATCATCAAATCCGGACTTACTTTATTCCTCTTGCTTCTTTCCCCCAAATATTCTCTTACAGCAGTGCAGTCAACAGCGCAGTGTGTAAAAGCACTCAAAATCCATCAAAATATGGTAAAACACAGTCGGTCACACAAGTCATCAGAGTAGCATCATCCTCGTCGTGACGGCATCATCATTTTATAATGCATATTAATAACAACCCTTAGACTCCATCATCATCATCATAATTTTTATCCAGAGATATATTTTTTTCTCCCACTTTATACCGCATAAAGAACAGTAATACACTTAATATTTCAACTTGATGGTTAATGTTGTTGAGCACTGTAGTAATTGTTTACATTAATATTCTTTTTTTGTGTCCGCAGAGAACGTTCTCAAAAATGAAGTAATGAGTTAAGAGACTTAAGTGAATGGATGTGTAGTAGTGGTAGTTGTTGTAATAGTGGGAACTTTATTATGAAATGATACAGAGATTCTCTCTCTCTCTTCTTCTTCGTCTTTATTACTTTTTTTCTCTTTTCGGAATTATTACTGTGAAAAAGGGATTGTACCTTCTTCTTTATTTTCTGGTTGAGAGTTTCTCTGCACTGCTGCCACTATATTATCCTCTATCTTGTTGCTTTTTCCTAGCGCAACCACGCAGTATATATTAGATTGAAAAAAAGCAACACACACGAGCTACTATATAGACCAACAGCTCTAAGAAACAAAACTCTTCTGTTCTTCGTCTATTTTCTTTTCTGTTGAGCCGTACGTTTAGAAGAGAGGCGCAGGGATAAATGAGTTTCTTCTTTTCTACTTTGCTTTTTCTCCCTCTCTATTTGGCTCATATAAAAAGAGTTTCTCAGTTGATCCAGCTATTAAGGCTGATGATGATGATCATGATGGTGTGTGTGGTGGTAGTCCGCTCACACAAAACACAACAGTTACACAGTTTCACTCTATTTTTTAATATACACAAACACACTCGGGCGCTCTCTTTCTCTCGCTATTTATCCCACTTGATGTGCTCTCCTTTTATTCTCTTTTTTCTCTACTCTTAATTCAGTTGAAGATTCCAAGATTCTCTGTTTTTCCTTGTTTCTTTCTTTCTCACAATGAGATACTTATATAACGAGGTAACATGTAAAAAATGCGTTTTCTGTGTGATCCTCTGTAGCGAAAAATGTGTGGCAGTTCTATTCATTTAATTTTTTTTCCATGTATGCCAAATAAATAAGTAGGTGTATGTGTTACTATATTGCACACACAATTTTCTTTTTTTTTGCGCTTTTCCTTCCTAATGTGTAGGAATTTAAACACTTTAACAAGACGGAACAAAAAATTACAAAGGAATCTGAGACAGGGTTATATACTTTTCTATTCCAGTACGTATGTAGGGAAAACGTAAAAGAGAGACTCTCTGGAAGTTGGGAATAACACTATTAACAGCAAGAACAAAAATATGAGAATATCCCAAACCGATAGAATGAACATGAGGAATAGCACACAAAAAATGAGTCTTATTGCTGCTTGTTATGTACGTTGTCTTTGTTCAAATTGTACAATTTATTTACAAGATGAGGGAATAAAAAATGTTGTTGTGTGTGTATTTCACTCACTCGTTTCTGAGTAGATTCTTTGATGCCCGTTTATCTACTCCCTTTTCCGAATAAAAACAAGACACATGTTCACTTTCAATGTACGCACATTTTACTTAAAAATTTTGTTCGCCTTGAGTCCACGTTTTTTGCTGCCTCTAGGAGCAGGACCACGTTATATGTTAAAGTACTTGTCTACATTTACAACTTTGCCTCTTTTCTTGCTCAATCACTGGAATGAATACAATGATGATAATAATAATAATAACCCAGTCAGGTTTTATACTCCTTGCTTCTTTTCTTCCTCTTTGTATTCTCTAGAGATTATTGTTTGATATTGTTACATCCTTAAGACTGTTTACTCACACAGTCTCACATGCATCAGAGACGCAGTGAAAGAAAAGAGGTAGAAAAAGATTCACCAACAAGCCGACTCCAAATCGTCAGTACGGTACAACTGTGTGTGTACTCTTTTCCAAAACTCAAAGAAAACTCACGTGGATTTTTTTACAGTTCACTAAGAAGCAGAGCCTGAAGAGAAGTTGTTGCTTTTTCAGTTGGTTTGATGATGTAAAGGTACACAAACAGTGATCATCCTCACCATCCTTCAGTGATCATAACAAGAAAACAAGTGGATTCTCCAGGACAAACTCCACACACTACTTACTTACTTCCACACCGCCACCACCACGTCAGACTAGTACTTTTTCGTTTGTTTTTTAGCGTGCCAAAGTAAAAAGGAACACACTTTGTGAAGGAGATATTTTATGGCAAAGAAAGAGAAACTGGAGAAGTAGAGGAGGAAGAGGCGGAGGAGATGCAAATGCACAAGAGTTTTTGACGGAGGAACAAAGAACACGGCACTGAGGGCTCAAGAGTTACGCTTCTGCTGCTGATCTTGCAGGAAGAGAAATGAGCATCTTCACATGGCTTTGATACTTCCATTGTCATTGTCTGGAACTGTCTGTTGCGGCATACATGCTTGCTCTTTTTCGTTTTTCTCAAAAAAGAGTCTCGAAAGCAGACAGTAAATATTATATAGAAAAGTATCTGTTTTGTCTGTGCGCTATTGTTATGTAGTATGCTGATTATTATATTTTTTGACTTGGTTGCGTTGAAGCTGTAGTAATATCATCTCTGCATCCAGTCAGAAAGAACTACATAGCCCGAAGCTATTGGCAAACCGTATAGCAAACCCGAAAAAACGATGAACTTTTCTAGTCAAGCACAGACTGTGTTCAGTTTCCCTAAAGATTGAATACAAAGCTTGTTTCAGCAGACAAAGTGGCTCTGACGAGAAAAACAAACTGAATCTTTCTTGCATACACACAGAGACACCAAATAACTTCACTTTATCCTCTTTCGCATGAAAATGTGTGTGACTCACAATTTTCGTCGCAAGCAAACCCCGATTCAAAAGGGATGCAAAATTTTCCTTGTGTATATTTTCTGCTTGGATGACAAAAGTTTGATTTCTTTCTTAATGTCAAACTGACTTACAAATTTGTTTTCTCCGAAATATGACAGCCACACTGGCTGGAGAGAATCGTATCAAGCAAGTGATCTTGTTTTGCAAAAGTTGCAAAAGATAACAAAAGATATGATTTTGCTTGTATTACAGCAGTAATACAGCGGAAGAAAATCGTATAGAAATGCAAAGCGCAACACTTTTGCTCACAAACTGCCTGAGCAGCTTTACAGGAGAGACGATAGAAACGGGATTTCTGAAACTTGAGAGAACGAGAACTCGGCCTTGTTCAGATGTGGTATGAGCGGTACTCACAATGAAACTGGCAAGAGGGGAGCCGAGTACGGCAGCAGTAGTTGCAGAGTTTTTTGGTAGTTTCTCCGCTTCTATGTTTACTGACTGAGCACGCATATCATCATTATCGTCATTTCACACACAAACTCTCCTTTCTAGCTTGCTTGCTCACACAGAGGCAAAGGCAAGGCTGACAGACGAAAGAAAAAGGAAAATAAAAGGCGAAACAGAGAGCTGGGCCTTTTCTTTGGTTTCTTGAGCTGCGGTATAATATGCTGGCCTTGTTGTAAACGTGCTTTTTCCAACTTGCTTTTGCTATATACCACGTTCGCCTTTCTACTTAACTTGTAGTTTGGATTCTGGTGTTCCAGCAGCAGGAGCAACAACAAACTGGTTCTGCTGGCGCTTTTGCCAGCAACCACCACCAGTGTACTGGCAAAGGGATATAGCGACATGTCCAAAAGGGATTCGGGGCACGTCGGACAAGCTCGCTTGCTCCATGATAGTAAAATGTGATACAAAGTTTTCAAAACGGAACAAGGGTTTTTCTCTTCTTCTGTCTCTCTGAAGCTTTCTCTCTAGCTCTCTTTTTGCTGGAAGTTGGCTGCTGCTGGCTCGACTGGATTGCAGCAGAATAAGGCAGACAAACACAAGCTCAACAAAGTCAGTCAAATACGTGGATTTAATTCCTTTTCCACATCTGCTTGATGCTACTTACTCGTCCTCTGGTAATTTGTTGCTGATGAGGAGCTGGGAGCTTTTGATGATGATCATGATGGTAATACTTTTGTTCAAGGTTAAAAAATGAACAGATTTTTAAAAACAAATTATTTGGCTGACTCTTTCTCTCCCTGTCTTTCTTTGACACATTTTGTGTTGCTTGCGGGAACGTGGACTTTTTATTGCAATGAGATGATAATGGGAAACAAACTGGCAAAGGCAAAAGCATTTTGCTTCCGGCAGAGCTGCAAGCTTGGTTTTTAGACATGCATTTTTGGCAATCGCAGTGATGCATGCAAATGAATGCAAACGATGGAGAGAGGAAAATTGTGTGATGGGGCAATTGAATGAATTGGAATTATGGGATCCGAATTGGATGTTTGTGTCTGTGGAAATACAATGCTTTACAAAACAAGCCAAAAGCTAGCGCTCACCAAAGCTCCGGTTTTGTACACAGTGCACCACGCTTTGCCAAATAACCCACATCTCCATCTGTGGAACGGAAAGGAAGGTTGCCTAGAGCTTTGTAGCAACTCGAACCGAGAAAGGCTGCGGAGAGTGGTTTTCTCCTAGAAACGTCCACGCAGTAAAGAGCCAAAAAGGTCTTGCGTTCACGCACACTGATTTCATTTATGACGAATGTACTTATGATTAATATGACCGTTCCATTGTTTTAGCTTTTTACCGTATTAATTTTTGAAAACATAGCTTTCGTAAGCCATTGTATTTGCACCTCATCGTCATAATGATCTCACAGCGAGTAAAAATATTTAAAATGAAATTCTCGCTTGACTTGTTCCATGTAATTTTGCAAAGTAAGCTGGCAAACAATGAAGAAGAAAAATTCCCCGATGAAAAGGAAAGGTGTACTGAACGAAATTCCTCTTCCTTGTATGCGACACAAGTATCCATTTCATTTTAGCATTACTTCTTAATTTTTAGGGATAATAATGCACACCATTCATACATGCTCATACGAAAACAAATAAAAGCGTAACGCCAAACAAATGGATGCCCAGAAAACAATGGAGGAACAGTGAGAAATTACTCACTACTCACCATAGTACATTTTCTCTGTACCATCATCATCTTAACTCCCTTTTTCCCTTTGTCATTACTTACCTTTCAAGTACGCACTCTGATTATAATTATAATGAGCACAAGCATTACATTGCTGCTGGTCTGTACGTGTGTGTACTCAAAATAATAAAAAATATGCATGCATGGCAAAGTGGAGAAAACGATTCATTTCACTTGATTGGAGAGACGTTTGCTGCTTTCCTAAGCTTTCCTCCCCGCCCCTACTTCATCCTCCCTACCCAATTCATTTGCATGAGTCTATTGTTTCTCTCTTCTAATTTTTACTTGCACTTAATTTTCGGCCTAAAATGTACATACAAGCTTACTAATCATTATCATCGTCATCATCACAACTACATACAGAGAGAAGAGAGCCATCATCATCGTCGTCAAATGAAATTTCTTTCCTGTTTCAGAAAAAAATTGTGTGTTCAAGTACTCTCTTCAGTTTTTATTCCGTACTTTAAGTTGATGTATGTGTGTGCGTGTGTATGTGCTTATTTCTTCACTTGTCGTCGTACGTTATGCATAATAATAATGCACACGTTTGTAATTTGTAAGCTTATACGTGAGAATGAGAATCCGTAATTTTGTACAAGGTTTCACTCTTCTTCTTTTGCTCTCTGCTTTTCTCCCCCTTTCCCTCTTTTCCCTTCTCTCAGCGATTTTCTAATGATTCTTCTAAATGAATGCATGCATGCATGATTTTTTGATTAGTAAGCAGGAAAAAATGTTTTTCTGGAGAAGTCGACGTTGATTTGACGTGCATTCACCTATATCATATATCCGTCTGGGGAGAAAGAGAGAGGTAGAAATGGGAATATGAAAAAATTCATAATAATCACCAGAAAAAGTGGAGTGAACACATAGGGATTATGCACATGTGTGTAATCCTCTTTCTGAAAATATTACGACCGTTCATGTGTACTCGCTCTCTCTCAAGTTTCAACTTGAATTGCTTCCCTTTTCACTTACTTTATAAAACTCTGAACAAAGTAGTGACGTTTGCATATCAAGACATCTAAAATTAAACTAGGCTTTTAATAATTTCTCTTTTTGCATACGTGGATTTCTCTTGTGTGAAGTTGTCTGGTAATACTTGGCTTTTTGTTCTAAAAATGTGAAATCAGGTACAGATTTCAGTCTTGCTAGGGTCATGTAATGGAAACATGGTAATCAAAATGCGTGTATGCACTTAGAAGTAATTAACATCTTTTTATTCTTCAATGAATGCTTGATGACTCTAGCAAAAGTGCCAACGAAAAATGACATAATGCAGAACAAGAACACAGGTATTGACAGACATGATTTGAAAGGCTGTTTAATATCTGAATGATATGAAAAAATGAAGAAATCGTATTTAGACTGGATATCAAGAAGAAAAATGATGCCAAAAATTGGGAAATGAAATCAAGGAAATTAAAATTTGTTACATTGAATTGTTTTTATCACAAAGTCATCACACAAAAAATAACAATACAAGTCATTAATGGGTACAAGTACAAATATATCACAGGTACAATGTCATATCATAACCAGTCAATGGTAAACCATGAAAAATGCTCGCTGCTAAAAGAGCAAAAAGAGAGCCGATTTAGCGTGGTCTAGAGCCGATTTAGCCTGGTCTAGAGCCAATTTAGCCTGGTCCAGAGCCGATTTAGCCTGGTCCAGAGCCAATTTATCCTGGTCTAGAGCCGATGTATCCTGGTCTAGAGCCGATTTAGCCTGGTCCAGAGCCGATTTATCCTGGTCTAGAGCCAATTTAGCCTGGTTTAAAAATAAAGTCTACGGACAGACAGACGGACAGACGGACACACGGACACCGACATCTGCAATAGCTCCTCTGCTGAAGCAGCGAGCTAATAATAGTATATCACAGGTTTTTGAGTACAAGGTCAGAACAAACAAAATAGGTTGACTAGTCAGTAAATTACAAATGTTACAAAAATAATTACAATAATTATAGTTAAAATACTCGAACGCGTCCGTTGAGATCCAGTACAGCAATATGACCAGCTCGCATCACAGTGATGTCCAATGGCAAGTCCAGGTTTAATCCTCCAATTTTCTTTATGTATCCTGCGGGTTCCCCATTTGGTCGGAAGATTTTGATGAGATGGTGGCGAGTGTCACAGACAATGATGTTACCCTCGGCATCCAGGTCAATTCCTGAGGGTCGATAGAGATGGTATCCTTCCACGATTGTTTCCTGTTCTCCTGACACAATGTTGAGGCGGTAGACTCGGTGGAGGTTGAAGTCCGTCATGTACACGAAGGTTCCTGGAACAGAAAACAAAATTGGAAATGATTAGATTGTCTGTTAAAAGAGCGTCGGAATGAAGAGCATCAAAATAAATTTGCAAGCATAAATAAAAACAATTTTAAGCTTACCAGTGTTGTTAAAGACGATTCCACGAGGGTAGTTGTAGACAGTCTTGTTATTGTCAGTTTGCTTTGCCAAGATGGTGAATTGGCGTAGGTATTGTCCACTCGAAGTATAAAGCTGGACACGGTGGTTTCTTCCATCTGTAACGGCAATATGACTTCCATCCGGTGACACGGCGACTCCCCAGGGAAAAGAAAATTGGCCTGGGTTTCGTCCTTTTGACCCAAACATGAAGAGAACTTGTCCTGTGGTGGCGCAGAGTGCCTGGACCCGATGATTGTCTTTGTCCACGACGAGAAGCCGGTTGTGAGCAGCGTCGAAGGCCAGTCCAGTGGGTCGATTGAAGAGTCCAGGTGTTGCTCCAGGTCCACCAAACTTTCCTTGGTATTCTCCGTCTGGTCCAAAGATTAAAATCTCATGATGGAGCCGGTCCGCAATGTAAATCTGAAAATAGAAAAGAAGGGGTGAAATGGATTATTAGCATGTCATCACAAGTTACAAAAGCAGCTCGGGATAGCGAATGTGTTCATTTTACCTGCTCCGTGTGTTTGTTGGCCACCACTCCCCATGGTTTCCTCATGAAAAGCTTAGGTTCAGATTTCACGATGTCTAAAGGATGATGCCGCTGGTCCTGTGGTCCAATCCGCTCTGCATCCAGGGTGACGATGGCTCGCTTGACCAAAGTCATAGAGTAGTCCCGAGTTGATGGTTCAGCTGCACCAAGGATATAGGCAGTCGGTTTTCCAGATAAATAGGAGAGTTGGTGTGTTTTATCTTCTTCTCCTTCCGTTGTTGGATCCCTCCAGGTAGAATTGGTAAGGCCGCAGCAGACATCCTTCGAGCTGTTCCATGGCGTCCATGAGTCCTCGATGGAGTCTGGTGTTGATGGCGTACAAGGGTCAGTTCCGTATCCTGATGATGGAGTGCTGGTCCAGGAAAACAGGGTTGAAGGTAAGTCCCATTGGCTCATGGTAGGCAGTGGCAGAGATCCAGGTCTTCGTTGGGCCATGGTGGCTGGTAGAAGTGGCGTTGATGATGTCTTCAAATTGGCAGCAGTTTCCAGAGGTGGTGTTAGTCCGACAAGATTTCAAAGAAAGCTGATGACTCTGGTGGAAAATCGCCTGCCTTTTATACCCCGAGCACCTGTAGGTTTCCATCTTGCCCATGCATTCAGGCCTGCGATTACAAATAGTAAATTGTATAGGGTAAACAGATTTCCAACTTTCCACGTATCTTTCCCGTATAATTTCATCAACACTTTAAAAAGAAAGTTTTATTCTAATTCGGGTACCAGCAGCTGCATAGATAATGCAGGAAAGCATACATAAAGTGTTAGGTACTTACAGTCTCTTTACTCCAAAGGATTAGGGATTAGCGTATCGAGCTAATCCGCCAGAGAAAGCAAAGCGTTGTACGTATGCATAAAACAGCAGCAACGAGAAAACGCTTTAGAGAAAGGATTAAAGATTACTGACTCAGGCTTTTGCTAATCTACTGAAAGCAGTACACTTTGCTTCTACCTGATTGTGACTTGGCTATTCATATTGCAATAATATTTTAAATATTCCATATGTATTAAAGTGGTAGCAAAAAGTGAGGATTTTCTAACTTACAAATTTTTAGCCATTCACTTCTAATATATTTAAGCTGCTTACCCCTTGATAAATGCAATGTACAAGTTGGTACAATGATGCAAACCCTGCGATGAAAGATTGAATCGGTTACATTTTTTCTCAAAATAATTCAGTGACTATTATGAATATTCTATTATGAATAGTGTTAATTTTAGCTGATGAATATTGAACCACGCTTCTACTGCAACTCAAAGTCGACTAAATATGAAACAGCACTTATCTACATATATATGATTAAAACTGTTATGCTTTAAACTATTAAATATCTATATATTTATAAATGCACTACACATAAATGAGATGATTTTTATTAAAAATTACCAGAAATGGGATTGGCTAAGTACGGAAAATTTGAAACGCATTGAAATGAAGAATGAATGCAATAGCTACGACTGATTCAGCAAACCATGGATTAAATTGAACCATTGATTAGAAACAAGACACGATGCATGCCATAAGGATAAGATAAGATAAAATTGCAAAAACCGTGAGAAATTGATGGAAAAAGATTAAGCAAAATCAATCAAATACATTTTCTCTTGCTTTATTACCGGAAACTCAAACAAATACAAACAACGAAACAAATACAAGCCATGATCACGAAGCCCCATCCACAAAGAGTTACAAAAAGTGAAGGAGCTTGCTGAGTTTGTGATTGGCATGTCCAGCGTACGCCATTCCGGTGAGGAAGGCCAGTTTGTGGGCGTACTGGCAAGGCGCAGGAACTGCAATGGTGCCTGACCAATTGAAGTACATGTGGCACAGCTTGTACGTGATTTGCTGGATACGATCCGGCTCGAAGTTACTGTCGTCCAGCAGGATGTTGTAGGAGCAAGGACTAACCGTTCCTTGACGCGCAGCACACGAAATCAAGTAGAAATCCATCCTGCAAAGCCAATAAAAATTATGAGTAAACTGAAATACAACCTCCCACTTTAAAATATTAATGCTTTTGGTTTAGAATGAAGATTACCTTTCTGGAAGAGTGACAACGGTGTCAACCACAGTTCCTGGAGGTGGATTGTCAAACTGGCCTGGCTTATTTGCCGAGAACACCCTCGTGTTGATTTTCTTGGTGACCACGACAAACGTCAGCTTCACCTCAGTTCCCTGGTACCTTGCATCGAGCTCTTTCTGCAAAAAAAATCAAAAGAAAAGCAATAGAAAGAGTTTAGAAACATAAATATTAATAGTAAAAAGCAATACATAATAAAATGCATAAATTAATTGAGCTACCTTAATCTCGGCAAGTTCCACATCGTACACGTATCTCAATTGACCATCACCCACTCCGTCACGGAACATGAGAATCCGTTCGGGAAGACAACCATTCTCTTCATTGAAAGCATCCAGGCATTCTGAAAACAACAAAATCAATGAATTATCACAACATGCATAAAAATTAATGATGATGGCTAGTGTAACAAAGAAAATTCCCAGAATGTTTGTCTTACTGCTAATGTCTGCGCGCATGTTCCGGGACAGGTCGTCAGTGCTGTGATAGGTGGATGTCGTACTGAAGTACTTGGTAAACTGTGGCGAGATGGTGGCCACCATCGCCCCAATGCTTCCTCCCTTGCTTCCCTTGGCTCCGTTGTAGACGTCGAAGCCAATGAACATGGTGTTCTTGAGAGGAAGCTTGATGGTCCATGGCTCTCCGCCCAGCTTGGCGTTCATCTGAACCACGACCTTGGTGGCAATGGACATGAGTCCCTTGGAAGTCACGTTCTTGGCAAGGAAACACTGACTTGGAATGCCCGCGTCTACGGCGAGACGCTTCTTCACGGCCGCGTACAAGTCCAGCTTGTTGTTTGGCAGGATGACGAACAGCATTTGGGGATTCGTGTTCTTCTTGAGAAGATCGTCCAGGGTTCGCAAGTATGTCTGCGCCCGAGTGTCCGCCATCTTGATCCTAAAAGTCAACAAACAAAGAAATAACATTTTAGTTTCAGCTTTCAAAAAATATTTTAAGAAGAAAGCCTTTATGGGACATAATTGTTTACTTACACTTCTTTTGGATTGTTGATTCGCATGCTGAGTGGATTGGCCACTTTGGACATTGTCCGGACAAGGTTGTCCACGCCAGCAGCATCTCGTTGGGGAACGAGAACAACCCAATTATCAATGTTGACTGCCGACAGCATCTGCTTCGCTGAAAGTTTACAAAATAAGAATGAAATTCAGAAGATAAGTAAGGTAAGATCAAGTTGTAAGTATGCGTCATTAAATTTTGGTGGCAACTGGCAACTTACATCGAAATGCTAGAGTGAAGTCACCCTTTGCGTCAACAGCCTGTTGTTGTTCCTTTGCAAAAATGATCGACTCGCTGGGCATGATGCGCCCTTTGAGACTGACCAACTCTCGATTGAACTGAAGCCCCCAGACTTTCAGCTCCTCTTGGATCTGCAATGATGCGAAAGACAAAAAATAAATGTTTAAAACCATTAATAACTGGGTAATTAAAGGGTTATAGGAAATGTGTACTTACTATAGGATTTCCCAAAAGGCGCTTCATGAAGTGTTCAATTTCCTTGACACGGGCTTGCGGGCCCTGGTGCAGGTATTCGCTGAGCTTCTTCATCAGCCGGAAGTCTGCCCGCATGTCATCAGTGAGTCCAGTAGACTGGCAGAGTTCGGGAATGAGGAAAACCGGCTTGTCGTCTCCTCGATGAATGTCCGTCTTCTTTGGCTTGGAGAGGAGCAGCGGTTGGTTCATGTCCTTGATCTCCAGCCCGTACCGACTTTTGTAGTAGTCGGCGTAACTGGTAGAGCCGCCGTCCTTTGTCTCGAACGTGCTCTGAGGACTCACGCTAAAGTCCACGTCATCCACGTGATACGTCTTTCGATTGTACGTGGTCATCACGATCGTGTCCTTCAACTCGGCGTTGACCGCAGAAGAGAGCGCGCCACGGTCACTGCCACAGTTCTTCTTGGTCTTGATTTGGTTGATCAACTGGAGGACCGTGTCCAGACGAATCACCTTGTGCGTCACCTCCACACAAAGAAGAGTTTCGTTCTCGTGAGTCCTCATGGACGTCACGTAGCCTGGCCAAAGCTCCAGTCGCTCCTGGGGCAGTCTGATGGCCGCCTTGGGATCAAAGAAGTTTCTGCCCATCATCTCCAGTTCCATGGAAAATAGGCACTTCTTGATCAGCACATTGTACAGTTGGCTGTAGACGGGAGAGCCGGGGTTCAGTTTCTTTACCATCTTGACAGCGATGGCGCAGTCGTACTCTTCCTGCTCCGGCTTGCCCCTGTTCTTCATTCCAGTGACCTTGTAAGAGACGGTTTCTCCTTCGCCCAGTGGGTTTCCATTTTGACTAACTAGATGCTTGGAAGTGAATAGCTGCATCCCGTCAAACATGTAGCCCATTCCCAGGTCCTTCGCAATCTCCCGGAACAGGATCTTCTTGACCCGAGTGCGATCTTCCTCAGGGCTGAAGTCTACATGGTACTGATACAATGACCATGTTTCCTCCGACTTGAGAGTGTAGAAGTTGGAGCGCATTGGCAACTCTTGTCCCTTCTTCCCAACTTTAGGTTTTCCCTCTGGACGAGAGCGCACGACACTCGTGTCGATTTCCGGTGCAGTGCCATGACTAGTTCTTCCACGAGAGGCCCCTCTGGGAAGACTTTGACCTCCTTGGGTTGATTGTGCTGGTTCTGCTGATGCAGGAACAATTCCACTGGAAGTACCCGCGGAAGTTCCTCCATGAATGCGCATCGCGCTGAATTGAGACTCAGTCCTTGATGGACTGTGAGTGGCACCACGGGATCCACTTGGGGAGCGGGTGCGAATGCGACCACGTCCCATTCCACGACCTCTTCCTCCAGAATCCATGGTCTCTGAAGCTTTGTTGTACTGCGGTTCTGAAACAAGAATAAATGAAGAGAAAAATGTCAGTGTCTACTTATTTTTGTGCAAAACTATTAGGTTGGATAAAATCAAGGATTATCAAATTGCTTACCTGAAGTGTTTTTCTGTGGAAAGTGCGTAGGTAGTTGCCGCTAGTGTTTTTGATAATGGCAGTAGTTGCTGCTTCTTTGCAAGTCGGCCAACAGCCAAGCGCAAGCTTATCGGACACCTAAAGAAGGAAATCAAAATAGTAATGTCGAAAAATATTAGTAGCAAAAAATCGTGGACAAATTTAGAAACTTAAGGAAAGTTTAAAATTACGCTTTCCGAAACTTACCTGTGATTCAGTCGGTGAGCGAGTTCAGCAGCGTAGTAATGTCAAGGACAAAATTGTCAGAGACAGAGTTCAATCCAGCCAGACAAAATGAAAATCAGGTTTGAGAGGATTGTAGGTATATACTTAACCGTGATCAGAGATGACAGTGATCGTAGGTTAGGAAAGCTTTGGATAAAGCAAGAGAGAGTGTTGTGTGAGTACTCAAGAAGAGACTTTCAAACACCAAATGATGACCATGGCCAGTTGGCCTCCCGTTTTTATACGATTTCCAACTGACAAAGAAAAAGAGAGCAAAGTGCCTTCACCGGAAGTTGAATTTTTCGAAAAGTAGCCATTCAATCTAGAAAAGTAAGAGACAAAGAAAGCAACCGGAAGTTGATAGTTAATGGAATTTGAAGTTTGAACCCGATGAGAAATATTTTCAAGAAAGTAACAATGAAACACAGTAGTGCCTACGGAAAAGCTTTATGAAAAGTGGACTGTGCAGATTTCTTGTTTCAGCTTGTAACGTTCCCATCTCCAATGCACTCGAGCAACGAAAGCAACCGGAAGTGGGTAGATAAGAGAATTCGAAATGTGAACCGAATAAGCTTATTTTGGAAGATATGAAGAAAGAAACAAAGAAGATTTCTCAATTTGATTTCCAAGCTAAATGAACAAAGAAAGGTACATAAAACCTAACCGGATATTGTCATTGTCATTACCCGAAAATAATATTTGGCCAAGCTTGTGCTGATTAGCTAATTCAGTTAAAGTTCAAACGATGAAAACAATAAAACAAAAAATCGTAACCTGGACTTTGCATCCAGTGGAAACGTTCCGTATCAAATGAAAAAGGGCAGCAAAAAACAAGTCCAACCGGACGTCACCAGTCAAGGAATTTGAACCTTGCTCAAGATAACCTAAGTTAAACGTTTTAACATAAGCTACGGAACAGCAAAGTACGGAAAATCGAGTAATGGGTGGAATGAGTCATCTTCTTTCGTTTAGAAACGTTTCCAAAGCCCGAGAACAATGGAGCTGAAATGAAGCTTTTACTTAGGAAATTTAGAGGTTGATCCTCATGTTGAAAGATTGAAGCAAAAAGTACCTAATTATGTGGAAACGTTTTTCTTTTACTTTGATTGCAGACAAAACGGTTCAATTTTCATTTGCAAACTAAAGAAAACAAAATTGTAACTGGAGGTTTCCACTTAATCGAAACACGGTTAAGCAGAATACTTTTAAAACAAAGAAAGGACAAAGGGGCAAGCAAGCAAAGAAATCATTTTCCAAAAAGATTCCAAATTTGCATAGGATCGAATAGCAGCTTCACTTCTTCTAATGACATTTCCTGGTGTACAGACGACAATACATTTTCGTTTGGAATAACAAGGCAAACAAAGCATTAGGACGTCACAATGTAAAAAGCAACCAATGTCCATTGTTCATAACATGATTTGATATTTTTCAGTGTAAGATTTGAGAATTTTCTGTCACTTTTACCGGAACTTCGATTTTCTCATGAAACGCATTTTAAACAAAAGAAAATGCAAGTTGACAAGTAGCAAAACTAAATCAGAACTTGAGTGATAAGTGAATGTAAGTAGAAATTTTCAAAGAAAATTCAGCGAAAAGTTCTGAAATAATAAATTGTACATTGAACTCAAATTAAAACACTCTTCGAACTTCGAAGCATTTAAATTTTTACTTACCGTTTACTTGGTTTATGCGTGTTGTTCAGGCGTTTCAGTAATGATGTGGTTTAAAAAAAAGCAGAAGTGCCATGTAGCTTACGGTTATAATTTAGGTCAAGATGAGTAAAAATAGGTCTGTCAACTGAGATGGTAATGCAAAGAGAATCAGTAATGCATAAATCAATGCATAAATGAAATGTTAACATTCTAAAAGTTCATTGAATGGGCACTATATGGAGAATAATGGTCGTTATTGGAAAACGATTTTTTACAATTAATAAACATAGCTTTTATCACAAGGTCAGAATCCTAAAATAAAACAATACAAGTCAAGAATTAATGCATACAAAAATATCACAGGTATATAGTTACAATGTCATATAATATCACAGGTTTAAAATTACAAGGTCAAAATTAATTAAATAGATTGACTAGTCACTAAAATTGTTATATTGGTTATAATATTAAAAGACTCGAACGCGTCCGTTGAGATCCAGTACAGCAATATGACCAGCTCGCATCACGGTGATGTCCAATGGCAAGTCCAAGCCGAATCCTCCAATATTCTTCACGTATCCAACAGGTTGCCCGTCTGGTCGGAAGATTTTGATGAGATGATGGCGAGTGTCACAGACGAGAACGTTCCCAGCTGCATCTACGTCAATTCCTGAGGGTCGATAGAGATGATGTCCTTCCACGATAGTTCCCATTTCTCCTGACACAATGTTGAGGCGGTAGAGTCGATGAAGGTTGAAATCCGTCACGTACACAAATGTTCCTGGAACATAAAAAAACCCGAATTGGCAATCATTAGATCAAATCGGTAATTGCAAAACTTGACATGACATGAATAAATAAAGAAAGAGTATTACTTACCCGTGCTGTCAAAGACAATACCACGTGCCTGGTTGACAATGGTTCTAAAGCGGTCCTTGCTCATAACGTAATCCACCTTGGCCCAGATGGTGAAGTGGCGATCATAGTCTCCGTCCGAGGTGAAAAGTTGGATTCGGTGGTTTCTGGTATCTGTCACGGCAATACGGCTTCCATCAGGGGACACGGCGATTCCCCAAGGGTAGCTAAATTGTCCTGGTTTCCTCCCCTTAGATCCAAACGTGAAGAGGAATTTTCTAGTGATGGCACAAAAGACCTGAATCCGATGGTTGTCCTTGTCCACGACGATAATCCTGTTGTGAACCGCGTCGAATGCTAGTCCAGTAGGACGGTTGAAGAGTCCAGGTTGCGTCCCAGGTCCACCAAATTTGCCTTGATATTCTCCGTCTGGTCCAAAAACTAGAATTGTGTGATGTTGTCTGTCTGTAATGTAAATCTGGAAACAGAATCAAGAAAAATTTTGGTAATTAACATTGTCTACTTATAATTTCATTTATCCCCAGATACTTGGTAAAATAAACGACAATACGTAGGTTTTCCTTACCTGTTCCGTATGTTTATTGGCCACGATTCCCCACGGCTTCCTCAGGAAGATTTCGGATGACGGCTTCACGATGTCCAAGGGATGGTGCAGTTTGTCATCTGGTCCAATGTGCTCCGCATCCAGTGTCACAATGGCTCGTTTGACGATAGGCTCGGAGTAGTCGCAATGTGGTGGTCCAGCAGTACTTGGGATGTCATAAATAGATTGTCCAGATGCAGTGGTGTCGTGGCCAATCTCCGCTGCTTCTCCTCCTGGATGGTCGAGGCTAGATAAAGGATTCCTCCAAGTAGAATTGGTAAGGGTGCAGCAGACGTCCTTCAAGTTGGCCCATGGTGTCAACGAGTCCTTTGCTTCTTCTGGTGTAGAAGGAGTGCAGTACTCCGTTCCGTATCCTGATGATGGAGTGGTAGTCCAGGATAGCTGTGGAGATGAGTTACTTTGCTCCAAGGTTGGCAGTAGTAGAGATCCAGGTCTTGGTTGGGCCATGGTGGCTAGTAGAAGTGGCTTTGGGGACGGTGTCTTCAAATCGGCAACAGTTTCCAGAGGTGGTGTTAGTCCGACAAGATTCCAAAGAAAGCTGATGACTCTGGTGGGAAAGCGCCTGCCTTTTATACCCCGAGCACCTGCTTCCCTCCATCTTGTCCAACGCATTCAATTTGTAAGCTAAAATAGTAAAATTGTATGAGGAAAGCAGATTTCCGACTTTCCACATATCTTTCCCATATAATTTCATCTTTTCATCAACACTTCAAAAAGAAAATTTCGTTCTGATTGAGGTACCAAGATATGCATGTAAAATGAATGCAAAGCGTATATACACCTTCGCTTCGGGTACTTTCCTTCGAGAAAAGGATTAGGGATTAGAGGATTAGCGCAGCAGTGAGAACCCGAAGACGCTCGGTAGAGAAAAGAAAAGGATTAAGGATAACAGATTAAGGCTTTTCACTAATCCATAACCAAGGAAAGTGGTGCAGTGTACCTAATGTTGACTATAGTCACTTTCCGTGGATGTCATTTATATTAAAATACCTATTTGTTTTATTTCAAGTATGACAATGTGAGCGATGTTTTAAACTTTGCAAAATACTAATACGTTTGCTATGTTCAGATTTCAAACTTCATGCTGTACTTTCCTTTGCAAACGCTTAAAGATTATGACTATTTTAGGGAAGCTTTGGGCGAAGATATCAACAGTATATTATGCATGGTGACTTGTATGTAATTAATTCCTTTAAATTCACCTCATCCTTATAATATCCTATGGCATTATTATATGAATCAGTAATGGAATATGGATTTTAAAAACTCCACGTTAACATGTCATTAAAATATTCCTAATTGTCAAAATCGTATTCAAATGTGATAAATGAGCATACACTTTCTTTTCATATTGACAAAGGTGAATTTGAGAAAATGCAGCGAACTGATTTGAGAGCATGGCATTTTTGGAGATATCTTCTATCCTCAATCATATAAATTATTAAAACGCTGCATAGATTCATTTCATTATTGAATTTAAGAGTCATAATTTAAAAAGTGTTTATCATAATTATTTTTGTCATCATTAAAACCAATTCATGGCCTCTTTCGTTGCACATTAGCAATTAGCAACACGATTAGTGCAAACTTGGAGATTAATTTTATCATTATTGCAGTTTGCAAGATTGACAGACAGGACCAAGAAATGTCATATCGCTTTTGCCAATTACAAAAAATGACCCACGTAAATATCTCTTAACTTAATTAAATTAACTGATTAACCATCTCGCAAGAACATGATCCGTACATATTTCGTCAGAATTTTAATAGAAAGTAATATTATTATGATCAAATTTAGCATTTCCCCAATGATCATTTCACATCTTGCATCTTGGATTCATTTTCAAGTTTTGTTTTAAAATGAGGAAGCATTTCCGTTCATTTATAATCATTATATAATTTTATGTGTTACATGCCATTAATGAGCAAAATATGAAATGAAAATCAAATCATTACAAAATGTTTATAAAGTTATGCTGATGATTTCATATTTTGATGACTCTGACAATTCGGTATATAAAACTACTTGCATCATAGGGCCATCAATTGCTTGCTTAGTACGTGCAGACTTTGCATACAATTATTGCTGACTTCATGAGTCAAAACTTATCAATGCGCGTTTCATCCATTAAATTTTACGGTAATGCATGCTAAGGTTAATAAGCGGAGGGGTGAAAGTCGAAGAAAATAGAAAGCAAGCTGTCTAGGACCGATAAACTGAGATATTGAGTGTGAACTTTTGACGTTTTTTATTTACCGGTTATCAGCAAAAATATAACACCAGCCCTATCTCAAATGCTACCACCATCCGCATCTTGTCACTTGTGGTGACAGGCTGTCACTGACAACTCAGTTACTGTAAAAGTAAGCAAACTTCGAGATCATTCTGACGGAATCTGCTTTACATTTTATTTGTATGACCTGCCAATAGTTGCAAGATGTGATGATTTTTGTCAAACACATTTCGTCATCTATAAACTTCATTAAATAGACGTGCCGATCTCTGGATTGCAATTTTAACGACGGGTTGTCTGCTTCTCGGAACTTTTAACGGTCAGTCTATCGTAGCTTCAACATCACGTACGCGTCTGACTTGACGCGACATCGACACGACAAAATTTTTTCAACCAGCCAGCATAAAAGGTGACGTACATCGTATATGAAATATGAAGTACTATTGAAAACGGCGGCATTGATCATACACTGTTGAGTGGCTTATGAAAAAATATGCTTAAATGAGCGAATAAGAAATCAATACAGGGAATTTAAACGGGAATGAGAGCGCTTTCGTAGAACATAACTATGTCCAATCTGCTGCTGGTTTTAATTTAACATTAGCAGCGAATTAGTTGACGCGACGGATGATTTGCCTCTGAACTCTGCGCTGAGAGCTGTCTGCCTGCCTTGTACAGACAGACAAGAGAGAGCAGAGCCCCACGAACGAGAGAGGATTTTGTTTTGGCATTGAGTCTGAGTCATAGGTTGAAGTAGATAATAGGTACAGTTTCTCAAACGAGTAATTGTAATAATTCTCTATTGTCAATTGTACTAATTAATTAGAAAACTTGACGAATTGAATGAAGCTTATTGTCAATTGCGTTGTTTAGTTAGGGATTGCGAGATTAATATACTTTACGTCGCAATACGTGGACACGGCCCGTATGTTAGTTTGCTGTCACGTCACACAAGCTGGGTACCCAAACACCAAAGGGGCATTTTTTGGGGTCCGCAGCTTGAATCTGACTAAAATTAGTAGTTAGCTTCATGCTTCGGCATCCAAAATATGCCCCTTTACATTTTCAACTTGAGTCACATGCAATCTGATGATTAAGAGATCATGTTTCAATCTGATTGAGCAATCAGAGGAGACACGTTAACGAATCTCAAGGAAAAAAGATTTTTTAATTTTTGGGTCACCAGATTGAGGCGGTATTTAATTTTGACTTTTAGATTTTAGTTTCAGAGCTGCTTTATACTTTTGACATTCAATCACCGCACAACCGTCGCGTTTTTTGAGGGGAATCCGGTAAAGGAACGTCGAGGTTTTAAAAACTGAAGCTTGTCGAAAGAGGAGCAGGAGTTGAGTGGAATTACATGCAAGATGAGTCGTTCTCTAGCCAGCACTGTATCCAGCCTTATTGGATGGCCATGGATAGGAAGCAAAAGCAAGAAGCACATGGCCAGCAGGTGATAACAAATATATGTCTATGATCAAGCTGATCTTTCTAAACTTTCCGTTCAGAGCAGAGTTGCTCACTCTGCTTGGGTGGCAATTGGTCAAAATATAATAACCATCTAGATAAATTGCATAATAACTAGAGAGGCAATTAGTTGACAAGTTTTCCAGTTCTGCTGAGCCTTTTAAATGCTGCGGAGGTCACTGTCTCAAGTTCAACTACGTCTGCGATACCCATTTTTGTCTAATAGTTATAGTGTCACTTTTGCATTTAGTTGTGTGTCAACAAGAAAGGACAGTTTCCTTAAAGCTAGTTATAGTTCTTTAAGTAGGATTTTGTGTTCTAGAACCGGAGAAACCATGACAAGTCAAGAGGTTAGAGCTAACGGAGGTTTGCTAGGAGAAAGGTGTGCCGAGCGGTTGACCTGTACGCCCCCGGCAGTGATGGCGTCCATTATGGAGAATATTGATGCTGTGATGTTTGATTGTGATGGTTAGTAGCTTTAATTTACAATCGTTTTTATGTCAACTTGAGTTTTGATTTTAAAAGAATGACTTTTGATTTTATATAGGCGTTCTCTGGCATGGCATGACCCCATTGCAGAGCTCGCAAGATCTTGTAATTAAACTGCGGGGAATGGGGAAGAAAGTGTTTTTCATCACTAACAATAGCAACAGGACTAGAGCTGAATTTTTGGAAAAGTTTATTGATCTGGGATATCAAGCGAATATTGTGAGTTATATTAATTAAATACTATATAGTTGAGGAATGTTCAATGATGATTTGTTAACGTTTGAATGATTCTACACAGGATGAAATTGTTGGATCCGCATACCTGACCGCATTGTATTTTAAGGAGCTGGGCTTTAAAAAGAAGGTTTATGTGATTGGATCCCTGGGAATTACACAAGAACTTGATGCTGTTGGAATTCAAAGCTTGCCAATTGGAGTAATGACATGATAATTTTATCTTTGATGTCTTTGATTAATCCGTTTGTGGAATAGTTTTGATATTGTTATAACTTTTAAACCTATAGCCTGATGCCATACCTGCAACCTCGATTCGTTGGAACCCCAAGGATTACGCAAATATTAAATTGGACCCAGCCGTTGGTGCCGTTGTCGTTGGCTTTGATCAGCACTTTAGCTATCTTAAGATGCTGAAAGCTGCCTCGTATTTGAAAGATGAAAACTGTCTTTTTGTCGCCACGAACACTGATGAACAGTTTCCAGGTGCTGGAAACATTACATATCCAGGTAAATTCAAATTGCATAAAAATGTTCATGACAATAGTGTCTGTGCTATCGAATATAGTAACAAATTATGCTTAAAATGTTTTTTTAGGTACGGGAACGTTTGTTAACGCCGTGAAAACTGCTGCTGATCGGGAACCAGTCATCATGGGAAAGCCGGAGCGATTTCCTTTTGAGCTGCTTCGTAAGATTCACAATTTGCAACCAGAGCGGGTTCTTATGGTTGGAGACAGGTTTGTGGATGAATTCTTTTTTGCCTTTCGTTATCTGCAATTATCAGAAATTAAGCCATTTACTTAATCTTTACATGATGTTTTAGAGGTAACACGGACATTCTTTTTGGCCGAAAGTGTGGACTCAAAACTCTTCTGGTGCTAACTGGAGTCACAGACTTCAACACATTACAGAAATGGGAAAACTCGGACAATCCAACTGACAAGCTATGTATACCCGATTATTATTTGCGTGATGTTAACGAGTTCTATCAGTTACTCCAGTCTTGTACATAATGTGCTCTCTTGTATGTCTCATTTGTACCCACTATCTTATTGCTGACTGTTTGCAAAATAAAGAGACCCGGTGCTAAATATATTTATGCCAAAGAAAAGTTTTGTAGTAGGCGAAATTGCGAATTTATTTTCATATAATATTTCATTACAGTGTATTTCGAAATTAATGACGAATGAATAAAAACCAAATATTATAATGTACATGAACTAAAAACGACATTGCACACCACGCGAATCTCCTTCCAGTAATAAAGAAGACAATTAATCTATAAGTACAGCTAAAACAAAGAAACCATATTGTCGTAGTATAATATTATATCAAAAAGTACAAATGTGGAGCAACTTACCATTCATAAAGTAAAGTATTGCAACAGCTATTAAGAATTATATGTATTTATTTGCTGACTGCAAACAAGTTACGACAAATTAAAATTATTATTTTTACATTGTTCGACGCATGAACAGAATCTAAAAATACCACCTTAGCACTAATGAGCATAATCAATTGGCGCTCTCAACATTTTTTGTATGAAGAATATATAGTTCAGTTCTCGGGGATCAGTATCTAATAGAAAAAAGTATAGTCAGTAGTCTTAATTATATTTTCGTATTGCCTTCGTAAACTTTTAACAAGGCAATTCAGTTCATTGTTCATTATTTAAAAGCAAAAATGGTATATTATATAACTTGTTTTTTTTGCTAATCTTGCGTTATTCAAAAATACAAGACAAGAGTCGAGTCTACAACCATCATAGCATCTATTGCTATAAGCTGTAAGCCAAAGGCGCTTAAATGCCGTTATATTATAAATGTCTTATAGTACAAGTATTAATATGCAGTACTATTTATAAAAGGCAACATATTGTAGTGCTGGTAGTTTGTTATCCAAAGGACCTACCGTTACCGTTAAAATATCTTTTGGGAATTACAGTTAGTGTATATACATAAATATCACAAAACGGTAACAAATACAGGAGACGAATGCGTTTTTACAGTGGTTTAACTATGCATGTTCTGTTCACTGAAAACTCTTCAGCTTTTACTCTAGATTTAAGGCCAACTTTACTAACTGGCTAACTTTGTCGGGTTGCTCAAGAAAGTGATCTAACTGTACTCTAGATTTCAAATCTCATCAAATCATCAAATGTACTTTCCCTTTTACACACAAATGAACTCTCACTCCAAAAGAGTTGGACAGTTAAACCTATTCACAGCGCTGGGCTCACCTTTTTTCTGTACTGATTATACTTACTAATTAATCTTTTAAAGCTTTGTAAATAAATAGTTTTGTATGGGCAAACCTAACAGATTACATATGAAACTTATCAAGGTATTAAGGCCGTACAGTAGGTTATGCTTGCAATTTCGCGCATGTTTCTTAAATGCATCAACAAAGTAGGATTTTTGTTGATTAATAATCGGATAATTATGAAGGCAATAATGAATCGTTAATCAAACTAAGCAAATAAGGGTAATAAAACGCATAATGCATTTGTGTAGTCCTTGACCACCTCTCATCAGTATAAGTTGAGCCTGAAGATTGCTTAATTAATTGCTTAAAATGTCTGCTAGAAATCCTCATCCCCACACACATCAAGAAAGACGTCAAATGACAACCTGCTACATTGGCCGTCTGAGTTAAATACGTACTTGTGAAAGGTTCCATCCATGCAAATTGCTGAGGTAAAAAGCAAATTTATTAAACACATTGAATAGCTAACATAAATAACGTGAACCTTAATGAACATATCTTCCCAACTCATCTTGATTGTAATTATGATCTTACCAACGACAGAACTGTGTGACGCAAACGCACAAATGCAGGCACATTCCGGTGGCACTGTAAAATTGGCTAGAGCCCACTGCGACTCAATGTAGTTACCCAAGAAGCCCATTTTTGAAAATCTGATGCAATTCAATAAAAGAAACATAAAATTTTTGGTTTATCAAATACATGAGAGTAAGAAAATTGTAAATTTCTAAACACTCACGTAGATCGACGATTTAAATGCGAATCCTTTATGGCGAAAATATGAATTGTGCCTTTGTCACTGGAGCAGCATAAAAAGTCCGAGTCAAGACTAAAATTAATACAATATAATGTGGCTGGATCCGAGCCTCTGCGAAGTTCATTCAGGAGTACCCTTTTCTGGGAATCCCAAACGCGAATCAAAGTGCCCTTGTCTGAAGCCGTGGCAACCATGCTACCAGACTGATTGATAGATAGACAAGCAATTTCACCTTGGTGAGCATTGATAGTTACTGGGCTGCTGGAAACGGAAGCTTCCGTAGTAGACAAATTCTATGGAAAACAAAAGCCACAGCTACAGTATTTCTGTACAACTAAAAAACAACGTAGTACGACTAACAACTAATGGAGGTAATGTACATTTGGCGTACCACAATTTGAATAGATCCATCGCGAAACCCAGGAAAAACCAGCAAATTATGAAGCCCTGGAGATAATTCACATAAGCCTGCTGGATTGGACCTTGTTTCAATTGTAAACAACTTTTGCGGATTATTTGGAAAAGAAAAGATGTGAATTTTATTCTTCAAAATAGCCACTAAACGGTCCCGTCGACAACGCGTTGAGAGTACAGGTTGGGTAAAAGTAAATTCAAGTACAGAACGCTTCTTGATGTCATCGTAGACAAGAACAGTATTATCCGCATACTTTGGTCGATTGCCCCCACTAACTATTGCAAACAGATTGCAACGGTAAACCATTTCGCAGTAGCCCACGCTTCCCAAGAATTTCTCATCTGCACAAGAAACATCAATTTATACATTAAATTAAATTGAACAAAGGGCACAAGCTATAATTTATTCGACTTACCAAAGTGCACTTTCTCCACAAGGGGTTCCACATTATATATTCGTAATCCATTATCCAAACAACAGTGAAAACAGCCTAGAAACAATTAAAACAACAGCCACATAAAACTTTAGCCACTGAACCAACTACAAATTCACTAATTTTTAACTTACTTTTATCTTGATTAAATCTGATGCTATTGATGCTGGTCATGATTTCCACCAAAAAATCGTCTTTCCCAAAATCCCCCCACAGGCTCTTCTTCCCTTTTATGTCTTTTTCTTATATTTGCCCCCGTGTGTCACGTACAGCTTGACAACCACATTTTAAACCTCATTTAACCACCTTCCCTAACCCCTCATCTAGGCATCTAGGTATTCACTATTACGTCTTATGTCTTTTAAGCATACATTCTACAATATAAAAATAGCCTTTTATTGCTTTTATTATTGCTCTAAAACCTAATCAACTCTTTTAAATCCCCCACTTTCCACCTAATTTTATAGACAAGCCCACGCATAAAAAAATCCAAAAACTAAAAAAAATGTTAACCAAACAGTAATTCCATTGTAACTGGGCTTGCTCTAGTTAAGGCAATAATGATAATTGATAAGGATACTGATGACGCTGCACTCTCTGCAGTTTACAAAATTACGTTTTAACTTTTTTTGTCTATATTTTCCAGTGCTCAGAGCTTCACTGCTGTTCTGTGGTGGTGGATGTGCTCTTCTTTTGTTCCAAAATAAATATGCGTGCCAAGTGTGGTGAAGTGGAGTGGACGAACGAGCAGCCAAAAGGAACAAGAAAGGATTATGAGTCTATACTGGGCTGACTGTGACTGTACTGCTGCAGTACAAAAAGGCAGAACATATGATAGCAGCAGATGATACGCAATATTAGGCGCATGAGGCATAATATTCTGAGCTGAGAGGCCATGACCACCACACACGCAGTGCTCTATTCTGCTGCTGACGCTGCTCCTTCAGTTTTTTTTATTATCGTTTTTGTTGCGACCTGTGAGCAAGTTCTATATTACGATCTCTTCAGCACACTCTAGAAATTCGGGTTGGAGTTGGAGCTCCATAGCACACGAAATTAGGAGCAAAAAACGTTACTTTAGACAAATTGCGTAAAATCCGCGTGTGTTTAAGCAATCATAATTTGCTAGTTAGGCTACTAAATGCGGTGTAGTGTTAAGTTTGGTTGAATTAGAGAATAGAGACAAGTAATTGTGAATGCGTGTTAACAGGCAACTGAGGCGACTAAGTAGTAAGGTTTGAAGACGATTGAGTTGAGCGTTTGGAACACTATTCATGAATCCGGCTTGCCAAGGCGATCACCTGTCGAGGATCGAGAATCTGTTTACTTGAGAGAATTGTCAAGTTTTGTTGTTGGATTTTTGTGAGAAGTATAGCATTTTGCAAACTTCTATTTCGAAAACGCTAAGGTCAAAGGGACGTGTAGGAACTTGAGTTTAAGGAGCTGTGTATTTTTTAAACGGTAAGCAAACTTTGTGTGTTCACTTTGTGTGGATTTTACGCAAGGATTCTTAAAGGCAAGTGGTCAATGGCCATGATTTCAACGGGATTTCAGAAGAACTTTTCAGTTGGAAAGGGAACTTCACGTACAGCTTATCTAAGGTCAGTGCTTTGATTTTACTTGTGAGTTTTGCTTTGTCGGCTTTGTGCCTAATTGCAATAAATTAAAAAATATCCGGTTGCTTTACCCGTGGTTCTATTTAATTTTGTCATGTAATCTGAAAACAGAGTTACAAATGTTACAATTATAAACATTGAAAGTTTAAAAAAATATTATTGGTTTCGACATGTAGTTACAGTTGGTTTTTAAAGTTGTTGCTGTTGCATGGCTGCAGAAACAGAATTGACAGAAACGTCAATGCCAAATGCTTTTATTGCTTTGATGTAGGTATGCGTCATGTCTTTGTAAAGGTGAAGAAACAAAGGTCTTTGTTGCACGTTTTGAGATCACATTACATTTTATTGTAAGTGCTAGTATCACACAGCTCACGGGCAGTATAGTCATTCCAGTTGCCATCAAATGATGGCGATAGCATCCTCAATGAAAAGTTGTAAGCTATCAGATCAGATGGGCTTGGAAAACTGGAACTGGAAGCTTTTCTGGAATAGTAACGCTAGCTCTGTATAATGTGAATACACTACTCCATTAGAATATGAAGACAGCTTGTGCTAAAAGAAACCGGGTTTATAAACCGCTGTCCTGAATGACTTTCATTTTACCGTGAATGCCGTCTCATTTCATGCCTCTGGCAGTTCCAGGACCAACTCGTCTTTCACTTTCCTTTCACCTTTGTCAAGTTTGTGTCATGTATTCCCGAAGAGCTTCATCTTCATAATTTTATCCTTTTAGCAATTATTAATTTTAATGACAGGCAAGTCAGCCAAGACATTCCATCAACAATAGGATGACGCACACAAAACCGCTGGTATCAATCTTCCGGGCAGCTTGGAAAGACTATGCACGTAATAGCAGTAGTAATACTAGTTCTGCTTCTTAAGAACTCAGGGACAGCTAAATGTAGTGTGTCTGTATTTAAGAAGGCTTTTAGTTTGAATGGAATTTTTGCCTGGAAGTGCTATAGGCACTATTCTGTCTTCTGTAATTTGATGGAAACAAGAAAGCCAGAATGATTAGGAAACGTCATTACCACCATTACCAAACCAAAGTAACGTCGAAATTGAAATGTCTTGTTTGTGTACGTATACCAAAGCAACAATGAAATCTTTTTGCTTGGCCTGGACAGAACAATGAAAAAGGAATGACATTCATTTTTTTTGCTAATTGCGAGTTAGTTACATATATATCCTGAATCATGTGACAAGAAAGCACGACAATGACACGAAGCGGTAATTGGATTGCATGCGACGCAACCCAGACGATATGGAAACTTACCCCGTTGTATGATATAGCTTAGAAAAACTGTCGTCGATATGTATTCAATTCCTTCATTATCGCAGTAGTGAATACTCAATGCCAATACTGTTTGGTTTCCATACGAGCTGGAATCGTTTTTCCTCAAATAGATCAGTGTCAATGAAATAAGGAGTCTTTCATCCAGTTTCTTTTGATGTTGTGAAACGAGAGTAATTTCCGTCATGAAGTTTCCTGAGTTGTCATCATCAATGCCTGCCATTGTGTGTTATGGATCTGCCTGTCAATGTAATCTTCTTTCTTATGTTACGTCTTTTCACCACTCGTGTGGTGATGGTGTGTGTCTTAGTACTCAGTGCTGAGCTGAATGAAATGAAGTAGCATCGGTTTTCCCGCATTCATAATATTCAACTTATTTACCTTTTTTCTTTCCCACTGAAGCCTTACTTTGATGATAACAACTTCCAAGAAGTTCTTTTAGTTCTTATTCTTACATGACGCTTCTTCTAATATTACAAATGAATATCGCTTTCAGCATCTCAAGTAGTTCCCTCGTGCCCGTCATTTTTCATCTGTGCTTACGTATTATAAGTTCCTTTCATCTTTTAAGTGATGTGAATATGCTTCTTAAATTCTGCTTTTCCTGCTGCTTTTTCGCACGAAATTCTCCTCTTACCACATTATTTATCTTACACTTTTCAGGGATTGTCAAAGAAAAGTGGAGTACGGAGTACGTCAAGCGATCATTTTATTAAGTACAATAAGCCTAATTAGTTCATGAACATTGCAGATGTATATTATTATGTTCCCTATTTATATAATGCCATTTTCCTTTGATGCTCATTTTGTGTACATGTTCACATTAGAAATGCTCAATTTTCATCCAAATTTAGCAATATGTTGGTGTTTTAACTGCAAAATCATTGCTTTTGGGTTCATTTGCAGAATTCAAGGAGGCTAACAACTTTAATGGCTATATACAAATGGCTTCAAGCATTGCATTAGGTTCCGACACAAACATGGAGCAATTATTGTGCAGACATCTAGGTTATCTGTCTTCCTAAAACATTTAATACTACTATACTAGTAAGAGTAGCATCAAGCTGGCAACTTAACGATTTCGTGGAAAGCCCGCCTGCCACCAAAATTCCATGTAGCTTGTGAATTTTCTCTGATTAAGACTTTTGCTTTGCATTTATACAACTTATTCAAGAGCCACTACACAAACATCTTTGTAGCCCACGCTAGCTCCTTTTGCCACGTGAAAAGACAGGCAGCGCAAATGAGAATTTGTCTCATTTTCTTCTATTTTTTATCAGAAAATCGCTTTGCTTGCCTTAGTTGTGTGTTGTGTAAAGAATGCACAAAGGAGGGAATAAAAACGCTACCATGGCAAGATTTGGCACACGTGAAATTACTCACCAGTCAGATTGCAAATTAGAATCTTTCTACAATAATTGCCTGCCAGCGAAGGATAGCCTGTGCTTTTCCCTTGTCTTTCCACTCTGCACTGAAGGAAGTTGGCCTGTCTCACCTGCTGGTCTATTGCTACAGATGAAGAGAACAGATACTAACTTCGTTACTATTTCACTACACTTTCAGAGAAGCGAGTAATCTCCCTCATATATTTTTCATGCTTTTAATGAATCTCTCAATAAAGGGGAAACTGGAAGAAAATGGGTGTAAGTAATGCGCGTAATCTTATAACGTGTATCACTTTGTGCATGTGCTTTCAGCCACAACAGAGACAGAAGAAGAGAAATAGAGAGACGCTTATGTTATGTAAATTTTTTGCCTATGTGCTCTTTCTCCTTCATTTATTTCCCACTTGTTTACTCCGCTTAAGCTTGTTGTAGAAGAGACCAGGCAGGCAGAAAGCCCTATTTTGTGTTTTCTCTCGCAGATAAGCACTACCAAACCAAGTTAGGCGAGTTAACAGTACAATTCCCAGAAACGGGAAGGAAGGCGTAAAATATCGATATTCTATCATCCAGTTCTAGAGTATACAAACAGAGTTTACTCAGCTATCTTGCTTCCATCGCCATTGCCACAGCCTGTGTGTATTTTTTTGGCTGGGGAAACTTAAGATAGTCCATTCCATGGACTCATGTTTCACAACCGCTTGTAATAGTAGTAGTTGTACAGCATAGGATGGTGTCTGACATATAAAGATAAGCACTCATACTATGTTTCGGCTAATAAAACCTGGCTTCCTATGTAGACTCCTGCTAGAAGGAGAAAATTGTTCTAAAGGAGAGCGTCTAATGGAAATACTGACGGCCATGTTCAAAATCTCGGTCATCAACTTCTCTCGTCGGCGTCGCGAAGATATTGTATTAGGTATGCTTGTAGTCAAATACATCGTTTTTTTTTCTTTTCTTTATAGACCAGCAGGCAGGCAAGCAAGCAAAGAATAATACAATTATTCAAGTTGTTCCCCTCGAAAGTCTTGGCGTTATCATCGGATATGTTATTAGCATATACCAGAGGGGATATGCATAGCCATCATGTACGTTTTTCCCTTTTCATGATGACTACCAACAAATGATAATTCACATCCAGTTTTGTTCATATTCTCCGTATTTCAAGTTATATAGACTCCCTGTGTACATTTTCCTTCGTTTTTTTGCGCACACAAAGAAAAAAAAGATCGTTCTTTTTTTCAAACCTGGCATTGCCAACCAAATTCTCTTTGAACATATCACACTATGCAATGGTGTTGGTGTGAGTGCGAATAAAGAGGATGATCGTATGGTATTATAGAATCATACCAATCATCATCATTGTGATGGCATTGACTATGTCTACCCACTGCTATTAACTACTTACTTACTTTGTTTTGTGTATGGAAGAAAGCTAGCTAGACAGCCAGAAGAAGAAAACGAGGAAAGAAAACCTAAAATGATACATAGTAGCGTGCATACATGCTTTCATTTCATGTGCTTTATACGCTTGTTGGCGCTGGTCTTGGGTTTTGCTCGGAAAGAGTGAGAACACCAACTCCATCCAATACCAACAGCAGCATACACTCCATTCTCGAGCAATGCTTGCCCTGAACTGCTGCATGCCTGGTAAATTGTGGTGGTGGTGGTGCTGATGTTATACTAGCGCCAGGTCTGGTCTCCCTCCTGCCTTCTCTCTACACACAATTTACTGGTAATAGTAACATTTTCTGCATACTTTGCTTTGTATTATGCTCAAGCACAGGGAGAGAGTCGAGGAATACAAAAGAGATGAGAACCAAGTTTTGCAGTGCTATGCCTATGCAGCCGCTGCTGGTGGCTGAGTCCCAGCGTAAAAAATATTCCACTAAAGAAGAAAACAGCTTTGTAGTAGTAGAAGAAGAAGCAGAGAAGCAAAAAGCTCTTTAAAACGATCAACCACCACCACCACTCCTCGTCGTAGTCAGCCGAGCATCAGAATTTCCGTTGTTCCCATGTCCCAAAAGACGGTTGTACTTACTACCACTTTGTAGAGAATGCATGAACACTGCTATGATTGCAAGCACTTGGCTCTCTATACAGAAAAATGGTAAAGAAGGGAAGATAGGGCTACCAAGGCAAAAAGAAACAGCAGGGCGACTTGAAATATAGTATAAAAAACTATATAAAAAGTAATAGTTTTGCTAGTACTACCAGCAGAAAAGACTACAGAAAAAAGGTGAATGCATAGTACACAGCCCTAGATTACCAACCACATAGCATTGAATTTCTTTATTACTTGGGTTCCCTACGTATCTCTCGCATTTCTGTATATCGGCTCCCAACCAACTCTCCCTGTCTCTGGTCTCTTGGTAGTCAGTCAACAGAGTGAGACAGACCTAGAAAAATCCTCCGTTGTTGTTGTTGAATGAAAAGCACTACTCTGCTATCTGTACTACTTGATTGAGGGAAAAGAAGATCATAATATTACACACATACACACTCACACATCTCATCGACAAAGTAGCAACAACAATACGAGTAATACTTAATACTAATAAGAAGATTTACTAATAACAGAAACGGTCTCATCATCTGAGAGAGCAAGAGCGTAAATACGAGCAAAAAAGAAAGGTCGGGTCGTAGTTGATTACATTACTTTTCCGTCAGTAGCCAAAAGCAGGAGGAATTCTCTTAACTTCCCTTATCATCACCACTATTCTATTGAGAAGCAGTCGTCAGCACAGTTCCCTGAATACTAAAGGAAAAAGAGAGAGAGAAAATAAAGAAATTTTTTGCCTTATAGAAAAAGTCCCTTGCTAAATTAACTTCCTTTCCTCGATTGTAGAGGTTTTCTCAGAAATCCAGACTTCTCTTTTTTGCCTTGATAAAAAATCCATTCTCTTTGTATTATTCCTTTTGTTGTGTGATTCTGTTTTAATGTGCGCCCACTAAAAGACTCAGGTGGATACACAAGACAGAGGAGAACCCGTAAGTACTCAAATTTTTGTTGCTAAATACTTTTTACTGTGCTATGCAATTTTTATAGTGTTCACAGTCAATAAAATTCCCGTGCGTGCTTTCTCCATTTTGTGCTTGGACAATTCCCATTGTTGTGGAACAACATGGCATATTTTACCAATCTATATATTTCTGTGCATAATGCGTGGAAAATTTATTGGCAGTTTCCATTAAAATTCTTTTTTGCGAATCAACAACCTTTCCCACTTCTCTAGAATTTTCGATTTGTCTATATGCAGTAACGTACATACATACTTTATACTGTTATCATGATAATTGTGAACAGTGCGCCATCACACACATGATCGTTTTGTTTCCCATAATGTTTCAGGAGACCATTTGCTGCGTTAAACTAAATGTTTTATTGCAAACGATGAAAAGTAGCATTGTAGGGAATCTGTGAATCCATAGTAGTATTGCTTGTCAAACGGATCTTTGTACTTACAGGTTTGCATTTTGCATGTGTATTTGCATAATAAGTTCAAAGTCAACACATGTAGTCAACCCACGTATATAATGATTCGGGCAGGAGTATGGAGCGCAAATTGTGATTCCGTAATAAATGCTGACTGTGCTATTATAAGCATATCTTGAGCAGTAGCGACAATATAGGTTTTCCATTACCTTTCTGCAAGTACAAATAGTGGCTCATCCACTAAAAAAACTAAAGTAATGCATAATGTTTTAAGCCGTACTTCTAGTAGAGCAGGAGCATTATTAATGATAACTTGGCAACAACGGGCAGGACACAGGATAATAACTTGCAGGATAACGTGGATGCATTTTATTCATACATGCAGTTACATTGTAACAGTAGTAGTCTTCTTGGTCGATATATGGTGTCTTTTCTTATGCCTCTTTGAGTCGTGTTGTCATGCATGCATTACGTTTACACACGTTATAACTACCTAAATATAACGTACATTGACATTTGCTTGCTGGCTAGTTTCATTTTACTGCTTTTATGCAATAAAATGTAGTGCAAGTTTAGATGAAAAAAATACTAGCCAATGTATGATGAAATGCGGAATGCGGATTTGTACTCTTGTACTGACCAAAAACATAAAAAATGATGTTATCGAACATCGGCAAGCACAAGCTCACAATGTAAAAATCCATGGAAAATCATTTTAATAGCAAGTCGGTATGAATAATACCTGTTTAGCCGACATCGTAGAACAAAATCGTAGGGTTTGATGTATTTCATGCTTTTATTGCATAGGTTCCTTTTTTGTTTATTGATGTTTTCCATTTTATCGTCGTAAATTAGGTTTGCCTTCACAGATTCGGAATTGAGTTAGGAAAGTGTATGAACAAGAGGGGAAAGGGTGGGATTCGATTTGAATCATTCGAGGCTAGGTTATTTTATATACAGTAACAAAATTAGCTGTTGCTGACTACTCGCATAACTTTTCAATAATTCCGTAATCCGATCATCCCATTCTAAGCCAAATGTTTTTCACGTGAAATTGCATAAATGGGCGGAAAGTTATGAAAATGGAAGTTTTTCCCTTGATTTAACCTGAAAAGCATAGCTAGAGATCTGATCGTCGTGCGTGTATATACTTTCTCGTAGAACGGTCATGTGCATGATATACTGAGATGTCTTATATGCCAACATGTAGGTGAAAATCCTTGAAACGATCAGTATACGGCCAAAATTTTTAAAACATTTTACTATTTTATCTCTGAAACATGTTAATATTTCAGCAAAGTAATTGGATTTACACAAAGAGAATTGCATTTGAATATTATTGCTCGAAAATGAACAAAGTAAAAGGAAAAGTTTTTTAGAACTGTACTTTCAATATTAGTGATTAGCATATGTTTATTTTCTCATAATAATTAGTAATCTTTAAGAATTTTATTTAAGTGTAACATTTCTGTCGTTTTGAAATCAATAATTTTTCGTACTTTGATTTCATGGGTTTTGTATATGGTAGAAAATAAAACTTCTGCATTTTATTCGAAATAGACCTTGTAACCGCTAATCTGATAATTGCAGGTAGGCAACATGCTTAGTAGAAGTCAGGCGGTTGTAAAAACAAAGCGGAGGATGGCATGTATGAATGATGAGACAGATACTGATGTTGATGGCGTGATGTCCTTCGTAAAGGAAAGAGAAACGACCAACAAACTTTACGATTTTCCAATAGAATGCAACTGGCAATATATCCATGCATGCATTTGCATATGTTATACATAGTTGATGCTACACACTCAAGGAGAAATATTGAAAGATTTGTTTGACTTGGCTACAGTCATTATTCCGTTGCGATACATGCTCGAGTGGAGCAGTAGTAGTTTAGAATAGTGCATGCAAAAGCATTTTTTCCTTGTTTTATTTATTTTGGCGGGTACAGGAATCGTAAAAGTAACATGGTATATAAATAACATTTGAGACATTAATTGTTGCTTTTCATTTTTTTCATATTCGAAGCACAAGGGTATTGTATGTAACTTGTCATACAGTATATTATTGCAAATTGCAATGTACGACGATGCGTTCATTTTCTTCCTTTTGTCAGACTGGTTCATGTCTAGGCGAACTCATGTAGGTCATCATTCCACTTGCTTTAAGAGTAAAGTTGGGTACTTTTTTTTGTACCAGAAGCACAACAAGCTTGGAATGCACCTATTATTATGGCTCTCAACTAGGGTTTCACTCTCTCTAGGAACTCTGACTTTTTTTCCAAGAAATCTCATTACGAAAAGGAAAGGATCATACTCCTACTATTTTTTGGTATGCTTAGCTTTCTTGTTGGAATGCATACAGGGTTTTTATATAAAGGCTAACGAGCACAAGTGATAGACGATATCTTGCGTCATCATCAGGAGTATCACTAGTATCACCATATATAAAGTTTTTCACATGTCATTCATTTCAGCACAAATTGCAGAGCGAAAAGCGTAATAATGACTTTAATAATATAATATCAGCAGTACAAGGGGAAATTTCGGTGTGTTCATGTTGGGAGATTGTGGGTATTCCCTATTCCGGGAAATGAGAACGGAACACAGCTCCAAGCCTTTTCCACATACGTCTCCTGCTAGGAGAACAGCAGTAGTGTTGCGTATTTTTATACTTTTACAAAGTGCAGAGAACACCCGCCATTCATCTATTATTGCAAGCTAGACAAAATGCAATTCCTTGTGAATCATGTGATGTGTTTACCCGGTTCCTGGAAATTTTGTTGCCGCTTTCGCATACACATGAGTTTTTGACATGTCCAGGAAAATGCTGACAGAACGAGAGAGTATATTATGGCCAGAGTATATTATGGGTTGGTTAACAGGGAGAGATGCACAAATTGACAAGTTTTCATTTTCCATTTCTTTGGTCTGCGTACATGAGTTTCTTGGTTAATTAGATGAAAGAATGAGTGCTATAGAAACTAAAACTGGAGAAAAGTTCGTGAAAAGAATTTTTAGGACAGGGACATAAAAGTAGAACTTTGTCAAAACAGTTTTTCGGACAGTGGAAGAACGAAGGACGGCAACGCCTACTTTTCCAATTACACATCAGTCACTTGTCGTCCTCCTACTTGTCAACGATAGCACAAAAACACGTTATTATGCATTAGGGCATCCCTCATAGTTAGGAAGTCATGCTATTTTCTCTGTTTGTCGTTGTTGGAGTTGGACGTGCTTCATTTTACAGAGGGATGTAATTTTCTCTCGATTTGCTTTTATTTGTCCGGCATTTGCTCATTGATCGATCAAGTCAACTTGGTTCGTTTTCAGCGATTGTCTTGGACTATGACATTACTCACATGATATGAGGCATTTTAGATAGCGAAACATATAACGCTTATAAAGGCTTAGAGCTTAGCAATATGATAGCATGTACTATGGGCTAATGTGAGACATGTGGAAATGGACAACGGTTTTTACAAGCATCATAATTAGCAGAGTGGTTGCTGGTTACTATGTTCTTGGTTATTTTATGAGCAAGTCATTCAAGTTGCGATTTTAATATTCATGATTGACTAAACCCCCAAACAATTTCCATTTCAATTCGAAAGTTTCATTTTCTTTCATCTGTACTTTTTGCATATGTTAAGCAAAATTGTTTTGATAAAGTTTCCAGGCGTTGTCCGCACCAGAGTAAACATTAAGGAAGGGGAAGAGGTCTGTTTTCCCAAAGGAAGGAAGCAAGGGGGTTCTGTCCCTGCAAAATCCGCTACTCTGGGCTCCAAGGCCAACCTGTCAGATTGCGCAAGCCCAAGGTAAGCAGGAGAAAAACTAAATATGAAAATTAATTAGTAATTTCCATGCCTGCCGACAGCAGCAATGTAGACAAATGTACTAACATAACTTGACTTGGGACGTAGATCAATGTAGCTTCAGTTGTGTATTTTACTCCATGCACGATTACACGACGTGTTTCTTCACTTTACTTTTCCTTACACTTTATGCTTTCGCTAAACTTTGTCTCTTTCCAAGCCTGTTTTTTATTTTAAATGAAAGTTTTTTTCCTTGCTATTTGCGAAATTCTACTTATTTTTCCTTTAAAAGACTTCCAGGTAAGGTTTCAGAATGTTTCAGAATCCTGATTCTGATTGATCTACCGCTTTCTTAATGTTAGTTGCGTCATGCATGCGTGAATCGAGATGCTTATGTAAAAGATGTTTGCAAACTCTGTAAACTCGCGTTTACAGTTTGCTCATGATAATATGTTTGCATAATTTCATTTGTCACATCCTAGTTTTCAACATCCTTCAGAACTGCTATAATAATATATACTGTACATCAAATATCATGACAAAGGGAAGCACGTAACAGACACTAACCTACGTAAATTACTTGAAAGGCGAACAGTGAAATGTAAGCACCTACCTACTACTACATTTTGTTAGCAACGTGCGTATTTACGTACGTTTGTCATCCTTTCGCTTTACTCATCTCACGTTTTTATCTTGTCATGAAACATCAGAGAACATATAAAACTTAGTTACTTCTTTAATGAAGCACTAATTTTCCGCCTCTGTCTTTCAACTGCTCACAGTGCCAACTGCTCCGGTTCCAAAATTATTGACGACATGCTTATTGTAATGTAATGAGCGTATCTAGTAATTAGCGAATACTATTGCGCATTTATACTACTTTCATTTCATTACTTGCTTTATAAAGACAAAAGCAACGAGTTCAAAAGAAACTGTCATAACCAGACTGGTACTCGGCTAAATGTGTAGCAGTCAAGGGAATTATGAAAATGCTAGAAGGATGGAGAAATGCTGAAGGGAATCATTTATATAACCTTGCAAAAAGAGCATTTAAAAGCAAACCCTACAGCACTCCTACAGTTAATAAACTTGGTTGCATGTATAGCACTTTTACTACTAGAATGGCTGTAATTGTGCTAAGGGGCTTTTTTCAAGCTAACATTAGTACCTATTATTAAATGTTTTAATTTTTACATGGTTTTTAGCTGAGATTCATGTTATATCTATGCGCAGGTGTTTCTTATGCTAACTTTCTTGTATTGTGTATATCCAAAGTGGAGCATATAACTGTATAGGTATATAACATATTACATTTAATCGAATTTATAAAAATCGAAAAAACGAGAACAATGGGCAATTTCTATCAAATGTTAATGGCAGCAAGTTCCAAGAAAGTCCATTCTGTGCATTTTCACTTTTTCGCGAGGATATTACTTGCAGAACGTACACTTATTTATTTCAGTTCACTCTGTACACGATCACATAATATTTTAGTGCCTGTGAGGTCATATGTCATATAGGTATAGCGTATCTCAGACTCTATAGAATTTTGTCAGTTCTCCATAAAGTCGTTTCATCTATCATACTATAATATTATAAACTTAAATATGTCTTTTTAATGTTTCCTGCTACGCAGCTTGTGATGTGTCACACCAGCATATAGTAATTTAGAATTGAATTACACTATTAAAAAGGCTGGAAGCACTTCCAATAGGGATTTTTTTTTACATTTAAAACACATTGAAATCATTATCTCTACAGTTGATACGGTACTACATATGTGCTTTTAATATTGGTTGGTGATAATAATACTAATGGAAGCAGTAGTACTGAAAATATACATATTATATTATATAAATCTTTGAATTGCTTATATTAGTGCCTTCTAAGAAGTCCATATTGTAAGTGGTGCAGTATTAATAACAATATTAAGTGAAACAATAGATATACGTATTCACTAACATGGAACTGTGCAAAGACACCTGACAATAACTTTTAGTTCAGCTGCCAACCCATTTAAGTAATTTCTATCATTGAAGACAATTTCACTTTTTATTCAGTCACATTCACTCCTTTACCTTCAAACCTAGCAAACTTGTCCATGTAATAATTGTGCCTTCCAGTTCCAGACTTATTTATAAAGCAGACAAAATCATTTTTCCTTTCTACCTTTATCATTAGTAAAGTTGAGACAGGCTTTGAAGAAAGGAGAATCAGTGCCTCTTTAAGATTATAATAGGTTTATATAAGACAAAGACTATCTTTTTTGAGTATTATGCACTGTGCATAAATTACTTGATAATTGTCGGCGTCTCCAGTGAGATAGAATAGGATAGAACGCCGTCTCCATACCTAATTATCCCAATACAAATATTTTTCTTTTCTTCAAATATTGCTGACTTATACCTTAAATTTATCATTTTGATTTATTGTATTTGTAAGGATTTCTATGTCAAATTGTTTGTAAAGTTAGCATTTAAAAACATCTTTGTTGATTGAAGAGAATAATTGACTTTTTTTCCTTTTTGTGTTACAAAGAATAGAATTGAATAGTGTTATAAGCAGGAGATAGAACCCATAAGTTTCTCTTTTTTCCCATATATCTCCCTTTCTCTCCTAACTAAAAACTGATAAAGATGTTATACAGCAATGGTAATGTAATTAGTGAGGTAAGGCGGCACAACGGTAGAAAAAATAATACTTGTTTTGCTAATAGTTACTGTAGAAACAGTAGTGGTAGTACTAGTAGCTACTATAGCAATGGCGTTAGTAATGGTAGCGCTGAGAATAGCATGGCTACTACTTTCGCCGACAACAGCGTGGCTACCACCTTTGCTGGCAATAGCGTGGCCGTGGCCAATACATTCCCTGGTGATAATAACGTGGCTAATACATTGGCTGGTGATAATAACGTGGCCAATACTTTCGCTGGTGACAATAACCCTGTGGCGGAGGCGCCTGTTGTTAAAAAAATGCTCGATTATAGTCGGGCAGTATCAGAAAACCGACCTGACAAGAACAAGGTGCCACCTTCGCCTTACAAAGTCTTTGAGCTAGGACGACTTCCTTGCCTTTACTTCCATAGTCGTAACTTCCGGTAACTTTCTTTGTTTTGATTTTGATATTTTTTTACATTTCATTCTTTCCTTTAGTGCTCTTCTTTCACTTTGTCGCTTTTTTGTTTAGTTGTTTACTCACGCAGTAACCTGGCATTAAACTATACATTGCGCATCAACTACCGCGTTACATTTTTCTCTTTGATAAAGAAGCATATAGGTACATGTTTTCATTCACACGTCATGTTGCATGAGGTGCTAACAACGTGGGCATTTAGATGTATTTTGAAGCGTCAAGCGTAAGTGGTTTAAATAAACTCTCAGCATTACAAAGCGCCCACATGCTAGTAGAAAGCATGAAAGTAAACAGGTAGTACGCAATATTGAAGTTCCAAGTAGGTGCATAAAGAGTTTGGGCGAGTATAAATGTACTTAACCGATCCAGTAAAAAGTGTGCATGTATAAGAGCTATAAACATTTTCTTGTAGCGCTTACGCTTACACCATTGCTTCTGGAGCTGGAGTCAATACCCTTTTGTAGCAAGCTTACATGCTCAAGAAAAGCTGATCGTCACCTTTTCAGAGAAGCCAGAGTTTCTTTCTTCTTTATAGCATACGTGTTACATAACAAAAGGTACCATTACAAACTGTAGTGCTTAAGTCAATTTCCCATCCTCATACAAGTTTTTGCAGCATAAAATCTCATACAACGAACCAATGTTACGTGCAAAATGCGCCTGCCATGACCATTGTCAATTGCAAAAATAGCTTTGTAACTTTGTCAAGCATCATCAACTAGGATGTTGCCGGCGCAAATCATTCCTGGGTAATGTCTCCCCTCCCTCTTCATCATCAAAATTATCAGCGTAATCGGCAAGCCATTTATTTAGCCATTAATTATTCGAGAGCTTTAAAAACAGCAGTAAAAACTTAGTGCGCACAGTCATGCATGTCACTGGTTTATAACTTTTGGTCACACCAGCAGTTGAGGCAAAGACAGAGAACCCTCTCGTCGTGGAAAGAAATGTAACCCGGTGTTGCATACTCCAGCCACATACAAAAGTTATTGATGGATCGCTGCGTAAAACCGTGTAGTCAGTCATTTATTCCAATGCTAATAATACAAGGTACAAGGGGGAAACAAATTTTATTACCTTTTTAAATGGCCTTTTAATCATAAACTGTACAAGATCCTCGTCACGTTGCTAACAACGATCATGAAAAAGTTGAAACACGTTCTAATCTTCCTTCTCATGCCCGAAAGTAGGATTTCATAAATATCTTGAGTTGAAGCACCGAAGATCCTTTGAAGGATCATAAAAGATCATGGCCAAAAAATTAATGCCATTTTTGCTAAAGTGTGTAATAGAAGCTCATTGAGCAAAATGGGTAGCAATAAAACTAAGCGGATTGGAGACAACGGCAGAGCTGTCTGTCTGGTTTTCATGTACTTTCGCTCAACAGATCCGATTTTACTACAACCATGAAAATTTGCGCAGCTCAATCTTCTCACACCAGTATCATATATATAAAATTGGTACCCCAAGTATAGAGAGGATAGGCCACTAATGTATTTTAAAGGGAGATTTGACCGGTTCCTGAAGGTACAATTTCTGAAGTTGTCGCAGGGTTATAGACCTTGAAAAAAGTCTCAATCGAACGTAAATTGCCTACTTAACTCCGCAACAGAGCCCTTTTTTCGGTTTTTTGCCTCTGAACTGTTTATTTTAACGGTTTTTCCAGAGGAGCATTTCGAGGGGGTGGAGTCAAAATGCACATGACTGTATTGAGATTGTGATGCGCATTCTTCACATCTCTGCATGATGAACATGATGCAGTAAGCACGTATGCACATTGCAAAATATGCTCTGGAAATGTTGCAATTTTACAAAATGTGATTGTAAATGTATCTTTATGTCGCATACATAAGATATGCAAAATCTGATTTCTTGGACTTAATTTTTAGAGTTGCAGTTAGATAATGGGGTATTCAGTGAGTTAACTGACATTACATCCAGATCAAGTCTTCAGTAATTTAATTGGTGTCACAATCATGGAGTGATTTTAGTGGAGCTGCAGATATTGGGGTTTGCAGTGGGTTACTTGGTATTTGAGTCAGGAAATGGGATTTTCATTGAGTTATTTGGAGTTTTGGACAGGGAGTGAGGTTTTTAAAGGAGGGTTAACTAGCGGGGCTGATATTTAAGATTACAGTGATAAGCTTATGGAACAAGCAAATGACCTAAGATAACAGAAAACTGCGAACAAGTGAATTCGAGTAAATTACGTAAAATTCTAATAGTTTATGAAAGTCTATTAAAATCCAACGGGCGGGCTGCTAGTAAAAGTTAATGGGAGGACAAGTGCAAAAAATAGATTGGTTATTTATTGTGCAGACAGGAGACATAAAATTTCAGCCGAATATGTCCTTTACTTTCTTAACACTATGCGCAAGTTAAGAAGAAACATGACATAAGCGCTCAACGTTTTTGCGATAAAACAGCAACAAGATACTTTGCTGGTTTGAAGCTGCTTTAACTGTAGGTGAGCTTATTTAATTATCTTAAAGTTCACGCACGGCGGCATTGCATTGTCGACAGTCAAATGGCGTTTATTTTTTTATAGGTTTGGAAGTACTAAACCTTGCAGTTATCCATCCTATGCAGATATGTAACTTTATTCCACTTCCGCAATAAATAGGTGACCTGATCTGCAAAACTAAAAAATAATCTGCAAGCATTGATAATATTTCCCACGAAATGGGCTTAGAAAAATGCATTCCAGGCCAATAAGCAAAAGTAGATTAACACTTGGCAGAATAATGAACACTTTATCAATAACTTAGTCGCAAGTATCATCATCATGCTGAGTCATCAAATAACTTGGATAACTTCAGCTATTACAGTCACTGGAGGTATCTGTAACTGTGGAAAATTCCTATGGTTCCATTTTCCCTGGTATTTCTTTTTCATTTATTTTTCCTAGGGGATTACTTATAGTTCTATTTGATGGCAATCAATTCTTGTACTTTGGTCTGGAGAGAAAAAAACATTCAATCTACAAGACAAGTAGTACAAGTGAAGCAAGTGAATAATTTAATTTTTACGCCTTGCTGCCTGGCAGTGTCAGCTATTTCGGCAGTCAATCAGTTAGGTTTATTAAGTTTGCTATAATATATCGTCATAAAATATTTGCACTCATGCCATCATATATTTCCCCTTCAAATTCGTCAATTTCGACCTGAATATACCAAAGTTCACCTTGTTTTGTTATTATCAATCATCACAATTACTGTGTTCATGGTCTACTTGCAAGGCTCGTGGCAGGTGCTCTTCATAATGGCATTAACGATGCATATAAAATGCACCTATACGACCGATGAATTTGATGAGCTCCCCGATTTTGTTATTTATTGCTTTTAATTGCACCACTCTGGACTTGTACGTGCTCAAGTTTAAGGGTTATTATTATGTATATAGAATGTAGAAATAACTAATAGCATTATATTCTGAAGTTTAAAAAAACTTGTGGAAACTGAAACGCTATTGGATTATTAGCTCAATTCAGTCATCCAAAGGGTTACTCGATTATAGTCTCTACACTCACTGTACTTTCTAGTTGTCAATGGTACCATAAGTTGAAGTGATTTTCCTTCTTCCTTTCTTCCCGATATGTACACATGGAGTACAATTTATTTGCACAAGAGTAGTGCAAATGCATGTTCGTGCAGGTCTAAGCATAACAAAGTAGAAACGGAAAAAGTAGTAGTACCAGTCACATGCATTGTATTGTAATCTTATCATGACAGCAATTGCTAAAAACTAGCTCCACATATACATATATATTCATACCTGCCTAGTCCAGTATTCTAGCAAGTAGTAGCATTATGTGGTTAGAAAGGAATAAGTAAAAATGAGAAAAACCGCTCAAGTTGCTGTTTTTCCATGACGAGTCGAGTGAGATTTTCATTCCACTTACCGGGGAAAAATAATAATGGCATGTGCAAATAATATGTAGCAAGCCATTGGGGAAGATATGTAGTAGATATGTGTTGATGATATTATTTCGTTTTGTGGCTGCAAACTGCTTGTGGCATGTACGCAGTCATTGTACTACTATATTAGGGCGTACAATATACGTAGCCCATGGAAAAAATATCAAAATGGAGAATAATGCCATTGGCTTGGAAATAAAAGATTTGGCTTGAGCCTGTCATGTTTTTAACCGAGCACGAGACGGTGAAGGCCATAGCAAGCATACTAAAAAATAAATACAAGTTGACTTTAACTGGCAAAAGCATGACTACCTCGTCTTGCCACTTTCCATCTATCCATCCATCGCATTTTCGGTTTTCGTCAGTTTGTCTGGTTGTAAAATAAAAGCATACACACAAAAATCATATCAAACGTGTACGTGTGGATAAAAAGAGTCTTGTGGGAAAATGAACTGTAACCAATATTATGTACATATTATACAAACTGTAAGTTCAAAGCTCTCATCATCGTCGCAAAAAAGCGACCTCAACTTGTTCCTAGGTATTATTTGGTCGTTGTCTACTCGCACGGAGTAGCGGTTGTTGCGGTGTTAGCTCAAAAGCAATTTTCGGTTCTACTTTTTTCGGCATAAAATAAAAAAAAAAGTCAAGCGCATAACGGGAAAAAAGGAAACATGGAAAGAACAAAAAGCGCAGCAATTATTTTTAGGAATGTAGAAAGGATGACATTAGTTGCGGAAAAAAGTATGGGAAATAGTTTAAATGACACGTCGACGGCTGTCAAAAACTATTATTGTTATTGATTCCAAAGGGATTTCTATTTCTGCACTCACATTTTGCAAAACTGCGAATGTAAAAGTTGAAATGGAGTGTCTTTATTGATGGGATATGAATAATATTTAAACGTGACGAATCACCATCTTTGCGCATTCTGTTTTGCTTTTACGTTGGAATTGTTTGGGATTTAGGTAGAACGCAAAAATGTTATGTCTATTTAAGTGCATGCGTGTACAATGTACACTCTTCCAGGATGTCATCACGCCACATGATCATGATGTGATTTTGCTTTCCGCATGCCTACCTACCACTAAAATACCAAACCTATGACTGGAGTTGAGTGTCTGTTTTATTGTAAACGTGTTTTTTAGCAAAACACAAAACAAATAGTTTGTCAGGATAAAGACAAGTTTGAGCTTCTTTTTTTACGTTAGCTGTCTCAATTTGGAACTTTTTTCTACGTTGTTAGTTGGGATCAGTGGCTTCTAGCACTGCCGTTTACCATAGCATCAGTCCAGTTTCCAAATATTTCGTGTTGCAAAATCTTTTGATTGGCACTAAACTGACTGCTGATGCTTTGGATGACGAAAAAAACACGTTTTACTCTTCATCATATCAAAAGTCCATTCCAAACAACAACGCCATACATTTTCATCATTATAGAGTTCATTGAAGTAGATTAAAGCAATACATAGTCTCAGTCACTCTAAAGTTTTCTTTTCTCTCTCTCTGAGCTATAAAAAAGAATATATTGAAGAAGAGTTCATCCACCCTTGAATCGCGGCAGAAATGATGATGACGATGATCAGAGAAGAATGATTACTGTGAAAAGAACTCTCTGCTTACTTAAACTCCCATGCTTCTTCTTTTTCTAGTCTTTTAATATTCATCCCATTATACAAGTTTTCAAGTGAAAAAATACATGGGATTTTGCTGAGCTGTGTACTTGCTTTATTTTGCAGAGGATACAAAATGTAGCTTGTACTTGTGTAGCGCGCAAGTATAATACATGAGCATACTATTTTACTATGTATGAAAATTTTGTGTATCGTCATTATGCTTGTTTCTGGTTTAACTTATAATGCCTACGTAGGCATTATGTATTTCCCTCGCGCAAGCATAAATTACGTATTAAGCAGCAAAAACAGGCATAACATTAATGTGGCGTTGTATAACATTAATGTTTACCTTTGTATGTTTGGAGATGGAATCGAAAGCCAACGTTATTCCACTCTCGTCTTATCACATAATCATTTCCAAAGAAAAACATGCGATCACGTTGCTGATGTTGCCGTGTTGCTTGGTTTTTTGATGATACTTAATGATCGAAATCGTTCCTCTAAAACTGACGTGGTTTTTGACTGGCAAGGCGGCGCACTTTTTCTTGTTCAGGTTGATGTATTGACAAGTTGATACTACCAAATAACAACAGAGAGCCACAAAATTGGAATGGAATTTAGGGTGACATTCGTGGAAAATTGTATGCAACTATAGAGGTTATGCACTGGCTCATGGTCACTTATTTCATTGAAATGTAAACTGCATTTAGATATGTACGTATTGGTAAAGCAGAGATACGAAACGAGAGCTATGGAAATGACAGGGGAATTTAATTTCTCAAAATATGATTGGAGCATTGCGCATTGGGTAGAAAGGACTTTTGGAACCTGGAAACTTCCATGCAAATATTTTTTGTATGCATTATACTTTACAACATTTATCCAACTATAACTATGATGAATTTTATAAGGCACAGTTTACAGATGAATGATAGTCGCTTTCCTATTAAATAGGTACGCATGAATAGCTAACGCGCTGTAGGTCGGTCGATGAATTATAAATATAAATGCTATACTATCATTCTTTCCCGATCATAATTCAATTACAAGGAGTGAACTCCAAACCAGGACTGTAATCATTTCATGACAAGAGCACAAAGTAGAATATCTGGAGGGTAAAAATTGAATCGATTAAAACCAGGCTCATGCAAGCCAATAAACTAAATGAGCACATACAACATAAAAGCTGAGTATATTAAATACATATATATTATACCATACCTATTATTACTTATAAATTAGAACGACAGTACTCGAACGTATTTGTTTCTTTTATTCAGTTGTGACTAGTTTCCCCTTTTTCATGTATGCAAATATAGGCATTGATGGGTTTACTTTGTTGTTTCCCTCCCACACTGCACATACTCGATCATTGACCACATCAAAGTTTTTGACGATAAAAACGTTCCTATTCATTGAAATAAATTGAAGATGATAAAATGGGTTTTAGATTATTAAAAGCTTTCAGATATAATATTATATTTGATCAAGAGCATCCCCAGCTTTAATAATAGTCAACATACTTGACCTGGTCTGTAATTTACATGTGACAAACTCATTCCTTCAAACCAATATCAACATATTGGTAAAATCTTTTGAGTCTAAAATTATTAACATTTTGTTTTTGCACTCGTTTGTCACGTTATTTCACATTAGTATGACAGATTGATGGGAAAAGTTGTCAATTGTGTATGCATGCTTGCACATGGTGTAAGTATATTTGAAAACAAGGGCCAAACCCTATGAATAAAAAGTCTGTTAGTATGAAAAAGCGTTCTATTATTTGTATAGAATTCGGCTTTACTGTCTGGTCTGGTGATAAGCACGAATTATTGGATTATCATTTTGCATGTATCCGAAACGTTATTGTCCTGTCAGTTTTTTGTTGGTTTCATCAAGCACAGCCTACACAACGTGGGGACAGGATCATTTTTTGGACAGCCATACAAATTGCAAAAAAACAACACTCACAACATGTCAAAATGTCATAGAATGGCTTTTCGCGACTTAGGCAATAACCTTTTATTCGATCATACGACAAATACGTCGTTCTTGTCAAATAATAAAATGTAAATCTAGCATTAACATCAAAACACAAAAATAGTAGCATGAATCACGAATTGTCACTTTCAAAAGACTCATATGATGGCGTATAATAATATAAGGAAAGGGGTTTAAAAGTAGTACATTTATTTATAACATTTTAGTATGTTATTGATTAAAGCAAAACGCTGTCAATAAAGCTACACACAGCCTGTTTTCTTTTTCCGCATTTTTAGAAAAAATGTAGCGGATGAACTAGAGGAAGTACGATAACAATTTGCATGTATGAATCGTAATTTTCTCTTGTCCTGCCTGCCACCTAGTCCACATTTCTTCCACTTGCCAGCCAACCAAGCTATCATATATACATTTTTTGAACGTCAATACAATAAAATCAACAAAACTGAATAGTTGAATAGAGCATAGTAATATAAAAGAAGATAAATGTGTTTGATGAGTAAAGGAGGTTGAAACATCCTTCACAGCTGCATCCATATGTTAGATTCCTTTTCAGTAAAGTATGTATGCTTGTTTTGTGTCTTGATTATATGTGTTTATTTAGCTATCATCATGTAAACTTTATTAATCATCCAGTTCTTCCTTCTTTCCTTCACAATACGATTAGCTGGGTATCATCAGTCGCTTGAGGGATAATACCTAAAACAGAATTACCTACTGTATGATGATATATTGATGATACAGTTTCACAAAACACCATAGTAAATCGACTTTGATGTCAGTCTGTTTCCTTCTTTGATTTCTTCTCGTAGGCCTAGACAAAGAGACAAACCATGTTATATTTTGATAGCGGATTATTATGGCGCTAGAATATGTTATGAGTAAGCTATAAAAATGTATAAAATAGTTGCTGCTTCTGCATACAAAATAACTTTGTATTCCCTGCTCGCATTACACGTGCATTTTTATTTATCACGTAGCGGGCTTTCCCTTTCTAGTGTCACAATCATTTCATTTGGGATTTCGTTACTACTGTGAGGCAACAATTTAATATGTGCACTAAATATGCAGTGCAGCATCTTCCTTCTTTACAAAACATTTAACCAGGAAGGTGGTGTAGGGTGAGAAATTTCTAGTCGCTTTTGCACAACAGCTTGACAAGAAGGTAGAATTAGATTTGCCGTTGTGATGAATGGTGATTGGCGTGTTCTTGTGCCTTGGCCTTGCCTAACCTTGTTCGCTGCAAGAGAGGCAGATGGTTAGGGTTTGTATTTTTCCTCTAATGATAATAATATGTACTATATCTTGCGCTGATTTCATCGCGATGATAAACATATTCCTCAACTGATGATCATCTTTGTTTATGCTAGCCCACAATTTTGCAATATAAAGATTGAGCATAGGTGTAAAATAAAAAAGTGCTGCTGGTGCACCCTGCGCTATACGTGAATCGACTTACAATGCAGTTGTTAGAGATTCTAGCACGGATTTGCTAGCCTGCTTTGTCTAGTCAAGTATAGGGATAATGCAAACTTTACAGTAGGATGTGGGTTACGATAATTCGCAAATTAAAAGGTGGGTGGATTAACGGATTTAAGGCAAAGAACTTTAATATGATGTGTGAAGTGATTTAGCTGGTTCGATAATATCGATCGTATTTACATTTGGCTAATGCTGATTTTTGATCACCGTTATTTTTTAATTAAGCAAGAAAAATGAATCATGCATGAGCTTCTGAAGTAAAGGTTTATTCTATTCTTTGCCAACTCAAACGTGCTATTAAAATTGTTTGGTAGTATTAAATATAGACACTCAGAAAAACGGGTGCTCAATCATGCGAGAAATAAAAATTTATCTAATGATTTTTTGAGAGACTGACATGATGATTTGACGATATAGTTCTGAACGAATCCTAAAAGTGCAAAACAAATAATATGCAAAATAACAGTACTTCATGAGAATATCAGCATTCGTTCGTACATTGGTATATTTATCATTAATTTTTGGATGATGGACTGGCTTGCTATCACTCTTTGAGATAAAATCAAGTGCAATTCTTAGAGACAAACTTTGATGGAAAGATTTCAGTTTTTTGCCTTGCAGAGCAAATGTCTTACATAAAGAAATGCGTCAGTGGTCTTCTGATTGTGTACGTATTACGCTAATACAACAGAGGCAGTGTCATCATCCGTTTTAAAAGATCTCACAATACTAGTCATGCTTTCAATGTTGTAAGCACGTTTTCCTTAAAAAACTGGCATGTGTCTCATTTTCGTTTATCACGAGTGGAAGCAGCAATCCAAAGTCTTGAAATATTAATTAGTGACGACAAAACGTCTGTTCTCTGCTCTTCAAAGAACTTCAAGTTTATTTTTGGAGCAAACCCTTTTGTTTCAGCACGTATTTTAAGAAAGGCAATCGCGAAAATAATAAAAATAATAACAAATATGATGTTAATAATAATAACAACAATTTGTGCGCCAGCTGTGCATAAATTGCTTTTTTATTATGTATGGAACTTTTTATAATGATGTAAAGCTAAGATATGTGTACTATGTACTGTAATAACGTGGTTTTTTATTAGATTACTATATTATAAACAAGAAAGACCAAAAAAAACTCATAGATCACTTGCCATTTTTTAAGTATATATCCCAGGCCCAGACCTTTACATTTGCTTTGGCATTGAGACAAGCTTAGGTACATGTTTTTAAACAACGTGGTCGATGGTCTATATCGACTATATCCCGTTTTCCACTACTGATCTTGACTCTTCAACTTTTAAAAAGCTGGCTTGCGTTTCCATTGTGTTTTTTGCATATTAGACCTCAAAGAAGTAGAAAAAATATATTTTTTGTTCTGCTCTCCGTAGGGAAACGCAATCTGCCAAACCGAGTGACTCCACTTCTAGTCTCCTTGTCACTTTTGCCTTGCGCTACTACTGTTTTGTAGACACTACCAACGTCCTAGTCTACGAAAAGTCTATTACGATAAGAGCATGGTGACGATTGTGCTGCCTGATTGAAGTCAATCTTGAGTATTTCGCTCTCACTCTTTTTTTTTTGAAGTCATGCCATGGAAAATGGAAGCGAGATTTTGTGGCTACGTCTTCTGAGCTTGTGTGACTCTTTGTGTCTTTGCATTTCGATCTCTTTCCTTCCATACAAAAAAATGGAAAACGTTTAGTAACCTAAGCCTACTCTGACTTCTTCTTCTGGCGATATAGTGTGATGTAAAGCAAAGCGCAAAGAGAGAAAGAAGCGAAAGGTCGTAAAACGTGACTTCAGAGACACTGTTTTCCATTACGTCCGTAAGATTAGTTGAAAAGACTTGTCGTCATAAAAGGTCTAGTAAAAGTAGGTAGGTACAATAAGCTACAATCATATACACAAAGATACACAAGTATTCACTTAAGAGTCAAGAGTTTTTAATCTCGGTCTCTACTTGTGCACCAAACCACTGAGTGCTACACTGATGCCATCATCATTCTCTAGAAAACAAAAAATAGTCTCAAAAAGATGAACAAAGGGAAAATAGATAAATTACTGCTTTAGTAGTAGTAATCATGTAGCTTTTATGTGTGCAGGCATCTTATGGAACTTGGTGAATTATTAGTCATATGACAATGAAGATGACAAAAATACTTTGATGTCAAAAAGTTAAACTTTTTCTCATAAGCACTTCTTTCCTTCTCTTCACCTTTCGGGCTAATGCATGTTGTCTTAGCAAGGCTTAGTGTCGCTTTACAGCAAGTTGAAGTGACGTCTTCATGGACAAAGCCAGTTTCGCTTTCATTATCGCCAGTCGTCTTGAAAAGTTGGAAACAAAGTTTTTGTGTTTTTCTGTGAAAATGGCAGCGGTGATAATGATAATGCGTCATCATACTAGTAGTTGTCTAGTAGCTCTTGTTCTAAAAGCTAGGTAGAAAGAAAAAGTAATCGATGGTGAGGATGAATGGTAGTTTGTCATGGACATGGCGGAGAACATAATGCAAAACGATGAAACGAAAGGGAATGTAGTAATTGTTTTACTGTTACCTATTTAGTATCTACGCAGGTGGAGTGGTAATATATAAAGTTGTTTTAATGTAGATTGATGCTCGTCTAAATATATTGCAGTCTGAGCCTAGCACTTAATTATTAGGATGTCCTTCAGTTAATTAATTACGTACTGCATTACTGATTATTGCTGGTCGATTTAGTCATCGACTAAATTATAATACAGTAATCGTATTACCATTTTTTGTCATCACCATTCCTCGACCTTGGCCTTCTATTATCGCAATTCGTCAACTTAAAATACAGCTAATGTTTTTCCTTATATGTAATTTATTAACTATTCCTTACTACTTGTTGCTGTACTGCTTAACTAATTGTACATGTAACTAGCTTGCTTTTTAAATAAGAGCAAGCTTTGCAGAAAAATAATAAACTCAATATATTTTTAGCTTATCATGCTCCTTGTTGCTGCTTTTTCTCACAGTAATATCGTTTCGGCGTACAATTACAAATGGCAATTTACAATACTCCGGCGGGTCAAATAACTGTCGACACATTAATTGATACTCGCTTACTCTGCGCATTTGATTATTGTTACATGATTTTGACGATAAAAATACGCCTACTTTTATTGCCGCTTTGACTATTAAAACTGATACATTTTAGCAATAAAAAAGCGACCACCGAAAGCGAATGTCGCGACTACAACTTGCGCCGACGTTTGCAATTTCCAACTTGCAAGACATAATGTTTTAATGGTTTTTTTCCTCTTTTGTCGTTATTACAGAAACCGCACTACGACAAACCCTTTTTCTGAAGGAGGTTCAACCTTGTCTCTCATCAAAATTACTTCCGCGGTAGCCCCGTTTTCCCCTTCGTATAATTTTTCAAAATCTTTAGAACAGGAAACAACAACGGAAGGCCCAGCAGTAATAGGGAGTGCTTCTCGTAACTTAGGAGGCAGGTACGTATCATGAATCTTAACCTTCAAATAGATTGCTTACTACCCCACACCAATAATACCCCGATAATACATCCTCCTTGTCGATTTTTATAAAATTATTGACGTGAGAAACTTCGTAACACAGCGTCTGTATGTATGCGTATGAAAGAGAGCGTTGGAGAGGAATCAACGTCATCATCTTCATCATCAACACCGGCCTGTCCCACTTTTACCTATTCTTTTTTCAACTTTATTACTTTATTTTATATGCTACTACCCCTGTCAGTTTTCCAACATTTTTACGATTTTTTCTGTCTCTTAAACACTATAAAACGAGATCGTAATGTTTGCAGCGGGGTGTGTTTAGGTGCATGTGTGTATAACTTCCTCATGTGCTGTAATACAAGAAGAGTGAGATATTGCTACATAAAACTGCATTTTTCCCTCGTACAAGCTTGCAAAATTATGTCACGGGCTGTTCTTTTCCCTTTTGCACTTTTTTTGTGCGGGCCGATGATATAAGCGTACCCAAAAGCTATGAATGTTTTCTAAAGCTGTTCGGTTTGCAAACTTGTTAAAACAATAAACCCAATAAAGTACCTACACTATATTGCCACCCAAGTGCACACAATTTCAAATTACTCAGACTTACACTGTACACACTCTCAGCAAAACAGTACAGAGAGTTTTAACACGGTCATAACGTCAAATTAGCCAATGAACCCCATGATACACGTCGAGTTTTGTTGCTACATTTAAAATACTAACATATACATATTTTTTCATGTTGTTATTATGTCCATATCATTTTTATCGTTCCTCCTTATTAAAAATGCACAACTTTTTAATATTTTCATTAAATGTAGCATTTTTCATGTCGTTTCTGTTTAAGCAAAGCTCTTTGACGAATATAACCTTCTGAATTTGTTGAAAAGGTTGCGGGTTCTTACCCCATTTACTTGAGACTATACTGATAATCCTATAATAGTTTTATTAGTACCATCAAAGTTTTATGTAGGCTTTCGATAATATCGACGTTTTGTGTTACCTTTTAAAAGAAATGAGCCTGTTATCATTTATGATTTCATGTTACCTCTGCCACTCAAAAATGTAAGTGAATAAAGAGGGTAGAAGGTGACCTAAATTCTCTGCCGAGAGTGAGAAAAGAGGCATTGAAAGAAGAAAACGGCAGAAAAATGGTACCTTTATCCCTCCCTTCTCGTCTGCTTATTACATAGCTCCTCTCACGTCAAAAACAGGATCAATGCTAACTGAAGAGGGCTTTGTTGTATGGGATTTCCTGTAAATAATGCTATCAGCAGCAGCACAAGCACATTGTACAAAGAAATGATAATAGTAATAACGGTATCAGTAGCAGAAAACATTGCAGTCAGACTACAAAAGCGTGTTACCAAATATATAAATACTAAGCCGTGTAATATGCTCCCTGTGTGTACTAGTAAACGCGTTGAACAATCATGCAGTGGCATAACAAACTTTACCTACTTTTCAGACAAAAACCACGTCGCAATTTAAGTAAAATCCTGCTAACAAGTAACAACGCACTTAAAACTACGTAGTTTTGTAGTAGTACTACATAGTATTAGCAATTTCCCGTTGAGGTAAGCTGTGCGTTGTACGTGCTACTACCTCTGCTGCTACATGCCGTTGCTCTATACAAACTTTCTTTTTTTCTCTGCCAAACAAACACACAAAGAATGCATAAAGCACAGCCACCGCCAGAGCAAACAACATTCATCATTAGTTCCCTCTTTGCTTTTTTCATCAAAAATACATTTTTCGGCAGAAAATTGAATGGGATTTTCAGATTGCAAGTATCCCAACCACTTGATTGCTACTTTCACGTTAGCTTTGCCGACTGAGTTGCGGGCTATAAGATTTTGTTCAGCTTGAAAGCAAGCAATATACATAAGTAGCAGGAAGGGCTTGCAACGCAGATAGGTAAATTATTGAACAAAGCTGATGTGCTTAGGCTTCTAAGCCCGATAGCGTCTCAGTTTGATAAGGAATGTACTTGGCATTTGGAAAGAGAGCAAGATCAAGAAAAGACCCAGTGCGACTTTAAAACGTTCACCCAAGTAGACAGGCCAGAAACGCCACACACAATTCTAACTTAGGGTATTTTTCGATGCATTCAATTTTAAAAGACCTTTTCCACATCCTCACTCGCCATCATTCAAATGTTAAAAAATATTTGCGGCTTTGCTTGCTTTCCTTGGTCTTCTTTACACGGAGACGTTTTACATGTCAAGCAGCATATATTGCAGTAGAGTATTCATAATATTATAGTCTTGGTTCATATCATAATAATAATATTTGTGCCTATGAAACATCTCATCAGCACTATTTCCATTATCAACGCCAGCCAACCAACTGCATACAACATTCTGGAAACCTTGAGCTCAGCAGATCTTTTGGTCTTTTCTTTGACTTTACATTATTATCTAATATTCCAATATGTATGCTGCGTTGAGCTTCCTAATATTATTATGGCTGCCATAGTGCATATGGTAGCAAATGACGATGATGGTATGGAAGTGGTAATAACGTTCTCAATAATGCGATAAAGGCTGTTCTTCCTCTTCAAAGTTTTTTGTGGATAAGAGCATCTCACAACCTGACTCTGTATTTTTTTGCATATTTTTCTTCGTGATGCGTTTATAGAACCCACTGCTATGGTGGAAAGAACTAGATGGTTTGCATTTCCATGTAAAAAGCAGCCACCACGCACAGTAATCATACCTGGTGAATTCATGCAACTGTTAGCTTCTACGAGACATTATGTCATGTCAACTTGTGTGTGATATTACCCAAACCATTAAGTCTGACTATTTCGTGGTAGCATGCAAATTAAGCTTTTCTTTCTTTGAACAAAGAGCGTACTTATGACATTGTAACTTCACATAATGAACGTATAGTATCAAAGATCAATGGTAACTTTTTCTGTGGATCACTTTATGCATTACACATGGGAGTCATGTTCCTGCTCGTAAAATAGCGGTGTAAGAGGAATGAGCTCCTAATATGGACAAAATTAAAATATCGTGTAGACACCAAAGGGAAATGTCTGTCTGGCTGCCCTATCGTCTCAACTTACCTGCCTAAATGGAGCATCAGTCGTAATTTTAAACGTTCTTCTTTTCCTATTCATTGTTCTCGTATTGAGAACATTTGTTTGAAACGACAGAATATTCTAGGACTACAAAAGTTAATCAGGACAATGCATGTACATTTCCACATTTGCCTTTTCTTCTCCATCAAACTTTATGCCAAATTTTCAATGGAATTTACCCAATTGTAATGTATAGCTCAGGGCAACATTCTTTCATAAAGTTTCTACCCAGATATTGTGTTGGTATGCTTGGATCAGTCAATTCACTTGCATTTCAGAACAATATTACATTTCATGATCATTGCCATCCTCATCACCGCCACTTTTGACTGGTTGGGGTTAGCTTTGACTTGGCTGCTGCATAACTTCATTTCATACTCCACAATTCTGGTTACAAACTGCTTTTGAAATAAACTGGGCACAAATACATGGGGCTTTGTAAAAATACTGTGCTGTGATGATGTTTTCAATACTACTGTACTGACATATCACCAAGCCAATCCAATGGAATCTAATTTGAAAAATCTTTGTAAAGTAAAGCTTTGAAAGAGATTATGCTTACTACCACGACCACGATGCCAATGCCATGCCATGAGCAGACAGATAAGTTATTTACCCTGTGTGAACCTCAGCTCAGCAAACATGCTGGGCTTTGGTTTTTCATTCATTTCGACATTTCATACAGATGTACAGCAGTGTACGTTATCATGTTGACGATGAATAAAATGTTATGTGTTTTATAAGCACAAAATAAAGTGGATTATTTTTTGAAAATGCAAGTACATAATAGTATCGGTATGTGAGGGGCTATGCACTCGTTTTCTACTCCTGTTGTATGTATGCTGTGAGAAAACAAGCGTGTTTTTGTGGTTCTTTATGCCATTGCACATTGTTTAGTGAAACGTTAGGGGAGCCTGTATATATATATTTAGGTATATGTGTTTGATCGCAGGAAAAAATGTTGGTGGTGGTGGCGATAATGGTAATGCGGTAGTGACTATAGTAACTTTACAAGAGGTACCTCTTCACGTAAACCTAAACTGTTTAAAAGATATCATTGTATATAGGTATATATTAAATGGTAGATGGATACAAAGAGTAGTGTCGAGGCAAGAGTGGGGGAGCTCATCGTTTAGAAGAAAATATATTTCAAGTACATAAAAGCATATTTTTGCTAAAGGTTACCGTAATCATGAAAGCAATGTGTGTACTACACAGTGCACAAAGTTTTCTAGTAGGCAGTACTTGGCTTCCATTTGAAATAGAGAGATGATGATGATGAAGACGATGGCAATGATGATGATGCCACTGATGACTAGCACTGTGAAAAATGCATGCATCATCATCATCACGTTGAAAAACAGCATTTTCGAGAAGAAAAAGAACAAGAAGAGTCGTTGTCGTCCTGGTCGTCGTGTACGTTCTAAGTACAATGAGTAATCACTAAGCTATATACATAACAACCACGCGTTTACATCTAGAGACATGCATATTATTATGCTCAAAGCCACACATTATACATATTGATGCCGATAAGCCGTCCGTCCGTCCATCCATACTGAATCATCATATTTTTGCTTCGTCAGAATAGAACAGAGAGAATAGAATGGAAAAAAATAGATGAGAATGATAAAACAGGCAGTTCTCCCCTTTGTACAATGAACAAGATGAGAAAAATATGTACCTATGTAACACGCATTATTATCTATTATATAAAGCTGTATTGTATTCCATCACGATGCACAGGGTATTATGAGCAATAGCTCTGGCCGTTAAACACAAAGCCAAAAACTATTAAAGATCTGTACTTCTGAGTGGTAGGCATATCGGTAACCAACATAGAAAAAGAACTCCCCTTAGTAGCAAATGCATGTAATGCTCCACAAGCCGTCATCCTAATAAGTTTGCGTACACATTATCTCAAAACTACCCATTATACACAGAAGAGATATATAAGCCTCCTCGTTCTTCTTTTTTTCTTGGGCCTACTTATTCTTCGCCCATTTTCCCCCATTTTAAAAATTTCATAGTCACAAACAACAAGTCTTCTCATTCATCAACCAGCGTCTACCAGAGAGAAGAGGGGCAACAGAGTCCGCACACAAAGAAAAAAATATAGCAGTTTTTAGTAGTAATCTTTCAAATATTTTTTGTCTCGCCGAAACAATTTATTTTTATTATATATATTTTTTTGTTGTACCTGGAAAAAAATATACGGCTACACAAACGGGGAGAGAAAGCAGCGTGGTTTCTCGCTACTTTTGGTGGAGCGCACACGGTGTGGTGTGATATTGAAATTGGAACATTCGTTATTTCAAAAAAAGGAAGAAAAAATACAAAGAAATTCCTTTTTTCTCACTTTCTTTTTTATATCATCTAACGGACAACATATATCCAAGCCACAGAATAATAGCTGGGGCGAAGGTATAGTGTGGCGTTTTTCTGTTGGTGTGCGTTACATAACGTGTTAACGTCAAGTTTTTGTTTTCTCTTTTCTTGAGGTGTTGTTCTACTCAAGAAGAAAAAAAGTGCAACGAACGTTCCTTGTTTTTCTCTTGTTCCCTTTATAATCGTTATATTTATATACAGCCAAGGCGATCGTGGTGAAAGCCATTCCACTGGGAAAGGTTTTTCTCATTCTCTTGGTGTGCTGTTGTTGTTGTTATTGCAATAATCTTACTAAAAAGTTTTTTCAACCTAGCCGAAGGAGCAGCTAGCAAATAAAGTGTGGTGTATTCCGAGTGCGAGTGTGTGTCTTAAAAGTAAATAGTATCGATCGGACATTATTATTTTTTGTTTTTTCTTACATACACCGTGGTTCTACACAAGCTGCATGTAAATACAGTGTTTTATTACTATTACTACTACCAATACTCACTACAAAGTTTTTTCGCTCTTAATTTATTTCTAATACTTCTTTATTACTGCATAAGTAATACTGTTGTATGGCTTTTGGTACGTAAAAAATAATACACATTTGCACCAGCAGCACGGAAGATATACTACTTGATAGTATAGTATGCTAAAAAGATACATGTAATATGCATATATGCAATTTTGACAGTTTACCACATCCCAACATACACATGCATGCATGCAAAAAGAAACAAAAATGTTATTATTCATATATTTGACAAGAACAGAAAAAATTCTTTCCGATAAATTGTTGATGACGATGATGATATTTGAAATCAATACGCTTACATGAACTGTAAGAAATGGAGGCTCAGTCATGAAATAAATTGTATTTTCTTTTCGTTTTCTAAACTCTGTGCTTGTCTTGTTTCTAAAAAATGAACGAGTTATATATTATGTGCTTATATAAACTTTTTTTCTCTGCTCATTTTTTGCACAAAACTAAATTTGTTTTTTTTTCGAGTTGTGATTATTTATTTATTTATTCCTTGATGGAAAGACGATGATGAAAGTTTTTTTCTGATCATTTTATTTCGCTTTCTGTTGGCAAAATATAAATGAGCAGAAACAGGGAAAGAGAATCGTAAAATGATGATGAATGTGTTTCGTGTTGCTTAGTGTAGTGGTGTGTATGTGTGTATTATTTATTATGATTACTGCCTACGCATATAGAGATATTCGAGTCGATTTAATCAAAATGATGAGGAGGATGTTTATAATGGATTCTGTGGAAGCTTTTCCATCACTCCTGTTTGTTTTCTTCTCCTCCGAGTCTAATCAAAATGTCTAATTTTTTGTTTGCTTAGGGACGAAATACGTTCCCAATCCAGCACCAGTGAGAGATGGATTCCGCCTTCTGCTATTAGACGAGATGCACTTCCAGAAAATAGCGATGATGTCAAGTTTCGAAAAGTAAGTCGAATTCCCTATATATATAAATAAATTTTGTTTTCCTAAATATTTCATACAGCCAGTTAGTTTGCTCGCCTAGAAACAGAAAAAAAATGCAGAATGTGATCGAGAATTTGGGTAGTAAAGCGTGTACCGCTGTTTGGTATTTTTTAACGCGAAAGCGTGGCATGTCATGTTTGATGCATACTTTGTAAAGAACACAGCGCGTACTTTTGGCTTGAATGTTTTCCACAACAAGAGCCGAGAGAGCACACATCGAAAATGGAGAAAGCAGCGAGGAGAAAACAAGTTGGAATGAAAGTGTGTGTGTGGAGGAGAAGGTTTTTAGGCTATGTCAACTCAATGAAAAGTTAGTTGCATGTGGGTAGCATATAAAATATAGAGCATGGCTAAGTGCATGTCGAACGCTTGGCAAGGCAAAGCAAGCGAGGCGGCTGAGTGAAGTGGAGAAAGTGTAAGGGATGAAATTTCCATGTAGCTACGCTCTTTCTCTCCGAATCTACATGTTTAGGTTGATGGATGATGAAAATGAAATGGGAAAAGTGACTGATGGATTTGGTCGTTTGTTATTTTGTTTATAGGTCCGTGGGATTCTCAACAAACTCACCCCTCAGACCTTCGATAGGTTGACCGAGGAATTGATACGAATCGGTTTAGATTCTCAAGTGCTTCTTAAAGGGGTTATTCTCCTGGTAAGTGTCAGCAGCATGACGTGTGTGAAGGTTTACGGATATTGATGTAGGTAAAATGGGTTTTAATTGACAAATGGTGTCATTTTGCAGATCTTTGAAAAAGCTTTACAAGAACCCAAGTACGTGTCTATGTATGCTCAGGTGAGTTTGAATTCAACAAATATAATTATACAAAATAAGAAAATATATGCCGGTGTAGCTCCAATCAATCACAATTGTTGCTGATTCTATAAACTAATTTTAATAAATTCTTAATTCTATTATGTATACTCAGCTATGTAAGAAATTATCGAAGAAAGTTCCGAATTTCGACCCTCCCAACCCAGATAACACTACAACTTTCCGCCGTCTTCTCTTAAACAAGTGTCAAGATGAGTATGCCAACAGAACTCACGCTTCGGCCATGTATGATAAGCGAACAGGACTCACTCCAGAAGAAGAAGAGGAGAAGCTACTGGCCAAGCGAAAGATGCTTGGAAACATCAAATTCATCGGAGAGCTTGGCAAATTGGAGATGCTCACACAGTCAATCCTCCACAAATGTTGCGAGGAGTTGGTCAAGAAGACGAAGGCGGAAGAGCTTGAGTGTCTCTGCCAGGCAAGTTTATTAAAAATTTCAAACACCTTTTTACTAAATTAATGATTGCATTTTTATTTTCTCCGGGTTTTTTATGCTAAGAAAATTTTTAATACTAATAATAATAATTAGTACATCGATAGCATTTATTTAGGAATCTAGCTCATTTCATCTCTGAGTAACAAGACAAATCATTTGTATTTTTTCCAGATAATGAGCACTTGTGGTCATTTGTTAGACAATGACAAAGGGAAATACCTTATGGATCAGTACTTTGATCGCATGAAGGAGCTCTCAGAAAACGAGAAACTGCCAGCAAGGATCAGGTTCATGCTGCAAGATGTGATCGAATTAAGAGATAATCACTGGCTGCCAAGAAAGACCATCTCGTTGAAGGAGTCCCCCAAACCCATTCAAGGTACATTTGACTTTCAATCAAAAAGTCCTACTAGGGAATATGTAATTCTTGTAATTTTTGCCTTTTCTTTAATCCTTTCAGAGATCCGACGGGAGGCTCATGACGAACTTGGAATATCGGACGGATCACGATCACCCACTGAGGAGTTTCGCTACTTGCAAATTGATCCCCGGCGTAATGGCAGAATCTTTCAAAAGAAACGGACGGGACTTGAGGACGTGTTTGCCCCTGTTCCTATTGCAATGACCAGTTTGGGCACTGGACCGGGAGTTATCACCCCTGGAGAAAAGGGACTCGGCATGGAAACCAATGGCTACCACACGCCACCTCCGATCCACAACAACTATCGACCTGCGGGTGGGATGAGAGGCTACAATCCTCCCAATCAACCCAACAACATGCCACAAAACAACCATCCATACTATCACCAACAGCACAAGAATAATATGAAGTATCACCACAACCAGAACAACATGCATCATCATAACCAAATGAATCACAACAACCATCACCCTGTCGGCGGTGGAGGCGACGGACATCATGGACACATGAATATGCACCACAACATGCGCAATAACCAGAACAACATGAACAACCATGGGTACGAAAAATCCCCCGTGGCTCCACGATTCATGAAGCAGCAGCAGGCAAACCAGGGAATGAGTGGTGGTGCTCCTCCCATGCAGATGACCGCAATGCCTATGCAAAATGAGGAACTGTCCTTCAGGCCTCCGCCGACATCCATGATCAAAATGATTCCCCAGCCAATGAAGCCACCAACATTTGCACCACCAATCATGGATCCCAGAAAGTCGCCAGTTACGGCAGTAATGCCTCCACCAGTCGTCAACCAGCCTCCACCACCTGTTGAGAACCCCCTTATGCAAGCTGGAAACAAGAGCACTCTGGAGAGGAAGAAGAAGCCTTCAAAGGATGATATCATCAAAAAGGTGGAGGATGTTCTTCGCGACTTCCTTGCCAAGAAATCACAGGAGGATGCTCTTGAGGCGATGAAAGGGCTAAACATCCCAGAACGCCTTTTCTGCGACGTGATCGTTGCTATTCTAAACAAGGCTATGGACCACAATGGTAAGACATCTATTTCGTGAAATCAATGTTTGCAAACTAAAAGGACTAATTTAATCTGAACTGTAAAATTATTTTGAAAAAGTGTGTCTTGTCAACACAGAGGCTGATCGCGAATCCATCTACTTATTCGTCATTTACCTCGTCGAGAAGGAGTTTATCACCGTGTCCCAGTTCCAAGATTCGTTTCGCACTATGCTTGACCTAATGGCTGACTTGGAAGCAGACATTCCCCGCATCAAATCTTATGTGGCAGCATTTGCTGGAAAGGCGATAACTCAGGGACAGATGACAATTGCAGAAGTTGCCGAGTTGACCGAAAATGGAAGGCACTACCCATTCCTACTGCTTGTATTGCAACACATGAGCAAAACCCTTGAGCGCACCAAACTCTGCAAGTTGTTTGAAGAGAGCAAGGTTAGCCTTTTGACTACCTTGCCAAAGACGGATCGCACCAAGGACCGAATGGCTGAAATCCTAGAGGAGAGGGAACTTTCCTTCCTCTTTCCACTTTTGAAAATTCAATCCGAAATGGCTAAACGTTTGCAGGTAATTTCTTGTGAAAGCAATATGCTCATTCAAGTATCCTGTTTATATAAAGGTGTGCATGTTCATGGCTAATTCATGCTTGTTTATATGTGCAGGTAAATCCCGACCCAGCAGATTTCTTGGAGTGGGTAAAGGGGCAAGTTGACGTGACATATCAAACGTCACACGGCTTTATTCATGCTTTGATGACAGTGATCTTTAAATTCATCAGTACGGTAAGTGTCTATTCGAATAAATAATGTACTTCAACAGTTACAGAGAGAGTCTATATAGCGACGTGGTGATCACTGTTGGTACTTTTGTTGCTTGTGTAAATATATAGGAAGCATTGAAAGCACTCGGACTTGAGGAGAACGCAAGCCAGGCTAACGAAAAGCAGATCAAGGAGAAGGAGAGAGAGCTTTTGCTGAAATACAAGCCTGTTATTTCCACCTTCCTCGTGGATCGGGTCGACCTTCAAGTAATAGGGATTTATGCTCTACAATCGGCATGGTTTACCCTCGAGTGCCCAAAAGGTAAACAGCGCAAATTGAATTCTCCGAATCTCTCAAGTTTTTGGTAAACAAGTTTCACTTGCTAATATAATTAAACTACAACATAACTCGTTTATTTCTATTTTTAGTCATGCTCCTCCGCTGGTTTATGAATACCTATGAACTGGATCTTATCGAAGAGGAGGCGTTTTTGAAGTGGAAAGAAGACATTCGTGATGACTATCCGGGCAAAGGCAATGCTCTTTTCCAGGTCAACCAGTGGTTGAATTGGTTAGAGGAGGAGGAAGATGATGGTGAGGATGGGGATGGAGACGACTAAAAACACATTCTGGAAAGGCTGGGAAATGAAAATCCTGTAGAAGGCGAATGTAATACTAATAGACTTCACACATTTCTACACAATAACATTATTGCCATTATTTCTAGAAGCGTTCAGTTCAGAAACAGCAGCATTCCCAGTATGAAACAACAACACTTCTACTACTACTGCAGCTGCTGTCTTTGTACTTCTGATAAGTGTAAATTATAGATGACAAACATACATTTTCAAAAGTGCCCAAAAAAACTAAAAAAGAAGAACTCTAAAAATGTCAACTTTTTCAAAGTAAAAGAAAACGGATGTTTCGAAAAATAATCTAAACTTTTTGTCACCAATTTTCCGTAAAAAACAATCTTTATACAAGTGGGTCAAACAGCAACCAATCAGCTTCAGTGTGTACATTCAATTCTTGTTTGTGCTTTAAACTGGTCTGTCTGTGTGTGCGTTCGCTAAAGTAAAGTTATCGACAAGTCATTGAGTTTCTTTAAGAATACACACCGTTCATTGTTGCGATATGTCATAACAGATTTAAAAAATCAAAATGTCAGAAAAATAAATAATAGTAAAAAATAATCTCCCAGGCTAACACTACTGTATCCCTTTGATTGCTCGCACTTCCTATCATTGTTATCATCATAATCATCATGAGGAAATACAATATTATTATACTGTGTATGTACAACATTATTGGTGATCAAGACTCTAAATATTATTATTATAAGTAACGTTATTATTATTATTATTAATATTAATATCCAATTAAAAATGAAGATACAACGACGATTCATTTGAGTTTTGTGAAACTGCTAAAAAATGTTACATTGTTGTTGTGCGTGAGTGTGTACGTCAGTAAAAATGGATACTAAAAATGTTATTTAATGACTAAAATTTATAAGATGCAAAAATGAAGGTTGTAAGTGTCAGCAAGGCTATTTTACCTGCTGCTTTATACAATTCGGCAAATAAAAAGTTTAGACTAAAAAAAAAACTATCCGGATGATTAGAATATTATGTAAAATGTTCGTGTCTTGTCTGATGTCGAGTAAGTTAACTTCTTCTGTATTTAAGGTGACTTTGAATGACATTGAATCTATTTTGTAATGCAAAAAATTCTTACTGCTTCAATTATCCGTGTATGGTTTACTATTATATATGATTTACTCCGTATTATTACTATTACTATCATTTTTTTTATATAGAGAAAGAAAAAGAAAAAATATTTCGTTTCTACTACGACTTTTTAGTAAGCAAAGCAAAAACGAGCAGCGTACGACTACTAGAAATAGTATTTAAGCGTTTTGATGATCAAGTCTATAACTTATAACTATGATTGATTATTAATTTACAGCGTGTAATTTGTATTGTCAAAATGATTTTTTTTGTCTTTTTAATGTTTTCACGAGGATAGCTCCATAAGTTAAAACAATAAATTATAACAATAATATTTTTCTTTTGCGTCTTTATTGCTTATTTACATTATTTTTGCTGACTTGAAAGATATTTTTTGAAAAAAATCTATGCAACAGGAGGCTTTTGGTTTCTAGCATTATTGTTTATTAGATGCAAAACTTAACTAAACTTTAGTGTAAACTTTTGCCCTGATTTTTTTCTTGTCTCCAACTTATTGGAACAATCTGAGGAATTTTTATTTTTTCTGTTTTAACATGAGTGTGTGTAACACGTGTATTAACTCACACAAATTGTCACTAGAAGCGTAATGCATAAGGTAGAAAGATAACGGTAAATTTGAAATCGTATTTAATATTAATGAACTGGATGCTTGCACGTGTTTCCTTGGAAATCCAACTAGTTAGCTGTAACATAAATAGTTGTACAACTCTAATGATGTTAAGGCTCTCGTTGGAAAGTATACTCTTTAGGTTGGTGAGTGCCGAGTGCCCTTTCTCTCTAACTTAAAGTGACAGTCATTAGTAAAACTACTGATTGATATAAGGTAAAAACACTGTTGTCATCATCTCTGTATCACTGTATTAAGATCAATATTATTGTTATCTTGATAGCACGTATGATTGTTTCTCTTGCGGTCCATTTGTGTGAGTCCTTTTTACCACAATAAAAAAACTAATACACGATTTGGTTCACACACGCGTATAAAAACAGCGTTACTAGAAAATGATAACTAGGTGTACAATATTATGTCGCAACTAATTATTCGTAAACTTTCAATTCCTTCTTTGTCGGTTAAGTAATTAATGTAAAATGAAAAAAGGTAAAAACTGCATTAATTACTTTTCAAAAAAACCTATTCGCATCCTCAATCTGTCAGACCACATGAACAGCAACATAAACCATTATCTACCCTAATATGAAACAATAATGACGGATCAAAAAGAAAAAGGCTTCAGAATCAGGTAAAAAAATCTTCAAAATTTTTTAAAACTCCAATGAAAAAAAAGGTATTAACATTGAAAATACTAAACTGAAAAAAATGCAATGAATCCGACTACGGCAAAATCACATAACACAAAAAAAAGAAACAAAGAAACCAAAAATGTTTACATTGGTCTGTTTTGTACATGTCAATTTGTAATAGAAAGAAAAGGAAACCAAAATAAATACACAATGAAAAAACGAAAAAAAGATAAAACAAAAAGAAAGATTTTGAAACGCATTTATTTGTGCGAGTGCCCATCATCAACATATCATGTTTTCAATTATGTCATTATTTAACTTTGCATCACAAAATCAAAAGATGGTTCTGTTTAGTAGCTATAATCACGTTTTAGGGATGATTTTGCATTTCGCGACAACTGTTTCATCATGTGGCATTTTATTACTGGCATGACTTTGTGGTAATTACTACATGTACAAAGTGTGTACACGTGTCGATAGTTGCTTGGGTATTTTCATCCGGTGACTCATTTTTCTCAGCCTTCTCAAAGAGAAAATGTAAAGAGGTTATAGCTACAGCCTTGGTTTAAAAAACCCCGATTACTTAAGCAGCACAGCACTCTGGATTGGATTGTAACATCTTAAAATTTTGATGATTTACGATCAACTTGTTTTATGAAATCACTAACAATAAATTTTATTATTGCTTCCAGCATACAGGCTACAGATAAGATGATCATGTCGGTGATGATGATGCTTTATTACTCATTATAACCAATTTTAATATTCCCTTTTGTTTTCTTGTCCATAAAACCACGTATTCCTTGTCCTTTATGATGCCTGCTTGAGTATTACATCTTCATGTAGTAATTTTTTGCCTGGACCATGAAGACCGGGAATATACATAATTGCCGCCTATGATAAATTGGCCATTTATGTACTTAGCAATACACTTATCATACAAGACTGTTGTGTCATCCTCAACTTGGTTATGATTAATCCGCACCACACGACAGGCCGCAACAACATTATTATGCCACACCAAACTCATTCCAGACGAGAGAAATGGCTATATATGAGATCGGGAATGAAATATGGCTGTGTTGATCTGCAGATTTATTTACACAGGCGTCCCGTGATGCAGACTAATAATTATTGTGCCAAATCAAATGGTTAGTACAATATGCAACAATTATATAAGCATGATAAAGCCTGTTGTCCGCATGAAATCATGCAATGCAAAAAACTGATGATGTGCAAAAAAGGTAGGAATACATGGCAGTAGCATGACAGAGCAAAAACCATTGCCCAACACCCGCTCAATTTCAGCACGAAGAATAGTTGAATGCATTTTGGATGGAATATATAGTTTTTGTATGTAAAACATTAAACTTTTCCCTGAATATTCCACCAACTTTATAAGTATTTTCACTATTCAATAGTCAGCAGGATTTTTAAAACCCCATTTTATTAGCCATATAAGCAGTAGCTTAAAAAGCATTTCCGAAAATCCACCGCATCTACCAAAAAATCATTTTTATTATCTGTGCTCTACAGAAAGAGAGAGATAGGGAAGCCTTGGTCTGCCAACTTTATTTTGTCGTTGGCTGGTAACAATTGAAAGGGTTTAATGGCCATATGCGAAGCTTTTATGTGCTTGTAGCATCTGCTCAAAAGGTAAATATCTGGAGAATGTTGCGCATTTTATTGACACTTTTCCGGGATTATTGGTTTGATTGCTCATCATCACTACAAAAAGCCTTGAGCAAACAGCAGGCAAAATACTACTGTTTCCAGACTCCTTTGTTCCTTTCTCTCCTTTTCCTTGTTGATACTCTCTTTCTCTTTATCTCTCTTTCCAGAAAAAGGCTCTTATTTACAGCTCGCAAACACTCACCAACCAACTGCCCGCCGTCAGACAAACAGGAAATGTTTTGGCTGACATGACGAATCGCTCGAATTAATACAGGACAGGTGGATGACTCAGAGAGAACGTGACTTCGCCATGACTACATGATTACATGAACATAATATAAGCATTGTCCACATTTTGCCATACATGGTGAAGCATTTAACATTTTTATTATCGCGTTGCTATATAATCTATATCTCTACTTGGTAATGTTATCACAATGCCCCAACTTTTATCATCTTTGTCCAATATCATATTCATATTATCAAACAGTTTTTTTGCTTACATATGGCTGTCAAAGTAGAAGCGTAAGGCAAATATTCTATCAGATGACTAATCTTTTCAAACAAAAATTGTATTAAATATGATATGCTAGGCAGTTAAGCTAAAATAGTAACCAAATCTCGGTATTCATAACCAAATGAACATTTTCAACCACACCAGACGGAAACGTCAGTAAGTTCAAAGAGAAATTCACACCGTCAACACGAACGCAAAACGCAATTATTCTTACGTGAATACAGCAGCCATATAAAAACTAGCCTTTGGATTTGTCCCACTTTTTAATACCTCTCCGCTTTTTATGCTTCCGTTTTCCTCGAATAATATGATATCCCAGATGCTGTTGGAGAAGTCCTACCAATGCGTAGAAAAATGAAAACTGTGACAGCAAACTTGTTTGGCATTTTGAAGTATTTTTTTCAGGGTACCAACAACCAACTGCGCAGTTTATGTCATAAGCAAGGTATAAACCAATAACTGTACAGGGTGTGTTGGTGGTGTGTAGACAACTAAAGGCTTCCCCGTAACTTCCTTTTCCGTTTCCCACGCAGTTTGGCCTTGTGCGCAATATTCTATGATGTGTACTTATATCGGTAATCAAAAATCTATTACCCACACGCATCCGTGTAAGTGCAAAATCAAACCAAATTCCAGTGAAATTGTTGTCGGCTTGTATTAGGCAGCCTTTATAGGCAGGTAAATACACGTACCACATTTTAACTACGTCGTAAAAACATCCTTCTCAGTTTTCAACCAAACATTCATTGGCCCTGATATCAGTTTTATGTAACTGACACTTTCTCCTAGAAAATTACGCTTTCGCAATAAGTGTCTTTTATTCCCCACAGGCTTCATGTGTTGTAATACCGAAGCAAAAAAAGTGAAAGCAAATATGGCATTTTTACAATGCTTTGTACTTCTCACAAATAGAAATACTTGTACTTCTCACAAATAGAAGCCTATACAAAAAAAGCGACAGAAAAGATGGCCATCGCAGGAATAATAACGTGTCCGCGAATCCACAACGCAACCATCGGTTTTTTGTCAGGTTGCCTTTTATATTATTCCTGCTTATTTTCTCGCTGCTGCATTGCTATCGCCAAAAAACGTAATGGTAAACACATTGACAGAAAATGTCATTATTATTATCCCCATTACACAAGCGAGTATTATACAAGGAGTCAAAATTGAATGCTTTCGCCACAACAACAGAAGAAGGGCTCTTCCACACGCCTAATAACACAAACAGCTACATAACATCCTCCGTAACAGGATTTGACCGCTTTCTTCTTATTATCTTTGATGCTGCCATTTCCCTTCTATTTTTTATGAAATTCAATTGTCCCTGTTCGGCAGTAGAGGGAAAGTAGGAACTCTCTCAACAACTTCACTCTCTCTCTCTTTTACATCTCTTCAATGATCCACTATTGCTGTTTGTATACCTCTGTATGCTTGTATTATTATTACCTATCCACTTTCCAAGAAAACAAAAGCGCCGTGATCACTTTTTTTTCTTTGATAGAGTTGTTCCCGAGATTGTTCTCGAGTGGGCAGTTGATAATATTACAGTTTTATTATTACCGTCCTCGTCGCACTTGCTTTTGTTTGCCTCAAGACACAAGACAAGAGATACTTAGAGCAATATCCTCTTCTATATTCCTCCCAATACCGGAGAGTGCGTGTAAATTTTATAACCTTTTGTAATTTTCCCGACATTACTTTTCCCAACTACCTGAGATTATTGGAAATACGATATAGCTTTCTCATTTTCCCATTTTTTTCTCATCTCTTTCTGCGTTGCAGCTGAGGCTCACCGTAAATCATGAACAAAGTGGGGTAGCAGAAGAACCAGCAACAGCAGCAGGTTGGCTTTCTATTTTTCCCAGACATGATGATGCAAAAGAAACAACAGAGAGTAGGGATGCGTTTGCCACCTTTTTCCTCTTTCATCCTTTTCCCTATTTTGTTGCTTAACCCAAGATACAATATTTTTATACCGTGACAATACCATCTTTCCCATTTTCTCCTCTTCAAAAGGAAATCATTTTCCTCTTTCGAAATAATAACTGGAGAGCGCCTACGGACGAGATTGTTTATACCTGTGTGTGTGTAAAGGAAGCTGTGTGTGTTCAAGGAAACGGGGAAAATGTGAAAAAGAGGATGAAGGTAAATTCACTTTCCTTTTTCCCAACCAGATATCATGGGCTCATTCTCGTTTAAGGCTTTCTATTTTCGTGTGTGCCTTTACACGTGCCTGGGAAGGCATTACACTTATTTGCGCGTTTTCCTTTTCTGTCTGGCATGTCAGCGTGACAATTCTTTGGCATTCTTGTTATTGGGAGGGGGTATTATCTGCGCACAATATGGAACTTTTTTCTGTCCTTCACTTTTTTCTTTGGTATGAACCATTATTATTATTATTATTTAAATAAGATGATAAAAACACAAGGACTTTCCTTTTCTCCTTTCCTGGTCCGCGCACTTTCTATCTGTTTGCTAGGGAGTAAAAGAAGCTTAAGTACAAAGAAGAAAATGCGATGACACATGTCAGGAATCCTTTCAACCTTTTTCTAATAGTGCTTAATATTCTTTTATCCTTCATCAACGACAGCAGCAGCAGAACACAGACACAACGGGAGAAAGTGAAATGTTGGTATTTCAATATGACAAAATCCGCTTTCTATCTTTAGGTAAGTCATTTTATAAGTAAGGTGCATGAAAGGGTTTACTTTGTTGTAAAGCTGATGGAAAAGTCTGTCGTATGACTGCATAATGCTTTTTTAAAGTAGCCCATTATTGCTCTCGATAGAAAGTTCTGTCTGATGAATAATTTTTCCTGGAAAATGGTATATATATTTTATAGGCTTTTGTCACCCAATTTAAGGCTTTCTGAGTGTAGTATTTACAACCCTATATTCCCTTTTCTGCGTTGAAATGACAGCTCATTTCATTTAGATAAGTAGGATTAGAATAGATAAGAAATGGAAGAGGAACAGGATGTACTTTTCCAAAGTAGCCGTTGTAGTCGTCGTAAACTAAATCCAAATGAACTTTTCTCTGAAAGGAACATACAGTTTTTCGTACATTATTGCTACAATGCTAAGATGCTGCTGCTAAAATTGTCTTCTTTTTTTCCTGGAATCCGAAAATGAAAATACGGTGGAATATATTTTTTCCTGATACGTAACTACCACTTTGCTGGCAGCATTAAATAAGCAAGCCTAAAAGCTGAGTGCTGCTGATGTGATCAAATCAACGTGAGACCTTGAGTTTGATTAACTAAGAGGATGAAAACAAGACAAGATGGGAGAAAATTGGGAAAATACGTTTTGTACCGAAACTGTTTTCAAAGAAGCCAAAAATACAGGGTAAATGGTATCATCATCATCATCGTAATAGCGTTTCCATGAAATACTCATATAAAAACTCATTTTACTTAACATTTTTGAACTGATTGAATTCGCCAAACACAATTTGCTTTCTACTTGGAAAATAAAATATTGCAAAACTAGCCATGTTGATTTTGTCGAGAGTCAAGAGGGATGTACCAAAAAAGCGCTCGAGTTCTGTGGAGTCGAGTGGAAGCAAACAACTGAAATTATTTTGACGGTTGAAACCCTACTGGAGTAACTGGAGTGGTTTTTTCAACAGAACGTTTCCTCACTTTATTATGATTTTGTAATTGCTACAATACCCAACAAATGTGCTTGGTGGCGAAAGACTTGAATTTGAGTTTGTTTCTATTAATACACAAATATGGTTTATTACAACTTTGGCCCCGAGTTTTTATGATTTTATGTGGATGATAAGGTTTAATGACTGAATAAATTTGGTACTTGGAAATTTGTGCTTCTGTGGAGTGGAAAATGCTAAAGAGCCAAAAATGGGCAAAGAATATATTTTATAAAAATGTTATACCGATGCACACCACTAAAAACGGGCTTTTCATGGCAATTAGTAGTAAAATTCATTTTTGACCAAAACCAATTCAACAAGTGCTCCGAGCCTAGGTTTAAACCTAACAGGAAATATTTTAAAACAAAATACAAAATGTTGCCAGTTGCCGCATAATAAACCAATTTAGAGGGGATTTTGTACTAGTCGTACTCGTTAAAGGGATTATCTTTTGGATTGCACAAAGTATTTGAAGCAATAATATAGCCATTATAAAAGGATTAAAAATTGCGTGATGGTGTTAATGATGTCATTCAATATATCATCTTATAAGAAATTTGTGTATGTATTTTGAACCACGCTAAACCACTCAGGACCGAATACGGTTTTTAGTCCAACTCAGATTCCAACGTTGTAGAATGAGTTGTCTGTAGAATGTATCCGTTGTGGAAATGGAAAAGCCTTGATTTAAGGCATAATACTTTTTACCGGCTTGTAGATGGATTTTTTACTGTTACCACTAACTTGGAAACTCATTCATTTTAATGGGACAATTTTCGTTATTGCTGTAAGCATAAAAACAAAAAAACGACAGAATGGCACTGTTTCAGAGGGAATTTCAAGGACACTTTTTATCTCTCCATGTTGCCGTGTTTGCACTAAAATCACTACTACGCATTTTTTATCTGAACCATTATCCTCATCATGATCATTCCTGCAGCCCATTAACACAAAAGGACAGAGATACACAATGACTAATCATGACAATAAAATTCGTACACAGGAATCTTAGACCGGAGGACTCCAGTTTTACGATCACATCGTCATCATTCCCATCACTGATTCCGTATTCATAATTTGGCGCAATAATCTGGAAACAACAAACAAGGCCAGATATTTGCAAAGATTTAACACTTTGTTCAGCTCAATGCTAAGTTTGGTTATGCTGCATTATCAATCATGCACGGATCTGCTGTCAATTTATTATTGAGCTTACATCCTGTTGTAATTTCAACCATGTTGTAATCTCGCTTCATTTCTGTGCATGCCAAAAGAAAAATTTTTATTTGGCAATAGAATATTATTATGAGCTTCATGTTTGGAGGTATTATAGGTGAATAGAGGTACATTTGTTGCTTCCTGTCGTTGCCTTTGAAAGATCACGTGCATGAAACCAACAAAAATTCTGATCATTCTCATTTTCATCATCATTAGATAGTGTCACAGCGTATATTAAAGCTTTCCTACTTTGTAGAGAATTCGTCTTGCAGACATTATCGTATAAATTACTTGTCTGGTCCCACAGGCTTTGAACAATCCCAGCCCAGCAGCACACACACAACCCAGCGTATTATCACATCATCACAACTCATTTCCAAAAATGGATACGGATGGAATCCGTAGTGAATCCCACATTAGCTTATTTCTATACCTATTGACTTCGACAACTTTTTCTCTCTACTTTGAAAAACTTTGCTGGTGTGTTAGCTTGCTGCATTTGCATTGCAAGTTTTTTGAGATGACGACAAAACGACAAGAAGAGAAGACAGAAAAAGACCTTCAGATCATTCATGAGCATAAATATGAATATTTTCACAGCAGAGTATTATCATCGCATCATGGAATTATGAAATGCAAGAGCTTGTCTAGTAATACAGCGCTCCTAGTAAACTACCTATTAGACATTATGATTATTATTACTGCTCCTTACTTTTTCAGACAAAGAATTATATAGAGAATAGAGAGAATCTTTTTGAAAAGATGTGGAGCTGAGATATTGTAGGTGTGTACACGCAAAATGATAATGGTGCTGCACCACTGGCGCACTTGTCTTTCCAATTTTTCTCTTGTTTCAACAACAGCAGCTTTAAATAAAACCTTAATAATATCCTGTGCTTTATATACGTGCGAAAAAGTTCCCTGCTGTTGTTTGTGTGCTCATACATAATAATATTGTTGCTGGTAGATTACATTCCTATATAATATATTGTTGTTATTATTATCATTGTCTGTTTACGGGCTTTCAGCAATTTTTCTACACTTTTTGTGAACATCATCAGGGCCTCCACAATATACAACACTTGTGCTTATTGCTAAAAGCAGTAATTTTCCTTCTCGCGCTAACCTGCTAAAAATTCATGATGCTGAGATATTTTCCACTGATTTGCTTGTCACTTTGTTCAACTCTACCAAGTCATTGCATTTTCAGGGGTAAAAGGGATGTACGGAATAACGTTTTGAACAAACTGTTTTGCATATTATTCGAATCAACAGTCTAGAGGAACACGCCTGTCGTAAATCATAAACCGAATTTTAATTGGTGCCACCAATCCCCATTCTACTACTGATGCTCTTTTGAGATTCTTCTTCGCTTTTGCCTTACAGAACACTCTAGCAACTACACTTATTTAGCATATTGGTGCAAATAGATATTCATATTTCTAGCGTCATCTCAAAAAATCACCTATAATGGGCCGTTACCATTTTGACAAACGAACATTTTATGCCTCACTGCTTGCTGTACTTGGTAGCGTTTAATTTGGAGTAGTGGTAGTTAGCAGTCAATATTATAGACAACTTTTTCGTTACAAGCTTTTATTATGTACACAAAAAAAAACTAATTTTTTACATCCTTTCGTGGTTAGTTATATATCCTAATAAAAATCGTAACCTATTATCCAACAGTAGCACACTATCCGGCTTTTGAACTTGGTAACACGCCGTTTTACAGTACATTTTTTAGGAGCGACAATCATAAAAAGGCAATAATTACTTCATTTCTATACAGAATTAATGGCACATGGGAAAAAATTATCATACGTTTATTGGAAATAATAAAACATTGCCAAATATGTAATGGAGGAATATCAAATAGGCAGGGCAACAGCAATACAATTTTCCAAGCCATTTCATAAACTTTATGCATTCAGCAATTCAACAATCAACATGAGTTACGATAACCATTAAGCACATTTAATTTCTAAAATAAGAAAAAAATATATATGTGCGCTGGTCAAATAAAGACATTATCTGTATTTTCATTTCGCTTGTTTTTATCATTAACACCAATTCACCCCAGCAACGAAACAAAAATACATCATGTAATTTTCTGTCCAAGCACTGTAAACCAACTTCTACCTACACACACAACAATTTCATTCATATCATATAACAACAACTGACAGGCAGATGATGATTATATTTGCAGTTTACAGTGGACACACATCAGAGAGAAAAGCAGCATTATTTTATGGTGTTTCATAATGTCAATAAAAAATCACCACAAACAAACCAAAGATCAAACACCATAATTCCATCAGCTTCACCAACACGCCGCCATCATCCCATCTTGATTACTCAATACATGTGTTTTTCTGTTCGTTCACATCACATTGACGATAGTGGTCACAACAGGTAGCCAGCTACTACTTCTTCTTTTTCCCCCTTCATAAATTCATAATCACACTTACCACGTTACGATATGATCATAAAATCATCATTCATAATAATCATCCTGAATTCATCTTTATATTCTCCTTTTTTTATACCCACCTATAATAGTGTTGCTGCTGCAGCAGCCTCAGAAGCGCAAAAATTCTTTTTTGAAAACAGAAGCCAGAAAACATTTTTTTGCCAACTCACGCTCATCATCATTCCTTTTCCATGCCACCACAGACTGCTGGTGCTACTACCATCATCAATCTATGAGCTTCCGAGAAGCGTATCAATTGAATAACAACATGACGTTATATATAACGCTGCTCACCTTCTTGTCAATGACAACAACGACTTTTTGAACAAAACGACATTTTATTCTCTAATCTAATGTGTCGTGGTGTAGTGTGGTGGTGGTGATGTAAGCTGGCTGATTTTGCTTGCACATCTTTCTTCTTCTTCCTTTCGTCGTCCTCCTGTTCGACAAAACCAAACCAGCCATATGCATCCATCCAGTCATCAGTTCCCTGTCTAAAATAGAGTGGAAAAGTACTACACATACAATAACAGCTACTGCTTTTTTTCTATTCAAAGCCAGCGATGAAAAGGTGAGCACCACCGAGCACAAGGTTGGCTGGCAGTTGAGAGAATTTGAAGAGTGGAGACGAGAGAAAAAACGACAAGTGGGAAATATGCATGTCTTTTAAGCAGTAAAAATATATAATAATACGTTATTGTTGTCGTCCTCTGTATTCTTGATGTGTACGCGTTTTCTGCTTTGTGCCTAAATACAATATTTTATATACACATATTTTTCGCAAAGAAAAAAATCACCCTTTTCATCATCATCTTCTTTTCATCTGCTCACAAAAGACGCTGTACTTTTCTCTGCCTCTCTTTTTAGTTCGTTTTTTCTCTGTGTGATCCGCTGAAACTGCTCATCTTTTTCTTTTGCTAACTTGTTCAGAAATTTTTATGCATGCTTGGCTCGTCGTATTTTAGCGTATAAAAATATGGCATGCAAAAACCAAGTTTCCTTTCAGTTTGCATGAGAATTGAATGACATGATGGTTATGGTGGGGTGGCGACGTTTCAAAGAAGGAGGAAGTCGGGTAAGGATGAAGAATGAAGAAAAACGCTGTGACTTGGAACGAATGCTGCGAAAGAAGGATCATGAATCCATGGCTTAACAGGAAAAAGAGACTTTGTATAGCTACAAACCAACCAAATGCATTGTACATGCATAAAAATAATGTGCGATGATGGGGATGATCATGAGAAGATGGGTAGATCAGAAACGGAGGTTCATGACATGAAAAATTTGCAAGTTGTGTGGTAATAACAAAAAAATCGTAGGTAAACAGTTTTGTGTTGTTAAATTCGGGATTGTTGTGCTTTTGTAATAATGCAGCTTGTAAATGGCAATGGGCAGCAAATACATGCCCTGTCATGCTATATACTAGCACCAGCTTTTCCTACAACGGACAATGACTAACGACGTATTTTAATTGGTTGTCAACTTTCGGTTAAAAGTTAGGTAACTTAATACTTTTCAAGAATGCCAAAAGAGACATTGGTATTTATGGAATGCAGAAATTACATGAGAGGCAAATAGTTTTGCAACTAAAAAACTTGCTGCTTGTTGGAAGCAATAATAATATCTTTAGCAAGAGACAAACAATCGAAAAATAGCGGAGCGTTTTTGTGTAGGTTTTTAAAGGCATGTTACTTAAGTGGACATACAAACTCTTGTTTTTGTGTCGTTGTCATGTTTTATTAAATTTTACTACATGTTTCTCAAGTCGAGATGAAAGTGAGCATGTATTTATGATATGTGGTGCAGCCTTCTAGTAGAATAATGACACTGGTGGTAGTGCTGGTGGTGGTGTTCTGAATCCGTAATTTTTATTACATGTCTATATTTAAATATTTTAAATAATGTGTAGCCTGTGATCATGATGAAACTATGTATTATAAAAAAAGATGCTGGCGAGACGAGTGATGAGAACGTTCACATACATAAATAAATTTGTAGGCACACACAGAAGGAAAAAGTTTTTTTTAAATTTGGCTGCTGCTGGTTTGCTTGCTATGCTCCGCATTTTCGCTAATTTGGTTGAGACATGACACTTGTGGTGGTGTATGCTATGGCGGTGTGGTATGGATCATGAGAAGGAGAAAGAGAGACAGGGAGGCGAAAGATGATAAATTTGTGCATGTGTGTGATAATAATAATGAGAAACTATCCCCTACCAAATATAAATAATTAACTTGAGCTATAAACGTAAACTGCATGGCTCAAACAGACATAACATTTTGGATGAGAACTGCTTTGAATGTTGATATTTGTTGGCAAATGAATAAACTTGTATGAAGGACTGTTTAAACAGGACAGGTTGTTGGGAGAAACGGATAATGACAACATGTAAGATGAAGTGGATCGCAACGAAGATGTGAAATGCTAGAAGAGAAGAGGAAAGGGAACACAAGTTAACTGGTGCGTAATGGATTAGAGCAGAACAAATTAAACCGAATTGTAACGGTAGCTGTGGTGACGGTGATGATGTTTGCGGGAGAATATTCCTCTTAAAGAGAAATACCTCAGCAGCAATATGAAGTAGTCAGAGAATCTGAGGCTGTGCGGTCGCACCTTTGAAGGTTTCACCTCAATCCCTGAAACCAAATTTCTTTGCTCTCGAGTTTCATAAAATGAACCAGATAAGGTAAATAAATGAACTGTGGAGTGAAATCATTTAGCAAAGATGAAATATTCACAAGTGAGAAAAATTCACAATGGACTTAATTACGGAAAATTGTAAAGGCAAATTTTGCTTGATTTTGATTACAGAGTGAATCAAAATTCGTTGCTATTTTTAGCATCAAATGTTGTCTCTAAAAACATCATTATTGTCGTTTCTTCTCCTCCTCCTGCAAATCTCCTTGAAGTTTCTTTAAATCCTGTAAAGTAAAAGCGGAGGATGCTGAAGTGAAGACGCAATATTTTGGTTAATTAGACGAGATCAGAGAAGAGAAAATAGAGGGTAAGCTGCTTTTCCTATCGGCACTAGTTTTTGCCTCGTGTTTGCAATGCTTGCTGTGTGCTTAAATATAAAATGAGACAAAATACCTTTCAGCAACTCAAGCTCTGCAGGTCCAGTTGAGTGGATAGATAGCAGAGAGATAGGGATGGTGGTGGAGTTATGGCAACGATGAGATGAGAGCAAAGACCCTTCTCATATTTCCTCTTGTTAGTTCAACTAACAAGCCAACAAAGACGTGTACGTGGGATGATATGCCATGAGCTTTTGTGGGCATTCCATATCGGCATGCATGATGTTTTTTATGCTTTGTTACAAAAGTATTTGCCTACATTGCCTACATATTTCTACATTTTCTGATAAGTATTAAATTGGTAATATTCCTCCAAACCATTAATATCATTATCATATAGTTTTGTAGTGATTTTAAGAAGGAAATTTAATCTCCGTGCAGACTACCAAATTTCAAGAGTACTTGTCAGCTTTTTTTTACAAGTAGGGCTCAGCAACATGTAACATCCAAACGGTTACAAAACCAGTCAGTCTAGAGCTGGCAGTTACTTGTCTAGTCTCCTGTCCCCATTCCAAAAATCTATTTAGGAATACCACACACGACATACAAAAAGAGGACGACTTGATAATATGGAAGATAATGCAGCTTGGTTGTTGGTTGGCATACTATACATTGTCCAAAAACATTTTCTTTACAAAGCCAGAACAACAGCATCCATCCAGTTTCATAGTGTTTATGAAATTCGCAAAAAAGAACAACAGTAGCGGTACAAAAGCAACAGCCTGCGAAATTCCAAGAATCTCCGTTGTTCCCGTTGTAATCATGGAACTATTAAATATTGTATGGCATCATCGTCGAAATTACTCCCTTTGTCGTATGATCACGTCGTCGGCATCAGGTTATTCTATTTTGTCAGTACTTTCTGACGAGTTGGTAGACAAAAGACAAAAAGGGAAGGAACTATTATGCCTGTGTATCGTTATAAAGTGGCAGCTCTTCATGTCATCATGCTATACCAATAATGAACTATTATACATTTTGACATGAGCTTTTCTTGCCAACAGGTCTACAAAACCATTTTGTCAGCAGCGCATATGTATACACCTTCTTCTAGAGAGAGATGAATTTCAATCACAACAAAAAAGGGATGATGATGATGTAAAAATGGTTAATGTTAATAACAACATGTTCTTTCCAATAATAGCTGTTGATGAAAAGAGGGAAAATTTTTAATGATGCCACGACAACATCTTCTTCAATCCCATCATCCTCTTCATTATCATGTTATCATGCTTATATTTAAGCAACCATAAAATCATAATAGTTATTTAAAATTAATACCCCGAAAAATAAACAAAGTTTGGTGCAAAAAATAAGTCTTTGGCTGCTGGGCACTTTCCTGTGGTTTGTGATCCGCTTTGTTCAAAACTTAAAAATACATCAACAGTATAATAATATGAGACGCAAATGATGACTAAACGAAGATGAGAAAATTTCAATAATAATAGGGGAGGCGGAGAACTCTTAATAAAGTTTATGACTGGTCTTTCCACCCAATTCACCAGATACCAGACACATTTGTTTCTTTCAATTAGTTTGCGTCGTTTTTAGCATGTTTTTTTTGTTATGGCCATCAGTCACTGAGTTAGTCACCACAACATGCTGAACACCAAAATGCTTTCAAAGCCTATTTGCAACAGTAGTAGTACATTTATTCGTGTTCCACACCCAGATTTTGGTACAAAGTTACAAGTGTATGCACCCTTGTTTTTTATTCTTATTAACTGCAAATAAAAATGAATGATTGAATTTAATGAGCCAGAACACTATTGTGTTACCTAATTTTGTACGCTATACACAATTTACATGAAAGAAGCTATTCCTGGTTAGCTAATGTGTTTTAGTATGTCTTGCAAATTTAATTTACTTTTTTTGGTTTAAAAGCATTGTACGTGCGTACGTTTAGGAATATTCATGGAGTAATTTTTACATTTAGTATTGTTATCTTCCCATTTTATATATTTGCGTAGATACTGTGTGAAAATTCTAGCTTATTATTTAGCAGTGTCAGAAAAAACAAAGAGTAACTTATCACACCTCATCAGCATCCCATTGTTGCCAACCCTAAATGTACAGTGTGAAATATCGACAATCACGCTAGTTGTAAAAACACCCTCAACAAATTCAATTTGATGACAAAGAAATGAGTATTTTTAAAGAGGTTTTTTTCCTATGCCTTGTTTGAAGTTTCCTTTTAAGTGCATCTTCATTGTTTACTGAACTGGTATTATCAAGCGAGTTCAGTAATAATATTAGCATTGCTAGTAGTATATAGCGTCAGCGTTTTAGCATTCTTGTACATAACACCGTACAGGCAGGTTTACACATTCAATAAAAATGATTATTGCAAATAGTATATTATGGCAAGTTAATAATCCCAAAAATATGCAGAGGAAAAAAACACCTGTTTGTATTTTTGTATTAATATGGCATTTTACCCATATTTCATGTCTGGTAAGATGTTTGCTTGTTTTGTTCAACGTGTATTTCAACTCAATGTCATTAATGCGCACAAGGTACTGTTTACTACCTGCATATAATATTTGTCTTGCTATGCTCATCATCCTCATGACTAGTATTAATACTTATTTTTTATTTGCATAAGCATTTTTTGAAGTACAGTACGCTAAAGCCATCACAGGAAAAATGACTTATCGTAGCACCTGCGTGGACAAACCATATTTTATCCAAATTTGCTTTTCTGGCTAAAGCAAGGTGATTGGCTCGCAGTCTGATTAGCAACACTCGCAAAACACACTTAAGCTTGCAAAGCCATCAAAATAACCACAACAGAAAAAAAATCTATTTGCTTTGTCTGGTATATCAGGCATCCATAAAAAAGTCGGGATGATGACTCAGTCTATTCAAGTGTCTCTTCCTTTCCATATTTTTCCATTTTTTCCATTTGCATATGTACAAAACATTTTGTCAATTTGCATTATACTCTCTCTCTCCTTCCGTTTAGCCTATAAACGGAGCAAGCAGCGAAAAACATTATCATGTTTATTGTGTGAACACACAAGATACGAGGATGCTGTTCCTGTTCCGCAGCGCAGATTTTCCTTATAGCCATGTACACATCCGAAAATGAATTTTACATTGTTCTCTTTTCGCTTGTGTGTGCACAGCCTTCTATTTTCTCCTTTTTGTTTATCATATCATCATCCTTGATCACCACACACACACTACTTGGTCCTAACTTCTTCAAGGAGAGAAAATAGAAATTGTAACCCACCAGCTGGACCATCTTTAGTGGCTCTCTCACTCTCCGTACGTCACACCAAAGTGTATGTATCTACATTTCTCCAGAGACATGGCATGGGAGAGAAATTTCATCAGAAACAGTAAACAACATCATCATCACATATCCAGCTCCATAACATGCTTTTACATTGCCCATCTTATTCCTTCTTATTTTCTTGCTTCTGCATGCACCACCAACTATACTTTGTACGTACATGCTAGAGGGAACAAACAAAAAAAATTGCAAACGCGAACTGAAAAAAGCAGATAAAGTGTATAGACGAAGGGGCGACATGAAATGTAATGCAATCATCGTCCGTCCTTGTCCTCCTCCTACTTTTTAAAAAGTCTTTTGAGGCTAAAAGCAAAATCCGTTACGGTTTTTTCTGTTGTTGTACAAAAAATAGGCACATATCTACATAATAATATATTGCACATTATCTTGCCTTTTTACTCAATTTTCCTTCTCTCTCTCTGGCTGACAGGAATAAAGAAGAAATTCATCCGGAAATGGTAGCCTTTTTTTCTTTCTCTGGTTCCCTCTTATTATCACACACAAAGGAAGTTAAAGCCCAGAGAGTCTATGAGCCACTGGGAAAGTAGGTCATGATTGCGAATGAAAAAGGAGAAGAAGAAGCTCAGGAGAATGCATCAACCCACAACAACAACAAACAGAGAGAGAGTGAGTAGCAAGTTGGTAGCAGTTCAAAGCTGCAAAAAAGCAAACCAAGTAGAGAAAATGGTAATAATCATAATCATAATAACGGCGATGATGCTGATGCTGATAGTCATAATAATAACAAGGCCATCACGGCATAAACTATACCAAATGGTCATGCATATAACGCATGCACATTATTGCACACAAACAATATATACCTATGTAATATCATCATCATCCTCCACCACCACCACCACCACCGTCGTAGTTTGCATGTTGAAAAAATATCGAGTCTAGAGGAAAATCAGAGTACCAGTTAGGGTAGCCGTTACAAAAGAAGTGGTATTATTGGTGATGAAGTAGTGACGGTGGTAGTGGTTCTATTAAAGTATCCCAGTTTCTCCACATCCGCTTTTTTCCTCATCGTCTCGCGTCTTATTTTATTGTCGTATATTATCGAATATCAACCAGGGAGGAATGGACTGTAAGTATGGGTGTTTGTGCATAGGTTTAGTGGTAATGTGTGCACACACTCGCACACATGCATCATCATACAATTTACAATTTGCATAAATAAATAAAAAACGAGTTGGATTTGGATAAAGAAATATGCACAACATGAGTATATACAATATGGAGCATGTATGGAGAATCACTCTCTGCGAATTTTATTTACTTGGCAGATATATGGGCGTGTGTATTTATGTAGTCAATACTTGGTTACTTACACTCTTTTTTCTTACAGCTCTTTTTTCAGTACATCAATAACAACGGAACTACATCAGGGAGTAATGCCAGGGTAGTTGTGCAGATATGATAAAGCACTTATTATGTTATTCCCAATAGTATTTTGTCGATAAACAAAGGAAAATGCCTGGTAAGAAGAGCAACTTTGGTGAATAAAAAAGAGAAGCACGAAAGATTGCAACTTGAGAAGTAATAACATGTACGCTTCTGTGTGCGTGCATTATACTTTGAGTAGCCTGAGGAAAATCTGCACAACGAGGGCAGAGAGGAAAGCAACTACCAGTTTGTCCTTTTTATTGGCAGAGCGCTGCTTGAAATAAAAATGAAACTAAATGTCAGGATTTGTTACAAAAATATTATTGGAATGTATTATTTTTTATTTTGCTTTTGTAAAAAAGATTGCAATAAAAAAGTTCTTTTTGTAATGTTTGGATTAAGGATGTGAAGACTTCAAAAGAATATGCACAGCCAGAGGAAATTAATCAGATTACAAACTAATAAGAATAAAGTATAAAGTTCTGTAAAAATTTCTCAATTTAAAAATTCTTTCACAGGATCCATTTCAGTAATGCATTTGATTTGACTTAAGTAAGGAAGTAAACCAAAGTACAGGAAATTACTTCTTTCTCTTTTTGCTTTAAACCTTATCAATGGCTTAGTTGGTTGTGCGTGTGTGTGCTGTGATGATAAATGAATGAGTAACAACAATAGCAATTTTCTTTGGCATTCATTTTTATCTTGAACAACGCTCTTTTATGAATACATTTTGTTGCGGTTTCCTGCTGTGCCCTATTTCATTCTAAACACAACGGCATCTTTTAAATTAAGCTTGTAAACGGTTTGGTACATTACTCTTCAGACACTTAAAATATAATAGAAAAGTAACGCACACACAAAATATATGCATATATTATAACTTAAAGCCTAAACAGCCAATATCTTTCCCTGTAATAACAGGGTAGTCAACTTCCAGAAGTCAGAATGACAGTGGTTTTTAAAGAGTGTAATAATGAATGCTTGGTCGTTTAACACAATATGAAAGCCATAAACTGAACTTTAAACAGTTATCACCAGCCAGGCAAAAAAAACGCTACACCCCTTAAAAACATTATCAATTCTGCTGCTGCTCCTTATAGCTGCTCATGTTATAAAGAAATGATGCGAAAGAATTTATTTAAATGATGCCATCAAACTCGATTTATAATCATATTTTCGCTGCTCCTCACTTGAAATTTACCACAAGTATGCGTACAAACAAAGTAATTTAATATCCTTATTCAGTAAAATTCCACCAACAACAGCATCATGGACGTTGGTCGTGGTCTTCCGTCACTGCACAAGAATTTTTTGGCTTTGCTGCTAGTTGGCAAAATGCATGATTCTTCTTATTACGACCGTGTGGTGCTTTTGAGGCCACGACAAATAAATTATTACAGGTCAAGCATACATAATGCCGATGGTAATACATTTTCCATAATAATAATACTAATACCGTCAACAATGTCACGTTATTATGATTTACCTAATCAAAATTGTTTGCCACTGCATCCTGACAAAATATTGGTAGCATAGCTGATTCTTTAAGGTGCAATCTTCGAGTTCATTCAGTTAAGTACAAAAATGATTGTCGTGTTAACTGAAAGCGGTTACGTTTGAGTGTGGAAATTTAGCTGAAAAATAAGAAACAGTCAAAAACGTTTTGTTAAATGTTATCTGTAAGCGGTACTGCACACCGGATCAATGTTCTCCATCGTCCGCATGACGGTTTAGCACGGATTGGGTAGAACAAAAAAGCTTTTATCATATTGTACTCATCGACATCACGACGATATTCATTTCAAATCGGGAAAACACGCTTCTAGCGAAATAGGCTTTTCACAAAGTAAAACTATAAGGTTAACTAGTGGCATTAATAAAAACTACAGCAAACTTAGGCATGTCCTTCTCGCTTGGCATGTAGTTGGCCTTTTTGTGATTTGGAAACCCGCTAGCCACATACTATTTCAGATCATATTCCTCTTCTTGCTACTACTACTTCAATGGTTGATGGCTATACTAAGAAAAGTGAGACAGTATGAAGTTTCTCGTCTTTTTGTCTGCTGGCACGCAGATCGGCAAGTGAGATGAAAGCGGACACAAAAAGTAGGAAATTTAATACGATACCCACCATCAGCATTATTATTATTGGGAAATCGTGATTTGGAGCATTTCTATTATTTTTTGCAATACCATTATTATTATTTAAGTAGATTCCTGCTCTACATCCTTTCTTGACTAAGCTGTGTGTGTGCCACTAAAAGCGCAATCTCAATCCAATCCAACAAAAAGCAGGGGAAAACGAGAGAAGCGATAGAGAGGAAAAAGGGGAAAATGCTTTTTCGTTGCTGAAACGATGAGGATGATGATCATGCGAGGTTACACAGAGGCCGTATAAATATTTATTATTGCGAATTTTGTGTGTGTGGTTAGAGTCAAGTGGTCGTGGTATTGACATCCCCGTTGCTACGGAGGCTTCTCCCCGCTTTTGTTCCTCACACAATAAGATCTCATGTTACACACATAACACTTCTCTCTTTCTCTACCTTTTTGCCTACACAATGGATAAAACCACTTTAATACACAATTATCACAAGCAAATACACAAAAAGCACGCTCTTCGTTGTCGGCTTAAACCAGTAAAAGTTTTTTTTCTTCCCCTATCGACAAGTAAAGCATCTTAAGTGTCTGTCTGTAAAGCACCTTCGATCGAAAGGCAGAAAAAAATACCCAGTTCGTTTCTAACGAAAAAAAAAACAAAAATGGTTCACTTTATAATGCTCACGTACGTACCCAACAGTTATTTTTTTCTCCGAGAAGATGACAACGACATCATCATGATCAACATCCATACGACATGAACAATGATGATGATGATGTCAATGTGTTTGCGTGTGTGTGAGCTTGAGTACAAGTCCATGCTTACGTATAAATTTTTTTTAGTAAGAAGCGTGTGATCATGACCATTAATGTTTATTTCTACATCCATCTAAAGACACGAAGTTTTACAGACATAACAAACTTGCGGTTGTTAGGCAAAAGGAGACGCAGTTTTGTTTCATTTTCTGGTAAATGCTTATTTCTTAGTCTATACGACCTTTGTTGACATTACACTATATTACAACAGAGAAACGCAAGGAGAAGGGCGACATTTCCACAAAATCCATTACAATATCTAACCCAAGTTCGTCTTCCGTCGGCCACTTGTAGACTCCGAGCACCGCATCCTTAGCACGAATGTGTCTTGTTAGCGATAAAAATGTTCGTCGTACTGTCATCCTGCATGCTAGGGTAAAATCAGCGCGTATTGATGTTTCCTTTATTCCACAGTTAGTTGTTTTTGACACATGAAAAAATCAAGGAAAATAAATACAATGTGGAGAGTGAGTGCTCCACAACAACTGAAATCCTTTTGATAAGCGTACAATATGAGTGTTGCGTACAGAGCTTAGTATATCGAATAATTGCATTTTTATGTACATTGTAACAAGTATGTGTGATTCGCCACCGGGAAAAGTTTATGCATGGATGTAATGGGGATTTAACTGAGAAAAATTGCACTTCTTTGCCAGTAGCATTATCACAGTGTTCCTCTCCAATTCAGTAGTATAAGCCATTCAACTTATTTTTAATTATGTTTCTCCAGCTTTACTATTGTCCGTCACTCTACTAACATGAAAAAATGCCTTGAGCAGTCTTCCAAAACAGGTCTTTGATAAGTTCTAGAGGTTTTCTCACAGTGACACACTAGTGCAAAATCATGCTTTCAATAATTAATTCCAACATAAATCACAAGAGTATTTTTAGTAGTACGCACTACATACATTCTCCTTCGTGTACTTGGGGCCTTCCTGTAGGTAAATGCTAGTATTATTAAGCCTTACTTAAAATTCATAAAACATTCTAGCAAACAGTCAGTTTACAATCTTCAACAAACATAATAATAATAATAAAACTAATCTACCAAAGTAAAAACTCACTGGTTTCTGTCCCAGTAGTCATCATATCACAACTTGAACTTATGCCACTTCCTCTTTCTCTTTCCCCTTCTCTCTCTCTATCTACATTCTTAGCCTACTTGATAAGGATGAAATATTATGATTTGGGTATTTATATGCATTGCCTATGCCTCTATGCTCTGCGTATTCATTTTCATAATAGCCTCTTGACATGACTCACGCGTCAAGTGATGTGAAGAGGTTGTTGAAATCGTGTTTTACTCCGTCTTTCCGTTTTTTTCTCTGTGCTTTTTCACCATTTTCATACACTGGCAAAGGTAGAGAGAGGACAGAACCAGCCAGCAGGAAAGTAGGTTCTTTCTGGTTCTACTGAAACGAGAAGAGGCAAAAGAAGGTTTCTCTCTCTCCCTTTCTGAGTGTAATTGCAGAAAGCAAGCAAGGCAATCTCATAATAATATCCCATCGACATGATCATAAATATTTCAAATGTACTTACCTGCGTTGTTAGCACTATTAATACGTACGTGTGTCTACATACATCTTATAAACTTCTTCCACATATATTACTATATTTACATGCCTGAATTCATTCTTCTTTTTTTAGCGTTATTAATTCCTTCATTATGCAGAACGGTTTTCATTCACATCTTGTACCATCCCTGTGTACCTACCTACGGTTTACAACCTATCTACCTGTCTGCCTACATGGGTAAAAAAAACTTTTATACGTTTTTACTTAATTTACACATGTCATCATATCTTAAATACTGCAAAGCTGGTTTATTCTACTTTGCTGAAAAATGTGTGTACCTACGTAATACACATTCTGCAAAAAGTCATCACGGGGTTTTAAAGGACGAGGATGATGACGACGGACGTAGTATAAAGAGTGTTGTGTCGTTGGCAATGTAGATTTTTTTTGTTATGCTACGGTTCGAAATATATGGCAATGCCATGGTGGCAGTTGGTAAGGTGCATGCATCGCTGATCCCAAACTCACTCATCGTGTTCGTCAGTCTTTTTGCAATATATTGCCGGCATCATCATCTTGCTCTCCGTGTGTATTCCTTTCTTTTTTGCCAACTCAAAGAAACAAACTAGCATGCTATGTGTATCATTCTCATTACTTATGCCAAAAAAACTTCTCGGAGTTGTGCTCAGGAATACGGTAAAGCACAAAAAAACGTGAACTAGAGTGAACTTTAAGAAAAACAATATACACACATAAATGCATGCTTGCTTACTCTTTTCTTTGAAATACACGACATTATTAGGCTGTTGTGCGTCGTTTTTTTCCTCGATCTCCCTGAAAATTCTCCGCTACATTTTCATCCCTTGTCTGTTTCCTTGCTTTTCACTTATATAATGGTGGATCGGGATGCTGTGTGCGTTATTATTATTGTTATCATTGTCATTTTTAAACCATTTAGCTTACGTGTAAGGAAAATGAAAGAAAGAATGAGCACCAAGTTTGTATCTCCCTGGTCTTCGTCTGCCTCGTCATATAACGATGCAGAGTAAAGCCTTTTAGGTTTTTACTAATGGTCATAAAGGTAGGCATGTATAGTCAAAGGCAAACGTTGTCCTGCTCGTCGTCGTCGTCACCATCACCATAATATCAGCAGAATGTAATATTAATGGGTGTATATCAAAGTAAAACTTTGCACGGCTGGCCTTGTTGCTGTGTGGCATCATAGCAACACCGAAGAAAATACACGGTTGCTGCTGCCTCTCCTTTCTGCTGCCTTGACGAATTAAATTTTCTTTGGCGGATATGCAGGGTAATAATAATAATGTGGACTAATATAAATAATAATAACATGAGTTCCTTTTTTGCTACAATTATTACATGAACACACGCGTATGTGTAGTACAACAACAAAAAATGTTGAAGCAACACACATTCATGTTACACGATAATTTTTTTTCTGTGTATGATATTCCTAAAACGTAGGTATATGTTGCCTAACTTGTAGATTGAGTGTCAAGGTAGGTACGATGCTGACATGAGTAACTTTTGCTACAGCCAAAAGTTTGCTGAAGTTGCACTTATTTCATCATCTCATTTCACGGCTGATATGACGACCAGGAAGGACAGGGTCGCTTAAGAAAGAAAAATGGAAGAAGGAAGCAAGCTATTGGTTGCGGTGGTGGTAATGTCTACCAAGTACTACATAACTCTAAGTGCTTCTAACAAAACTGTAAAAAGCTGACATGGTAGCATTTCCTTCCTTCCTTCAGGGAGAAAGAAGGTAAGATCCTTTTGCAGCTGGATATGAGATCATATTTGGTAGTATCATGACGAAAAAAGATGTATAACCTATAAACTTATTATCATCCACACACCCACATGTACTTCACTCTAGCGTTTTGTGGGAAATCGTTAAAAAGCTATATATAAACTCCCGTGTTATTTAGCATACTACACTTAAGATACTTTTTTGACATTGCCGTTGTTGTCTTGACGAGAAAAAAACATTGCTTCTTTTGGCAAGGGAGAAAAACACAAAAGACGGAAACAGCCTGTGTGCGAGTATAAAGTTTGGCAATTTAGTTAGCGTACACTTTACGCATATTAGGCACTTACTTGAAAGTAAATATGTACATGAAAAAAGCCCGTTGATATAAATATAACAAGACATGATGTTTTTCTTACTGCGTTACATCGTGTTGTTGTTGTCACGCATTATATTATGTGCCGTTTTATGATGTTGCCTTTTTCGTTGACGAGTTCATCTTGGTGGTCTCACCTTTTCTCGTTCTCGGTTCTCACACAAGCACATTTTTTATTTTAGTTTGCCATGCCTCATTTTGTTATGAGTATATTATACAACGGAGAAAAAAAGAGATAGAGGGATACGCAACACTGCGTGAAATGAAACTTTTTGCTTGTATGCCTTTTTTGCCAGCTAGTGAACCATATAAGTCAATTTATTATTATAGTCATAGTTATTCAATCGATAAAGAATGAAGATAAACTACAAGATGCTACGATGAGATTCTTTGGAAGGGAAAATCAAAATAGGGAGCAAAACACATTCATGTTTTGTTGCTAACAAGAATGATTTAGAATGGAAAAACAAGCGAAGGAAAATTTTTTCCCTCAACGAACACGAATAGATTGAAAGTTTAAAAAACCTGTCAAGCAGTGTGCAACCTTAATGGAAAATGACTAAAACTGTTGACTTTGCTTAGTTAAGATGATGGGATAAAAGTACTGCGAAAATTTATCCATCTATTTTATTACGGTACACACAAGGATGCATACATGATAAAATGCCATTTTCAAGTTTGCGTATGTTAGTTAGCTAGTGCCAAAGTATGACAACACGAATTTTCTGATTTGCAAGTGATGATGACGGTCATGATTGGATGAGGATAACTGTTTCTTGTGCGTACAAAGTACAAAATGGGTAAGCATATTAAAACAAACTTTGTAGAGTTGTCTGTCTAATACACACACGTAGGTATACGTAGATTCGGGCAAATTCATTTCATTGTGTATGTATGCTTTTATGGGAAAGGATTAACTCGGAATATATCAAACATTTTTAGTTTACTACTTTTGCTAAATTGTTATAAAAGCCCATTCCCAGGACAATGATGAGACGAAAATTGTTGGACAAAAAACTTTTGGTTTTGACGCGAACAATTTACACTCAAAGTGTCAGGCAAGTCAGCGTCTTAAAATGTTGTTGCGGAGGAACTTGACAACTGCCAAGTAATGTGTTTATTTATACAACATATTTTTTGATGTCATTATCATCACAAACGCTATCGCCATGTTTTTGATAACTCGGCAAAGTGGTAATGCCATACAATGAAAATTCGTGAAAGTAGAGTTCCTTATAGAACCGTCAGTTTGCTTACTCTAGAAAATTAGGAGATATCCTTTTCAAGTGTCAACGTAAGACGCAATTGAAAAAAGCTTGTTGTTCCTTATTTAATGTTCTGGCAGGTAAAAAGGGGAAAAAGTAATGGAAAAACAGTTCCGTATGAGTATAAAAAAGACAAACATATGCATTTTATATACCCATATTATGTACACATATTTGACTGTCTGGTATATGCTAAACGTGACTGACTGCTGTGCGTAATAAATATTGTGAGATGAGAATGATTGAACAAATGGGTTTTACGAGATGGATGAATGATGGAACAAGTTTGGTTCTGGAAAGAAAGTTGTATGTAAAAGTGTGTAAGATGGATATGGAGAAAGAGAGATGATGAAGAAGCAAGTCAAATATTTGAATAAAATATTAGCTACCTACCAACTGCCACGTGGCATTATAAATGTAATACGCTTTATCAAAATTAGATTCCAGCAGCAGCAGGAGGAGAATGGAAAATCATGATATAATGTGATATGAAATGATGATCACACAGTCTGATGGAATAAGAAGAGAAAGTGGAAAGAGGTAGACAGGAGGAGGACGCGGAAGGAAAAAAAGACCACACGCTCCGTCACAGCAAGCAGCCGAGATGGATTACAATATTTTTTGGATCCTGTTGCTGCATTAATAGTTATATTAATCGAAAGGTGGAGGAAAAACGGAAAGGTAAAAAAGGGGTAATATCATTGAGTGCAATATCTAGTATAGTCCATCAGTCAGTCAGTACATTGAAAAAACGGTAGGGAAGAAAATATTGAAACTGGCATGATTTTTATTTTTGGAAATAGCAACAATAGACAAGAGAGTTGGAATGAAATGTGCCTTTGAGGAAAAATAAGACGTGTGGGCATGATGATGATGTGGATGTTGGAGCAACGGATGGAATAGAATAACAGTTTAATGCCTTTGTAGTCAAATGCAGAGACCGAGAGGGAAAAATAAGTAGTTCGTGCTGCTGTTGGGTAACGGAAAGAAAGAGAGAGAGGAAGAAAGTAGATGAATACATTCCATTCAGTGCTCTTCTCTCTCTCTCAAAAGTCTGACAAGGCGTATACAGGGAGAAGACAAAGAAAACAAACAAGTTTCTACTTGAAAGAAATCAAATACACATAAAATTGCTTTTGTAAAAAAACAAACAAGGGACTTGGATAAATGTGTGTAAGTAATAGGAGGATGTGTATCCAATCCAGCGAATCGAAGGAGGGGGATGAAAGGGTTGAGAAGATATTATGAGGATCCACCACACGCTAACGGTAAAAATTATCAGGAAGCGATACAGTATCCTAGTCACAATATTTATTTAACACCACTGTTGAGAACTCGTGGGAAAGGAGCGAAATGTTGGGGATTATTTCATTTCTTGTATTTTCTTACATAACCCCTGTAAAATCGTGAAGGGTTGCATCAGATTTTGTTCGCAATGACTACGCGCAGTTCTGGTACGGTGAGAGCGAAGAGTCATTCAATCTGGTACAGTGGACAACATTTTCACTTCAACATGAATCGGGCTGGAATGTTGAGGATTATTTCATTCATTTTTTTAAACACCCAAATATTTCGTAGTTTTCCTCCTTCAGAGGATTGCATCAGATTTTGTGTAAAAGGTGATCGCGGTCCTCTAACTCGCAATGATTACCCAGTCTTTATACGGCGAGATCGAACATCGAAGGGCCATGCAGTCTGGTGTCTGGTAAGTTTATGTGTGATTCTTAGTGGAAAATTTCCACTGGAAATAAATATCTCTGTTGTGTTTTAAACTTAAAACTTCCTTCGATGTGTCTATGATCAGTTTTTAGTATTCATAGGGAGAATACGGGTGTCTTAGCTTAGCGGGGAAGACGTGTAACGAGGAAAGTTAGGTTTAGCAGGGCATTAGGAAAACACACATTTGAAAACATTCATTCGAGCACCGAACGAGATTAGAATCAGGGCCTGACTTCGGGGAAGTCACAACAACCACCTTTCACCCATACTGTAATTTTGGGCAAATACCCTGCATTTTTAAAAACAGAACAAAAGTTTGCACACGATTTTAAAAGGTGTGAGCTCTAACAAAAGATGGAGATAAAACGAAAGATAGACACAGACTTTCAGAAAATTGCTTGGGTTTATTAGAACAAGTAGGCGTACATTATGTTTATGTCTTTGAAGGAAGCAAAAAGATGATAACACACAATTGTACCATTGATCTTAGTCTCAAGCCTGTGTGCAAAAGGATGTTTGTGGTAAACTTTATATGATCCGTTTTTAATGGGAAAAACGATAATAAATCAGTGCAAGGCAATAAAGGAGGGCAAAACATCGATAACGTAAATACTGCTATGCTTTAATTGTTGTCTGCTTTGTAGGTTGAGTTGCTTTGTATTTAAAAGCAGAAGCATTGCACAAAGAAAAATGATGGATTCATTTTGAAGAGAGAGGAGTGAAATGCATCAATGCATGTCAGTGCAGCAGATATTTCTAAAGAATCATATTTACACTATTGCGAAATTTATTGCAGATTTGACTGTCAATTTTTCAGGTCGTTTGAAACTGACATAAAGAAAAGTTATGTGAGAGCGCGGGGTGAAGTATCAAGTTAGACCGCTCACAAGAACTGTGAAATAGACAATAGCTATTATCGAAATGAGGTCAGGCGCTGACTAAAATGTTTCAAAAAGTGATCAAGTCCAATTTCAGAGAAAACGGATGTAAAGGATAGTGATAAAACAATAAATGGATAAAGATTAAATTGTAAATGAGACTGAAGATTAAACAATGAATGATAATGTCGTTGGTTATACCTTGAATTTGATTATCTTTTAAAAGATTGAGATAATACCTCTGAGCAGATTGAAGGAACGCGTTTAAAAGATTAGCGGAGAATTGTGCCAAACATTTTGGTCCGTCTTGTTTACCTTGTATCGGCACTTTTCTAATAATGTCTTGCTTAACTTGCTACAAAATGATAGCAGCCAGAAAAACAAATTAGTTTCACAGAGACGCACACTATAGTCTCCAAAATAGTAAATAAGGCAGTGCGCTTAAGCGTAAAATATTATTGATGTGTAAATATCACCTCACTGCTTTTATTCCTGTGACTGGTCATAAAAACCGTGCTTAGCTGCTTTTCACAGAAAGACAATGACATGGAATAACAGACTTTACATTTTAGTAAAGATATCAAAATAAGAACACATTATGCAAATTATATGATCTATGGACATAAAAGTGCAACTCTCTTGACAACAAAAACAGATCCATGTTTTTGATGAGGATATTTATTCAGGGATTTAACCTAATTCCCTCTCAATCATGACGATAATGATGATATTTCATTGCAGATAATAATATGACGATTTGATCAGTTTGATTTCATTCATGTCAAGCACAAGTCATTCACTCATTGACAGTCACTGTGGCACTGTGACTCTTGCCTATGCTGGTGCTGATTTTCCTTTGACGAAAGCCAATATTACAGTTTCTTCTTGGCACACAGCTTTTCTACAAAACACTCTCTCTACTGCTTTACATTCACCTTTCCAATCTGTCATATCAGAATAATGTGTATCGTATCGTGCTCAAGCTGTCTTTCTGTTTTCTATCTCATCCATTCTATTCTTTATAAATGCTTTGGACTTTAAGCCTCATTCCTTAGTAAATCATATCAATGCAGATAATCTGAATAGCGCGCATTGTGAGCCGCATAAAAAAATAAATTCAAATGCACATTGCCAATCGCTAACACGATTTGCTCATGGCTCATGGGGATAAAACTTGAAATTGTAAAGCACGCAAAATAGCTCTATGGCTTCTTATAAAATTAATGGATAAAGTGCACCGATCAACAAAAGCTTAGTGCCCAAAAACCTTCTCTCGGCATCTTGCTGACTAGTTCAAATCGCCAAATGGAATGAGAGTATACACGAGTATGAATGAAGAGAGGCCGATTGCTTAAAGGGAATATAATGGATTGCTTTTTTATATCCTGTCTCCCCTCTCCGTAAATTGAAACCAAGTCAGCAGATTATTGTAAAGGACATTTATACATTTTTTCTTGAGACAGGGAACACGACAGATTGAAAAATCATGTGTCATCGTGTCAAGCAAGCAACAGAGCAACTTAGCATGAGCTAAAAAAGAATCTCACAATAATAATAGAGTGTGGTGCTTGGTGCTTGGATTAGTGCAGATACAACCTTAGCAAACCAGTAATAATCTGTGAGATAACAAACGCAGATAATATTATGAATCAAGGAACGTCGATCATCCCCACATTATTGTACACAGCATACGTGCGTGCATGACAATCGCATCACATAAAAAAGCTAATAATTATTTTACTTTTTTTCTGCAGGAAAAAGTATTACAAAGCATAATATTATAATCATCAGTAACATGACATGGCTTTTTAGAGCTATAAAGTCCAATTACCAGACTAAATGTTATGGAGTGCGTAATCCCCAAAAACACAAGGGACATTTTACAAATTGTTAATAAAAATCATTCTACTCCACAGCATGGAAAAGCTATAACATACCATCTTCATCCGCGTTCTGTTTCTACTTGAGAAACATGATGGTCAACAGCATAGCAAGTGTTGTTTTTGCCAAAGATCAGCCTAAATTTGGAATGAAAGGTGTAAACTTAAACATGAGTTATTACGCAATTCACTGACATTACATGGCGCTTATGTATACACAAGTAATTTTGCTGCTGTAATGTCTTTTACATCCCTGCCTTCATAACAGGGCAAATAATGCGCATCACGTCAAGAACGTAGGTTAGATGCATGTGAAACGGAAATGAGAACTTGTATTTTGCACAGTAGAAATAGTGTGTACTGTGTACTCGCGGCAAACATTTATGCGCTGCATAGTCACAGTTTTGTATTGGTTTCTACCTTCCCATTTTACGAGAGCAACAACTCGTGAAATCGTTACAGTGCATCTCTTCCCATTCAGTTCAGTTATGTAGCTACATTTTGCTTTGGCAAAGAGCAGTTGTCTTTGTAAACTCTTTTCTCTCTCCTCGCTATGGTGTTTTATGGATCTTAAAAATAAACTATCTCAAAAATGCATTTAAATGAAACTCTTGTAAAATTGTGTAATTGCAAGAAACATTTTTCATATTTATATTTCTTCACGCGCGGGGAGGAAGAAGAGCGAGAAAAAGGAGGATTCCGCTTTGGCAAAAGCAAGTACAAAGCCAGGTAAGTGTTTTTATAGGGATGCAGCAGAGGAGGAATGTAACAAATGCGCATTCTTAATAACCTTCCCACTTCTCCTTTATTCCTTCCACTTTGAAACAATATGAATTGAAAAGTAAGAAAGTCTTGCTACTTGATTACTTTTTACTCCACTTTTCTAAAGCACGTTATATCCATTTTGCATAATCAGTATCATGAACACACACACTAGTTGACCAAGAAGAAAATGAAGTTTTTTTCCCATTCTCAATAACGAACCAACCCACAATTCAATGCTCATTCTACATTTCTACAACTGCTTGCGTTTATGTCCCTACGTAAAGCAAATATAGTGTATTATTATTATCCCATATTATTTTGGCACGGACCAACCGCAAAACGAAAAAAAGCGTGCAAAATTCGGATCCAGCTGCCAAGTGGAATGGCGCAAGAGAAGGAGTTCAAGAAATATATGAGTAGAAATGTATGTGTGTATTATATAATCTGTGACCGAAAAAGAAGTGTGCACTTATTACTTTTATATAACACAGCAACGAGTGGTATGTTCCCCCCGGTCCTATTTCTTTGAAACGTTTCTCAGGTTCCGATTTCTAACAACATGGAGATACTAAAAATGCATGCATGTGGCCGGGCCATCTATCTATCTCGCCACTCTAAATAATAAAATGCCGCGTGTCGCATCAAATATTTAAATGAAAAAAAAAAACTTAATAATAATGATAAGAAACGAAATGAAATAAGGTAGTATTAAAGCATTGTTTTATAGAAGCCTTGTTTTATTGAAATTTAGTTTCAAGAAGGAATTGCCAAAGCTTCCGCTTTGAAATGTAATATCTTATACAATTGCACACAGAATATTATTTAAACACAAGATTTTTTAAAGGATGTCGACTCGAGAAGAGCATTTTGAATGAGAATGATTTTTTTCGACTTGTGTGTCGTGTGTCAATTGACACCCAAGTGGTTGTGAACTTTTCGTCAGATCTTGAAGCAGATTTTTACACTTTTGTTTCTATTCTTCCAACTAATATACGTACAATGCTGTTTGATGCCGTTTCCGTTCTTCAAGTTGGCATTGTGCATTTTAGTATATAAAACTATAGCACCAAGCAGCTATTCCTCATCTGTCAACCGTGACAATTTGCGACCAAAGTATAAAAATAGACAGGAAACTGTCATGATACAAAAAAAACGTCATTCATCCTTCCACTTCAACATCCCTTCAGGTGTGTACCACGGATCATAACAATAAGCAAACGCATAATTAAGACTAGTCAACTGCTGTACTGTATATATTTTGTATATTAGCATTCAAGAAAACTACATTGTTTCAGAAATGAATGATGCATGCATTATATTTTGCCATCTCTGCTTTTCTGCTTCCCTTCTCGGCTTAAGCTGAAACAACAAAGTTAATAGCGCAATTTGAAAAAGAAGACAATATAGCTTGTTTTGACTATACACTGCTACTTTTGTAACTTTTTTGCCTCTCTGCCATTTCTTCTTATTCATGCAAAAGAACAATAAACTAACGATGACGTGCATTTGTTTGTACGGTTAGATAAGTCTCCAAAAAGTTATGTTAGTATTTACGCGCGGGGCTATTTTCATACATCAGTTTAATATATTTTTACAACAAGCAGACATTTTTCCATTTCATATGTAAATCCAGATAAATATGAAAAGACAAAAAGCCCTTTCCGTCATCCAGCCATTCTCCTTGTACGGCCACTCAAGCAAACAACAAAGACATGAAGAGAAGAAGGAACGAAAAAGGAGATTGGAATATGGGAAAATCGAGAGGGGATCACCACTCAATCTTCATTTCAGCTTTGTATGAATTTTTCAGCAAAACGACATACGTCGAGTTTCTCTCAGCAAGCTTATAAAAAAGTCAAGGATTTTCCTCTGTAATACTACTGCTAAGTGCGGTAGTGATCGCAGAGTGGAACAAAATCCTCATCTATAAAGGAACAGAATAATGGGGAAAAATTCATCTGTGCAAAAAATACACAATGCTTGGAATGAAGAGTACGTGAATTCATTCATTTTTACCGCAGCCTAAAAAGACCAGGTAAATGGATGGAAAAGAGCGAGAGAGTGCATTTTGTGGATTATACATTTTTACACGGGCAAGTAGTAGTGGATATTGAATGGATAAAAAAGTATTTTCGCAGCAGCAGGAGCTGTACAAGCCGTAGCCTAATTGCGATAAGGATGTGTGTACCTAAGTTTACCTGCCAGTCTTCTTGCTTTGCTGGGCCACTACGTAATAATATTATTAGCATAGCAAACCAAATACAACTTTCCACAGAGTTGGTCTAGAGTTTTGCTATAATGAAAAAAAATCGTTTGATCATGTTCACCGTGCATGGAAGCCTGTATAATATTGCATCTTGGAAAAAACCGCTTCTGCTGCTGTTTTTCACTCTAATTCCGATCATGGCTTTGGTTACCAAACTTTGGTATCGTTCTTCTTCTGCAAAACATTATTGGTGAAAACGTTTTGCTAGGCATGTGATGTGGGCATAAGATTCAGCCGTTTGTAAGCATGTATTATTATAACACTATGATAACCTATTCGGCATAAAATTCCATTTCTTATAATTATAATGTTTTGTTCAGTATGGATAACTAGCCTCAGAAAGGTATTATATGTAAGGTGTACAATACGTACGGATTAGTGTTGGCGAGCTCATAAGAACCTAACCGACACACTGCACACCAGGTACAGGTACAACAAAATAAAAACTTGACTTCAAACGGCCAAATAAAAATGATCTATTTTGTCCGCTGTTGTATGTTGCTGCTATTATTGCGAGCTGTGTGCGGTGTGGTCTTTAGGTTTTCCAAGACTGCTAGCTGTATGACACTATAAGTTCTGCAGAAAGTAATATAAATAGTTCACAGCTACTTTTCAATTATAGCTCTCACACTTTTTTAAGACATTTTAGAGAAGCCGCAATTTAGTAAAAACAAAATAATAGCCAGCCGTTTATTATTATAAATTTGTATTTACTTTACTGGGAAATGGGGAATGTTTGATTATCACATTTTTGAATGCTTATTTTAACGGAAAAATTATCCGGATACACAACGCTGATTACAAATATTATTCAATTTGCTATTTTTACGCCTGATTCGTACGAATAAAAGTAAAATCACAGCTAGCTATTCCAACTAGCACAATTTTGGTCTAGACATAGTGGGGAGAATTAGAAAAGAGACAGAGGGAGATTAATCAGACAGAGATACAGAACAAGTCTAGGGATATATTATTTCATGGGCAAAATTACTAACAATCATCAGCATAATATTGCTTTTCATGCAGGCGTGCTAACTGCCAACTGACAGGAACACACTGTGACACGAATCATCCTTCTGACTGCAAAAAATAGTTGTCATGCCATGTCATACCACCACCATCTCCGTATCATATGGAACTTGGTGACGTGACAATGATGGAAAACAATGTTATCTTTATTTTATTTTTTTTGTGTTCCACATTATTAATATGACGATTTCTATTTTTCATATCTATTCCACATTTTAGCCAGCATAACACCAAGCCAGCCTTTGTAATAATAACCACTGACTGATCCATCTGTCTACTTTTTTTTGGCTTGTCCATATTATATCGGTGGTGGCGGCGTGTGTTTGCATTGAAAATAAACAATCTTGTAGGTTTTGATTTTGTTTGTCTATCTCTCCACACGACTCTCTCCGCGTGAGTCGCTCTCAAAATAACCAACTGCTATTACATTAATATCCACCACATAATACAGTATTATTGTTCTTGATTTATAAAAGCAACCTTTGACTCCACAACTTGGTCACGTCATAAGCAACTCAAAAGAATCAACAACCTACAAATAAGAATATTAAAAGGAGTGAAAGCAAAAATAGATTGGTGTGTACAAAGTAATAATATTGGGAAGCTGGAAGACATGGCACGACAACTTAGAGCTACACAGATATTACGTAGCATTGTAATAGGTAATGCTAGACAGAGTTAAATATGATCATTTCATGATAATGTCCTTCGGATCATCCGTTGTTCGCTCACATTGCAAAATGTCGTACGCTATCATTCTACGTACAACGTAGTACATGCCGTTGCTAAAATCGAGAGTTACACTTTTATCTCGGCGAATATACGCTTGACACAAATCTGTTTTGCTTTTAAAAGCTAGAGAGCCGTGAGCATGTAATGAAATCAAAGCCAAGTCAAAAGTTTCCGACAACTTTACACTCCCATTATTATTAGAATGGCGGTTTAGAAATAAACGTGGCGGAAATCGGATAAGAAGACAAAAGGTGGCCACCCCTTCCAAAGACAGAAAGGAGTGGGATTTGGAGCAAAAAACTGCATTTATTTGGACATGCCTTTTGGCCTTTTGTTCGTTTAATAACCACATGCCATAATCTGGAAAGGAATTTGTGATTATGTGACTTTTTCCATGTACTATATAGGAGCCTCCGCGTGCTTGTCTGCATCAATAGACGATCACGCTCTTTCCACTGTACTCCTCCACTCCACTGACTTCCAGCTCAAAGTTCCATTCAACTTGAGTATTTACTCTAGATTTATAATTTGCGGCGCGACTACTGTCTCCTTCAAAGAAACTTTTTTTTGTTCTTTTTGCTCTCTAGTCTTCCACTTGAAAACTTTTTTTGTCTTTGCATTTGAAATAAAAAAATCTGCTATAATATAATGGCAACTCTCTTTTCAATGACTTTCAACGAAATTTCAGCAGCCTCTCACGCCTCAGTGAACAGAAACTGCTGTTTCTCCTGTACTACTTGGTATACTGCTGTCTTTGTCGTTGTCGTCATATTTTTTTCCTAATCTGTCCATGGCAGAATAGAAAAAAGGAAGGATGATCATGCTGATGACGATGATGACTCGCTGTGAGAGCTTTGAGTTTCCAACTGGCTGAGCATGCGGTATAATTACACGGGTACTGCCATAGCCACCAACTTGCAAAATGCAAAAAAAATCGTCATATCTTTTCGAATCTCTCCCAGTCATTTTATTATTCTCTCTGTTAGATTTTCTCAATGTCTCCTGTAAAATCATTTTTCTGGTCATTGTATCATCACAACTTGATCGTCATCGCCCAAAAATTCTAATCTACATGCTTTCATACTCTCATTTCAGTGTAAACATACGGACGGCAAACGAGATACAAAGGACTGTAGGCTTTAGAACAAGTGCAAAAAGCACGTATGGCTCGCCGGTGATATGGGATCATCCTGATATTGTGGTAAGACAAGGGAGTCAAGATTGTTTTACTCACACACAAACGATGCATTTTAAAAAAATCCGCGAGTAATACGAGCAGTCATAGTAGTAGAAGCAATACTAGTTTCAGAGTGTGACTCACTCACAAAACGCAACAAACATTTTCTAATGTTGTGCGAAAAAAGCCAAACTGGCTAATACTAGAACGCGACTACTTTTGGTTAGTTTGTTTCTTTCGAATGGTGCAGCACTCTGGTAGAGTAAGTGATAGTGCTTTCTGGTAAATGCTAGGCATTTTCCTCGTACAAAGTACAGATTAAGTAGTAGTAAGTGGCCCTAGTGCAGTATGGGGTACGCAGTAAAAGCACAGCGTTATTTTTTTTTGTTGGATCATCTTCATCTCTCACTCTGAAAACTGGCTGAGAGAAGACTAGTAAGTCGTAATAGAAGAGCAGCTTGCTAAGGCAAGTTGAGCACAGATAATATGATTGTAGTGGTGGCAGTCGCAGTGGTAAAAAACCTCCTTCTCCGTGACTTTTACAAAAGAATGCCTGTTAACCAGTATTTCAAGCATGTTACATGTTAGTGGTAAGTACGATGCTATGGTTTGTTCTCCTACAAAAAGAGACTATTTCGAAGAAAGGCTAATATCATTCTTCTCTGTCCATCCATCCATCTAAAACCATTTTATCCATTGGTGCATGCATACAATTCAGAGCATTTCGGTGGTAGTGCTTTTTGTAGAACGAGAATAGTAAGTAGTCAGTGTCATACGGAAAATGGCATGCCACCATGTAGAAAAATGTGAGAAATGGTTACAATCATACGCTAGGCGTCATATATTCATATTCCAGGATCACGCCATAAAGTATGAACACAACAGCATAGCATGTCACAAGACAAAAATGTGACAGAGAAAGGAAAAAAATAGTATGGTTTGTGTGTAGAAATGGCAAGGAAAATATTGCAATGATTACCCATATAGCCAGTCAGACAAGTGAAAGGTTAGAGAAAACAAAGCAAGTGCATTTGGAGAGCAAAGTGGAATAGGCAAAAAGGTCGGATGATAAACGCCAGATTTGCTTTCATTCATTTCGCCCACCAGATACAACTGGGAAACGCATGGACATGGAAAACTCTGCAAAAGTAAAAAAAAAATGCAATTTCGTGTTCAAATGTACACCACTTGAAAAAGAACAAAGGAGCATGATGCTTCACGGCACATTCTAAAGAACATTCTGGGCCAGTATTATATGGGCCTATGCAGAGATATTATTCATGTCAGAGAGGAAAAACACAACTGCCTATTTAGTCAATGAAAGGACAATATTTTCCAAAAAACTATCCAAGAAACAATTAAACATCCTCTTTGCCAGTTTTACTACTACAACGCCCACTTCTGTTCCTGGCATAAACACTAATCCTCACGGTTTGGCTGTTTGTTTACCTGGCCATATTTCCATTTTCATATTGTCATCCTGTCTTCTTGGCCCGGAATTTTTCGCACTACACTCCAGTGAACTGTTTGCATTGATGGCTTGAACATAATGTCTCCTGAGCCTATACCTACATAATATATTTCTGTCCATACACCCACTTCTCCTGCTTTCCTCTTTGTTCTTTTTATGATTGTCGTTTCTCCTTCCAGCAACTTTTACTGCTGCGTTCCCCTAACTTACTTGCCAACTTGGTATTATATAAGGACTAAAGTTGCACACATAAACAGAAAGCAACACAAGAATAAGAGGAAGCCCTGCCACTTTTACAACTTCCACAGTATTCTCTACTTCTGCCGCTCGCACTCTCTTTCTCTCTATAAGCCATGCTTTCTTTATCCACACAGCCATTCAGTGTGTGGGCTTGTGTCCGTTGTTGACTTATAATCTTATAATATGACTTGAAAAGAAACACTGCTACTGCTGCGGTGAATGCATCGATAGTCTATTTTTTCCGCAGCATTCTTTGTTCATTTCAATTGATGTTGTGCTACTGGTACTATGCTTGGTAGTAATACTAAAATGGCAGAAGAACCATGATGCAAAAAAATACGCTTTTTTACCTACACAGCAGCAGTAGTGACCAAACAGGGAAAATCTACTTTGCATTGTCCTGTTCCATTTTTGTGCAAAAATATTTTCACCATTCCGCGTACCATCAAACGTACGGACATTGTATTGCCTGGTAGGTATAGTAGGCAGTAATTTTCTTCTTCTCAGGTTGTAACTACAGCAAATCGGTATTAGCAACATGGAAAATGTAAGGATCATCATCAACAATGTAAATTATATCAAAGCCCATCATCCTCCTACTATACCATTATACAGCACACCACGCGTGGTAAAGCTCATTGTAGCATTTATTCCGTTCCTTTTCCCTTTAAACATTTGCATTTTCCCTTACTCCACACTAAGCTCGGTTTATATTAACAGCTGCCTGGCTCTGTTCAGCCAAGTTTCATCAAATCTCACGGTTTGGTAAATGCTAAAATCTTGGGCTTTTTCTCTTTCATCCGCAAAGTAGAGACGGAAAACGGATGGAAAACAACAATAACGCTGCCATAGTGAAAACACGCATACTAGTAGATGTGCTAGTGGTGGTGGTACGATATCATGATAGCATGGTGTTTTGCTAGTAGAATTACTCCACATTTTCCAACCTTTCCACCATCCCAAAAGCCGAGAGAGAATCGTCTATATACTCTTTACTGATTTTGCTGTTGGTTTAGTTGCATCTGCTGTGCCTATAATAAAGCCCATGTCATGTTTCAGAACATTTTTTGGCGGAGAATCCTGTGCTGTGCTACCAACATCAAAACATCCCATTTTCCCTTCTCCTCTATGTAACTTGTCTTCTCGAAAACTCAGGCCTGCAGTGTTCTACCGTTCAAACATGAAAAGCATACCACACACACAACTTATAACATCACATCCTTGTCGTAGTAGTAGTAATCATGGGTCTTCTGCTTTATCCCGACCCCAAGTAAAGTAGCAAAGTCACTGCTGCATATGTAGTATGAAAGCACAATGTTCGCTGCCTCAAAATTCTAGCATTCCCAAATAAGAAAGTAGTGAGTCGTAATAGTAGGTAGGCTAGCCCAGGAAAAAACGGCAGAGTTTCAGTTTTGCCCATTTTCCCTGCCTCACTTGGTAACTCTGAGCCACAAAGCTGGTGACTGCTGACTACAAAGCACAAATTTTTCTTCTGCTGCCGTTCCTATTTATCGAAACTGCTTTATTACTACCTCTACTATTACTGTACAAACAAGACTACAGCAAAAGGAGCAGCGAGCTCTGTTCTTCAATTCAGTTGTTCACTCTGATTCATCTCTATCTATTGGCTCGGTGTGGTGTGCAAGCAAATGTCGTTGTTTTCCTCGCGTAAAAACTAAGTTGAGTGAGTACAAAAAGTGTCTGCATGCTCCTGCAGTCTGCGAGTAGCACCGTTGTGAGGTTTTCTTGTCTTTTCTTTTACGGAAAAATACAAAAAGAGCACACACACTAGACACAAAGAGGAAGTATTACTTTTGCCACTAGTACTATCATACGGGAAAAACAACCAATATACTACACAAGAAAACCAAGAAAAATATCATATCATTCTCGTCATCATCATCATCCTCATCGCTATCATCTTTGCTTCATCTTTACAAACAGGGGGAAACGAATCAAACTACAGCAAAGCCAGCTAAAAAACCAAGAAGATCACAGCAAAGAGTTGAGTTTGTATACAAAGTACGTTGTTTCTACTTTCAGTAAAAGCAAAGTTTACCTTTGATACACATTAAAACACGTAATCATTACAATAAAAAGTAGATACAGCACACTACTTTCAAAGTCTGCATACAAAATCACACCATTCAAGCTCTAGCATAACAACAACGGCAGTTCATAGAGAAAAGAGTCAAAAGTTTCTTGTCATTTTTTATTCTCCTTTTTGTACAAATACAACAACAACAACAACAACACCTTCAAAAGTACTATAAAAACCTTGTACTATTCAAGTGTACCCTGCAAACAGACCAGCATCGTTTTCGTCATTAAAACTCTAAAATATTTCACATCCTCCTCCGCGTCTCATATCATATCCTACCGTAACCGACGGACGACAGAGGTAAACATGCTCTTATTTCATAAATATGATGTTGCTTGATGATCCTCATTTTAGTCTCAGTTCAGCAGAACGGTGATCCTCAATGAGGCTTTGTAGCCATAAAGCTTAAAAAGTCTGAATCTAATAACTAAAATGAAAAAATGCGTATAGGTAAAGCAGGAAAGAAAGGAGAAGAGACGCCTTTTGAAAAAATGATGATGAACCATAAGATTACATTATGATGGCCAGGCATTACTTAGAAGACGGAGAGAAGAAGAAGAAAGATAAATGCTTGTAGATTGTATTTACGAGAAGAAAATGCACAAAGACAAGACCAATTTTTTTATCATGTAGTACCAGTTCCATATTCTTCACTCCTTTCATCATCTTCTTTGCTGCTTCCCTGTTCTTTTAGCTTTTGTCCATACTACGTGTTTTCTTGGGAGAAATAAAAAATGGTATCAATGCAATGATGATGATCTAACATTTTTATGCTATATAACTGCTCTCTCCTCTCTTTACTGTTCTTTTGGTCATAATCAAGTATCATATCATCCCTTTTGGTCGTCACAAAACAGTAAATACTCGCTGCTTTATATAGCAGCAGCAGAAGCAGCAACACCACAGCTTACTCTAACCATTACTTCACACAAAGGTATTAAAGAGAATGGCCAAGTGGTTTTGAAAGTATGGCTATGCATCATCATCATCATTATAACGTGTTATTTTAAAATACAACTAGTATTTCCATACATGTAAAAGCAGTCATCTCTTTTTCTTGCTGCTGCTGCTGTTGCTGCTGGTTTACTGTACTGAGAATAATAATGTGTAACAAATATCAAAGTTAATGCACGTCAGTCAGCCATCAGCCTTTTCTTCTTTTTTTCTGTGGTTTGGCTGTGAAGTCAATACGGCAGGCTACGTACGTGGAATTTTTTAAGTGTACAAAGCCCTACTACAAAACTACTACACACTTTACACATTACAGATAGATCAAAAGGAAGATATGCCTTGTGCACAATCATCATCGTCATCGTAATAACAATAATAATGGTCAAAATGCACATATGTACCTTAGGAGGTGAAGAGAAGTTATGATGATCATGAAAATAGTGGTAAGCATAAAAGTAGCAAGGGATATACATTCATATTATTATGCCTGCTTGTATGGTGGATAGACTTGAAGAGGAGAGCAAAACAGCAGGCTAACTCACGTCTCTCGCAGTATTCTCGCGTCAAGTAAGTCAGAGAGGAAAAAAGCAGAGAGAGAAGAAAAAATAACATCAAAACGAAACTTGCATATTGGAGTAGAAGTAGTATTCAGTTTACACGGGCAAAGTAAAGAACATGGTCGCAGTGCTAGAGTAATTTACTACTACAAACGTACGTTCCCTTGTTTTACCATTGGCATTTCTCTTCACTGTTTTATTCCGCATAAATATACGGCACCAACTTAAATTATACGTGAAGGCAGGGAGAAAAGAAGAAAGAAAAAAAGACAAAACGGAATAAACAATTTCCTACGAAAAAGGAGTAAATGGAATTAATTTTTTAAAAAAGAGAATGAAAAGCTCAATTAAAATAAAAAGGGATAATTGAACTAAAAAAACGAAATTATAACTCATAACTTTTATATGACACGACAAAGAGAGAGTAGTCTGTTATTACTGGAAAAGTACAGATCACCTTTCCTCGGACTGATTAGCAATTTGTTTACAAGAAAAAAGAGACGACAGAGAGGATCATCGGCAACATAACTATCATCAAATTCATTAAAATTTCTTTTTGGATACATGGTATGTACGCAAATTACAAGTACACACAGTCAAAGTGTGAGTGATTCTAATTACTAAGATGGAAAAAGCTTTTGTGTGTGTGCTTATATATTGCTCAAGAAGAAAATGGTTTGAAAAGAAAAATAGTATCGTGTATGGTGGTATCTGAAAAAATAACGGAAAGGTCAAAATGGTGACTGTTTGGTATTTTGTACATGTTCCAGTATCAATTTATTTGTGATTTGATGTGCGTTTCCCAACTTGTAATTGCACACAAAGGAAAATTCTCTACATTCATGATTAAATGGGATCCAAAGTATATAGTAGAAGGTAAATTGGAAAAGTCATTTTTAATAGTGGGAAAGCAACCAGCAATCATTTAAATAAATTACTAGAATGTTTCAGATAAATGCTTAGTTTCCGAATAAAATGATAGGAGAGGAAGAGAGGATAAAAATACAAAAAGGTTTTAGTTTTGACTTTGAGAATTGGGTGTGCTTTTGAGCTTTCTAATAAATATACTTTAATTTTAGTTTTGCCCATAGAAAGAACTAAGTTTGACAAAATACTAAGGGTTAGGAAATAGCAAACATATCTTTCAAATGTATACTCAAGAAATCCTTATCCATTTTTCATTGTTTTTGCAACTAATGTATTATCATTTTTATCAATTCATCAACTTAATATTACCAGCTTTTCCTGTTCCAGTGTACTTATCATCATTAAATTGTGGATGCTTAGTTTGTCTGTGTGTGTGTATGTTGTATGTGTGTGATTTGGTGTCAATTGAAACGTTTCAATATAGTTGATTAATAACCCGGCTCGTCATGTTTCTTTGTTAAAGTAATCAATTAGTTCAATCAGTTTGCATCTCTTTGATTCTTTCTCACAGTAACGTCTAATACTCTTTTCATAATTCAATTCTTTGTACAAGATAAGTTTAGCTTATGGTTTAAAAAAACCGTGTCCATTATGGAATGGCTATTTCTATGATTGTGAATGGCTTTTAGAATTTAAAATTCTAAGCAGAAGATAACGCAGTATAATATACAGTTTTCTAATTGAAATTTTTAACGTTGTTTTCTCCTTTATGTACTCAATATTGAAAGGTTACCACTAGTGGCTCCAAATTAAAATGCATAAAAAATAATTCAAGAATACTTTATGCTAGTGCATTTTATTAGAACTGCAGTTGTAGCATTTTTATTTGCATTGTTTCTTGCTTTATCGGTATATTGAAAAGGATTATAAATTGGATTTTATTTCTCATTTCTATGACAGAATGATAGGTTAGTTAAGAAGGTCGTCAGTTTTTCTTAGAATTAGTAGGCATTTCGGATGTTTCCAAAGTGAGTTCTCTTGTAAGTGAGGTAAACCATTTTCAGTTGACAAAGTAAACCTTGCGTTTTTGTTTACAAAATACTTTTGAGTTTGGGTACGATTATTATCAAGTGAATGTGATCATCTTGTGCAATTTTACTCTGCAAAGTTGAAAAAATTGTTTATTGGTTAGTAAGTTTTTGGTGTAATGTGTAAAATGCCTGTGAAAAATGGATCTTGGAGAAAAGAAATAAGGGGGTAGCTGCAAAGAACGCAAAAAATCATGGCAGATAAGTTTATGCATTCTCATTCCCAACTACTCCAAAATGCATTTAATGCAGTAAAACCTTATGTCTGCTACTTGGTTATCTTTGTCTGCAAGGAAAGACATTTTAATGATCCCGGCAAAAATAAGTTAAAAAGTATAAAAATGTAAACAGTCACACGTCATCATTATCATCATCATGCATGTTTTGTTCGTCTCTCAAGTGACATCACCGAGAAACTAGACAAGTTTACAAGAATAGAATTAAATTTCCAAGAAGTTCTCATTGATCCTTTTCAGCAAAAGTTGTTGCTGTAGTTGGCATCTCCTTGATGAAGTCACTCCGTCTGTCTGGCTTTTTGCTGGAACTGCATATATATATCCAACCAAAAAATAGCTAAACAGACAGAGATGTAGTAGCCATTCATATTAGCAAGAATACGTTTTCATTTTTGTACTCCTTGTTTGCTGGAATTCAATGATATGGCAGATGAAAGAAACAAGAAAAGTGTTTATTTTTTTCAGTATTCATGGCATAAAAACTTCTAAAAGGGTATAAGGTTTTGAAGAATAGAAAGCACATCATTATACTTTACACACACTGCTTTCTTTTACAAAACATCTACATAACATTTTTTGTCACAAGTCAAGCAAGCAAAAGGCCAAGACATAATAGTTGCAAACGGTTAGGATTCGAGACTGGAAGCATGATGATGTATGTAAAGCTATTGAGTGTTTGAAGTTCGAATCATATGGGCATGACTCATTCATTCCTTTCCGTGTCGTTATTCTCTTATTGACGATAACGCAAGATGGGAATTGAAGTAGTAGTAGGAACGCATATTACTTAGCGGAATGCTACTAGTTCTTGAATTTCCACCATATAAGGAACCTATAGGATTAGACATAATGGAACGAATATTACCCATTTTTGCAAGCATAAACATGAGATTACTCCACTGCTGGCACGAAAATCCATTAGCAAATTTTTTCCCTAAAAACTGTGCTCCCATTCAAGTTGTGTGTGTAATCCGAGAGCTTATAGTGCTCCCGTGCGCCTTGCACTCTGTGTCTAGCACATTTTTATGAGGTATTTGCTTATTGTCTCAAAATTTGCAAGAAACGCCGCATTGCATGTGTGTAAAAGCATATATGAATGTCATCATCATCATCATAACATATCGTTGTCGTCCTTTCATTCCATATTATCGGACTGCTCTGCTTTTACTGATTACTGTTGATTGGATTACACTTTTTATGGTTTTCATGCAGAAAAAACTGGCAAAAGATACTTGCCCAAGTGCCGCTGCCGTTGCTGCTGCTGATAATAAGGCAAACTAGACAAAGAGCATCCGAAACAAGTCAAGCACTTTTTATCTGTAAGACTTGTGCTAAAGTAGAACAATGATTTTTTTAACGCCAACTTGTGCCAACATATAGCCAGATGGCAATTGAGGATATCGTTTTATGAAATTGGTGCAATTCTATTAAACGTTAATTAAAAAAATATGCGAGTTGTACTGCTAACATAAATTTTTCGTTGGGATAGTGACAACTAGTAAGTAGTAGAAAGTCGGTTAATTTACCGCGTTGCTGTTCATCATCCATAGCAAAAGTACTAGTTATATATTTCTTTTTACGATGCTACATGGGCAGTTGTTGCATATGGCAGCGCCACCGTATGCTATTTGACCTTTTTGACTGTTTCATCTCATCTTTCTTATTGCTATGTGTGCAATGTGCAGCTATTAAAAAGTCATAAAAATGGAATACGAGAGAATATTAGTTTCAAAGAAAAATGTCTGAGGTAGTACGCTTCTTTCTTCTTTCATCGTTTACTGCTGATTCACCACGAAACATTAACCTTGATTTCTTCTTGCCACGCTACACCGTGATCCTGACAGGTTAACAATTTTTCGGCTTGTATCAAGTCCTGTTTGCACAAAGGGGCAGGTGCGCACATTCATAAATACCAGTGTAGAGGATATCCATTTACTCCCCAACAGATTGCACATGACGTGGCATGCAAGATTGCATAATAGTTCATGCGCAAAAATATTATCCCTGTTTTTGTCACCCTTTTACTTGTCCACGTTAACGTTTTTTATTGACTACCATTTCTGCTTTGGTGGCAAATCTGATGGTGACAAGTCACACATCACTTAAAACTGAAGAGTTGCAAATTTTGCAGACAAATCTTTTATTTGCTTCGTGTTGTTGGGTTGCAACATTGCATAAAAATATGTGACAAAAATATGGAGCGTCTGTAATACTAAAAGCTGCATTATAGGTGCATGAACATGACATAACCCAATTGTTAAGTAATGTTCCTACAAACAACAATAATAATCATGCTAAATGGTTAAAATATTTGAGCCACAAAGATAGTGTGGTAATACGGTAAGCACAAAAAAGAATTGCAAACAATGGCTCAAGTATACAAGCAGCATTTTTTGCACATACAAAACTGTTATTGTTGTTATTTTGCGATTATTATTGTTGTTGCTGCTTTGGTTACACATAGTTTGCTGTAGTTAAATGAAAAGGAAGTAAGACAGAGCAACAACAATATAACAACAGCAGCAGCGGTATAAGCATCATCATCCTCCTCCTCATCATTCCGAGAGTTTTTCAAGCACCTTACTTAGTACTCACTTGACTTGCATATTTATTGCAGGGCTTTCATTAATACTTTTGTTATGCTACTTTTTGTATGGTTATTGTAGTGAACTAAACCATCCTTCAAATATGTGCCATTGTATTACTACACATGCATGCAGTAAGCCCTTGTTTGAATTTTTATGTGTTGAAAATGCAGTTTATTGTGCATTTCATTCAATTGGTTCAAGTATTTGGTACACAAAACTGCAGTGAACAAAAAAAAAATAAATGTATTTTGCTGAGAAAAAACATTCGTGTATTATTTTTGGAATGCGTGTAGTGTTTGCAATTGTTGGCGATTGTAATCAATTTGTGGCTCCTATCAGAAGTACATGTCATGCTGCTTTACAGTAATGCATAAAGTTCCTGCGTGCAATTGCTTACGTGATTTACATGATTATCTTGTAAAAAGGCAATGAGGAGGACGTTTTAGTGAAAGATTTAAGTTTATTGTTGCCGCAGTAAATACACGATACTAACTGACAAAACAACAAAACGCAAACCACTAAACATCCTTTCTTTCTTTACAAAAATTAAACTTTTTTCTACCATTCAAATGCAAAAATGCAATGCTGACATTTAAAGTCAAGATATTAGTACATGTTGTATGCGCAGCTTTACTAAATAAATTGCAGTTAAGTCATCGGTAACTTCAACTGTTTCTGTAATGGCCTGAGAGTGAGAGAGAAGAAATAGTAAAAATGCCATATCGCGTAATTGTTAACGTTTTGTAAAGTTGTTACTGGTGCTGCTGTTGTTGTTGGGTTCTTGTAATCCTTTTCCTGTTACCGCTGTGGATGTTTTATATTACTGACAGACATCAGCAGTATCAACTCACTCACGTTTTTAAGCAATAGGCTACTCTGGTCTTGAGAAGCAGGATGATTCATCATTACCATCATCGTCGTATCATCATACTTCACCAAAAATATATCAATTATTGTTGCAATACATATAATATGTATGTGTTTTCCAAGCACAATGTCTCTCTAGCTCAAATCGCACCTAAAAACTTCATTATGGTCTTGACTTGACGATGTGAAACTTTACCTTGCTCCCTATGTACAGCACACAGGGTACACTGTGTTATATCAATGTTCATTTTGCACACTTTGAACGATGACAGGAGGACAACAAAAGTACATATATTATCTTGCATTAGTATATATGGCTTTGCTGGCAACAAAATGTAATAACATCAACAGCATCAGCAAAGTAAAGTGACTCCTGAGATGATAAATTGCATGTAGATTTTCAGTGAGTCGTCACGTCTGTTTTTTTGTGCAAAAAGTGTAATAAACGATAATATCTCCGACTATACATATTACCTACTTACTTTTGCCATTCACCAGAGAGATGGCAAAAGCATATCTTACAGAATGTTGGACGAGTAGTAGTTAATACCATATTTTTTCTCAATATTTCATTATCATTATTACAGCAGCACTAGTAGTAAGCAGTAATGTAGTAGCAGGTTTTAATATGATTTTTTCTCTGGTTGCATAACGCCAGCACCAAAACGTACCACCAGTTGTTGTACGACCGCAGGAGGAAAAATATCGCGTTCAATCAGAAACTGAACATTATTATGGCGATAAATAATGACGTGCTGTACAGAAACTTTGAAATAAGAATACTGAGCCAGTTAATATCAGAACATTACAGTTAAAATGAAACGTAATATACCTAGTAGTGAGTAGTGAGTCATGAACGCGGTGGTGGTTTATTCTTACAGCAGCAACATAGTCAAGTCCGCAATGAAAAAGATGTAAAAAATCAATAACAGTTTTTAGTTTCGATAAACATAATATATTTTGGGTAAATTAGCTGATCTCCCTTTGTCTTGTTTACATTAGAATTACACAAAATGTGCATAATTTGAATTATTTGAAATCGACGCACAGGTGGCATTCATTGAAAAATAAAATGTTATGCTGATGCAATGATGAAATTTGCGATTTCGATTAGCATCGCCTTTTTTCTGTTGGGTAATGCAAGCTTGAAAGAAGGAACGCTTAATTTCGTCCCAGTTTTCAAAATCATTGAATGATAATCATGATGACTCATAATTGCCACAATTTCTCAAATACAAAGTGTAATTTGCTATTATAGAATGGACCCATTCCGAACGAGAACATTTTGTTGCAGCATTAATACAAGACATTAAGAAAAGTTGAACAAGAGTGAGGAACGTTATTAGGAGCATTTTGCAGTTTTGTTTGTTTAGTTTATGCAAAAGGCTTAAACAAACGACGCAGTTGGGAGAAACACATGGTTTGTGGAGGAGACAGAACAATACAAAATTGTAACAACGATGTTTCTACACAAAATTTATCTCTTGCCATACAACTATGCGGCCAATCTATATTGCTTCTCTGACAGCAAAGGATTTTCTGCCCGCGAGACAATCGCTTCCTTTTCTTTTCAATTTCCTCCTGATGAGCCATGGCAGGCAGGCACGCAGCGTAGAAGGCATTTAAATTAGAGATGACGGTGATTGGGAATGTAGGAAAATCTAACCTAAATAGATCTTCTCTGGCAGGAAGGTAATTTAAGTGCGTATTGTTTTCCGTTTGAGACAGAGCATCAAGGGAAATGGATCAGAGAGAAAGGTTGATTGGTATGCACACACTCAAGCTTGCTACAAGAATAACATGCCAACCAAACATCTTTGCTTGGCTCAAAAGGTTTGACTACGCAAATTTTCCTAGTGTTAGACAAACCCTTTTAAAAACTTGTTGGAAACTTAATCATGAGGGAATTTAAAAAATTTACCTAGGATATAAGCTAGAATTTTCCTGCAAAATATACTACTCTCATGCATACATATTATATTGCTTGAAGATATTTTCACTTTGTGCATGTAAATCGCGGCGGCCATAAACGAGCCCAGCTGTACTATAGCTTGCGTGACGTTCCTAATGTAGACTCCTACTGGAAGTTCCAGATGCGACTCAACTCATTACTATTATTATTATTCGTTAACTCGTGCTTATAAGGCTCAATGTAGTAGAAGTAAAACAAAATGAATTTTAAAATCGCTTGCAACACGAGGTCTGCTAAAAATATGAGAGCCTTGTGTATCTCACCGCGTGTTTTACCAATATATAATGTATAGGAGTTTAAGAGGCCGCAGTGTGTTTTCACAAGGTTTTGATGATGCCGATGCTTTTGCTAATTTCCGTTGTTTGTTACATTTAATGCCTTCTTTTATCTCTCAACTTGAAGACGAACTGTAATAGACATTATTTAAAATGCGTACATAAAATGTGCGGAGGAGGATATGGAGGCGCACATATTACTAATGAAATTGCGCCATGCTTACAGCTTGCCGTGCTTCACACACTTCAACAGTTCTGCCTGCACACATTTTTTATGAAGGCTTAGAAAAGCAGATTGATTTAACGTGCTCCTCTCTCTCTCTTCTCCCTTTAACTACTGCGGATTTTACGCTGTGACTAGTGTTCACACATGAAAAAGTAGACACTCAAGAGAGATGCGAAATGCAAAAGTGAAGATGAGAAGAAGGAGGCGGAGGAGGACAGCACTATAGCAAGTTGATAATAATGAGCTCTCCAGATTACTACATTTTCAGGTTGATTAAAGAAGTTTTAGTTTTTTATGGTCTTTTAACATCAAATCCATATGGCACTCTCAGTCCGGCTCACACTGGTACTCCTCAAACAATCTTCTTGGTGCCGCTGCACCTTTTTTACCCACAGGCAGTAAAGCATATACATTGGAAAGGAAAAGTAGATTATTTTCTGAGTAAATCCACCATTTTCTCCTAGATATCGCAGCATATAAGTGTGGCAGCGCGAGGGAGACAAGAGGGACTGTCTGTTTTACAATTTTTTTTTTGCATCGCTTCCTTGTATAGACACATAATGATCCTCACTTACTTTTTTCGAACAAAGAGCAGAATCTTGTTCTCTTAAAAGGGATTATTATTAGGTAGAAAGAAGGAAAAACTTTTTTGGGGAGGATATACATCACTTTGTTCCGTTTTTGTGTCTACCTATCTATGGATTTGGGTGGTTGTTGGGGGAGGAAAAAAATTTCGTGTCTGTAAGGTGAAAAAACGACATATCATAATATATACGTAGTTTACAGCATCCGCCTGTTACAACAACAGAATGTGTTGCTTGTAAAAACTGGATCCAACCTTCTGTATCCACTTATTTCTGGTAAATTTGTAAAGTTGAGTTAGTCTTTACGACTGCCACTATACTGCCAGAAAGATGAGAATTGTAGGTCTTGTTCAAAATAAAAATCAGTTTTTGCTAGCTAAAGAATAAGAGAAAAGAAGCAGGAGTACAGGAAGAAGAGAAAAAAAATTTCAAAGTTGGGAATGTAATGTGTGCTCTACTTTGGCAACTTTGTAGCAGCGTGAAAGAAAAAGTTTGGTGCATGAAAAGAGACAGATAGCTAGTTAGGAAAAAAAGGAACGAGTTTTTTCACTTTGTTCGTGGTTCTGTCTCTCTTTCTATTCGATTCGTGTCCCTGTATATATGGATGTCTGTAGAATGGAGTAAATTATTAGAATTTTTTTCTCCAGAAAAGAAAAATAGGAAGTACGAGGACGACCAAGTTGAGTTGATGGCACGCGGTGGTGGTAGAAGTGGTGATATATTATTACATTTTAAACTGTGGAGGAGGTGGTGGTGGTGGTTGAGTACAACTTTGCTAGTTTTGTAGCCAACGATTACTTGAAAAAGTATGCAGCCAACGGCTCACACATAACCGTTTTTACTCTGGGATCAAAGGAAAAAATTAGACTTTACGCATGTTCGCATTTACCACATGCCTACACGCCACGATCTAGCTCTAGATAAAGAGAGAAATTGAACAAGTGAGGAGGGTGTCGATGAAGGTTCTAAACCTGAAAGCAGTAAAAATATATGTGCTTTTTTACTACTATCTTCGTAGCAACCAGTCTTTTCACGATTAGATGAGAAAACGAGAGAGAAAATATTTTGAGAGAAGCGGAATTTGAAAAAATAATAAAAAAACTCACCAGTAGAAACTGTCTAGTTTGTCTGGAGATATATGAGTGGTGGTATGCCATAGAATAGTGGGAAAAACCACGAACGTTTCTGTCTCAATGTTAAATTCCATGGCGTGTGTGAATTGTGGAGCAATATGAGTAGAAATTGGTGTTCCGTCAGCTAAAAAACCTTTTTTTTGCGTTTTATGGCTCATATTAGAAGGATTTTTCTCTCTGATGAATTGGATTTTTGGCTTTTCTATAACGAATGGTATGAATGTACATAGGTATCATACAGGTTTCCAAATCATTGGCCGTATTCTCATATTAAAACTGGGAATATTCTAGGAAAAGGTATTGAAAGCAGAAGAGGGAGAAGCATTCATATAGATAATAATTACCTACGCGGGCTAAAGTATTTTTTCTCCGGAAAGGGAATTGAAAAAGCGATGAACTTGTGATTAATTAGAATTTATGCATAATGTGCTTAGTCTATCGTGGTTGTAATCAAGAACAAGGGTTCTGATAATGATTTCCCCATTTCAACAGAAGAGCTATAAGTATTCCGCATTATTTCGTTGCGTAATGTGATAATAATAATAAACGCAACGTGAAAGGTAGAAAAAAAGAATCAAATAAAGTGTAAGGCTTTTTTAAATGAGAACTGTCGTCACGTTTTTTGCATCTTTACATGTTTCAAAGATGAAAATAAGAGATTGAGAATCCGTGGAAGTACAAGAAAACACAGAGTATGAAAAATTTGGTGGAAAAGATAAGAGTCAACCCGAATGAAAAATCTGAGAGTAAAATGTTAAGTTAAAGTGTGAGAGAGAAGATATACGATTGGTAATAAAAAACGACAGAAAACTGTTGATTTTGTGTTTTTGAAAGACACTAAGCATCTACAAAATAGTAATTTGCTGCGTAGTAATTTCCTTGTTTTGTTGTTTGTGTGATGGGCTTGTGTAGAAAAAAAGAGTTGAAGCATCTGAAACTACTTCTAGCATTCATAGATACACAATTGGATACTTAGACAAAGAAGTAAAGTCAAGAAATGAACGAAAACAGGAATAGTTGTTTCCTTATTATTCTAAAGCCTGTATATATTTTCTTGTCAAGTGGGCTTATACCAGCAGCATGTGCGTGGCAGAAAGAGCAATTAAAATTCTTGAAAGAGAATCATATAAATTCTTGGAGTAGGTGTAATTTTAGACTAATTAGGAAAGAAGACAACGTAATAATTGAAGTCAGTGCTTGTTTCTGGCTTGAATTCACCAGACCCAGTGGCTCAGACCAGATTCATATGAAGTTTCGTTGGTTAGCAAAATTGCCTGAAAGCATGCCGCTTTTGATGCACTGACAGACGTTTCTGATGTACTGATTTGAAATAAATGGTCCTGTATTGAGAATAACTGACAAGCATATTGACGCTGTGTAGAGCAATATAAAGCCATATCATATAATTATATGCGAGCTGACCAATGTAATATTGATTTTTTGCGGTATTTGAAAAGGATTAATCGAAGGTAGTATCGAAAATAAATAGGTAATCAAAATTACTGCTGGGATGTAAAATCAATCATTGAAATTGATGGGAGAAAATTAAAGGTACTTTAAGGTATGCACAGTAGCACGTATGGCAGCGCAGCAAGAAACAATTTACAATTAATGTGCCGATTTGGTCACATATTCTAGAGTTTCGAAAGACGCACAAGATAAATTTGTATTGTGCTTTAGAAAGACTTCGCGGTAGACATCTAGGTGCTAAATTTGATGTAAAAAACTTTTGAACGTTTCAGTGTGTTAGCAAAATCCAAATGGCTGTTAGCTAATAGTTTACGCTCAACAAATTGAGTTAAATGGACATAATCAAGAATTCATTATTTGTGTGCTAATGAATAATTGAATACTAAATAGGCACACGAAAATTGCGATTCTTCCGTGGAGGTTCGTAAATATTTATTTTATGATAGATTGTATCGTACCTCTCTGCATTTTTGCTCAAAGTTATTGTGCTGACGTGCATGCAAAAATATAAAACGGTTGGCATGTCAAGGTTTCTAAATGTAAAATGTGTATAAACCGATGAGAGTATTTGTAAAGATCTAATTATCAGTGTTTTATAATAAGCTACGTATTTTATAATAAGCGAAAAAGTAAATCAGAGGATGGTCTCTTCATCTCTCCGTTATTTTTCAGATACCAAAAAATCAACTCGTACGAGTTAACTAATTAATTCCAAACTGGAAGCCTCATTGAGCTACTCGTTACATAAAAAAAACTTGCACCTGTACACCAACGGGTTGACTATTATCTAATAACAGCTAATTTTTACAGTATTTCAGAACGCTCAACGCCTTTGGACTGCCTTCCCAGTGATTCTATAACGAATACATTCATCAAATGGGTCAAAGTGTCATGGAAACTGAGCTAATAGATTATTTCTTGATGGAACCCCATTGCACGCCGTGATTGCAATAGTAACAGTCAGGAAAAACGAAACAAGTGTACAGTGAAAACTAATGTTTGTTTTGCTTGTGATATTTTACAAGCTATATATAGTTTACTAATTTTTTAAAATACAACATAAAAAATCCCAAAAAAGTTACTCTGCGATATAGTATTTCATGTAGCATTTACTAGCATTTAGAATTCAAAAAAAGCTCGACAAAAACACAGAACAAAAATCAGGTTTTAAATCCTTTTCATAATCTGATAGTTCCATTAAAACAATTAGAAAGCTCTTTGTGACGGGATTAATTTAGAAAAACTCAAGAAGTTCCGAAGACAAGCTTGGAAAAGTTGGACAAATATTTTTTTTAGAATTGACTCAGTGCAGTATTCGAATGACAACTACAACAGCAAAGAAAATCCCAACAAGGAAAACATTAACTCTGAAAATCGGAAAAGTCTGAAAGTTTGTCATCGAATGAAGGGACAGGTGCAGGGACGGGTACGACGACAAAACCAAGGACTGTATAAACAAGAACAACTTGAGAAACAACAACTACAACAACCCTTTCTACCACTAGTACCACCAGCACTACTTTTACTGAATAGTAATCTTAATAACTTTATTTATTTAATTACCACATACTCTACTACGCCACAACCTACAACAACAACAACTACTAGAACGACACCACAACCACAATACTGCTTTTAAGAAGGAAACACATTAAGTCAGCAAAAGTAGGGAAGAAAGAGGAAGATAGCAAAGTAAACTCTTTGTTTAACAAACCAAACCAAATCTCATGAAGAAGTGGATGCGTTGTTGCTACAACAATAGAAGCACCAAGCGTTATCATCAGTAATAAGAAAGTCATGCAAGCCTAAAGATCTCTTTATAACGAAACAGGTAAGCTATTATATACCTCTCCATTTTCCTTTTTGCTTCTTTGTTCAATTGTTACTTGTTACTAGAGTTACTCTTATTATTATTATTGCTGTTTGGTTTATTGCATATGCAAAATAGGAAAGCTTGCTATGCTTTCTTGTGGCAAAATCCCTTTCTCTTGTGTCTCTCTAAAAAGCGCACACAGAAACCACATTATACCAACCACCAAACCATTTTGTCGTCAATACAAAACGAAGTTATTCAGTTAACTGGGAAAATTAGGTTTTCCTTTTTTGCTCAATGTCTCTATTATATCTTACCTTATACACTTGGTACTTAAACAGCAGCGGCAGTACTGCCCATAGCAAGTTCATCCTTTTATCGCTAATTATAATTTAATTTGGCTTCTACTTCTCTGCTTTCTGTCTCTTGTCTTTCTCCATTACTCTGTTAGAGAAGTAGGCTACGGCTTTTCTTGTTGTCGTGTTTACCAGCAGAGGACTGGGACTCCATGATGTGCAAAAACGCTAGGTAGTATGAAACTCATGGCAGTAATTTGATTTTTATACTCAAGTGATGCTACTAGTGTGTACTTCATGGTACTAGTACGGATATCATCATCACCACTGCAAATTTACTACCATCTTCTCAGAAAACTGGTTCATTTCTTTCCTGCATGAGGATAACTGTGCGCCCACCATTACCAAAGTGTTTCTCATGGCAATACAATAAGCACATAATAGAAGAGCTAACTACTGCGTAACATCGTTATCTTTACAACATTACATTTATACATCAATCTCTGTCTCGACATGACCTTCACCTTCTATCTGGCTGAAAATGTGTGATTTGCACAACAAACAGGCTGGAAAGTTTTAGGGGTATTTTGAGCTTTGTGTGTATCCCTCCCTTTACATAACACGGTTCTCAGCATGCTTTTTTGCACGTTCCTTTCATAAATATTTATGTATTGCGCGGAAAAAAGTAGCGTATACATATCTATTATTCATTATTAAAATAAGTTTCTCATTAGACGAAGAATTTAATGTGGTGGTGGTGGTATTATATTAGTAGTAGCAGTGGTTTTTCTTGTGTTAAAAGAAGAGCTGTGTTGTGTGTTTGTATCTTGTTTTGCAATTTGCCTTTTTATGCGAAATCATAAATTCAACTTTGTTGGTTTGGTTGGTTGGAGCTGGGGTTTTTCATTCTGTTTAAAACCCGCATCCCACTCCATCCATACTCCATCAACTTGTAGTAATGAGGCTGATGAGGACTGTCGTACATCTTCTTGCTATTTTATTCAAGCATAAAATTAACTTTTGACTGGCAGCTGGATTTTTTTTCATTTTGTAACGGTTGGAAATGCGCTGGAAGAAATTGGGTTCTGTGGAGTGGAGTTCGTGCTTTTTTACTTTTTCACTGGAAAACCAGATTGACGCGGGAGAGTAGTGATCACGTAATCAGACGATTCTCGCTCTTCTCTTCAAACAACCGAATTTTTGGAAGAGAAATGGTATTTTTGCCACATGCTTAATTGTCATTAGAGAAATGAGTGGGGGATATGCACACAACATTATATTTTCATTTTTATCGCTGTGTAGACCTTTCATGTGGTAAAATGTGAAAAACCCAGAAAATATTATGCCCGCATTAACCACCGCAGTGTGAGCTGGGGTTTATATACTACACTCTCTGTAAAAAAATTGCTGCTGCTGTTGTCTCTTCAATCCAAATGCAATCGCGACGCAACCACAAAATTTGTTTGTCTTTCGACGAAAAATAACCCTCTGAACTGGCTCTGTCATAGTAATCACTCTTATTATTATGTAGCTGCTAATTGCCTCTCCTGCTATCTCTCTCCCAGCTTCTACTAATGCCACACGGTACGGCAATTTTCATTATCGGAAATTGCTGATTTTGTAGCAGCAGCAGCAGTAAAATTTGAGTAGGTAAATCTGCCGTTCTATATGATGATGATGCCAAGCTATACGACGTTTGACCCAATCCTCACAAACTGCATATCAACCTATAAACTCTTCTTTATGCTCACCTTCCACATTCTCTAGTCACATCCACAATCATTTGCCCTTTCCAGGTTGCAACCTTAGAGCGTGTCATAATGCCCCATTCCCAAGCAGAAAATGTACCTTTTTCTCCCAATCACGCCATCCATCACACCAGGGCCATTTTTTCTCGTAACATTTCTTTTTTTTATAATATAGTGTTTCCTTTCTAAATGTCGTATATATTTGCTTCAGATGATAATCAATATTCCCAAGCAACGCAGAGCTATTCCCATTTATTGAGTCCATCTCAAAAACTTTGCTGGTCTGTTAGACAGAGTCTCCTCCCCACGTACTACCTCCATCCCCCTGTCTTACCTTTAGCTTTCTGGTAAACACTATCTCAACTGATATAGTCTTTGTCCGCGCAACAACAACGGGCAAGTTGATATATACCTATAAAATCGTAGTATAAATTCGATATCATCATTAGCGACACACACAACCTTTACGTAAGACTCTGAAGAAACAACAGTGAACACTTTGTTTAGTCTGCGACCAGAAAAAAAATTCTGTCACGCTGTGAGAATTGGAGACAGCAGAGAGCCTGAACAAACGAACTTAAGTAGAGGATTATCATTTTTTTGCCACTATGCCTTCTTTTTTTCTCGTCACCCGTGAAATTATCAAACTACCATCATCCTCCCCCTCCTTTCTTATGCAGTTGGTCAATATTCCATTACTCCATTTTATCTATATGTTAATACCAACTATATATTTCATACATTTTTTCATAATTTTTATAGAATACACGAACATTTCACAACTTTTGTTCTCCGCTCTCGCTCTCTTCTTCTTGGGCTGCTAGCCTGGCGCTTCATCATCACTGCAAACTCCTCGAAAAGAAAAAAGGTCGTGTCTAATTTTTTTCGCGAGCAAGTGGTAACTTGAATAAAAATGTATTTTGCCAAAATTGCCAAACTGTTTTTGTTATATTAAATACGCAACGCGGTAGCTGTTTCTATCACAAAGAATCATACTAAATATCTGCTCAACCACCTATACAATATGTATAAAGGAAAAATAGCAAGTTACCACCACTTGCCACTTACTTATTATAACTCTTATCGATTTTCCAGACTTTCTTTCTTTTACAAACTAACCCGAAGCCAAACCGCCATCCAATCCAGCGAGGCACCACCAACACCAGCAAAGGCAGCGCTACCATACCAGCAGCAGTACCAGTAGTTAACCGAAACTTTTTTCATGGGCTTGCTTTTCCCTCTTACTCAGTAAGCTCCGCATGTGGAGTAATAGGCTTTTTACCTTTTTTCAGTGTTCTACGAAAAGTTTTGCTAGCGCTGCCGTTGTTGGTTTGGTAATAGTTTCGTGGTTATATACACACTGACTATTTTTTTGCACTGTTAGTTTTGCTATTGTGAATACTGCTAACAACTTCGCGCATATTGAAGCAGTTTTTTGGATGGTAAAAAGAGTTTGTCGATATGATGATGATGATGGCTTGTCGCTGTGGTAAGAGTAGTACTAGCAGTGGTGGTACGAGTTCTAGTCCACCGAAAAAATAAACTGTACACTTGCATATAGTAGGTAATAATAATAGCCGAAAATCCAAAACCACTGCCAGGTGCAGGTGGTATGCCGATGCCGATGTTGACTGTTGACGATGGTCGATGGGTCATGTGCGAGGTTATGTATTTTTATGTGTGCAAAAGTTTAAGAGTACAATTTTACTCTTTTATAACGAATTAGGTATTTTTGCTCTTCTGTTGATGGAGATTGAATGGTGCTATTGAAGAAAACGGGAAAAGCAGCGTATGCCAAAAAATGTATATTACATTGGTTTAGCTTCATACTTTTGGTGGGTTCACAAAAAAAAGAGAAAAAAGTCAAGCAAAAGTGGTTTTTGGTAGGTAAAAATGCAGGTTGTCGGTGTAAGGACAAGGAGAATACTATCACCATCGCCATGTTTTTCTGCAGCTGCTCAAATTCATGTGTAATATCCCTGTCAATGGCGTGTGTACTGTCTGGACTTTGTTTGGAAATCCGGATTATGTCCAGAGTCCAAAGAGATGTCTTTGATGTTGCTTGACAAAGTGAGGTCCTTTACATTTCCGTTATAAGCATGTATACATTTTTTAGCTTTAAAACATTTACACAACAAGGTATAATCAAAGCTCAGAAAACTAGAGAATCCAGACCAGTAAATATTTTGTGGTGGATATGGAGCTTTCTTTATGATGATGAAAGGCTGCTGCTGGAAAGTGGAAAGCAAAGTACGGATAAAGTATGGCGTACAATGGACGTGGATAAATGGGGATTGAATGTGTGCGCTTGTGGAAATGACCTTTAAAATTTTATGCTTTTGCATAATTTATGGAGTATTCTGGTATGCATACATGTGCTAACAAATAAATGCCTACTTACAAGGATGTTTTTATGTATGAAATACAAAATTCTAAATAAACAACACGACAACGACGACGACGATAAGATGACGACTAGAATAAATGTAGCCAAGTGCTAAATTGATTTTTTCTTCTTATTTTTGCGCAAAATATGTATGGTCCAACCTTGTTTTGTGTCTGTAAAAACTCGAAAGCTGTTGACGGGACAAGTGGATGACAAATTGCTCATTCTTCTTCATTGATTTAGCCCGTCAGGGACGTTGACGCGCGGGTGGTGGTCGTTGTGTTGAATTGAGTTGCTATTCTGTAAAAAAAAAGATGACACAAAGAGTATGACGACGACAAGGCACTGTACTATTTGAGGACTGACACCGAGATCAGGAAACTGCAATGAATAATGTTCTCCTCTTTTCAATTTAAAATATTATCGTTGACATTGACAATGCTAGAAAAAAAAACTTAATATATTTAATGAATAAATGACAAATGATTGTATCACTCTACAAAAATAGATTTTTCTTCGTTGGTTTATAACATAAATTGATGAACTGGTTTACTTTATAAAATGGAAAAGATTTAAAACAAAGCAATTCATTCACCCACTTTACGGATTGCTACATTTCATTTACGACTTTCTTGATTCAAAATGATAATAAATGATAAATTTTCTGAACGAAAAGTAGATCTGCGAGCAGGATTGACATTTGTAGCAGACGCTGACTATGACTATAGTTAAAAGCTCCTTTAACGCTAAAAAGTTCCTCGTTGCCCCGCAACAGCATTGACCGCGGCCCCGACCAAAAACGTTATTCAAGAATACAAAGCTTGTATCAATTCAGTTCTCAATTTTACACATGCATTGACCACACACGCAGCCAGAGATCATGTAATTCTTCAGCTTGACAATTCTGGAACAGGATTAAATGCCAATAGGTTATCTTGAATTAATTGTGTCATCATCGCATCAGCTGAGCTCTCTAGGCTTTCATGTTAAAAAACAGATAAATGTTGAATATTAAATAATAAATAATGCTGCACACAGAAATATTCAACATAAAAGATAACAAATACGCCAAATCATAGAAAATCGCCAATTACTTAATACCTAAAATTATATGCTGATTTTAACTAAAAAACTCAAAAGAACCAGTTAGGTATCTATCCCGTCGATTAACTGCGTTTCATACTGTGCTGGAAACTAAAGGTTGATTGGGTTGAACGTCGTGTTTAGTAACTTGTTGAAGTTGAGGACAAAACGACTAGCAAATGTTCAAGAAAGAAGTGAAGTAGTTGTGCAGTTAACTCATCTGTTTCTGAATTTGTTCACATTTTTCATCTGCAAAGCTAAGCATTTTGACTAAAATCCAGTATTTCACGTTTATATTTCTGTTAACTTCTGTGTTGTACCGGATGAATTGTTTCAATTGGAACTTAATGGCTGGGTAAGTGAACTGTGTCATATTTCCTGTTAAAATGTTGGCTATGAAGTTGGTATGGAAACGGAAACTGGACATGGTTTCGGTTTCTTTGCGTTTGTTTGCCATTCACCAATTTGCATGCGTGCGTGCGTGCTATTTCTGCCAACTGTGAATCAAGCGATAAGAAAAGTGGAACAAAGAAAGGAGGTGTTTATGACAAAGATGATATGGTAAAAGCTTTGGGACTGCGGACATTTAGAAATATTTTTGTACCTTAATTCACGTCAATTCAGAAGGTAATTTCCATTTCCATGCTATTTTGTATTGCCCTGAGGCTTTTTCCTCCATCCAGACGTTTTTTATTCCTGTTTCCAGGTTGTCAAAAAAGTACTAAAAGAATGAATAAAAAATGTTGTCAAATGTCAAATAACCAGCGTTTGATTTACATTATTATTCTGTAGTCACAATTCAGCAGCACTAATTTGATTACTGTCGGAAAACGCAGTCTCCTGATAAATAGAACGGTTTGAGGTGTTGAAACTTTGTTAAAAGAGAAAGCACAGATCCGTAGTGCGGAGGAAAGTAGATGAAAGGAAATTGGTTTGGAAAGCATGACATTATTTTTCGTATTTACATAGTCATTTGTAGGATTATTTTGTGACATGCCTTAGCCAAACAGCATGACAAGCTCAGAATAAAAATGCATGCGTATTTTATTCTGTTTTCCGCAATTTCTAGGTTACATAATTTTGTAGAATTAAAGCCGTTACCTCAACCATGAAAGAATTGTTTGTGAAAGTATGCTATAATAATGCTCTCTGGATTCTGTTTCATGTTAACTATATTTATTTTTAAAAGGATTTTTTTCACTTATGCAAGTGCTTAGACACACACCCCAGGCCTCAATTTATTTAAAATGTTACAAAAATAAACATCATATCCGTTGTTCCTATTATCTGCTTGTTTAAAGAAATGAAAGTCTGTTATGCACTCTTTTTTTTCTTTTCTACACTTTTACCTTATTACCTTGGTGGGTACCTTGCCATATACCTAACCAAAAAGCTAAAGCAAACAGTCAAAATGTTTCGGTTTATGTGCGGGTACAAAGGTAAAAAGCGGCATGGTTACTTTGGTTAAATAACGTACGTACGTAAAAGGAAAAAAGGTTGAACGTTTTATACTTTTCCTGCATGTTCGGAGGAACTAAACGAAAGCTTTATTTTTTTTTCGATTCGCTAAAAGCCTCATGGCCAGGCCTCCGTGAAAGTAAATCGTACCGCATGCCACATACCGCTGTACACATACCAACACCACCGTGTAGTACCATCGTCGTCATAAAATAAAGGTCGGTTGGGAAAACGAGTGGTGAAAGTGAGTTATTATCGAGTGGTATGAAAAAGTAGAGACGTAGTTACCGTATTGCCACGCCAATATATTGCCGACGCGGCGAGCTTCTCTTTTCTCTACAAAGTATTGGTGTTTGCCGATTCTCACATTAATCATCATGACTAATTGTAAAGATCACAAAGAGAAAGGGAACTGGGCGAGAGAGTTGTTTTTGTCGACAGTTTTTAATTGGTACTGAATTTATGTTAAATACTGCGGAAGCCTTGCGAGAGAGGAGGAGAAAATATTTCGGGGAAAAATCATTTTGCTTGGTAAAGTACGCATTGGCGCAATTCCACTTTTTTATTCCATGGAAACCCTTAATTTGATTCCGGTTTGGGTGCTTTTGCTTCGCTTTTGCTTTGCTACTTGGAGCATGTTCTCCACGTGCTTTGCTCCTGTAAAAAAGAAAGATTAATGAGTGGAGGGGATGATTGTAAATAAAACAGTACATTTTTAAGGATACGCTACCAACGTTCAAAGTTCTAATCTCGAGCACGAGAGTGTATGTTACGAATTTTAATGACTTTGCTATTTCTTTTTTCTCCCAATTGCAGATGCAGACTGAATAAAAACAGTGTTTTTCATCATAATTTTCTTCTCACCATCACCATCGCAACAACAACAATCTACAATAAACTGCTACCAAAAACACGACGACGGAAACTGATATCATCGGCATCCCGGCATTATTCCGCCACTATTTCTACGTCTACGAAGAAGAATTTTAAAACAGCCACGGATCTAGAAGGACGCTGGCACCTTAGCTCATCTATGGAATTACAGATTAGCTGAGATAATTTCTTTCGCTTTAATTGCGGACTGATTTGGAGCTGTTCTACTACAAAAATCTACCAAGCTGGATAGGCTACCAGAATATCTCCGCGACACCGTGGATTGGTTTATGGGGTAAGATGTGCTTCATTTTCTAACATTTCCGTTTCCATGCATGAAACATATATGTATGCACATTGATTTTTCAAAGCCACCACCTCTATCAGCATCGTCAATTCCATTCCTTGTCACAACCTCTTTCACTTCTGGCAATTGCCAATCTATTTTTCACAAGTTGCGCCTGCCACACCACCGCAACCATTCTCCTTTTTTTACTTATGGCAGCCTTCCCGTCAAATCTGTCATCTTTGGTTACGCTATTATCCCCGTTTTTATTTTGTCGTTTTTCCGACTTCTCTCATTTTGTAACCACGAAAGGAGTAGACAAACACAAGTGAGAATGCTATATGCGAGCGTTCCTTTACAGAAATGTAATCTTCTTGTGTGCCGTTCTCTCTCTGTGTCTTTCAATGAAAGAAAGTTGATTGCCAAAGAAAACAGAATGTTTTTGCGTGCACTTCTTTCATGACGATGATTATTACACGATATGACGAGGGCGATGGGTGTTCTCCTCCTTCTCATCTCACTATAAAATCCTTTTTTCTTTTGATATTGTGTCCTTGCGGCTTCTTAAATGTCTCTTAACTAATAGAAACTCTTTCAATTCCCCTCCCATCTTCCATACTCTACTACTGCAATCCAATTCTATTTGACTCGGAGTTGTCAACTATGTAGGAAAAAAGAGTATTGTGCAAAAAGTACAGTAATAGCTTTGGTAAAATGCTTTTTTGCATGACTTTGGCTTGCTTGTCTAGCAATTTCGGGTTACCATTTATTTGTTGGGTTAGAAATGGAATATTGTGATGTTGTGACCTTTGGCTTTTCTCCTGGCAAAGATGACGATGATGATGCTGATGGGAGGCGATGTAGTAGAACGCGAACGAAGCAAAAACCGTTTTTATAAGCATGAGTTCTTTCTTAGACTTGAGAACATGGACCATGTCTATATAAAAACTATAGTGTACATTAAGAAGGCGATGAATGGTGGTGGCAATGGAAAAGTACTGCATTTATATATAATGGAGGGTTATCGCACATTTCGCTTCTCCTCAAAGGAGAAAGAAACGGTGGTGGCGAGAAAGAGAACAACGAGACAAGAGAGAAGTGGTATCTTCTTCACTCGCTCTTTCTTTCTCTCGTCTTTCCGTTTCTCATCGTCTCATGTTACTTTTACACAACTTGTCTCAAACGGTTTTTTTATTTCTTCTTTACAGGAAAGCCCGACGCAAAGAGAAAGACTCGGCTACAGGAACAGCTGTTGGAGTTGGCTGTAGTATATCGGGTCCTGGAGCCAACGAAGAGGGAAAACTATATTTAGAGTCTGCTCTTCTAGAAAGACATCTTAGGGAGACTGATTTGAAACGACTGGTTAAAATGCCAGTTGGACTAGAGGAAAATGAGTGGATGGCGTCTCAGAGTATGTTTTTATATGCAAACTATAATTATTCTATACATGCCAAAAGGAAAACCTAGATTACTTATAAGGATCATACACCTGTCGACAACAAGAATGAAACGACCGAGTGTCCATGCATAACGTAACATATAATCTTGTGGAATATTTTACAAGTCAGAGGAATGTATGCAAACAGTGTAGGCAATTTTCATTCTACTAATCGTCACTGAAATAACATCATCAGGTATACATAAGTAATATGCAATATACGAGTGGATTGTGTCGATTAAAGCAGCACTTTTTTTGTTGTGGAATTGCATCTCTTTATAACATGATACCGTTGTTGTTACATTCACTCACTATGATTCTGTTTGGTCATGATCATGTCTTCCTTTACCACTTTTCTCGTTACTTTATAACGGTTATGTGCATTGGTCGCAATAACAATAGGTTTCCTACTTTTCTCGTCGTCCGTTTTCAGCTTAGGTGACGTGCTTTGGGATGCTCCTGCTGTTGACGTGATGATATCTCTCAACTTCTTTCACTAAAAGTACAGTCACGTGCGGGCCATCTCTTTTGTTTGTCTCTCGCTCTCTCTCGATTCGTTGTTCATTATTTTTTATCTTTATCGTCAACAGTGTGTTTAGATATGTTTAAAACACGCATAGGATTATAGTGGATATAGTAGAACGGGGCAAAGAAAGAAAGTTCGTGCTGCACACACAGCTTGATCGTGTGCATTATTATTCTCGGAGGCAAGCAGGATAAGAAGATTGCTGTTGTTCTAGTTGCAGTTTTCATTTGAAAATAATAATAAAAGGATTGAATCAGCGTGCTTCTACGTTATGTCGGTTCTGTAATAAGGCCACAATCTTCAAATTCTTGGGCAAGTGGAGTTGCAGAAAATGCTGAGCATAATATTGCTATATGATGGCATGACTATGCAGCTCACCTTGCCAATGATAATGAAGTTTTCCCTAGACATGCTTTAATGAAGAGCTTGAAATGAAAAGTACGAGAAAAATGTAGCAGGCAAGTGTTTTAGCACAAATTCCTATGTAATTCTAGCTGCGTTATTGTAGTCATTACTGCCTCTCTCTAGTATTATTGCTACATAGGAAAATGGTAAATTATATCAATTCCTGGGCTTTTGATTAGCGAACTTTATACTGGAGAGCTCATTCGCCATATGTCTTGTTTTCTCTGTGGGATTAGTCCGGATTTAGCACTGATCTCTCCGGTTTTAGATAGGTAAATCCCCTCCCCTTCCCGTGCTTTCGTTGTTTCGTTTTCGTCGACAACGCGGACGTAGGTAGTCATCATCATCATCTTTCTCATTTTCATATGGACGCTTATGAATGCGCATTGCAACCACGTATATACAAAATGTGGAGAGTTGGAAACATATTGAGCACAAGAGATGAGAAGCACAGAGCTCTCCACATGCAGGATAAAACACTTTCATCTTTTGGCTTTTTTATTACGCTGTGTGTATGACGACGAAAATGATGTACAATAGAAGGTGAAATCGATGGTGACGCGACAACGGCTCTTAGTTTAGTCAGTGAACAGAGAACCTTTACCGCTAGAATGGATAAGAAGAAGTGAAAACGGTAATAGACTATGAATTTCTTCTCTGCGAAGAATCAAGCCATTTGCGTCATCAAAAAAGTGTTCATTTCTACTTATAAAGAATCAAAAGGGAAATGGTTCCATCTTGTGCACTGACAGAGAATAATGCTAGACCAGTTTCTCTTGGGCTTTGGTTCTGCTTTTATTCTGGCGTACCTATTAAGCATATTTTTTCATGGAGATTGCAAAGGATCATTAGAAAATGAGCTAGAGGAAAAAAATAAGATGAAGATGGCTATGATGATGTTTGAATTATGTGGCTTCGTACATGCATACCTTGTAATTTTTAGCCAGCGTACAATGAGGATCTCTTATTGCTAGTATTGTTAGAATTTTTCTTCTTCGAAAATAAGCGACGAAATTTTTTAAGGAAAAAAGTTGAGGAAATTGGATGTTCTGTAGTAATGATGTAAATCAGTGGGTTTTAATGGGTTTCACTAGAAGCTTAGCAAGGGATAAAGAGACTGAAAGAGCATTGAATTAAATATAAGTGGATTTCGTATGGTGGAACTCTTTGTGGGATTATTTCCTGTGTAATTTTGAATATATCAAAGCCAATATATTATATTTAATGCAGAGTTGAATGCGACGTGGATTTGCGTATAAATAAATCACTAAAATTTTCTTTGAAAAAACTCTAATGACGACATTTGTCCGTGTTCTTGTGTCCTTGCAGCAATCGCATTATTTGAGCATGTGAATCTGATATATGGAACGATTTCAGAGTTCTGTACCTCCACTACCTGTCCCGATATGACCGGCCCGGGTATGAGGTAAGCGAGTTTCTGAATTTATCATTTAAACATGCATATTTGATATAAATATAAACCCTTTTTGCTCTTGTATGACCTCAAATGTAAGAACAATTGGTAATGACGCGCATTTCTAAAAAGCTGTAAAGGTTATTGTATTTCATGTGCAAAATATTTGATCGCTTGTCTTTCTAGAACGTACCTGTGGTTCGACGAAAAAGGGAAGAAGGTAAAAGTAGCCGCTCCACAGTATGTCGATTACGTTATGACGTTCATCCAGAAAACGATTAATGATGAAACCGTTTTCCCAACCAAGTCTGGTAAATGAATTTGATTTTCATAATGACAATGTATTTTATCGAATTTAAGCAATAAATTGAATTAATTTTGGAATCCTTCTTTTGTTTGCAGCAAACGTATTTCCCCCGTCATTCAAGCCTATTGTGAAGAAAATATGTCGATTAATGTTCCATGTAATTGCCCATATGTATCATAGTCACTTTAGGGAGGTGGTGCTCCTCTCCCTTCATGCACACCTGAACTGTGTCTTTGCGCATTTTACGATCTTCAATGAAACCTTCCAATTAGTAGAAGACAAGGAGACAGAGATCTTGCAGGTATGTTGCTAACCCTTGTGTGATTAATTACGTTTAGAAGCTATTGTGCAAGATTATAATAATCTTATTTATTTATACTTTCTCGTAGGATCTATCATTGGCGATGAAACTGACTACAAACAGTGATCATATGGAAGATGACCCGATGAGTGATTCTAATAAAGAAAATATCATTACCAAACAATCATCTTCGCAAGTTCCATTTACAACAGAAGCTGATCCTCATAATAATCAAGTGACTACGTCGTCCGATTGTAAATCTTCATCACCCTCGTCATCATCTTCAGAAAATACCCTCGCAATGAAGCAAGCCGCCTTAGTCAGCAACACCAGTTCCGAATCATAAACTAATATAAATATATATTATACTATATATATATCTACAAGTATATTAATATTATTAATAATACTATGAGCATAATACAAAAATATATTATATATATATATAAACATAATATATATCTATATTATGAGCATAAAAAGTAATATAACTACCTGTGTATCCAGTCTGTCTGTATTACAAAAAGGAAAAAGAAGAAAAAAATTCGACAACCAACCATCACTACCATACTTTTTATCATTATTATTTTATTCGAGCATGTTTCCTATAAAATTATACAATATATACATATATATCTGCATATATATTATATATCGTCGTGCTATGAGTTGTCTCACACTTTACAATACCCTATTAATTAATTATTATAGATATTTTTTGTACAGAATGTTTCAGTCAACAAAGAAAAGTGAAAGTCAGGATGAATATTAATTATTATGCAACCACAACACCACCATGATCATAATTATTATTGTCTTATTATAATTATATTAATATTATTATATTACTGTTGAATATCCATTGCATAACAATTTTATTCGTTCTAACTTATGGCAAGATTTATGGTCTTTGTCTCATAGACTTGATGCTTAAAATTGAATATTTATAAAAGCAATTTCTTTAGTAATGTTATACAAGCTTGATTTTTTAGACGAACTCTCGTTTTTTGTTCTTTTGTCCATTAAATTACATCTTTTTATAGTAGTCCAGAAAAAGTTAGAAAGAACGATTTAAGAAAAAAACAAGTAATCATTTTTTTGTATTCTTATTGTCCTTAAATTAATAATGAGTGCTAGTTATGTAAAATCTGTGAAGATATAGTCGATACATGAAATCAAAAACTTGGAAATGGTAAAAAAAGAAAAAAATGAATTACTTGAGAAATATATGTGTACCTGAGAGCTGACATAAAAAAACTAAAAATACTGGAAGTTGATGTGTGGATTTTTTTATTTTTCGTTGGGCACGTTGTTCTGATTTCAGTCATTTTCCCATTTAGTTGGACAGATGTTTAGGATTGAATATGTGAGTAATAAAGTCCATGATGATGTTTCCATTCTCACTGCCGAGTAGTACGTCAACCTTTGACAGTCTATGCATAATGCTTCATTTAAATGATGTTGCCTTCAAGCTCCGTTGTTGGCAAAACTGATTAATGCGTACATGATGCTCCAAAAAACTGAGTGACAGCTATTTATTTACTTACCTTGCATACACACAACAATTAAACTGAATATTGCGAACCTTTCCATGGATCAGCAAGAATATGGAGTGATTCGGCGAGGCACTAGTAAGTTTTAATTGTCGATTCGGTTTGCAGAACTTTTCAGTTATCCATGAACCATAATTTTCCAAAGCTTTTGTGCTTCCATTATATTATGCTCCATCCATTCTATTCATAAGTAGTTTTTCATGAAACAATGCAAAGAGAGAGAAAACGATCCAATGTTCAAATAGTTTCCACATGATTTATTTGAAATAATATGAACTGATTACAATAATTATATGTTTAAAAGTATATTGTAAAAAGTAATTATCAATACTTAAGGAAAGTGTGCATGCTTCCTTTATCCCTTTTTGCACCCCTTCTCAACGTAGACATGCCAAGGAAGCAACCAAATCGCTTTGCAAGCAACAACAATGCACATTTTCTGAAAATGAAGAACTTTTGTTAAAGTACCACTTTACTTATAACTTCTGCCTTAATCATAAAACATATTAAATGAATACAAGCTATCACCTAATCAATTAGATCCATGGCTACTAAATCATAAAAAAATCAGTAGTTTATCCTAAAGATAAAATTTAACAGTAGTAATACTGAATTATATATTTTGATACAGAGATATGAATACATTGAAATGTTTTCAACCTTAAACAACTCTGATATTTATTCAATAATATATTGTTATACAATTGCTTAAAGTAGTAATATAATTACAGTGTCACAACTTTCAGGTTTGCTTTTTCTTGCGCCACCACCCCACCTGTCGGCTTCAGTAAATAAGTCAAATTCCATTATAGGTTTGTCATATTAAATATTTCTGACTAATGACTATAATGAGGTAACATGAGTCCCTACAATTTGTCTTGAAATATCTGCAATGGTGTGAATGCTTGTGTGGAGTCATTGGCAAAGTGTGATTGCAAACCCTACACATTGGATATTTGGATGATCACGACACATTCAACAAATTCTAGCATCGGACACAACTCGTTCCAACTTCTAAAATGTATTAGCTATTATTATCTCCAGTGGTCACTACTTCATTGTTTGGAACTACGAGTTTGCAAATAGCAACAACCATCTACATAGCTGCTTAAATTTCACTTTATAATCCCTTCCCTTCATCATCCAAGCAATATTTCTACTTTGTTCACTTTACATAGTGACTATAGTGACTCTAAAAAGTTCAAAGTCTCCGCTGACACCTTAGTTAAATCTAAATGGAATTTTCACAGAATAGATCACTGCAAATTTTACCTGACGAGAGCCCTTGATACATTCAACTCAAAAACCGCATCATTACTCTATATACCTACCCAGGACAAATGCACAAGCCAACCAAGTTTACATCTTTTTCAATATCTCGTCATTATGTTTTTGATTGTCCAAAATAGTATCCAAGAGTTAATCGTTTACATTCGAAATTGTTTTGTTTAGCTTATAACTTTACGGCTATTATAGTAATACCACCTTGTAATAGGTAAAAACACGGTCATTCATAAGTCAATAGTCTATTATTATCATATATGGTGCAAGGTTTGGAACTTGGAACAATTAGTGTCACAGGAATTACTATCAGTATGAATTACTGTTCATAAAAATAATGAATATCGAATTTCCGCGTTAGCAGTTTTATTTATATAATCGAGTATTTAACAGAACAAAGAGTTGAACTACAGAGTTATACACTTGTAAAAGATAAGAGTAACTTTTTAGGTAATTAAGTAGATGACGAGAAAATGTAAAAAAGCATGCAACAATTAGTTAGTAAAACGTTATGTGTGGGGACGGGCATAATAATCATCATTTTCATTATTAATTTCACAAGCCCAATTAAAATTTTACTTTTTTATACTGTTTTCCATGGTCTCTTTTTGGTCTGTAAGTTTTTTTTATCCAAAAAACCAAGATTTGAATAAGATCCGATATGAATAGAAAGCATAACTATAATGAACGTGAAACTTGTGAAAATATTTTTCAACAATTTCTTACTGTTGACATGTACTTGTTTTTTGTAAGATTTTCACCTAAAAAACCTGTCAAACTGTTAATTCCGTATTCATCAGACAATTAATCTCATGAACCAAAACTAAGCTCACAGATTGTACAATTGACAATAATGTTAGAAAAAGGTGTTGGTACAAATTGATGATATGAATTGGAGTAAAATTACAAAGTTTTTGGTTGAGAATATTTATATACTCGTGCTTAGAGAAACAACAACTGCTGCTGTAAACTACAATTTAGAAACGTGCTAACACCATGCGTTTGACACACTTAAAGTTGCATTTTAATCGAACAAGGAATTATATCTATTGGTGCATTACTACATAATGCAACAAGGTAATTAATCAGTAGTACAGCACTTGCTGTACACATAGAAGGAAATAGTTTAGTATATTAAACATACATATAAGCTGATTAAACTAGCATAATATTCTATTACACACATTTGTGTTAAAACGAAGATTCTGATTGCTACGCCTAATAGAACGAGTAACCATAATAACAGCAGTTTCAACTGGTGTGACAAATACGGTTATCGTTGTTATATTTGCAGGTACCCGAAAAAATCCGAAAATTTAGTACCTTTCAAGTACATGTAACTTACTTAATGCTGATTGGCATGATAAATACTTTAATTTTTCATTTTTCTAATCCACTAACATAAAATTATTTTTATAGTATAATGCTTAAATTGCAACACTGCTGGCTAGTCAAAAACTCAAGGTGAAACTCAATTGAATTGAAGAGCACAATGAAACCATTGTCTAAAAACTATTGCCAATTAACCCCATATCCCGCTGCTTTGGTAAATGCCATGCGTAATTTCATTGATTCCTCACAAAGGTAAGAAATCCTACAGAAGAATTAAAATTTTTCTTCGGTCAATGTCTCGCTTTACGTATGTCTTTTAAAATTTTAACGACAGTACTTTCGTATTTCTATAATTCTTAATTTGTTAAATATTGGGACACAATTGTAGCACTCTATTTTTCCTTTTGTTTAATGTTTAGCAACCCAGAGAACAGTTACTTAGTTATCTTTAAATTTTCCTTAGTAAACAATTTATTTACCAACTCACAGATATAACTTGATAATCACATCAAATTTATCAATTACCAATCTATATTTTGAATACCAATAGTAATATGAGAAATTGAGAAATTCGTAAGTTCAAATTGTGAGTCAACGCTCGATAATACTCTTGTCACAAGATTAAATATTCAACTTTTTCAAAGAATGTCAAGTAAATGAACAAAATATCTGAGACTTTTGAAAAGTATATATACTTTGTAGCATAAAAGTAATAGAGCTATTAGTTATACATTATAGTGTTTTTGTAGGGTACCTTTTATCTTTAGTAGCCAAAAGATATCGTAAACATCACAACAATGAAATTGATGATAGAATCCGAAACCCCTAAAAGGGACATGTCTCAAATATACTTTCACGTAGTTTTCTTGGTTTACGTTTATTTTGCCGTTCTTCGTCGTTTTTACGCGCTCGTTGTTAGATATTACACACAACGCTAAAAATACATTAAAACTAGATATGAGTGAGTAAATGTGTTTTTCCTCCTTTGTTTGACGTGAAAAACAAGGACATTACACATAACCTTAATTTTGATCTTATAATCATCACATTATCATCTCTTCTACGGAACTACGTAAGTTATGTAAACTTTTATATTTTGACAATTTTTCCTTATAATATTATATATTAGAAACGGAATCTGGGTGAGTACACAAAGGGCAAGGAAACGCCCCAGCATGTCATAATATTTACCAAGTCAACTTAGAAGAATGTAAACACTTGAATATTTTATTATCAGTTAATATGACAGAGAACAAGTTTTCTAAGAATGTCAACATCAACAACAATACAATTTTTTGAGTTACATCATAGATAATATAATATGTAATATAGTTCTATCAGATCTTCTTATATACTTGTTATGCAGTATTATAGGTGATACTTTTTAAAACCGTACATAGAGAAGTATATCATCATAATAGCATCACTTTCACATTGCCCATATTATATCTCTTCTTCTCTCTCCTACGTGCTTACAATGCCAGATTCTTTGAAATCTGCGACACAATAGCAGTAGTAATACAATTTTGCGTGCCACTTCTCCTCGAAAAGAAAGGAATGAGAATGAAATTACAAGTGTCAAAATTCAATCGTCCAGTTCCTCGTAGTCAAGACTATCCTCTCCTGCGTCGTGCTCGGCACTCACTATTCGGAACGTTTCAAGGAACTCGTTCAAATCAATCTTGCCGTCCTTATTCATATCCATGCTCTTTGCCATTTCCAATTTCTGTTGTTGAGGAATTGGAGTGGCCAAGTGCTTTCCGAGCAGATCACAAGCTTCGGCGAATTCCTCCATGGATATATACCCTTTGTGTATACAAAGAACACATACCCATTACACTCTGCTTACATTCTAAAGCTTATTATTTGCTTTTTTGTAAAGGCTATTGTTTGTATAAACTATTGGCTATCCAAGGTTTAATGGCTATTACATAACATATAATGGATCATGTTGGGTTTTTCACCTACCTGAATTATCCTTGTCAATAATTCGAAATATAGTTTCGAGACTTGATTTGTTCCGGTATAGTACTTCAGCAACAGTGACATCAATCTATAGTCAGAATGAATTCATTACTCGTTAGCAGAAAATCAATACACAAGACACTTCTTTATAACTTTGTCAGAATTCTTTGAGTCTGTTATAGCAAGACTTTTACACATGATTTAATTATACGCATTTCAAATCCCCATCACCACTATAGCTACAAGGTATAATATTACATGACTCCAGAAATGCTATAAAAATGTTTGCCATGATAAAAGAAAATAAATTGAATAATAAAATTTTAAGCACACAGAAAAACTGATAAGTAGAATCTGCTAGGCAAGGGTGATAGACAGCTTCTTGTGCATGCTAAAAGATAGTGAAAGGTGAAAGCAGTACATTTTTTGAAAGAGAAAGGGGATGTTTGTCTACGTGCTTTCATATTCCCTATAAGCTCACCTCAGAATCTCCTGAGGCTTCCTCTTGAAACGTGGTGATGTATTTCACAAGGCCTGTTGCGGGATCCAGATCAGCAAGCTTGGGACGGAGTAATCTCCAGGGTAATTTGAGATCTGTGCTTTCCTCCAATGCAACACACCAGTCACTCACGTTGACTAGACCTGAGGTAGCGTATAAAATAGAGAAAGTACAGCGGTTTAAGTTTAGTCAGTTACTAGAGACCCATCATCAGCATCATAATGTCAATAATAATAGGATCATCTATATTGAAATGTGCATTTTTATCGTTAACAGGTTTCCTACCTCTGGAGTCCGTGTCCAAGCTAGTAAAAGCCTGAGTGAGGACGTCTTGTCGTTCTCGAATCCGAGTTCGCAGTTCCCGCAGAGCGGATGCCTCCACCAGACCAACCCGTTGACGAATTGTCATTGATCTCAATTTTGGAGTTGCAGCGTTAAACTGAACAAAGTAGGGCTCCACGGCCTCAGTTGGGCCACCAATTAATCTCACATAGGCTCCCTTGTTGGAGCCTTCCTCGTAGTAATTCGAGGCCGAAAATACTGTCAAGCACTACAAGAGGCACACATAAAAAAAGAGGAAAAATTGCTTTGAATTGTTCGTTTATACAACTAACAAGTAGGTTGGGTATAAAAAATTCGGACTCTAATTGTTGGCAAACAGGTATTCAAGTATTCATGTAGTTTATTTGGCAGTCCAAAGAAAAACTCACTTTGTTGTCATGCATGAATTCATATCCGTCAGGTTTACACTCGTGGGATCGAATCAGTAATTGGAGCCCATGCCTTTGAAGTATTTTCTCTGTCACGTCAGAGCCAAAATAGGAGCCACCGCCGCGAAATGTGTTGGGTGAGCAACCTGTCCCATTTTGAGGGTCACTCCAGAGCAGATCCAAAACCTGAAAGCATTACAAATGAGATGTTTGACCTTTTTCGTTTAGGAAGTCAAAAAATAGGTTACGTTGAGTAATACGGCACAACAGCCTAGCCTTATTTTGTAAAACGCTCCTGTTCCAATAAACTCTTGAACTAGGCTTGGAATTATGAAATACATTATTGAATCGTACACTTTTTATCAACGCGATAATGAGCCCAACTATAATAGCTGAACAGGGAATACAACTATTATATAAATTAACAAGGTAAAGGAACTACTTTCATGAGTTATTAGGGTTTGACAGAAGATTATCAACAAAAAATATTTAATAAAATACAGTGAAACTAGAACAATATTAAATTTAAAGGTACATACTTCATGTTGTTTCGAATGCCATTCCTTTTATTCATACAGGGTTCATACATTATGTTGAATGTGTGTAACAATGCCTTGTTTCCAGATAAATCGATGAAACAAATGAAACGGCATAGTCATAGATTGCTAACAACAACTGCAACTTGTACGTTAAAAAACAGCTAACCTGTGAAAACACATATGTATCACAATGCCCCAATTGAATAAGTATCGCAGAGAGAGATGTCTCACTCATCCGATTTCTAAGCTTTTACTGAAAATTATGTAAATATCTATAAAAAATGTGTGACCCTTTCAGCTCATTTATACAAACGACAAAAGATTGATTGATAATTCGTTAAACAATCTTAGCATAAGATTTTCCTGCTGTGTATGTAAAGATACATTTACATAGTAGTTCTTGAAATACCTATACTCTAAAATGTCCATCCCCACAGCAGCATAGAGTCAAACGTCAATAATGCAAGTTAGTTTTCAAACGCTGAGTGCATGATTTTTATCGCGCATATTTTTCGCAGTGGGGTTGGAATTATGGAGGAGAATAGAGGAGCAGGCAACTATTGAAATTTAGCTACAAAATCCTATTTTTAATGGTGCCCAAGTGCAAGATCTTGGAGTACACTATGCATGATAGAATGATAAATATAATATTTCATATGTACTCCATGGGGTTGGATTTTGAAAAAAAACAACAAGAATATTTTGTCCTAGCCATTTAACCTTTTGGATAAAGCGCTTTTTACAAGTGACACGAAACTCCAATAAAATGTAGAAGTGAAGTAATGTCTAAGTTGTCAAGGTGCTTTATTTCATAAGACTGTCACGTTAATTATTCTCATTTATCAATTACTAAAAGCATTCGTGTTACATAAGCTAACTCACTACATATTCAAGATTAAGAAGACGTTGCATATAAGTTATTGTGTATCCCAAGTTACTTAGCCAAAACCGACTCAAGTCTTCCACACGATACAGGTTCCAAGAAAAACATGTATCCCAATCTGTTTCTGTCAAGTTCTTGTACGTTGTGTTACCTAAAATACTGGAGTTTTTTTTACTAATGAAACTTTTGTTCTGCATCACATTTCAAGCCGTATTACAGGAAATAAATGATGCTCATTCAATCAGTTAAATAAATTACAATTCAGTTATAGACTTATTTTTCTATAAGACTGAATATTTTTCTAAAAGTAGATGTGCCAAGAGGAATAACCAGACCGAGACCAAAAATGGTGGATTTTTTATGCAGAGGAGTCAGTATTCTGAATATTTTCACTGCAATATGCTTGCACTCTTTCTGCATTGTAGTTACAAGTACGAAGCATTTTTTAACGAGAGACACTGCGGCAACCATGTTTTCGTGTCACTGCACTAGTAGCTCTGTTGACTAAGGTCTTTGTGTACTGGTTACAATGCATCGCACGTATTTGTCTTCCGATTTTTTATGCGTCCCATACTCTTTGTCATTCAGTTGTTAGGAAAAGGACGGGGGCATAGAGTACAGAAAAGAATTCATCCGTCAAGCCGACAGTTAACCGACACTACCACTGGTGCCCTAGATATTTATGCACAAAAACACAATCCCACAAAAGTAGAAACGTCTGCCATTCCATTTCCTTTTACTGAATCCAAATAGAAGAAAAGCTTTTAAAAAACTACTAAAACAAAAGCTCACAAAAAGGGAATGGAGCAAAAACCGCATTTTCCGCATCCGAAATAAACTTGGAATATGGACTACTATCTAAAAGCATATTATTTATTTTAGCACATTGTCACATGATACATGATACATTATTAATGCAAACTAAATGGAATGATTGCTAAATGCAAAACTGGAAAATTAATGGAAAAGAAAGACTAGCAAATAATATAGATAAATATTGATGAAAGGAAAAATGTGGATATGACATTTGCAGGGGTGCCATCAAAGTTTGAAGTTGTTGTAAAAAAGTACATTACATTAAAATCCTGTCATGGTGAACATGGGATAACTATATGTCGCACGCAATGGTGTACGTCAGTGTCAGACTACGTCAACAGCACACTTGGGGTGGGTCTACTACAAGTAAACTATAAAATAAATAGAATTCCGTACATAGTTTCTTATTTTATAGTGTCAATTGTTTTCTGTCTGCAAAACCTAGCTTGTCCTCAATTTACAAAACAGTTAATTTACCCAAATGACCTAACCCCACATGTTGGCAAACCATCTCCACCTGCATGCACAAGTTGCTTATGAAAGCTGGAAAAGGAACTAATAGCTGCAGGTTCAACTTTATTCCGGAAAATAAGGGTTCTGGTAGCATGATGCCCCTACAATGTTAACAATTTGCTCATGCTTTGATACAACCTCAATCACACACGGTGTGCCGTGAGATAGAAAATGGTTATGGTAATACATACAGCAAAATAGGATTGCATAGTTGATTGCGCCACAAAAATAAACATCTTTCTCAGAATGAATATACCACTACCGAGAAAATTGAACGACTTGCGGGGACGACTCGTAGTTAATTTCAAGTAAAATGAGAATTCAAAATTGTAAACTGGAAAACTCATTAAACATTTTGTCTGGAATGGGATATAATCGAAAAGGGGCATTTACCTCATGTATTTTAAGTTGTCTTTCGCTATAGCAGCGATCGCTGTAAATTTTTGTTGGAATAAATGCTCAAAAAACGGCGGATCGGCTGTTGACTTTACAACTTTAGTATGCTGGAGTGTAAGCCATGAATGCGAGACCGAAAGAAATTTTCGTCTCTTACCATTCCCACCGGCTTGAATACGTCTTAAATTGTCATCCTATAAACTAACCCTGGTAAACATTTTTTCGCTGCTTTTCATTCTAAGTATGCCTGACATATTGCTGCTGGTCTAATGTATTTTTATAAATTATAAGGATTTCAAATCTACAGTGATGTCAAAAATGAAGGAACAGGAAATGTCAAGCTGGAAATATATAAAAAATAACACTGGAAAATTTGGTGCCCAGTGGATTTGGTGTTGTAAATTATTTACACAAGGCTGCATGTATACCATTTGCTGCTGTATCAGTCGCATACTAGTATTATTTGTCCTTACAGAAAATAAAAGAAATCTGAAGAAACCGATTTATGCGTGAACTTACTACTATCATGTAATGCGAAATGAGTACATCGAACGATTTTCCTTATTTCGCACTATACCCCAACAATTCTGGCACAACTGCGCACATATATGGTAAAAACTATTTCAGAATAATAGTAGTAGTACTTACTACAACATTATTCAAGCTCTTCACACGAATCAGTAAGAGAAAGTTACAGAATCATGCTTGTATGTAGAAACATACACCAAACAACAAAGACAAAAACATAAGTCACTTTTTATGCAGGTGAAATACTTTTCCCGTTTTTCTCTTCAACATTTAGAGCGTGCATATTGTTATAAAAATAAAATATAAAAAGGATTGCCAAGTTACGGAAGAAAGCTCATAGTGAAGAACCAAACGGGAAACTGGGGATCAGCTCATCATCCCCAAAGGGACCTTGACGAATGGTTATTCAAATAGACAAGGAAAACGACATTTCTTATTGGTGGTACCGTATTACCGACTTGCTATGTATATGTAAAACACAGATAAACAAAGGATGATACAGACGTTCAATTCGGTTTGCAAGAAACGCCATCAAAATGGCAGACATCAAGTCCACCGAGACAACCTAAATGTACATTCTCTTGTATTTTTTGCTGGATAGTGCCTATAAACGGTTGCAATAGGGAATTCTACGTGCAATGCAGTTCCTAGGGATTCTTTGTCTCTTTGGGAGCCATTTTCTGATCTGTTTAACATCGTTCTTTTCTAAGGAATGAATGGTTGAACACCGATGTGCCATTAGGCATGATATTATATCATCTTCATCATCTTTATAATATGTAAAGTCGTGACTCAGGTGTGTATGAGCCGTGAACCATCATGTTCCAAATAAAGATTTGGATTTTCTTATGTACCATTTTTAAAGTCGCTATTGGTTTCCAAACCTAGAGTAAAGCCTCAAAGGAGAGTGAGACGTTGGGTTGAACCCTTTTTGCCCCTGAACAGTTTATTTTAACGGTTATACGTACTCCAATTAACAGGAGGGAGGTGCCAACCAATTTTTTATGCAATTGAGTTGGGATATATTATGTAGTTATTGCACTGAGCATATATTTATGTACAGTACCCAGTATATGACAATATATTATCCACCTAAAAGTAGCAGGACAGGACACAGCCCTATTCTAAAACAGTAGGTGGTAAAAACATTGCTGGATGAAATATATAAATTAGATGATGCAAAAAGCAAATTTTTATTAGTAATTGAATACCAAGAAAAAACCGACAACATGCCACTCATTTTCACAATTGGTATTAAAATAAGTTATTTTATATTCTATTCTTTACCATATCTCATTGGCATTCATTTGTTTCCATGCAAGTTTTACCTTCGGAATTCCTATAGGTAGTAACTTGACTTTTGTCATTGTCATGTTGTATTCCGCAACATTAATAGGTTGTGTCTGATTACGAAAATTATCATTTTATGCAGCTCCGTTGCATCATCATACCCAGTTACTTGCTTACAAATGTACTGAGAGTGAAAAGCTTATTCGTGCCAAAGAAATTTTTGTGGCTTCACCCTATTTCGTTCGTTTCGTTGGGGCCAATCCCATTAACTCAACTTGGGCCACTGTCATGTCTTGATTCACGTGCAAACATTTTGTTCTGGTATTATCATTTGCTAAATATTGACTAGTGAGTGTGCACGCAATAGTTTTCCTGGAGAAAAATGAAAATTATCTATTGTTTGCCTTCCGCCCTGCTTCTGCTTGGCCTTGCTCAGGTACAAAAGTCGACAAAGTTTTCTGGGAAACATATATTACTTCTAGAGTTTACGCCTACATTATTATTTTAACATTAAATTACTTTATTTTAGGCAGTAAAAGTAACGGATCATGTGTACTTGAAAATAAAACTTGGAGACCAGGAATTAGGCCGTGTTGTCCTTGCTTTGTTTGGAGAAACCGTGCCTAAAACTGTGGCAAATTTTAAAGGACTATGCACCAAAGGAGACTCCGAAGGACGATCCTACAATGGCTCACAATTTCATAGAGTGATCAAACATTTCATGATTCAAGGTAAAATTTCACATAGATTTTTTAGAATTTGCTATATCCCAAAATCTCAACCAAACCTGTATACAAACACAAGTTGTGAGTGACGCTTTATTGTCTGGTAGGTGGTGATATTGTAAAAGGAGATGGCACAGGAACCACTTCAATTTACGGAGGAGCATTTGACGATGAAAACTTTGACTTGAAGCACACTGGACCAGGAATTTTAAGTGAGATTAGCTTCTATCTGTGTTTATGTTTACTGCACTGCACTTACCAATTTTTTATAGAATATACATAAATTTACACAGGCATGGCAAATGCTGGAGTGAATACCAATGGATGTCAGTTTTTCATTACTACTCTCAAAACGAATTGGTTGGATGGCAAGCATGTAGTGTTTGGGAAAGTCGTGGAAGGTTACGATAAAGTTATCACGCCCGTGGAAAATACAAAAGTTTCTGAAGGAGACAATAAACCTGAGCAACCCGTGGTTATTACAGAGTGTGGTGTGGTGGCATTAGAAAAAGGGCCATATGACTTGGATTTGTAATAAAACTTTTAAAATTTTGTATTAACCTGTACAGTAATCCTTGTACTTGTACTGTATTTTAGATAGCTAACGCAAAAACTTAATAATTTTTGTCTACTCTGGTGAAAGTTGTTTAAGTAAATATTTGAGCTAATCAGTTGTTGGTAGTTGAAGCATTTTATACATATCATATTTCCCCAACATCGTTATGTTGGTTTGTTCATAAACTGTTACTGTGCATGTTATTCAGATTTGCGGACGCCCCTATGCTTTCCAAATGGTTTTACTCTGTGGTTCCACCACTCTGCTTTAGTCTTCTCATTGTCAGCTTTTTCCACAGAATGGCCATACAACTAGACACATCATGTAAAAACATGGAAAATATTCGCAAAGAAGCATTGATGAAGAAATACAAAGACGGAGAAGGTACAAATCCTTTGGATGACGATGAAACTGCATCTCAGGATGATGCAAAAGGGGAGTCAATTCCGGAGTTGGAGGAGAACAAAAATGGCAAAGACTTTATTACAGAGAAAAATAAAGATATTTAATTAAACTGAGAAATTGTCCAAGCTTATAAAATGAAATAAAAAACAACTTTCCCATTCACAGTTTTTAAAACTGGAGCAATGATTTCAAATTAGTGGATGGTATATAGAATTGTTAAGTAGACCATAAGATGGCTTGCCGTTTTTTTAGGAGAACAAGTCATTTTCACAAACTTAATGTTAAATATTTTCAAGTATTACATTAGATTTTGTTCGTTTATTCAGGAAAACATACTTAGTCATGATTTTCGAAATCAAATTCATCGAGGCTGGGTTGCGGGTTGCTCCAAACTTAAGAGTTCTAAGAAATACCAGTTCTAAAAATATCGAATATCCAAAGGCTATGCGAGAATATGAATAGGTTAATTTAGAAAGGTTCTGTTGGTAAAATTGGAACTTGCTTATGGGTCTTAATTTTCTTTTATTGATACACATAAGCCCCACACCCTTGGGGTTCATTCAGATCTACTTACCCCATATTAGTAATGGACTCTGAATTCATCATCATTATTATGCTTGTGTTCACGGCGAGGAGCATCCTGAAAACCCACACAGCGCTTTAATATCCCTGCTTTCAATTTCCCAAAAATATCTTATTTCGTGATCATTATTTACAGTTTTCTTTTGTTGCTGCATATTTTATACCATTACTACAACGTAACATCAGAAGCATTTGCTAGCTTCTCATATATTATGATGGTACTCGTGTGTGCCTCTTGAGTTTGGCAACAGCAATGTTTAATATGCAAGATCATTAATGCTCTTTATTTTGCTGTCTGGTGGATATTATCTTCTGGCTATGACCACACAAAGAGTCCAATTTCTAACTCACAAAGGAATACACTAATATCCAGAGTATTTTCGTGTAAGCTTTTTGCAATTTTGTAAGCGATCGCACAGGCATAATATATAACAATTTGCCATTTACGAACAATACATAATTTGCATTTTCAAGTAATAATATAGATGGGATAAAAAGGATAACAAATACACACACACACTAAAATTATTAATTTTCAGTCATTGTATCGCATGTTTTTCCCAATAACTTTGACTAACGTAGCGAACGATGATGATATTAGAATGCATGGCGCATGAAAGAAACGTGTATACGAAAGAGTTGGCAATTTGCAGAAAAATGAACTGGATGAGCGATGAGTGTATTGCATGCATGATGCATTAGTATCAAGTATCTATTCATCAAAAGCATATAATCATGTGGAAAATGGACCAATAACCACAATCCATCCTTCTCGTATTAGCTACTATACAAAATATCAAATAATATGTAATAATACTTGGAAATTGAAAAGCAAGAAGTTAGCAGAATTGTCAATTTAAATGAAAACTCGCATTTTGTCAAGTCTGGGTACATATTATGTACTACATAATTTATCATCAGGGCAATGTGATACTTTAAATTTCGAGTAACTGTAAAAACTCAAGCACACACACGTGTTCTCTGCACATGATATTTGCATCAGTGCTAACAAAACTTAGTATAAGTAAGTACTCTTGTCTAATTACATGAAGAACTCGAAACGTTTCAAAAAGTCAAGCCGTTGATGAGAGCTAAATTAGCCCTAGATTAATATTAAAGCGAAGTGGTGAGCAATGTGATGAATGAACTATCATAATAATAACAAAAACTATACTGCATGCTAAAACTTAAGCATTGCACTTACCTGTTTCCATTCGCTACTATTATTTGAAGATGAGTATAATTCAGAGAGTTGGAGCACTCGGCCATCTGAATCCATGGTCTCAAGGACAGGTGGTCGAAGAATTGAAACATACTAAAGGACAAAAGTAACAATTTCAATTAACAATTTACAATTTCAAAGTAACGTGCAACACGCCAATTCCTTATAATATGCGCATTAGCACCTCAATACAAGAAATTCAACGTTACACAAACTACAACTCTTAATTTTCATAACTTTTTTCTCACCTTATGCCTATCAATGTTGGTGATTTTTTTGAGATCCGTTGTCTCAGAAATGCCCCCATGCACAACCAGCACTCTTCCGTCAATGATTGTTCCCAGAGGTAAGCACCGGTACACTTGGTCGATAAGTGTCAATAATCTTCCAGCAAACACCTTAAAACAAAAACAAAGCATCAATACAGTAAAAAAGCATCAAACCATTTCATGCTTTTTAAAAGTTTACTTCTATGTACGTTCAATGTTTTCTTTCACCACGCAACTTTTCATTTTACACTCTCTTTGAGAAAACTGGTACATTACTCAAAGGAGTGCATTTCTGGGCATGTTAAAAAATTGAAAAAAAAACTTATTGAAAGATGAAAACTAAATTAAAAACTTCAACAGGGCCAATAACTTTTAGTAAAAAACAAAAATAATCGTCATCATCTCCGGACAAAAGGCTTAAAATGAGATTTCTTCCTCGTTTTTAATTTTCCTCCACTAACAGCTTTCTCCATTTGTTATTTTCAACATTATTTCCTGTTTTACCTTCGTGTGCTTCACCGTGAAAAAAGAAACTTTATTTTCTAAAAAGTTTCCACTTTTCTTTCCATCGTCATCTTAATTTAATAAATGAACTTAAAATTGAAGTGGAGTGCTGGTTCACTGGAGACTGAGGTGAAGTACGAAAGGAAAGCATGGACAGGTACTTGAGAGAAGCAGGTGAAGCAAACGAAAGAGGAAAAAGTTGGTTGAGAAAGTGCGTGAACGGCTGGATGAATGCTGTCATGCATGCTTGAGTAAGCTAATGTGGTTGTTTGTGCACTACCAACTTTCTCTAAATTTTATCAGATGCTACTTAGCTAACTACTTGTAAAGTAGCACGCCAAAATGGTGAACTAATTTTATAATTTTGTATACTACATAATAAAGGGTTACATACATCCTTACTGTTTTTTGCTTATAATTAAAACATATTTTTCAATTAAAAATTTTCACTATGATTTATACAAAAATATGAGATTAATCTTGTTACTTTCTAAATTTTAGTTTGTTTAGTGGTTTTCCCATCCCATTGAAAACGTTCAGTCTTTTCAAATTCTCGTGAAATACATGACATTTGACATTTTTGATCATTTCACATATAAGCTTTCTACACCACAAAATGAAATTAGAAATGAAATTGTTTGATTTCCAACATCTAACATCTTCTCTGTCTCATTTTCTTATACATCAGAGAATCCTTACAATTTCTTTATTTAATTCCCTTTCTATTTTTGTGATTTTATTTTGCGTCGTAAGAGACAACTACAAAAACTACGTTTTATACAAAACCAATTTTGCGGAGCTTGCAAATAATAGTTGTAATGTTCAGTTTAAAAATACTCTCTACGACTTGTCAGTGACAAAATATTGTGTACTGTACAAAGATATCTGAATTTCTGAATGAGAATGTATGTATCAGAATGCGAAATTGGATCTCCAAGATATCATCATTCTTTGATCTATTTGTAATAAAATTAAAACGGGTACATACGCAATTATTTTTACACTTCATGCGCCACTTTCACGATTAAACGGTCTTCTGTTGGAACTACACAACTCTTTTAACATGCTTGATGCTTGTTCCGTCGTTTAAAGTTAAAGCCTTAAAGTTGACATGAAAACGATAATAAAATAGGCACCTATCATGTAAACCAGTACAAGCAAGATACTTGAAATTCCTGTAAGTTTCGCTGCGTGAACTTGCCAAAATGGGAGAAAATATTTTCAATTTTAAGAATTTGGTTGGCTAAAGTGCATGATTGCACAGATTACTAGTAACTTTAGAATCCAGGTTAGATTGAAAACAAATTATGTTTTTGTAGTATGAAATTTCAAAGATGGATTGGATGGATTTCAAAAAGGTCAAGCCAATTATTAGCCCAATTTACTTTATTTGTTGACAAAAACATCATTTTGTTATTGCTTGGGGTAGAAGCAGAAATCACTTCTCATTATATCATATAGCACAGTGCTATTAGCACTAAGCAACATATGTATACGGTTTTTGGAAGTTTATATCTGATTCCTAAATTTTCATACGATCATGGATTTTTGAACGCCTTAGTACGGCTGATATGTCAAATTGCCCCATACACCATACGAATGGCAAACATATTTGCTTCGACACCAACGAACTTTTATTTTATTTTTTTCTCTCGTCAAAGCCACTTTTATCGTGCTAGGTATTTAACTAGTCGGTCAAGGTGACCTGGTAAAAGTAAATTGTTGGTTGACCAAATGCAAAGGTGTAAAACACACTTGGATCATTTACATGTGGTAAATAATTGATGCAAGTTTGTTGATATAATTACAGTTATTTCGAAAAAGAAAACAAATTCCTCATAACTACCAAACGATTTTAAATCAAACCAAACGTGTCAAATAGAATTTGATTCTTTTGGGTTAAAATGTATCTAAGTTCATGCAATTATAGGTCACATGAAGACTTAAAAACAGTTGTTTAGAATTGACAGTCACATTTGTTTAGCAAAGTCATCGTTATAAATTGTGTTTTTGTTTTAAAGTTCAGAAAATTATATCATAACTTACAATATAAACTGTCTAAAAGGTTACATTTTAAAAACATGAAATTTTAATGACGCCTGACCTTTAAAGTCGACCGATAGTGCAGGTTAGATCATTTTATCAAGCTTAAATATAAAGAAGCTTGGTAAAATTCGTTTTCGAAAATAAGATAACGTAAGGGTTGCATTGTACAAAACTTGGCATTTTCTCGACTTAAAATTGCCTACATAAATATTAGTCAACTAGATTCGATGCCAAATTTCAAGGAAAGCTTTGACTATTCAGAATGTAGACTATTCCAAATGTCAAATTAAAAATGACTTGATATAGGAAAACTTTGATGCTGCATGATATCTTCAATTTTGCAAGATTTCTCCTAACACTCTGTATATACAGATAGAAACATACTTCCGTTGTAATCTTGTAACCTTTCTGTCTTTCAACCTACTGATTTGCCACAAGTAATCCGCTTAAACAGCTCAGGTGTGTTTAATAAAATCAGTAATTAGAAAACCATATCCCGAGATTCCTTATAGCGCCAACGCAACGAGATCCTAATTCCAATTTCCTTAATTATCTCTATTGGCAAGCCCATAGCCCCCTTAATTATATTCCTACAAACTACTGAAACAGAGCTAGGTATATGGCCAGGTGTATCATATCATGATTTCAAGGAAACCACACACGAAATGTCATTTGCTCCCCGTATTGTAGACTAGAAGTTATTAAAACAGCCATCATCCAATCGTATAGCCAATCTTTTTCCAGAATGCAAAAAATTGCTACAACAGCAACGACGCAGTTTCGTAGTTATTTACTCTTTTAACTATAACGAGCACACTTGGTGGTGCTGTAACTAACTAGAAGGGTACATTATGTAACGGCAAAAAATGTCATCAAGCATCTATGCGTACTTCCCTAATCTCGCTATCTTGTTCTATGCCCTGTCCGCCATTTATTACTACACCCTGTTTCGTAGAAGTGGTTGTTTTTGATGGAAGCACTATATCGCACCGTTAAGCTTCACTATCATAATGATTATCATCACCATCATTGTGACCTATTCACACTGTTTCATAATCTTCTTTAGTTGCTCTTCCGGTAAATTAGATTCTTGGAAAGCGATTTTCTCGTTTTTTACCTCTTTCCCTTTTCTCAGTACTTGTTTCGATCTACACACGGGGAGCTGGGCACATAACAGATTTGATTTGAAATGAGTCTTCTCATAATAATCCTGCTTCCTTCCTTCCTTCTTCGCACTATACTGACCAAAAATGAACAAGACGCTGTGGAAAATAAGTGCGAGAGGCTTTTCCTTTGCTCTACCAATTTTTGAGTTGTTCTCTTCTCTATGAGTCAAGCCAATACATCATCATGTCCTGCCGCCACTACTCCGTCGTCTTTGCAAACTACTTTTGCTTTTTACTAATGAGATTATATTAGCTTTTGCCTACACGGAGTTGCTAAAAGTCGCGCAGTGGTATTATCAGCAAAAGAGTGACAAAAAGGAGAGAAAATGAGATGAATTCATTTAGCTGGATGGAGTGGTGGTGGTGGCAGTGGAAGAGGACAGAAAAAGAACAGCAGCAGGAGTAGCAGGAAAGTACCAAGAAAATAAGATTTGATCGAGTTTATACTACTGCGAGGGCACACACAGTAAAGAAAAGATGGAAAGGAGAAGGGCAAGGGAATAAGATGAAAGTCTAGAGAATGTGTTCATTCAAGTAATGACTTGGCGTTTACTACCGACGTAATTATTGGCTACCACACGAAAGGGAAGAAATGAATGGGAGAATGAGCAAACCTGCTTGCACAAAATAATAAAATAAATAAGCGTGGCAGCAGCTTTACTATGAGTATGTATTACCAAAAAAAAGTAGATAAATGAAAGAACAGAACAAAGTGACAGTCTATTTGGTGCAAGTTTTGTGTGGTTGCATTCCATTTCCATCGCATGTTTAATCATAGGAGAAAGAGCAGGGTCGAACATTATGTAATTTTTCTCTTGGGAATGAAATGTGGTACAGCATATTTGTATGTGGTGTATGGGTATGGAGCCTTGGTGGCTGGGAATTTGGAACAGTGTGTATGTATCCACCATTTCCCCTCTGATTAGTGGAACAGTTGAACAATTGTTGTTGTTGTTGACTTTGTCTACGCTTTTTATCCATAGAAAAAGAAGGAAGGATACATGATGAACTAACTAAACAAGGAAGTTTAACATGACTCAAAAGTCATCAAGATCATCAAACAAATTGCAAGTGTTTACCCATCGTAATGAAATGGGTAGGGGTATGAACCATGTTGGTTTTAGGTGGACAGTTTCAGGTTTCATTGGATTCTTCTTTTGCTCTTGGAATGAAGAGTACAAGGAGCATGAACGTGTCCTATTACAGCTTAAATTTCATTGCATGCTTTTAGTTTAGTATCATACATGGTCATGTGATTCGGCTTTTAAAATCTTTGTTCAACAAATAATTTTCAACGTATAAAACAAATTTACGGCTACAATAATATATACTTTGTAGAAAAAATGTTACAAATAGGTATACGGGTTTTTAAAAAAAAAATTTTAAATGTTAAAAGGGCTCCATAGTTTACGAGTTGAGCATTAAAAATAGGGACAATCCAAACGGGATTCTCCAATATAGGATTCGCCTTCAACTAGTAATCCCCAATTCCAGGAATTCCTACAGAGCAATATCAAGCCCCTACCTGGCCATGTCCCATGTCCCTCGTCTGTTACTAAACTTACAATAATAAGTTTGTCAATAGAGTTTTTACACCTTTTTATCTATTGCTATATTTTAGAAAGGAATATTTTGGCGTTGGACTTGGGTGTTCATATTTTAGATTAATTGACAATTGTTGAATGAAGGCAAACTAAATCTCTACATTCACATTACAATATTCCACATAAAACTCCCTTATACCCGCGTTGATGCCATTGCCATCTATTCATTATATTATCAATTTCAATGACATTCATGACTGTTGATGTTGGTTAAGTCTTGCATTTATAAGGGAAGTATTATTTCAATACAAAAATTTTTCAATTTGTGTAGGTATATTATCATAAAACATTACTTACAACTAACAACTATAATGCATGCATTGTGCTTACATTAGTAATATTAATACCCACTTGCATTTATTGTCAATGAATTCCTAGAATTATTGTTCTTCGAATTATCAATTTGTGTACAATGCAACATTAACATTTATTACAACTTTTGCAATATCTATGCTACCAACCAATGCCAACCAACCAACGTTACAAATGCACCACACGAAAGAGACGTAAAACTTTACACAGGTTCATTTATTTATTGCTTTACATGCACCAAAAGTATTAAAGCATTTATTCTAGAAACGAAATAATTGCACAAAAATTGGTAACCTGAACTCCCCTTCTCGAGAGGTAGGTTGTTTCTAAATGTTTTTTAAAAACTTATCACTTTCAAAAAACGGTTCCTCAAATCATTTAATTTTAAGTTATAGAATCTCTGATGGAAGTTGTAAAAATTAATTCCTCTGTTGAGGAATTAAATAATTTGGGATGGATAAGAAATTGCAGTGTCAACTTGCAGCGGATCCGTCTCGAAGCTAGACCTGCTGGTCCACCCGCCCTTGGCAACCAAGGTAACCAATTGGAAACCCCTCCCTATCCATCCAGGAACCGAGGGTCTGGTCTTCCAAAACAAAGGTCAACTCGGCGAGGTCAGAAGACTAAAAGACAGTATCAATGTCCCGAACCCTTGTGTACGTTTTCTTATGCCTTCAAGGAAAGCTTGAAGAAGCATCTCGAACGAGACCATAAAAAACAACAAACTTCACGGCAGTATAGGAGAGCCCGTAAAATTGCTATAAAGAACAGGATCAAGAACAGGATTCAGAAGCCGTTGAAACTGAAACGCAGCCAAAGGCCAGTTGCCATTACTACTCGACTCTTGAAGTGTCCGGCATGTCCAGTAATTTTTGCTAGGAAACTTCATTTCAACCAACATTTAAGACGATTTCACAAAAAACTCTTGGTCTTACAGTGTGAGATCTGTAAGCAGGTTTTCCTGCCCCCGCATTATCAGGTACACGTGAAGACACACCACCCTTCTCAGTTTTCAAATGTGCTTTAATCGTTCCAAATATTCCTAGTCTTCAACCCGATTCAGTAAATATACTTTAAATCAACATTTAAAACCGCATTATTGAGATTAATATCAATTTTCAGTGTCCATCTTTCTTGTCGGATTATCCGAAGCAAGTTATTTTAATGTACTGTCCATGAAAATGTTAGATTTCAATAAAATTTGCGGCATTAGCATCAAAGTTAACTAAATATAATTAACTTCATTTAAATTATTAAAAAGCACGAAACATATTGTAGCATTTTCATGCTATAGCTATTGAGCATCAAACATGTCAGTATTCTTATCCGCGATGATATTATATAAATTGTAAAAGCAAAAATATATCCCAAATGCATAAATGTATCCTCACCACAACAATAGGAGCCAAGCCAAAACAAATGACCGCCTTCTCTTTTTATGCACTGCAATCTATCTTGGCGAAAGTAAATCTTCTTTCCTCGCCTTGGTTCATTTTCCTAATTCCTTGCTACTTAACATTGGTATAGGTATACACTCCTTGTCGCGTCTCTATAGCAGTCTTCACAATTTCTAATTTGCTAAGCTTCTTATTGCGGAGGGGGAGGGGGCAAAAACGAAAACTTGGCTGACGCGTAAATTAGCCTTTTTATGGGAAAACATTCATCACTCAAATGTGCGCTCTTTCCACCATCACACCGGAAGCATTGTTCAAAGCAAAGGCATGCACGCTTTCTTCATTGTCAGTTTACAAACATTAGTTTTATTTTTGTGCGAACGAAAGTGAGAACATGAAGAAAAGCATTAAAAAAGTTTATGTTGACGAACTTTAATTTTAAGCGGTGCACACGAGATGAAATCTTTTACGAAAACGAGCACACATACCAGCACGAACACTGTTCCTATTCATAAATTCATCAATCATTAGGTGGAAACATAACAGAATACCACCGTAACGTGGAACACACGCAGTACTAACAAAAACTGATGGTATGATGCGTACAGCAAAGCAAAATACGACCTTGGCATTTTCTTTTTACTTTCCCTGAAAAATTACCAAACCCAAAAGCAGCCTGCAAACTGCCACAAGAAAAGCTTGTAGGTTTATACTAGACTTTTCTCAATGCACTTTTCTTTCAAAGATCGTAAAAAATAAATGCCTATATAAAATCGGAGTAGGAAATGAAAAACTTTTCTTTCCTTTTGCGTCCCCTTGTTTTTGTGCACTGTGTTGACAAACAGGAAGCAACATACAAAGCGAGAATAGTAGTGGTAGCGGAACTAAGAGTTTCAACTGGATGTTGACTTCAATAAAGTGTCTCATGCTCGTTCACTGCACCTTTTCTGGGCAAACAAGACAAAAATTCAAAATAATACGTGTCAAGTCAACAACTTTTTTTCGTGCCATTCTACCTTCTTATCACTCTGTACAGGCAAACTGGCGGACTTATTGAGGCGTACCTGTTTTCTCTAGAACGGTTTGTTTGTCTGTGCTGTGCAGCAATAAAATGGGAACCAAGTAGCGAAGTATTATGAGAAGAGAAAGTCGCAAAGACGAAGACAAAATAGTAAAAGTTGTGTGGTTTTCAAAATAAAACTACACAATAAAACATGTTTACTACTTTTGACTTTCTCCAGTAAAAAAACCTAAACATATAAAAACTACAAGTTGATACTACCTTTTGTCTTTACATTTTTTACTTTTATTACTAAAGAAATATATGATACGAATCTCATCAAAGATTGTTTTTTATTTGATTTCATTTCAGACGGCCTGATACTATCATTTCATCCAGTCATTCTTCCAGTTCCAGTTGATCAGACACAAGCCATATTATTTTCCCCATGAAGCCATTTCTACAAAAACAAGTATTTTAAAAACTGGGAAGCAAAGTAGAAGTGTCGGTATGTAAATTTCTTCATTTGGCATTCTATCCCCAAATTTTGTATGCAGCTTGTCTACCATGTACAAGTATATCTAGAAAAACTTCTCTTTCTTTACCTTTCTTGCGTCACTTATCAATTCACTAGTACTACGACAGCCACAAATAAAAATTGTCCGAACTTAACCACCACCACCACCACAAAAGTCTTTGGGTGAATGTTAAAGACGCGTGTGAGTTTTCACAAGGGTATACAACAACATGCCATTCATTTTTCTTCCCAGAGAGGAGCACTCACTTCATGTAACTTGTAAAATTCATCATGCATATGATGATGATAATCCCCATGTTCATACTCTACTCTTCTTCTACTACTGCTGCTGGGTGGCCATGAATAAAGATGGAAACTGAGGTCAGACAACCCTATAAAGTCTGCATACATTCTCAGGCAAATGTAACCAGTAAATTACATGCAGGGACTGTGGGGCTATAATATAAAAAGGGAAACATGCCACCACCTCAACAAACACACATTCACACTTACCATTACCACCGCCATTACCACCACCACAAGGAAAAGGTTCTTCTGGGAGAGTTTACAACAAATGAGGCTTGCGACGACGAGAGGACGACGACGCAGGGGACCACATTACTCTTATTATTCCCCATAACTTTGCTCATATAAGTTTTACATGGAAAAGTTGGTAGTGACAGTGTGCTCGTGATGGTAGTGGTGGGGAAATGCAGATTCTGCATTAAGTTAGTTAAATGGGAAGATGGTAGCAGTTTTCTACAAAGAGATATATGCGTTCTTTACGATAGATATTTACACCACCACCAGCTTTTTCTATTTTCTCTTTTCTCAAGTTGATTTTTTTATCTGGTGATTTCACTCAGCCACGGAATTTGCAAAAAAGAGCAGACAGATAAGCATGCGTGTATATGTGTTATGGCGTTCAATAAAGTATCCTTGCTTAGGACTGAGGGAGGATGCCATGAACGAAATGTGTATATTTGTATGTATGCTGTGTTTTGGTTTTGTTCCGCGGAACAGCATAAACCACTTTTATTACGGTTGCTCATTCCAAAGAGATTGGTAGTCTTGCTCTTGCCTTTTTTGCATATTATTTGTTTTTTTATCTTTCTTGTTGGCTTAAACATAATACATACATGAATATAATGCATAACACACACATGTACATTCAGTCACCCACTCAATGTATCAGTAGAATCATCAACATTATCATCAGAAGAACGTCTCATCCTTTTTATTTTCTCGTCTACGGTTTTTGACGATTATGATGAGACGTTTACCCCCAGTGATATGCACAGGAAGAAGGTAAAGTGAAAGTACCCTTTTTGCCAGACTTTCTCAAAGATATATGCCGTCATCATCGTCATCCTCTTCTCAGCGTCCCCATCAACAGGGATGCCTGGACGATAATGATGAGAATGTTGAGTGAAGGAGCAACAAAAACCGTCATCTCTTCCGCTGCTGCTTTCTCTATTTCTGTTGCTCAAGAATGGAGCAATGAAGTTTTGATAGTTTTTTAAAGGAAAATTAAGCAGCTTATGTTATGTAAAAACTTTACTAACAGCCTCCTTCTACTCCTACTTTAGCCAAACTTTTTACAAGAACATGGTGATGATGATGAGGACGACAAGGATGAAACTGGTGGTGGAAGTAAATTGGAAGTGGCAAACTGGGTTCTGGCGGCTCTATCTAGGATCTTTACCAAATTGGAGCCCAAAACTAAAAAGTTAGGGGACAGTCAAGTCAAGTGCTTAACTGTGTTCTTAGGTACTGTATAAGGGAGCCTGAGATATTTTTAACATGGCCAATAACACGTTTGCCCATATAGAATGACAGTATTGTATGTGCAAATATACGTGGTTCTGCACATTTTAATCAAGGATTTAATGAATCATATATGACTTGCTGGTAATAACTGCGTGCAATGATGTATAATTGGCCATGTAATTTAACGCTTGTCCCAAGGATGTACTAAAAGTTGAAAACTGAAACGGGAATTAAACAATTTCAAAATTTCATGTGTTTGGAACATCGGACAGGGTTCCAGTTTCGTCTGTAAGTTGATAACATTAATGATTTGGACACATGTTAATAAACTGACAAACACTTGTCATGCTGATCAGACAGAGGCAGACAAGAATGTCTCGTATTTTTGGCAAGTGTATTAATATGATGTCAAGGACTTTCCTGTTGCATACAGTAAAGCATCAAGTTTTAATTAAGCAGTCAGCAAGAGAAAGGAAAGCAATTCCTTCAAGTTGTCATATACCAATTTATATACATGTTGACACGCATTGTCATCATCATAATGAAAAGTACAACAGTTAGGTTTCAAGAGATTGACACACGTCACGGACACGGAGATATGCATGAGAAGAAAAACATGCATATAATTCATATACCTACTTTTATTATTACTTTGTTAAAAGTTGGTAATTTAAACAATACACACTTGCCATTTCAAATGTTAAATTGACAAGCAGATAATAGTCTAGTTATTTTGGCGATGAAAGCTAATCCGAAAACATTTTTAGAATGACATCAGGGTATCCTCATGTCATGTTGGTATTGATGTGCCATCAGCACTCAAGTTAGGCGAAATGGCAAAGGTGAACTCTGGTGACATGAAATATAGCCGTTGTGGGACAATAGGCAGTGAAGCTTGCAAAATATTTTTCAAAAAATGTGCCTTTGGCTAAGCTATGCCCATGCAAGTTACACGAAAATTCCATTATGCATTCATTCCGCTACTTTCCATAATTTTCATCATCTACAGAATCCAGATGACTAAGCAAAAGTATATTCTCTTAGGATTTTGCGAGTTTCGGTGTGAATATAGATAGCCACAATATGTGGATGCCATCGTTTTATCGCTTGTCATTCCAAGGTTCAGTTTTATGATGATACGCTATGCTCAGTTTTATTATTATCACGAGAATTACCTTCCAACTCTATTAGTTTCTGGTAAAACATCCTATGCTTTTGGTATGTTACACTTTCTTTATGCGGACCACTTCATCTCCCAAGTCACCTCTTCAGAACAGGTCAGGTACGGTTTCCCCAGGCTTTAATTAAATCTAGCGAAAAGTTATTCAACAGTAATCGTTGATTATGAAGATGATAGTGGGAAGGGCCTAAACAAAAAGTTAGATGGATATATAAAATATTATAAAGCTTCACACGTCGGGTAGCCTCTTGACAGTGAAGGAAATTCTTTCGAGTCCTTGAAGAGGTTTTCAAGTAATAACTTTTACGGTGACAATTTACTTGTTACCTGGTTCATAACAACAGATGTATTGATATACCATGCTGTAGGTTTATAGTGTCCTCCACAATGCAATGCTAAGCAAGTTAAAAAATTAGCAAGTGTTTTGCGTGCGTCACTAACACTAACAAAAAACGTTGAACAACCAGTGACAACACAACAATAAAAATCATCCCTTGAAAAACATTCTAATGATGTGTAAAGATTCTTAGAAAATTTTGCCGTGACATGGGACACCACTGTGTCTTTCATTTCCATCTTACAAAATTAAAGGTGAAAAGGGTAGTTTAAAAATAGACATTACGGTAGGTAGGCGCAAGACACGCGTGTAGATAAGGTTCTAAATTAAGACGATGTATTATAAATAGCAAGACATAAGATTGTAATTTTATAATGGAATGACGCACGATGCATTAATTGATGACTCACCCAAGCAAAGTAGAAAGAAAACTAGTACTAGTGTAGAGCGAACTTTTAAGCAAATTTATTGCATCCAATGTCAGGCCTGGCGTTACACATAAATGCGGTTCCATATTTTATACTAATTACTTGTTCTGTATTAGAATTTGACGTTATATTTGCAGTGCACATTTGAGTTCGTCGGCGTAACACTTTTTAAGCAAATAAAATGCAGTAATAATGAGCGGTGGAACAAACACTTTTAACATGCCCAATTTCCTGCCTAGTAGCCTCCAGGAGGAAAATATCTTGAAACCACATATTTTCTCCTTCCCACTTTCCAGTCTGAAGCCTGGATTGGACCTTTTACTGCTAATGGAGTCTTACTAACAATAAGTTTGTTATTATCCCGCAAATATGACTATACTCTGCAAGCAGTAAAGTAAATAGCAGGCACATAAATAGCAACCCTGTTTCATTACACGGAAGATATTATCAACTACAACGTAGTCGTGCTTTAACCAACATGCATCTTTGGAAATGTCAAATGTCGTTTGAGCCTTGAGTAAGCAACAACGAAGATTGTAAATGAGAACAACGTCGTTTACAGATTAGTTGATCATTTTAGCAAGTCATTATCAATCAAAATCAACGGGGCGATAAATTATTTATAAACGCCCAGGAGAGGCGACAAGACAAACGGAGTGTATGTCCTTGTGTTACATATTAAGTAGCCAAAGAGCGAAACTCAAACTTTTATTTGCTGAGATCCGCGGATTGTGTCTGGTAAATCCGGGGTCCGTACACCAAGACAATTATCGGCAAATAATTTCTAACTAGCAGGCAATGCAAATTAGACAATCTATTCCTAAAGACAACAGTTTTGATTTATCTCAAAAGTTAAAACGTTATACGAAACGTCTGTTCTAATGAAAACTAAGTATGTATTTAAAAGTACGCAAAATTATTTCGGTGAATTTTAAATTTTTAGTAGCTGATATTGCGATCCTCAAACTCCAAATCCACCTATTGTACCGGTTATTTCGGCTACAACCTTGAACAGTTCACTTTACTCGTTTATATAATGTTACAAGTTGGACATTTCCATTTATTAATGCATAAAACATTATATTCACAAAAAGCGTTTATATAAGAACACAAGTAAGGAAGGAAACTCCATAAAAGGAAAGGGGTGCAAAGAGAGCTTCTAGAGAGTTAAAAAGCCTTGATAATTCTCGCTGTTCTGTCTTTTTGTCTTTTCTCCTTTCTCTTGGGTTGACAAGCTATATGCCACCATATCAAGACGACAGCCGACTAGCACTAAAAATGAAATGCATTATGAAAATTAAATATTTACCAAGGAGAACTGCAGCAACATGAGCACAGAGACTAAAGGGATGTGTTGCTGTTTTTGTTATTAATGTGTACTCATATTATTAAACTAATAACCACAAAGGATGAAGAAATCAAAAAGGTGTTACGTGCTCGTTTGGCGTCATCATTCTTTCAACTAGGTAAGGAAACGTACATTAAGTTATACAAGAAGCCAACTGGAACAGTAGACAAGTAAGTGCTAACCACAAACAGAGTATAAGTAAATATTCTATGTCGCCCGATTTAAATTGCTACTTGACATTTATGGAAATATTCAATTCATCAATAGCAGTCCTCTGAGAACAATTTCTCGAGCTACACTTCATACACTCAAGCTAACAAGATGTGGTGCAGTAAGGAAGAAAGGAAATCAAGAGCAGGAATAACCTGCTTTGCTGGAAAATACGAAGGAAGAACAAATACAAACGTTAACTCTTGTTCATTCCACCGCAACCGCTCTCTGTCACCGTCTTAACCTTTACATCCAAAGTGTTTCTCATGCTTGAGAAAAACCCTAGCACTCATTTTTGTTCCCACTTCTCTCCTCTACACATATATTCACCTTTAGAATTTCAAATCAAAATCGTAAACCCACAAACTCCACCGGTAAATTATGTACTTTTTCCCTTCCCTTCCCTACCACTTTTTCATGGAAATAATCTCTTTCTTCTTCTTATCCTTTTCTCCTTTCCTTCCATCCTGTCAACCCACTTGACAGATTACAAATTGCAAATCTTCCACCGCCACTACCACCAGAGCGGCACATGTTTTACCACATGTTCTCTCAACTCAACTATGCGGAAACATGCAGATTTCCTACTTGAGATTACTATTATCAGCTTCTGTGGTGGTCTAGGAAAAGCGACAAGCATTTCTCAGCAATTACAAAAACGAAAACAACCTCTGGAAGAGTGGGAACTGGGTAGTGTATCAATGCAAGACACAAATATTATTAATTTATTCTTGTGGGTAGAAATATTGTACAATCACTAAAATGAACAATATGTTGAAGAAAGTAAATCATAAAAACAAATGTTGTGACATTATTAAGAACTACACTTTATATTACTGCTTTCCTGTTGATGTGCCCTTCGGTTTCGTGTATCAGGAAGAAACACAGCACGAAGAAAAGTATACATGTTTTAGACTGCGTGCGCGAATGCCAAAGTGTTTTGTGCTTTATGCAGCCATACACTGTTATCGTTTCTAATTTACATGAAAGCGAAAACGAAAGATGGACGGAAAGCAATTTTTGGGTGCGATCCATTCCTTTTGTACTCAAAAACCTAGTTTGCATTCCGTGCATCATGCACATTATTAAAAATACAAAGTTTTTCGTTTTGTCGTGACGACTATGACAGTGACCACCACTCCTTGAGATATGCCCTTTATGTGTTATGCTAATTCCCTTGTTATTCAACTAACTTGGTTGCAGGAAAGTTTTGCAAATAACAAGAAAAGTTTCTTAGCGGAGCACAAGTTGGTTGCACTCGAGGATACTATAATATTATGTTGAATGCAATATACAATAAAATGTCGAGTTATTTCTTGATTGTTTCTGAAGGCATTGTATAGTTCATGATATATAGCATCTAATCGAAAAACTTTTCTTACCTTATACTTCAACCGGACTTCTCGAACAAATCCATATCTGCAACATAACCAAAAAGCATAATTCTTAAAGTTAATACAATTTAAACAAAATGATGGTCCATTTAATTTTTTTAGATGTTTCAGCATGTTAGTGATTGTACCTCATGTTCATAACTTGATCTTCGTGATTGCCCCTATTCAAGTAGACAGTATCAGGGCTAAGAAGATAGCAAGCCAGTAGCACCAACAGGACCTCAATGCTTCTCTTTCCACGATCAACGTAATCTCCGTTAAATACGTATGGATTCTCCGGTGAAGGAAGACCATTCTACAAAAAAACATAAATATTTTTCAAGTATAGTTAAGTAAATTCTTTGTTATTACATAGAGTTTATTTATTTTTCAAGAACTCGTGTCAAATAATGAAAACATTCATTTTCGCCTTTGACATCTGTAAGTATTAATGGCTACCAATAAAGTAACATAATGTCAGTTGAACTGACATTGCCAAGTAGAAGATTCATCTCATTGTGCCGTGCTGGGTTGTGTTACTACACACTCATTTACAAAAACGCTTTAACAGCACCAACCCCAACCCTACCTATCTTTAAATAGCTGCCGCAATATTTTTCGCAATAACAGCCTAATTCTACCACCTAATTTTCTCCGCATCCTTTTGTAAATTGAATATTACTGGGAACCGCGGCATGACTCCCAGCTAAACGGGATTTATCTTTTTTCATATTTACGACCATTCCAGCCTTTTACATACAGCCCATTTCATTTCTTGGGTGGTGGGAAAGTTATATCTTCCTGGACTGCGGGAACATTTTCATTTTCCACTGTGAGTACCCTACTACAACATGTTTTATTACCTTGCAGTTATGATTTACGAGAACGTGATTACCAGCGTGTTCTACATGAAATATAGACAGTGACAGAAGCAGTTAAAGTGAGCAACCAACGATCACATCACTGTCACTTGCTCCATCACACAGCGGCAGCACTTCTCCTTTCTTTTCCCTTCCATTTGGTGTGATTGTTTTTATTGAACATGAACGACATCATGCACTGCACACAATCGATTCTCAAAAAGTAAGTTGTTCTGTTTTTTGATCGACGATGACAGACATACATAATAACGACATACTAAATAGAGCAAACTATATACATTTCTCTTTTTCTCTCTCCAAGCTGCAAGTATATTAAATAATAGCTATTAAACTCCAAGAAATTGGCAATTTCCCTTTTTCTCTACCGTCGTGTGTGTGTGTTTGGCTCTTTGAAGCATTATGCGAGCAGAAAGCCATCATCAGAGTGCTTGTTTGTGGCATGGTATGATGACAGCAGTAGCAAGTTGCGGTTTTATTATTTTAAGAGAATCCTAAAAAGAGAGCTAGTATTAATGCTAACTCAATAAAAAGTCCGTTTTAATACTCAGCCAAGAAGACCCTTACCACGACGAATGAGTAATAGCTGCCAGTACTAGTAGCAATAATAATAGTAATAATAACAGGCAATATTGAAATAGTTTTTAGTGGAGTGGCAGAGACGCCGTGGTAAATGCCTGGAAAACTACTATGGCTTGGTAGTAATAATCAAATAATGATAATAATAATAACTACACAAATAATATCGTTTGCCAACAGCAGCCCAACAGGGAAAACGGCAACAAAAAAATAATAATATTGTCAGTAAAGTTATCTGTATGGCGAATATAAACACAGTTTAGTGGCGATAACGTAAAATGAGGGCCGTAATGTGGTAGGGATGGTGGTAAGCTTAAGTCTTCTGCAAGAGAGAGTAAGAACAACAACTTTGTGTGGGTGGCTCTGGTAAATATTGTGGTGGTGGTGGTAGTGGTGGTAGTGGTGGGCATAAAAAGAAATAAAGGTAATATTATATGCTTCCTCACTCTAAGGGATACCAGTAAAAAAAACTTGCCAGAGATTGTCAGTTCAAATCCAACCACGATTCCTGACCATACCCACATAGCACATCTAGATATATCGGGTATAAGTAATTTTAATGACCACAAACCACCAAGCACCAAACGCAAACTCTATTTTTTTGCTGCTTTCATTCATAACTTGCCTGTAAGCTACTGTCAAAGTGCAAACAAGAGAAATCCCCCACAATACAACATTTCATGTATTTTCTCTAGTTTCTCTTCTTGGTTTCCATTTCTTTTGGTGTATCACAACACAAAAATAACGTTATTCTTTCTGTGAGGGAGAAATGGAAAAAATCAAGTAGGCATTTGCCAAAATCTGAAGCGCAATCTGTTTTCGTGCAAGGGTATTTACAAATAGTTACAATACATATTTTCTAACAAAATTATGCTTGAGTATTGAGCGTTGTTGCAGTTTTGGTATGAAAATCAAGATCAGTCAGAAAAACTAGAATGTGAAGGTTCAATGGTAAAAATTTTACTGGTTCAAATACTTGCTCATCATTGTCAATATTATTTTTTCGAAAAAAAACCAGCACGCTCCAGTGGTTAGCTTAGGGAAAATGCATGTAAATCTGATCCAGAATGTAAATACAAGACAAAATGATCATGATTTTTTTACTATATCAAATCCTAGCTTGTCTATTTACTAAAGTAAACGAGTATCTTATTGCAGCATAGCTTTTTGTATTCCCCCTATTTTCACCAGTACTGCTCCGGGCACAACTACTTTCATACCACTTTCATCTTTTATTTGAAGTATTGCGGTGATGATAGCGGTGGCTTCCACTCCCTGAGTTGTGATGGTGAGATGATGGGTGGAAATCATGTGGGAGCTCCGCTTCCCATTTATCAAGCAAACACAGTTTAGATATTTTGACTGCATCTTGCTGAGCTTTAGCTCATCGTTTGCTGGAAAAAGTGTATGAAGCGAGATCAGAAAGAATGTGAAAATTAGCCATTAAGTTAAGACCTTAAAGGGAAAATAGTAGTATGCTAGTCTAAGTTTTTTGCTTTCATCTACACATTTTTGCCCTGTTTAAATCAACTCGTTGAGATTACCTAAAGACCTATTTGACAGCCCTTTTCCATTAAAAATTGTTTCTTCCAACTTTAAAGTTATTACTTATACAGTCATGGTTCCATGAGGGTTGCAATTTATTTCAACGTCCACACAGCATGGGCAACCTTAATTGGACAGTGTTTTTGCAAACAAAAACACGTACTGCTAATTTGCCGCATGAGAGGATAAAAGTATACTTTTGCTGGTTGTTGTTGCAAGTCAAGAAGCATGACAGAAGTATCAGCGGCAAAGTAAACACTGAGCAAAACCCCAAGGTTTTCAGTCTTGGCCACTTTTGTTTGTTGTGGATCCCAAACAACGAACTGCGGAATTACGAGACCCTTCTATAGTCCTAATCCTGCCCTAACAAAAGACCGAGGCCGTTTTAGCCTTTTTTTATAGGATCGTATAGGATTAGTATTTACTAGATATATCTTTTAACGGTAATTTAATTAAATTGGGGAATATGTATCTAAAATTGCCTCGATTCAAGTATAGAATAAACCGGAAAAGGTATAAAGCCGACAACCTGTGTTTATAAACTGGCGGTATTAAAAAATTTCCTTTCAGAGTACAGAAATCAGCCATTAAATCTATATACCCAACAGGATAGACTGATCCTGTGATGATGAGTATAACATTATCAGGATGATGCTGATAAGAGGAAATGTCAACTTGGTTGGTAGTCGGTAGTGATTTCCGGTTTCCCCGTTGGCTTGCTTCTCTACCTACTCTCTCTGCTATCTGAATCTATCCGCGCTTTGGTTCCATTCCATTTAAACCTACTCATAAAAAAGGAGATAAAGGATTACCAAGGAAATTGGTCCGCGTTCGCTTTTCAAACGGTGTAATTTTCCTGTGCCCATTTTTCAATCATTGGATTTCGTATAAAATGGCGAATCAAGAATATCATTCTTTTTTGGCAGTGGTGAAAACACGTTTAAACAGAAAAGTCGAAAAGAGAAGACGGTATTAGTACTAATCCAAAATAGGAATTGGATTTGATTCCAAGGAATAAATCATCCAACAACGGGAAGAAGATTGAGATGGGGATGGCAAAACGATTGCACAAGATAAGTAAAAAAGGATGAAACCCTGGTAAAGCCATGTAGGTATTTGTCTCCTGACCTTACTATATATTCTAGAGCAGCAGTAAAAGGCACATCCAAAGAAAAAGAAATAGCTCTTGTTTCCAGTAATCCAATATAAAGAAATCCTGACAAGCAACTTTTGATGGTTAGCTGACTAACCCCTTCTCCCCGGAAACGAGTTTTCATTCCTTACACGACAAAATACAATAAGGAAAAAGGCATTTTCTCCTGCTGCCTACAGATTTAAATCTAGCCTACATTTAACACTGAAATGGATATCAAAAGCATTTACTCAAAAAAGATTGTCCATACGCAGCTACCAGACGAAAAGCTGCTTGACATCATACACGTTATTTTTCAGTGGGTGAACCCTTTCTTCTGCGTATTTTGTAGCCTGAGAAAAAGACCAAACCAGTGCCACACTCTCTCCTGCTCCTACTACTCGCTTGACCGACTCAATGAACAGTAAATAAACCGTGAAACAAGGGAAATGAGGTCTTATCAAATTCTCCACTTTTTTGCAGAAAAAAGGGAAAGCACGAGATGGAAAAGGCTCTCACTTTATTCTTCAGGTCATGGTGTACGTAATCCCAGGCACGTACATACAATAAATTTATCCTATGGAATACTGATATCATCTCATAACAGCAGCAGGCGTACTCTTTTATGCTGCGGGGGAGGAAGGCAGCGTAGCAATATATTAAGCGATAAAAGTACATACGAAATGATGCAACCGAGCCCTTGATAAAGCAAGCTTGACATACACTATGTATCTTTGGATAAAACCCGTCACTCTGGTTACTGACTGTCATGGTTGCTGCGAAAATGTATATTGCACACTGCATATCTTCTGGCCCGTTTCGGAAGCATAACGTCTCGCTGTCGTGCTCATTATTCTGCATTGCTATCTCATTTCCCCTTTTTCCTACTCTAGAATAACCAGAAAATGAGATGTGCCTGGGAGAAGGTTAGTAGTTGAACTTGTTTGAAATTAGGTAGACTTCTTTTGTGAAGGAAAGAAAGGTGACTTGAATTTTGGGTGGATGACGGTTTTATACAACTGAAAAAACTGTTTTTCTTCATTTCCTCAAATCTACCCAAAGGCGCAAACACCGGTTGTTGGTGAAAGTATGTTGTATACCAACTGCTTCTGAGTTTTGTTTGCCAATGATGACTGTGATGAAGTGGTGGAACGCAAGTGTGTCCCGTTTTATCTCAAAACGGCTTTGTTCGTACCAAAGTCAAAGATAAAATCATAGCCGTTCTGAGTTGACTGCTTCTCATCCTCCGCTATCATGATAGTGTACTACTCTACTAGCACTGGAATATCATTTCCTCTGGATTCGCTAAATTGGTATCTCTAAATAATATAAACCGTGATGACAGGTGATGGGCTTGATTTATAATCCTAGGCGTATTTTTGTAGCATTTTTAGGTTAAGGGTCACGATAGTGGATTTACACGTTTGTTACGTATGATACACTATAAATAAATTACTTTGTGTGCCCCTTTGCGAATTTTCGAAGAAAACATAACAAAGGGCAAAGTATAAGAGCAAGTACACAGTACATGCTAACACACTTTTCATTTCAGTAAAAATTACACTTATTTTCATCCAAAGTTGTTTTCAAACGAATGCCCATCTTCCACTCAGTATTTCAGAATGTCAAAAGGAAAGAAAACGGCGAACGGACAAGTAGCGCAAACCAAACCCTCTCGGTTCTCCTTGTCATCTGTCATCCTCATTTTCGTGCAGCGATCAAGTATCTTATCGGAGAAAAAAGAGTCTCTACTGACAAGGATGACATTTTCAGAATAATAGATTATGCATGAACTGGGCACACAAAAGGAAGTGGCTATAAACACGAACCGAAGCGCCAGGGAGATATCTGTATGCATGACTCATCCTCCCTAACCGCGGTGCATTACTTATGAAAGGAAGTGGCAAGTGGTGGTATCGATGATGATGAGTTTTGATCTGTCTGAACACTGGACGAGCAAACCGCAAAACTGAAGTGAAAGACATGGTCCAACTACGGATCCAACCAGTCACGACAACTTATGACATGTGAAAAAAACAATATGGCGCTGTGGGAAAAAGTGAAGCAAAACGTGATTTCAAACTCTGGTACTGTTTCCTTATTTATCTGCGAAGGAAAGAGCAAACGGCTTGAGTAAATAAGCATGTTTTCCTTTTATCTGTAACTTTACAGTAATTTATTTACTATAAAGCATGATAGATAAATCATCATGTCGTTTATCACCTTGTTTTAAAAAGACAATCGGAAATAGTAACCTCAACATGAAAGATACACAAATGATAAGCATGCGTCATTTAAGTTAGGGGAAAGCATACGGGAAGTTCTGTTCTGTTCATAGGGAAGGAAAGAGACAAACCAAGATTAGTAAACTAGAATGCGTAATGTCTTTCCATTTTTTACGTAACTGGAGACAAATATGAAAGTTTCGTAATGCAAGTAAAAAGAATGAATGATGATAGAGCTAGGTATGATGACAACTAGCGGAAGAGACTAAACCAGATAATGACTGCGTACTTCACTCCGCACGTTTCCGCTGTCATAAGTTATGTTACGCTAGGCACCGACAGGCTGGTGGGTGGGCAGTTTAGATAGGTGAACAGAGTGATATGAACAGTAAAGTCATCCGTAGCTACTACATAATATATTTCAACCACCTCGAAAATTTCCACCGGTTTAAAATCATATTGAAAGTTTTATAGGTTTTAATTTTTGGAGCCTTACCTTGTAAAAGATGACAAGAAGGTCATCAAGCTTTCCATGGAGATCCCCACAAATCGTGATCTGCTTTGACAGGGATGTTGACGGTTTATGGAAATTTGGAAGGGCTTTTAGATTTGCAGCTGCTACCTTCAAAATTTGTGCAGCATATTTGACGTGAAGAACCTGTAGAAAAAATAAACACATGAGGAGTCAACCATTAGATACAAGTGCGGTGCTGTTTTATGGATACTTGCTTTCCATAAAAATTTGCGTTTCAATCTCCTCTCAGGGAAAAAGGTTAGTTCATAAACGCTTTCAAGATACCAAAAGGTAATGGCACTTCTTCTTATGGACAATTTTATGGAAAATTGCTCCGTTGAACAGGTTTTTTAAAGAGAGTCACTTTTCAATAGTTCATTTCATACCCAACCGTAATGGCAACTGCTTTCCATAAAAAATTTCATCATAACTCTTTATAGCCGACATATGATGATGGTGATGACAAACCACGCATAAAAGTAAAATGACGATGACAGGCGAGCACTTTGCCTTGCGCTTGTCTACAAAAGACAACTGTTTTCTGCACACTTCCTTTTCACATTTCTTTTTTGCAAAGTCGTACATCTACCCAGAAACAGCAGCTAGCAGCACTAATACATAATATATTATACTAGTCTAAAATACTCAGAACATGGAACAAGGAAGAAAACCGAGAAATAAAAAAAACGTCACACAAGGAAACAAAAACATCATTATGCTCAGACCCGGTACAAAAAGACAAAAGTTTAGCCAGTAGGAGAATATACGCTTCTTTCGTAAGCTGCTGTCTGTTTTCCATTTGTTGTTGGTATGCCGAATTGCTTCCAGCAAAAAAAGTTTGTTGGGTGAAAGCATCATGTTCCTCTTTGAGGGAACTCATAACACATAATATTATTATTAATCATGATCATGCACCATAATAGCTTTTCCTCCAGAAAAGGGTGAATAATGAAAACACAAGCGGAGCAAACAGGAAGGAGTGTGTGTTATAATGCCTGCTCATTTGCCTCTGAAAAATGGAGTGAGTGAAGTTTTATAAGGACAATGATGTGGGTATGATGCCTTTGCTGTCATTTTTTCTCTCATCACCTTCATTATCGCTGTCGTTCCTGGGCACATTTTCATTTTAGCTAAATAGCTTGTCTAGAAACAAGTCATGAGAAGGGAATCGACAGTTAATGGAAGGGGTTGTGCACCGTTAAACCACAAAAGCCACTAACATGACGTTTATGAATATGACAGTTAAAATGTACAATATTTTACAAAATGTTATGCATTTTAACTTAATGAATGCTATTTGTGTGAAAATGTGGGAATAAAGCGTAACCGTTAGATACTCAGAAACCTCTAAAATTTGCATTTTAATTATCTGCAAAAATGTTCAGCCTAACCTACATATACGTAAGAGTATATTATTACATAATACATGTATTGTATAATGGGCTTTAGTAATAAACAGAGTAGTAGTTTTCTGCTTTAACTTCAGTTTGCGTGGATTCTCTAATCCTATATCAGGTAGCACAATACATTGTCAAGAGGAAAGTACAAAGTTGCAAGAGAGTGGAATTGTTCTGGGAAAACGGGCTTCTAGAAAATTGAATATGAGCACTTGGCAAACATTTTAAGAAAATTGGCAGTGTTAATGCGCAACTTCTGTCTTTTCTCCTTTCCTTCCTGTTACTCCGAAAACCCACAACTTTTTGTAATGTCAAAGAGTTAAACGAGTCTAATATGCACTTATCTCTTGTCTCTACTACTGTATTACAAGTGGTCGTCGTACTTTTATAATAAAAATAAAACTACTTTGCTAAAAACATCCATCCATTTTAAATGGGGATATCACTTCCCACTCCCACAAGAAAAGTTGTCGCGCCACGAAAGAAACAAATCGGTAAACTCTTTAAAATTGAAGCAGATAAGTTGGTACAGAATCAACAATTTTTTGAGTGGAATGGAATGGAAGGTGGATGGATGGCAATGGTACGTGTAAACTACAGGACACTAGATAAGTGCTCCCTTGTCTGTCACATAGACATAACAACAGAACAACATGAGGCGACAAAAAACGGAAAGAAAATGGCGAAACCAAAAACTGGGTGTTACGGCACTACTACTTTCTGCCTGCCAAGCATCATCCTCTTTTTGGTTAACTGTCCCATTAGAAAAGTTTCACATGTGACATTTTGTCTAGATGAGCCCATTAAATTTTCACAGCTTTTCTTCCTCTGTCTAACACACACACAAAGTTACAAAACGAATATTACATTTTCTAGTTTGGTAAATGTAAATATACCTATAACCGTACATATTATTGCATCTATTGCTTTCTCTTCTCACTTCTTTCTCCGGTCTTTTACAATAAAGTACACCGCTGCTCTACAAACCAGAGGACAATGCAACTCTGAGAAACAATGCTTAACTGAACACATTGAACTAAAACAAAGTGGTGTGACGACGAGGAATAATAATAATGATAATAACAGCAATCACAGAGCACTTAAGGAGAAACTACTAACGGTGGTGGTGGATAGGATTGAACAAGAGTGACATGTAGGAACAATACTACTCCAGTACCGTACAACTTTCCCTGGTACTACAATTGGTGGATTTATAGAGAGCAAGGGATGTCCTGAATGAATGAATAGAAAGTTGTTGGGAGAAATGACGGAACAAAAGAGATCTGAAGCCATTATCTTTCTATCACTTCCTTCATATCATAAACTACTTAAAAATAAACAAAGCATACTAGAGACAGTTTGGGTACTATCTTGTTGTTTCTGTGATTTAGTTTACCTGTAATAGACATTTTCTAATAACACCCATAACTTTTTATGTTTTCTGATACGCAAATTATTAAATGGATATAATGGCCAAGTAATTATCTTACTCCGTTTTACTATATTAATATTGGTGTAAATTAAGTGTGAGATGTGAGAAATGAGACCACCGGGGAGGGTTTTGGAAAACATGGGATTTTCAGGGGACTTTGTTTGTGTGTCAAAAACACTGGTACTTATGTTGAGAAATTCAAATCAAGAGGCATATCCATGATTTAAGAAATTTAATCAGAACTCTGTTATTGCCACTTTATTGTACCAGCAAGCAAGAAGTAGATGAGCTTATTGTTATACTTTTAGATGACAGTAGAGTAGGTGCTTGTATTGCGTTGTAAACCAATTCAGCAGAACCGGAAATCAATTACTTTTCGTTGCTATTATTCATCCCTTCGTGTGTGGTTCTGTTATAAACGGGTTCCTCATATTGTTTGGAATGTATCATCACTTGACATTTAGTAATTCCAAGTAAACCGGGTAATAACTACAGTTCTGCTTCACGTCGACATGTCACATGCACATTTATAGAATGCTACTCATGACTAAAATTGTTATATCAATAAATTTACGTGGATATACAGGTATGTACTTGCTACTTGCAGAGAAGAACATTTAATTATGCTGTAATTTCGCCAGAGAATTTGTGTTTGAACATTGACGGTTTGAGTATCATTGTGGAAAACATGAAGAGACAACAAAAAGATCGCTTACTGGCATGACATCACAGCGACAAAGATTATGCAAGATGATTAGTAGAAATGTTGCATGCAAATGATGTGGAACATCGCTTTAATAAAATGAATTGGACGAATGTTGAACCTATACATATTCCAACAAATATTATATTTCGATTGTGGAAGCCAGGGTATTCATCGTGTGAAGGGAACATGATTATTCATGAAAATACCACCTAACATTTCTGTTACTTTCAGCAAAAATACAGGAGTTTGAACATTTACATCGTTATGAAACACAGTAATACAGAAAGTTTACTTCACTATTTTGTTGCGTTTCACATTGTGAAATTCACAAGCCATCTCAGCAGCAAGTAAAATATTTAAAACATTAAAACATTTTTGGCTTCCCTTACCAATATGATTGCATTAGCCACTATTCGCTTTGGAGTATTTAAAATATTATATATATTATATAGTGAAACAAATTTCGTTTCCAAGAATTTCAGTTATTTAAAGCTCATTGTCAATAAGTCATTGAGTTATGGCTAACACAACACATATACAGATAGGATATATTTTTCATAACAAACAGACAACTGTTTCATTTTGAAATATAGATGCCTACGTATCTGTAAAGCATAAAAGGTATGTCCCTTAAATCCATTATTCTGTTAAGGTCTACGTCTAACTAAACCGTGATGCATCTTAAACTGATGGTTTTTTATGAAAACTAGTAAAACTGAAATTGTAAAAACGTTTTTGTAATTTTCTTAACGGACAAAATTTAGATACCTATACTGTAAATGGCATTGTTGCTTTCACGTTCATACCTTCATTTTCCAAACAATAGAAAACATGTTCTTCGATTTGAAAACAATAGAGTTCTTAGTAAAAGTACCCGAAGTGGTGATGAACGGAAAACTGCACACCGAAAGTGCATTCAAACACAGCTATATTGCCTTGCTCAAATATGCATACAAAGCACGCACTTCCAGTATGCAGGTTTCCGTACACCACCACCTCGGGTACTTTTTCCAAGAACTCTATTGTTCTCAAATCGAAGAACTTGTTTTCTATTGTTTCTATTGTTTGGAAAATGAAGGTATGAACGTGAAAGCAACAATGCCATTTATAGTACTTATAAAACCCTTCGTCTGCATTCTGCATTGTAAAAACCCTAAAAACAATATTCGTATTGACTGACTATATATCCCTTTTCCCCCATTTCTTAAAAAATTTGAAGCCATAAAACATCTGTGTAGTTAAAAACTCAGAAAGGACGACATCCACTTCATATATTTTGTCAACGTCCAGTATTTTTAGATTTAAAACGTTTTTAAAAACGTTGGTAATTTTCCACTTTGTTTGTATAGTAGGAATGCAGCAACAAGTTCTTTGTATGTTGGATCGACCCTGCGATAACTAACACATGTAAAAGACACAACACACAACTATCATGGGTCTAACCCTTACCTTTTTCATTTTTAAACGATGAACCAGGCACCCTTAGTTTCCACTTGAATGATTATGTAGGCCATTTTTTACCCTAATAATGGCGAGGTGGTGACTTAAAGAATGCAGACAACGGACCGTACTCTAGTGTTTTTTTATCATACCTAAATATGTATATGCGGAACAATACGTTACATTATACACCAACTTGGGATGCTACACGCACATCCTACTGCTCATTTCTCATTCCGTATCCCGACATGTATTCCGGTCAGATATATAAACCATGGATTTGCAAGAACCACCATCATTCACTGGACTATCATTGAGTCGAAGACAAACTCGCACTTATCATTGAGTCGCCAGTCCCCTGCTGGCGTATTTCCTGGCGTATCTAAGGTCCCAAAGCAAACTGATCTAGGATTGTCAGTCGGTTGACAATATTTACCACTGACAATTCGGAAACAGCACCACTTCAATCTTGTAAGTTTACTTAACATAATTTTACTGATTTTGACGTCTAATTAATGTCAGAAAAAATTCAAGGCAGTACTTTCAAGTACGGTAAGCTACTGCCTTGGAATAAACAAACGACAGGACAACCATGCTTCCTACCAAAACCAAGGTTGCACGGTTCCAACTTCAATCTATGTATAAAAATTTAGCCAACTATTATGGAAAATCCATTCCTTTGGGCCAATCCTACGATATTAAGGTAACGTCTCAGATTAAACCCGATACAAAACCCATTCTGTCGATCAAAACTAAAGATGGCTTATCTTAGACTCAACAAAAGAAACGGAAGATTCGGGATCAACCTATGACTGCAAGACCGATATTAAAAAACCGTAACCGAATCGAAGATGGACCACAAATACAACGCGAACGTAACCAGGCCAAGGTGGGATCACACAATCGTCAAGACCCGTCCAAGGGTACACCTCATCAAAACCCGTCCAAGGATAAACCGCACAATCAAGGAAATCGGACAAACATTGGACCAAGTACACACCGGAACCTGGCAAAGAATGACAACCTCAAGCATCGAGCTACCATCAATGCAAGACACTCGAAGGCTGGAACCAAGTCACTGAAAAAAACCAAACCTTTTAATTGTTTCGTGTGCAACAAGAAATACCATGTTCAAGGTGCTCTGAACAATCACTTCAAACTGAAGCATTTGATTCCGGAAACTGGAAACTACTCGACAACCCTTAATCACTACCTTTTTGGGTGTAAGAAATGCGAAATGATACCGGTTGGACGCGGATTAAGTTCTTCCGAGTTAAGGAGAATGGACACATCTTGCGTTTTAATGCATAAGCTAGCTTTGCAACGATTACAATTTACAAAACTTGTCAATTAATACCAAAAAAACTTCTGTATAACTTTTGTACTATATGTATACCATGTACCTTACATAACTTTGAATAAACGTTTTTGCACAAACTTTGTGATTTGAACATTTTCTTTATTGGTAAAAAAATTGGTTTGAAGATAACGAATGATGACTATCTGCCCTAGCTGAATTGTGTTCTTGATGATTTAAGCTGCCTGGCTAATTCAAGAATGCATGCCAAATGCTATTTGTCCACTAAGGCAATTATGTAACTAACCATTCAGGTAAGGTGATAACAAGTTAGTTAAAATATCTATCTTAATTGTAAATTATGATAATGAATGAAATGTCATAATTTACATTCGTTTCATAGTTCACACAACTCTTACATTTTTCATGACAAATCGAAAAAACTACCTTACATTCTTACAGAGTATTTCTTGCACAAACCAAACATAATATGTTGATAAAAAACTGTTAAAATCCATAAATCTAGGATTCTCTGTGGTACCAAGTTTGCTCGGCTTGTACACAATACCACAAGAAAATGAAAAGGAGATGAGCAGATAAGTGAGCTGTATGCGGTGCCTGATTCGTATGGCAAGATGCTTTATGATACAGCACAAAATAAGATAGCTATACAGTAAACGCCTATATATGGACCAGATTTTAATATTTTTACTATGTGATGCAACCTTTTCATGATTATTTCTCCGTTGGAGCTACATCAGACAGAGTGGCAACTAGACTGGCAGCATACTTTTACAACAAAGCAATACATGTATATCTAATCTCTTTGAGTTGCCTGACATTTTTTCTCTCTATTTCCCTGTCTATCTCTCCTTTTTCCCGTCAATTCACTCCATCGATGAGAAAAAGACGGGGTAGGGCACTTGCTTTCTCCCCATCCACTTATGCTCCTGCTTTGCTGTCATGAAAGTAAACAAACTCTATAGTACGATTACCCACCACTACAAAATCTACCACTTTAGCTCTGAAGCCTTTACCTTTCAAAGCCGTAGCTGTCCCATAGTCCCATTTATAGGAATATTTTAGGCGTTTTTGGAGATGATGTACATTGGTCACCGTTTTTGTACTTGAAAATCACCTAACCGTTACGCAAGTTTGTGTCACGTCCGCCACAGACTTTACTCTTTCAACTGCCTACTACCTTTTGATACGCTGTAGGCATTTGCCACAAGACTCGGTAGGGGAGATGGAAGGAATGAAATTCTGCTCCTGTTCACTTTTTCTCCTTTGGCATAATATATGTACGTACAGTGCATATTATATGTATATTATTGAGTTACTGCGAAAAAAATCTCATTCAGTTAGATAAAGTTATTCGCATTTTAGGTAGTGTTTCACTGCCACATATCTTATCCATAAATATCCTCTTCAGTTCATTCTGACTGACTGAAGTAAAGTTGACTACACACAGGACAAAAGAGAGAAGACGAGAAACGGGCACCTCTGTTCTGGGAACAATTGACGTTTGCTTTGTATTTATATTTCAGCGAAAAGCGAGTAACTTAAGCAGTAGTGAAATTATACGACAATACAAATAGGAAAGAGAAAAGCATTTTTGACGAAATGACGTATCTCATTTATATTTAAGGAAATGTGATCGTGCCTCTTTGATGATGATGATGACGATGTTGGTTGCGGTTAGGTTTTTGTGCAGGCAAACTTTTTCCGGAAGAAAATTGCATTCAAAAACTCCACTACATATACACCTGCCTGTTTGACAGCGCATAACTTTTTTATTATCTTTATTCTTTTGGCTCTCGCTGTCTCGCTCCATTCTGGCTAATATAATATCATGCAACAAAGTCACTGTAAAACTTGTTACCTTTTTCTTTTTGAAGCCATCAATCAAATCCTGTAGAGTCTGTAATGTCATTGGTAGCTTAACATGAGGTCCTTTGTAGTCAGACTCAACTGTAACATCTTCCAGATCAACGCACGCTCCATTTCCGGCAAATAGTTTGCGCTTCCTTAATTTCACACGACTACCGGCACGCGGTGCTGCGGAACTACCGCTTCCTTCTCCTCCTGAAAAAAGGGAAATGGTAAATCACATTTTCAAGCCTTTAGTTTACAATCAGCCATACTAGTGCATTGACAAGAACAAGTAGTTAAGAGGTAGACAGATCATACGTTACGCTTCCAATAAAGTTCTTTCTTACTCTCAAATGATGTATTAGTTTCTTGGCTTTTGAGAGAATATCAATATTGCGTAACGAACAATCCTTATACATGTTCTTCTTCTTTTAATGGAATATATTCTTATGTGAAGAAATCGGCATTTTGACGGTATCTTAAATCATTAAATTTTGTCGACTTGTAGTCAGTTAACCTAAACAATATGCATCGGTCACTAATAACCACTTCATCTTTTAGTAGCCAGCAAGACAAGACATTCTCTCTGGACAGAGAAATGATTATAAAAACTACACATATTTACTTTGAAGACGTATACTTTAAAAGGAAAAACGCTTGTTCTAACACCACAACTTCATCTTCATTGTCACTATCAAGACTTATGTAGGAAATGCAAACAATTGTTACGTTACATATATACCCAATTCCATTCTTTCAACTCCCCACTCAACCAGCAGCAGTTTACCGAAATTTCCTCGACAAGAAAAAGAAGAAAGCCCATTTTACCTTGTTACCGTTCATTTTCTTTGCAAAAGGAACCCAGTCCCAACTTTCATTTGCTTTTACTCTCCTTCTCTTTCTTTCTGTTCTTTTCCCTAGTGCAATTCACGGTGAGTCAAGCATACATACCAAAAAATAGTCAATTTCAAAGTGGTACGACGAGGTCCTTAAGTAAGTAAGTAGGATGTGTTGATAGCATCGCCAAAAATTGCTTTGGGTAAGTGCCTACAATTCTCCAATTCTCGTATTATTACCATTGCTCACCACGTAGTAGCACCGCCGCAATAAATAGTAGTATCTAGTGGAGAGACTGCTATATACACTACTAGTGTAACCCTAGTACATCAAGTAGTGAAAGTGGTCTGACATGCATATACATACACAAAGAAAGAAAGTGACAAAGTCAAAGGAGAAGAAAGAAAAAAACGAAAAAGGGAGAGAAACCTCTTATTGAGCTCATTCTTCTCTGGTCTCTATCGTCAAGTCTCTTTGCTCAAGTTACGTAAGTGAATAAGAAGCATGTGAATTGCAAGAAGATCAAGAAGGCAGGTGAAATGGGCATAATAAGACGACCACCCCGACGACACCATCATCCAGAGTCCTTTTGTAAGTAAATGCGTATTACAATACGCTTTATACATGGCCAATAAGAAGTTGCCTGCCAACTAGTTATTATGCAACATAGCAAAGCCTTGGAAGTCGATAAGGAAAAGGAAAATGGTGATGGTGAAGATAATGTTGTAACGGCTGCTCCCACGACACGTTTTAAGGTATTTTATTCCAAAGGTAGTCATGACAGTGCATAAAAATGCACTTAAGATTTTTTATCCGTGATACTTGATCGCAAAAAAGGTATGTATTTGCTCTGCATTTCGGCTTAGTTGAGAAAGTGTGTAGGAAACTTAATACCGACTTGCGTTGGCATCAGCATAACTACTCCAATCACCTCCACTACCGTAGATGCTGTAAAAACACGCAAAGAATTGAAGGCGTAACAGTTTATAATCTCTGGGGTATACTGCTTTTTTGCAAGAAGGCAGCCATACAGGCAATGGGAATGCGAGATGCGGAAAAGGCGAGCGCAATGTATTCAAGAAGATTTTATCCACAGAGATTATTCTCACGAGATATTGCTACAACATGGCTGCAGCGTATCTGTGATGGTGATGGTGATTACGACAAAAACAAGCGACCTTTTATCGATGACTGCTGAAAAAAGTATAGTATATAGACCCGGATATATTCACGCTCTCATCAGTGTGATTTAAAAGATTATCAAGTTTCCTGATCGTTGCGATAATAACGTTGGTAGGCATTCAGGTGGAGGACTGAAAGGATTATACAAGAACAAAAGATGAGATGAGCAGTGAAAAAAATTGAGAATGAATGAATATTATGAATTTATAAAGTTTGAAGTATGAACTCAACTTAAAAATTAATGAGTGGATTTGAGTAATGACTGCCCAAACATGAAGGGGTTTCATTCAAACCGGCTTGTATTCAGTATCTTGACAAAATCGCAATACACAGTGTGGAGATAAAAACAAAAAATGCCAAAAAAAAAAAAAAATGATTTCACAATCAGAATTTGTGTAGATTGTGTTCAAATAAAAAGTATTTATAGTGATAAGGAATGTTGAAATGATTATAGGCTTTTAGTTTCCTTTTTTTGGAGTGAATGCTCATTCGGAGGCGAGAGAAGAAGGAGGCCAACGTTGGCAAAAGTGAAGAGGGAAAGTAATGAATAGCAAAAGTGAAAGTGGTGTATATAACAAGATAAACTTTCACAAAACGCAGGGAGAAACAAGTGATCATGAGTCTCACAACTTCCGCCGTCCTAAATACAAGTCATGTAAGGACGTGCCAGTAAAAAAGATGAAGATAAATGGATTACTAATTACTTTCACATTTGTCTCTCATCTCGCTCTCGTTTATGAGGCCATTGCTCGTTAATATATAACCGCATTGCCCATTATTTTATGATGGATATAATGATACGCTTATATTGTACTCGGCGAATGTACCCTTTTTCGTATCTCAATTCCCTAATGAGGTTTTTCTGCTTTACAGAAAAAGCCACAGAAACAATTTATTGGAACGTGAGGCAAGCCAATGATAAAAAATGATGCAACAGCGTTTCTCGCTTTTTCTCCGGATATTGTAGGAAATAAGTGGAAATCCAATATTTCCTTGCCTTCGTTGTTTTTATTTTGAACTTTGAGTTTTATTGGGTTGTGCTTGATACTTGTGTAACCATGTGCTGCGATGTTAGGATGTGATATTCAATAGTATGTAGAAAGAATTGTTCAGTTCATTAACTTTACTCAAAATGCTTTTCTATTTTTCGATATAAATGAATGTAGCTTTTTTTATAAATGGGCCATTCTGCGCTAGAAAACCTAGAAAGAAATGAGATACCTTGTGTACAATAGCTATCACTATTTCCACCGATAGTGTTATCAAAAGGGTGTTTTTGCTTGTGGCATGTTTTATATTCTTTGCAAAAGATTCTCTTTGACTCTCCTCAAGTATCTCAAACGACCATTCACCATTTCTTATTTGTGTAAATAATGTAATTTTACGCGCACATAAAGACCAATAGAATTCGGTAAGAAGAAAAGTGGTGTGGTATTCCCTTTCGGTTTGCTAAACCTTTCTAGTCGGCTGATGCTAAATAAAACGTGTCTTGTATCTTTCTATCAAACTTTAGCGTTTGTCCATCTTCATTCTTTTTTGAATTCTTTTGCTTTCTTCTCGAGCGCGATAAAAAAGCATTGTCTCCAATGCCAATGTACGGACTGCTGGTTGATGGCACGTTGTCATGATGAAAAAGTATTATGTGACGTTGGAATGCGATCTGATGTTGTTTTCAGAGAGTGAAAAGGATCTTTAAGTGGCTGAATTCCTAAAATTCCAAGAGTGTGCTGAATGAAGGCTAAGATACTTTCTTTTACCCCAAAAAAATAGAGAAAAATTACTATCAGGAGGATTCTTATTGAGAAATTCCCTAAATCCAGATAACTGCTGCTGTTGTAGTGTAGTTGGAATTTAGAGACAATTTTATTTTCATGTTTTCAATGTTTTTCAGTAACCAACTTCACAATTATGTTTGCATTGTTAGATGTTCACTGCCTGAAACCAAATGCTAAAGCCAAATTGTTGCTTGCTAATTGTGAAATACAAGAGTTGCTCACCTGATGCATCAGATACCGAGTCCAAAGAGGCTGTGTCATGGGAATCTTTTACTGCCAGTCCCGGCTTTTGAGGCATGTGCGTCAGGAGTGCGTTGAAGAAGTTGTATAACTATACAGCAAACAATTAAAACGATTGCCTATTAGTTAACGCTGCGGAGAAAGTTGCTGATATTATTGAATGCACAATGGTTACAGTTGTTAATGCAAACATTACTGATTCGTATAATATATATTTATGATGCAAATAAAGCAATTTCATTCAATGGTTTTGTTATTTTCCGTTATTTACCTTCATCTGATCTTGCTCTCCAGCATACTCGATCGTCTGAAAAATATTCCAGGTATACCGCCTGCGAATCTCCATCCGAGCCAGATACTGACGATACCATCGCTGAATCAATATTGCAGCTTTCAAAGCTAAAAACGGGTTCAGAATATTAGAAAAAGGACACAAACAATTGTAAAAGAATACTGTTTTTTCGTTTGCACAAGCAGAAATAGTAGCAAAAAAGTAGCCAGCCGTTATGCTCAAAAAGGCATGCACAGTTCTTCAGTACTTGGCAAATAAAAAGCAAACAAATATTTATTTAAAGAGTCTGTAGTAAATCAGATTTGCATGCTAGAAACTACAAAGCAAAAGAGAAAGAGCAGAAAAGTTGGATTAAAGATGAAAGACAAAAACAGTCAACAAAAAATATTAATACAAGCAGCTTACGCCATTCCAGGTTATTCTCAATCAGGTACTTTGTACTTTAAAATGTCAAAAATGCGCCTATCTACCAATAAATGGTGTAAAGGTAAAGTGTCTAACAGGGACTTGCATCATTCATATTGTTTAGATGTATGCACGGGAACGCAACAAAACTGACAGATAAAGCGTCCAGTTATTATTCAAAATACCAAAAGCACTTTACTAAGGGAACAACCAGTGGACAGCAGCAAACCCATCTGAAAAAAGCATTTCTGTCGGTTTTATCCTTTTCATTTCTCCTTCCACCACCTCAACCAAACCATTTCCGATTTTGATGATCACTTACAAACCGACCATGATAATGTTTAGATAATCTGACTGAAAAAGCAAATGCTACTATAGTACAAATTTCCGGACTCAATGAAACGGAGGACAAGGACGGAAGCTTATAGTGGGCATGGGCCATTGCCACTTGCCATCATCCTTGTCGGTTTTTTCCTGCCTGCCTGGCTACCTGGCAGAAGGAGAAGAACAAACACATAACAGGGAAAAGTCTACAGAACATTATATTAGGATGAAAGTAATATTGGAATGCTACTTGAGTAATCGTTCACGTTGTTGGGTGGGAAAACAGTGCAGTGTAGCCAAGCACTGCACTACTAAAATATTCCAAAAATATAAAAGACCAGGACACACCGAGAGAGAAAGATGAAAGGTTTTGTTGTGGAAGTGGCGTAGCGGTGGAGGAGTTTCAAACAAGAATTTGGATGATGGTAAATAAATGATAAATGTGAATGTGGAGGGACAGGTACGTTTTGATTCAAATAAAATGTTGGGTAACATACTATACAGAGTGTGACAGGGAACACGTCTCATGTATATTTCATGTCGAATCGTGTACCAGTGCAGTAGTGGCTCTAGTATAATGTTTGTGCAGGAACAATTTCAGTTTTCAAAGTTGACTAGTAATGGAAAGACGAAAAAAGTGGTAGTCAACTTTTTTCCCTGTGACCCTTTATGCTTCTCAAAATCCTTCCCTCTGATGGCATTAGACAAGAACCGAGGTAGAGAAGTGATAGAAGGAATGAAGTGGAAAGGAGAGAGCCAGGGACAACAACAACAACAAGAGGCAGAGAGATAATGTGACACAGGCAAACAAGGGAAGGCCATTTGCCTAACAATTTTCCATCAAAAAGTGGTAATAATATGAATGGAATGAAATGTGGGAGTTATAGAGGAAAAGGGAAAACGCCACTATAAACAGTATAGAAACTGTACTGAATTTGGTGATCTAGCAGCAAATTGCAAAACGTGTTGCCAGTCTGATATTCTCAAAGTTTTGAAAATCTTGCTTGGGTCATCATAAATATAATTTGATGCTACTTGACAGTATTTGGTAAAAGTGGGAAAAGATTGAAGAGTATAACTTTGCAAAAAAATGAAGGATTGCACTCCATTGAATCCCCGTTTGTAAATCAATATGCTTCGTTTCTTGAAAGGCATGTCTTTTCAAAAAAAAAATAGATGAGTTTTCATGAAAAACGTGCTTTACTACTTTGTCATGTACCTGCTACACTTTTTTTTAGCAATATCTAACGATTGAACGAAAACTAGGGACGCAGCAAATCTAAAACTTTCTTTGAGGAAAAGGTAAACTTTGTGCATGAAAGCATAGTAGTAGCATCGTCGGAGGATCGTTTCATCATCTGGTATTTTTTCATAACTGACAAATCTAATATGAAACACACTTCTTTATACGGGTTTTATCCGCATACGTACGCACTTGTTTCTTCCTCACTTCTGAAGCAGTATCGGTGGTTCTAGTGCTATCCGTTTTTCGTTAGCTTCCTTTATTCTTTTCCTATAATATTCCTTCATGGTCTGGCTTCAATGTTGATTTTGTTAGAGAGGATAATATTGATAGATTGGAAAAAAGAGGGCAGAAAAATGAGTAAAACGTACCCCTGGAAATGGAAGCACGCAATATCAAAAGATAACTTTCCTGTTATTCATGATGATACCGCTGCTTATTCCTGCTTTCCTACCTTCTACCCACCAAATTGTTGTACGGGTATGCATGCATACCTTTTAATTCTGGTTCAGTGGTGCACAAAAATGGAAGAAAAGGAATTGTGAAGGTGGGGAACGGAAGAGTAAGGCAGGTAAAAGTACATGCATGGTTGACGGCAAATAGTGGGGGTGTATGTTTAGATAATATCCTGAATGAAGTTCCTCCTTTTAAATATCTTCGGATGCTGCTGTTGTAACGCTTTCATTCATTTGTCATAAGCTGCTGACTGCAGAGCTTGAGCTAGTCGTTTTTGCATACGATTATATAATACACTACATTTCAAAGAATATTCTTTATTACAGTTTTGACGCTAAGTGGGAAAAGCTTCTTTGCAAGCGAAAATAGAAGCCTCTTACGTAAACGTCGGCGTCATCACCATTGTCATGATCATTTATGCTGATGGTATTACTGGGATATGATTTTTAGTACACGCACATTTTTGTACCCTGATTTACTTGTTCGAAAAATGATAAAAATGTTATGTTTACCTGTATTTTTTATCCTTTTGCGAGCTGACAAAAGACTTACTTTCGCTAGATACAATCTAGAGCTTCATTTCAAGTGACATGGGCGATTAGACAACAAGGAGCGCCAACAGGGCTTCTTTGTATCTTTCCTTGCTTTTTTTACCAGACACACAAAACTAACCGGTATTCAAGTATGTTATGAAGTAATTTTATGATTGCTCAACCTGTCAAGAATTCTCTGAATTTTATATAATAATATGGAGTACAGTTAAGCTTCTTTACTTCTATCGTTGTTGCTATAGTAAAAAAAACATCAGTGTACTCAGAGTAGAGAACGCGATAGAGTGACACTAGAGCTGCCTGTCCTTTCCCTTGCCAACGTGGCAAAAAGGACAAGTTTTTTACTTTGCTTTCGCCTCTAGTTTTCATAAACATATTTAATAACGATAACAACAACAACAATACAGCCGGAGTGGGAGTCCAAATGAAAAGCAGCATGTACCAATTTTAATGCACATATTTAAAAAAGGCAAAACAGTAACAATAACACACCAGTAGAGAGAGAGAAAGAAGCTTTTAAAGTTCATATGCCATGGCAGAATAAAAACGTTCATGGGATTTTCTTTTTCATGCCCCCTGCTGCTCCCAGTGAGTTGTCATGTTAAAAGTTGGATATTAACTGTGCGTTCTCTGCCCGTGGTTGTCGCAGCAGCCTTTTTTTTTGGGTAGCAGCATCAGAAGATTTTTTGCTAACACCATTTATTTGGCAACTGTAAAGATACTCTCATGGAGATTAAAGAGTAACAAAAACAGGAATGAGCCAAAATGAAAATGAAATTGATGACAGAGGTTTTTAAACAGTGTGTACGCCCAGTGGAGTGAATTTCTTACAAAACAACTGTTGGAATTTTCCGTTTTTTGCCTATTTAAAGGACTAAAAAACGAAGAGAAAGAAGATAAAACGGCCGCCCACACACAAAGTAGGGAAAGGAAACACACCTTGGTTTTCTCCGACAAGCATGCAGTTTTAAAGTCTAACTCACCAAGGCTGTCTGTGCCATAATTCTGAGAAACTTTATGCAAAATACAAGAAACAAACTGTTCTTCAGCAAACTGCAAACGGAAATGGTTTGGCGTTTCGAGTGTTATGTACATAATAAAACAGGTGATAAAAAGAGGAATGAAAAATATTAAAGTGTAAATCCATCTTGAGGAAAAGGAATTAAAGTTTGCTGTACCATTTCCCAAGTGCCACCTTGATTTTTAGTTCGGAAAAAGTAGTAGCTTTACCTTTTTATTTGCTATATATTCTTTTTGCTAACTTCTTTGCATATTTGTTCTTGCGGAAAATTGCATGTTCGCATGGTGTACCCGTTTTTTATGCTTTTATACTACTTTATTGCCTTTCTTATCCCTTTCCAGCAAAAAATATATAGGAAAAGGTATACAAAAAGCGGGCTATCTAGTATCTTCTAGTTACTCTTGGCATATCGGCAATCATGATCCTCTATGTAAAGTCGGGGAAGCGTACAATAAAAAGAAATCAAGATTAAAGAGAAGCTTGTAGTCGTTTGGACAAGAAGAGAGCACAAGAAAGCTGTGTAGAAGAAAGAAAGTTCCAGGTCAGATATGATAGAGTGGATGAAGACGCGAAACAGAAACAACAGCTGGGTTTTTTCCACTTTTTTCAGACTAATGTCGATTCTCACTTTGTCTGTGTGCCGTTAGAAAAGTAACAAAACATGACAACATGCACTGGCGTCCAATAAAGTGAGTTAAACGGGCCATGAAATTTTTCAGGGGTATTTATTTTGTAAACCACGGACGTTTCTGCGCTGAAGCGTTTAGCCGGTATGTGGAGTGTGTAAACATTTCTCGGAGATTATTAAGTATCCGGGTGGTAGTTGCTATGAAGTATGCGCGCTTACAGGTTTTTAGATTTGCCGTGACATGCCCAATGCTTATTCATACTAGCGTGTTATTATTATTACTGCTCTGCAGATAATATCATTTCGTTGTTGGATTAACGTTTATTGCAAAGTCGACTTACACAGCACAACTTAAATATGTTTTACGGAGAAAGGGAAATAGAAAATTGTAAAACAGTTTTTGGTGAACATGACAGCGCGTTTTATGAGTAAAAAGTTATTCCGCTCTGCTTAATTCTTGTCGAATAAACGCAAAATGAATTTTCATTTTATACTTGTTCCATGGTAATCTCAACTCGGCTTCTTTTGTCTGAGTATTTGGTACTATATTTAACATGTAATGCTCACAGCAAAATATACCGAATATAGCTTTGTGACATGACGTGGTTTGAAAATGTGCTTTACTCTCCCAAAACTTGTTACTGAATATTATAGTAAAATTAATCGCGTTACCTTTTTAACCCCGAAAGACTTTCTCAAGTTTTTTAATTGCTTTGACCAGTTGACCTTGCACACAAACTTGGGTTCAGCAAATCTGGATTTAGATCTAGAAATGCGATTTTATCTACAAAGCTACACAATTGCAAAAAAGAGGCAATATCAAGTCTAAGTTCGAAAAGTTTTGGTTTTGTAGATTTTACAAGAATTAGGTTAGCTTCTTTTGGAGTTTTCCCCTTTGCATTAACATTATGAAACAGTGAGTACTTCTGTTTTTTTAAAGTTTTCTAAAAATGTGGGCTTCATGTCTTTCATAAAACTACTGAATGTAATCTTACATGTCGTATTTTAACAATTTAAAATTTTCTAATGGGTCGGAAGTAAGTACCGACCTGTATATTATGCTTTGCTTTTTATGCTCGATTTTTATACTGCTTTTGTGAGCCAAGTGAATTGGCAAATTCAAAACTGCACAGGATTTCGTACTCTTTCTCTTCCGGTGCTTTTATTTCAAACTAGAATATTACACTAATGGCTAAACTTTGTATTCTTTATGACCTTTGTAATGAGTGCAAACATGTAAAACATAAAATATTATAATAAAATGCACTCCAGAAAGCAAGTATTAGGTAAGCGTGATACCACTGAAGCCCACACACCGCGTCTTCGTATGATTGTAGGCTTTGTTACGTCAAGATGGCTCCATGACTATGACTATCAACATAAATTAAGCGCAATGCCAAGCGACTGCTTTGAAAAATACTTTTGTATCATCTGCGCTCTTTTTTACTTTAACATCGCAACAAAGAGTGCATAAATCTTTTAAAAGTGTCCAGAGTATTCTTGTTGATCTGCTGCCAACTCAGACAAAGGTTCTCTCACGTGTGCCGTTTCCTCTTTTTATTTCTGCATTTTCTTAGTCTGGTCTGGTACGGCTTGATTCCAGTAAAAGCTAAAACGGATCAACAATCCCTGTCACCGTGTCAAGCAGTAAGCGCACATTGGAAAAGGAAATGTCGTCGTGAGGGGAAAACGGAAATAATGTAGACAAAGACGTCGGCGACTAACACGATCCTTTACATGTAAAACGAGGATCCAAACCTTTCCCATGTGCTTCTTAAACTACCATGGGATAAACTCTCCCTCCGTATTTTGTTTGCGTGTACCTGTCAAAAGGATTTTTTCACGGGTAATCATTACTGAGACTAGTAAATATTGAATGAGGAATGAAAGCGCAAAAGAGCAAACGAAGAAAATAGATGACGACAAAGGGATGCCTCTGTGTTGTCTATAAATATCCGTTAACCTTTACATTGTCTAGTCTGGGCATCATCACCACCTCCACACATTCGGATTTCCCTAGTTTACAAAAGTAATATTCCCAAAGCAAACAAAAACGCATTCCTCACATTTTAAACGCAGCTGCTTGGATACTACCGGGAATGAGTCAAATTATTGTCCAGGTAGCTCAAAAGACCGTCATACGTAGAAAAGTAGAAATGTGTACACGTGGCAAATGACGAGTCCTCAAAACAAAACAATTTACTTGGGAGTCATTTCTCTCCTAAATATTCTTTCCTCTGTGTAAGAAGAATGAACCTAGAATGACAACGCCACAGCAGAAGCAGTTTAAACTTTAAGTTGGAATTTATAAACATATTCTGAGATTTTGTTTTGAAGATGTCTTTAAGGTAAACTGAAAAGAAAAGGTCATTGTACATAAATTTATATTCAACATTTTTACATATTTATGATTTACAACATCCAATAAACTCTGCATTCTACAATTTATTCGTGATACCTTAGATAGCAAAACGGCATTTTTTCATAACCTTTTTCAATTTATTTCTAACAGGTTATTAGCCACAAGCATTCTTAAGCAAAGAACCATCTTTACGTTGAAAGGAACACTAGCGACTAGTGTGTAGGACGATAAATTGGTTAATTTTACTTTCTCTATCAGGAGTAGAGTAATATGGCTTTAGATTAAAAACAAACTTGCCCTTTTGAATTCAACGATATTGATTGATATTGAGCACAATATTGACAGATTTTATCAGCTTGAGAGTTAGTGTTCGATCAAAAATATGTTGTAAGTATCAAATCAAAATTGTATTGATATATGAATGGAGAACTTTTCCATTATGTGTTCGCTCATTTTTTGTGCAAGTTAATTTTCAGGAGAGCACCTATTCTTCTCCTTTTCTTTTGTTGAGATAATTTCAACGCTTTCTGCCAAGGCATTGTACACAACTATCAGGATTGTCATGTTACATGCTCATGTACAGCACTAGCACAAAAGGTACATCATACTTTAGTGGCTTTTGTACAACCTGGGTATTAAATATTGATTTAGATAAGTGTATTGCTACTGCTGTCGTGCAGGTTGTCAAATGTTGGATTTTATTTCAACAAAACAAGCAAACCTTTTAATAAAAAAATGATAGTAACTAGTAACACGAGATTACTATTTCAGTTTCCTAGCTCTTTGCAATTTATCAAATCGAAAAACCTGCCGCCCCATTTTTTAGATTTTGCAATGCGGGGTCACGTTTTGCGCGATTGGACTTCATATCGCAAAATATATATTACGTGGGTAATAGTTTATATTTCGGGATTGATAACAAACTGTGGATATTGAGGCACATTTTTTATAAAATGGTATAGCATACAAAATATTATTTACTTTACAAGTAAAAGTGCGTTTGCATTTCCAAACTAGTATTGCTTCATAAAAAAATTCCCATCTTTTAGGTATATCCAAATATTATTTGGTTTTATTTTTGGAGCTTGTAAAGTAAACGTTAGTTACGTAGCCAATTCTCTTAAAATTTGTGTGGTGATACAAACGCAGTTACAAACTCCCGAGTTTTGCTTGCTTACTCACAGTCTTGTGAACTCGTTAATTAACACCAACTCTAATGTCAGCTCAACTCTGGATTTTCCATCTAGTTGAAAAAGTCCTCCTATGACAATGTAGTTTGCTGGGATTGGGACATGACTGTGAATTTAAATTATATTTGGCAACAAAAATATGTTCTGAAAATGAAAGGCAAACGCTTTTACCGTAAGTTAGTATATGGGCTCGACATATATAAAGCTTCTAATTACGTACACAAGATTGGCATACAAGTAACTAATAGGAGAAAAAGTTGGCTTTGATTGGTAGTCCGTTCATTTCATGTTTTACCACAGGCCCCTTGTCCACTGTTTGTTTTCTCTAACCAGCTTGTTAATTTAGTCCTTGTACGTCATCTTATCGTGATACTGATGACTACATAACCACTTCAAATAAAACTCTGCATTGCACAACCATGTTTATTATTGAGTAGAATCCAATAACTCGTTCTTTTTAAAATGCTTTTTAAAGCCACGCAACACGTCATAAAATTTCAAATCAACACGGAAAAATCAGACCAGACCAAAATTTTTGTTCAAATCTGATTTTTATTTACCATGAGCTATTTTCCAAAACGTATAATTAGGCATAAGCTGGAGCAACAGTACAGCGATAAGACGAGCAACGGACTTTGGCAAATTTTAAAGTGCATCATGTCATGACATGATCGAGCAGTTCTTCCCCTTACGCTACAACTACACTAACCATTTGCCTTCCACTGTGGAAATTATTTGATACGCATATCACGTCATGTCGCTGCATAAAATTGGAGCACATAAAGCGCATTTTAGAGTTTATATACCTGTGTTGTTCCAGGTAGGTAGGATTTAAATAAATGAGATAATATACATTTTACAGCAACCATATTCACAGTATGAAAAAGGTACATGGTTATCCTGGTACTATTATTAGTGCCAAGTAGCAGGCATAAGTGCTAATACCTCCACAGGCTGTGTGGAATGTGTCGAGAAGCACCATAAAAAGAAAGACATTTCCTTCCTTGTTACTATTAAACCATATCTCTTTTTCTGGCTTGCACGCTTCCCCCTCCCTGGTTTGTACTCTGCTAACTGACTACACCTTTTTTACCCACCAGCCCAGTGAGCAAGTCATGCCAAATTTCCGCATTTCATATTTTTTAACTCACTCAGCTCACATTATCCACATTTTCTTCTTCTGACTTGCTGCTTCTGTTGTAATAGGGGTGGTGTACATGTTTTATGGTTTGCGTTGCATGTTTCTATTTAGAAAATTGGAGCTTGCATGTTTCGCATTCCCCAAACTTTTTAATTTGCATTTTTCTTATTACCCCAACTCCTACTACAAGCAATGTTAATATGATTGAAGAGCTGTTGCGCTCCGCTGCTGGAATAATGATAATATTTACTTCACAAGTCTTATTACGCCTTTCTTTTGCCTGAAGATAAAAAATTGTGCTTTTATTGCTGAAAAGCTTACACAAAAGTATGCCAAAGAAAGGAATCTGTGTTCTCGTTTTTTTTCTTTAAATTTTTTTTCTAGCAGACACACAGGTAATGTACCATGCTCACATACCTTTGCGTTACACAAACACATTCAAAAGCACTTACATTTTTCTCCAGCAATACCGCACGTTCAGCTTGTAAACAGACTTGACGAGATCCGCGTAACCTCGTCTATTATTCTATTATTCAGCTAATAACAAAGTAAACGTGGGTGTGTAGTACTTGTATGACCATGAATGATGCCACCTTGCTTTCATGTAAACATGAGTGTCTATTTTCTGCAAAGAAGTAAAAGCTTTTGTGCGAGGTGAACACTTTCTCTTGGACGGACACAAGGAAAGATGAAAGCAACAGCAGGAATGTATATGTAACTATACATTCTCTCATTCCTCTTCCTCTCAGCCTACTTGAAAATGGTTCGTGCATATCATCAACCAACAAAGATTGCTTGTGTGTATGTGTGCACACTGCACACATCTTATCAAATGTTTCGCTTGTGTGACTCACAATGGCTTATGTATACGTATTATTACGATCATCATCACCGCCATCATGATCATCTTTCCCTTTTTGTACTAATAAAAGGATATACACACATGCATCACTCGCATTACATTAGTGCATGTGAATGTGCTACTTGGTCTACAATACTGAAAACGTCAGATGAATGCCTAACTGAATGAATGGATGTAATATTACGGGAAAATGGAGCAGACAAGCCATTAGTAATGTATCCATTATTACTCCTACTACTATTAGCATCCTCTAGTCATCCCACCTATCTCCTTGCTTTTTCCTTTTGCTCCTTTCTCTTCTCCGAGAAATTCCTTCACTTTTACTAACATCAAACATGATTTGGTCTTCGTGCACGACAACACCAGCGAGAAATTACTATGAAAGTTTTTAGCCGCCTTATTTTATCACAAGCTCTTCCATCATCCAATAATACTCTCACACACTTCCTTTCATAAAAAGGTCAAAATAGGGAATAAACATAAGGAAAAATTTCCTTTGTTGTTGGTATTGTTATTATTAATGGCTGTTACATAGCCTTCTCGGAGTAGTGCCCCCTCCTCCTCCAAAAAATACAATATGCTTCCAAAGACGTTTACTCACGCATCCTTTCCAGCCTCATATCACGGTCAGCCAAACGCAACAGCAAAGGGCAATTGAAGTTTCTTGCCTTTTTATCATCATAATAAGACGGAGGATTGTACGTCCTAAATTTATCTTGTTTACAAAGCCCCACCAAGAAAAATAATTATGATAAGCACGATGGTGGTGGTGGTAGTAGTAGCATTTTGCTAAAATGCTGCCATGATGACTAAGTGACTATTGTTATTGATAGAAAATGGGAAAGTTTACCCTAAATGCATAAAATATATATTGGATAAAACCTTTTATTTCCAGAAAACGTTTTCCTGCTTGAGTTTTAATAGATTCTTAGCTTAAGCAGAAATTATTGCATTTTTGGCTCACCAGCAGCATGTTTGGGGGCCGCGAAACGAGGTTTCTGCACTTTTATGCTCTTCCTCACTGATTTTTACGTTTCCCCAGACTACTTAACTGTTGTTACTGCTGCTCTATCGCTAGTGCAGTAGTTCCGGGAAACCAATAATTGCTTGTAAACACAGAGAGTCTGGTATTAGATGTCACTTTAAATTGCAATTTATGGCTGATTCGTAGTGCTCTGGGGTGTTTTTAACCTTCACCTTTTTCTTTGCCGACCGCCTCACCATTTTCGTGTAAAGAGTTGTCACATATTTTTGCAATAATAGTAAATACAATTTAGCTCCACGACGGCTGAGTGAAGTACCAGAAGTAATTTTGCCTGCATTTTATTACTACTAACACTCTCGATGATAAAGATTGGGATTAGGGCTGGGATATATTGACAACAATCTTTTTTAAACTTTGCCATTCTCTTTTGATAGTATGCTTGCAAAAAAATGAATGCTTATCGTATTTAATAAACGTACAACTAGTAGGTGGTAAAATGCAATTACCTTGTCAATTTGACAGTACGGTAATTTATTTGTACACGCTACATATTTACAAACCTGAGAAATTGCACGTGGCTTATAGTTATGGTAGCCCAGTTTTGTGATCGGGAATGGAGAACAACATGATTCTGTTGACAGGGTGACAAGTGTGTGTGTGTGTGTGTCTGCGATAGTCAAGTCAGTCAAGTGTTACTGGTAGTTGGACTAGTACTCGGAATAATATAATAGCTTTATTGATTACTTTTTGTGCTATCAACTTGACTTTTACGCAACCACTCATCAAATCCTGTAGTTAGATTATATAAACCTGCGTTTCGCGGAACAATTTTCAATCAACTCCAAAACGCTATCGCGGCTGATAATTCCTTTTTACATTCCTTTTACAAAATGCCATTAATGATACGTCAATGCTTAATCCAAATTAAACGCGTTAGGAATTTCTGCTGTGTTTGGCAAAGGTCATCAGCTTCTCAACTCAATAATATGCAAACAAAAGTCTTTTAGTATTATACATTGTACGTATACAGCTTTTATTGTTTTTTTTTGTTCAAGGAAACAGTTTGAAAAACATGATCTGATCTTTCCAACGAAACCTTGCCCTGATGTTATTTTTTTATTTTACATAAAATTCATGTCACGTTCAGAATATGCACATAATAGTTTCATTCTCTTTGGTTTTCTCACTGATCAGTAAATCAATAGTAAACTATATTAGCGTGTGAAATAAATTGCACTTTCCCATAAACGTTAGTTTTATTACTTCCACTTGTGTTTTACGTGCTGGGCTACATGCGATATTTGTGGCGTACTCATTTTTTGCTTCATCACGAAATGCTCTGTGTTTTTTCGAACCATTACAACTATCCCAATTCTGCATTAAACTACCACCACTATCTAATATACTCGGGGAGAAGTAGGCACATATTATATCACTATTATCATATAGTATTGCCAATAACTGCGCGAAAATAAATACAAGCTTTCCAATCGTATAAATATTATATATCGATAATACTAATGGCAATGTTTTCAGAATGTTATTTTACATGGCTTAAGCAATACAGTCAAACAAACTGCACACTTTCCCTATGAGCTTGTTATCAATTTGTATCGATTGACCTGCATGGCGGCATGATAGGTACGATAATGTACAATGACGACGATGACCAACTCCACCGTGCTTATAGGAACCACCAGTCACAAGCGAAAAGGTTAACAAAACAGGACGAAATTACTGATCACATATATGACAAAAGAGACAATAAGTACTACACACACAACAGAATCTTTCCCAAAGTTTGATGTGTTTGCAACATGAGCAGCATTATTGTATATTCTAAGGAGTACATAGTATCGAGAAGAACCAGTTGAGCGAAAGATTTATTGCGATTTTCCCCTTTCTTGCGCAATGTTTACTGGAAAAAGAATGAGTTCTATAATCATAAGAAGCAATGGCCAAACATATTGTAGTTGTACTAATACTCATAATAATACTAGTAATAAAAAGGACAACGAGATTATATTAAATACACAAGTACAAAGGTTGAAAAATAGTAATACTAATGGATATCGTAATAATATATATGTGTGCTTTTGAGTGGACTAGTGCAGCTCTGAATGTCATGCCATGACTTGTCACAATCAATTTGCTTATTGTACGGACCATTATGTTCATGAGTACCATGCCAGCATGCCTCCTAGCTGACATACTTAATAACACGCTTTTTATACTTTGCTCTCTCCTTAAAGGTTAGTCTAGTAGAAAATGGTATGTCAAGTCAGATAATTATTAAGTACACAAAAGGAAACACTAAACAATAAGCGTGTGTGATGAACACACTGTGTAAATACAGCACTTGGATTGTTTTTTCAGTTTGGCATTTTACCACACTGGTATTACAAACCGGAAGTTGTAGAGGATAGAGGCAAAAAAATAATTTAAATAAAGTGCTTATGTACTTGTAATAGTATGTGTGTGTAAATTTGTTCCAGTTATTTTTCTATTTGGGATAGTGACAAGAAATGAATAGGAGTTTTGCAGAACCTAATCGATATTCAATTATTGGAAACCACATTGATGAGATGCACAGAAACTAAAACATTAATGACTAGAGTAAAAGGTGATTTCATACATATTTCAATGAAAAATGTTATCAACTTGACTATTATATCATGTAGGCAATATGATTTGGGCTTCTTTTGTACCACCTGAGCAAATTCATTCATTCGTTCAGCCTCTTTTTTAGATATTATACTTGTAGGAAAATGCTAACGGAAGGACAAAATCATTGGAAAACCTAACAATTTTCCTTCTTTTATTCTGTGACCTAAGAGTAACTGATGATGATGACAAGAGGGTATGATGATGACTAATGAAAAAACGATTTCTTTTACGAAGTCTCTATTCATTCGCTCAATTCATTATGCTCATTTAATTTAATGAACTAAGCAGTAGATCCTGGCTTACGTAGTACTAGCGTAGGACTTAAGAAGCAAAAATGTCCTTGTACTGCTCCTATAATCACTTTTCCAACATCGTTACCCCCAAAATTTCCACTACTAAAATTACATGCTTCATTTTTTACCAGCCGACGACTCTATCTCGAGTAGAACCAAAATATCTAATCAAAGCGAACCTTCATTGTTCTTGTCTTGCTCATTCTTTTCTCCGAAACATCATCCTACTCTTCAAGCTGATCTTCCAGAATTGAACATTACGACGAACGAAAGGAAAAATCAACGGTGGTCTCTTCACTTCTAAACCTATAATATTACACTATCATTTTTAGACTTGATAGTTACGTCCTACACGTTATATATATGGTAACAAATTACAACATTCTCCATGACATTTTATTAGTTCCTCCTTAACAATAAGTGTTCAATCAATAAAGGCAACCATGATGATCATCATCGCTCAGACGAAAGAGACCACCACTTCATTTGCTATTCAATTTTTTTCAAGTGTGCAAATGACAAGATTTTTCAGCAGGGTAGTCATCGTCTCTTTTGAGATATTAAGGGCTTATAGGTGCACCTCATCATATTCTTCTCTATTATGGCCATGTAAGCAGAATAATAACGATTCGATCAAATTCAATACATCTTTGTGACTGCTTCTTTCCTGTTTCCTAAACTGCGGAAATACAGTCAGCTCCATTTTTGTTTACTTTGAAGGTTTCAAACGATAAATCCTGATGAATCCCCATCATTAAAAATATTACACTAATTCTATATCATCTTTTTTCATGGCTATCCTGTTACATACACTATACAGACATTATGATCATCATCACTAGTGTCACGATAACAAATGGCTCCAATTTTTCTCCGCGAATCCTCCTTCTCATCAAGATTAATTCAGCCCTCCTACGAGAAAAATTTCTGAATCTGTCAAAATTATCCTTCTTTTGTACAGGAGCTACTAGTGCAATGATGATGATACATTGCTGTAACTTGTAGCGTATAAATGAATTGTATCGACATAACAATTTTGTTTCCTTTAAAAAAGTATATACCTTATGGTATATATTATCAAGATATATGTAGTATTTGGAATAGTGGTAGTACACGGAACGCTATTCCAAATTTACTTTAAGCGTTTTTAGCACTCAGCTCAACCAGCCACCGTTCTCTCTATTGGTCTTTCTTCTTTCTTTTTATACTTGTCACTATTCTTGATTGCAGAAGAAATAGAAGGAAGCACATCAAAAGTCCATTTTACTGACTTTTTCTTGTTCTCTTTTTATAAATTTCTAGAAAACTCAAATAAAATAAAAAGCTTCAGCGAGACAGTCTCTTTCACTTTTTCCACTTCGGATTTTGTCCTCTCTTTCCTTTTCTTTCCCTGTTTCGCCGTCCTTTTTTGAGCCTTGTTCCTTTCTTCTCCAATCAACAAAATCATAAAAAACATACAAAGTACCTTCACAGCTACGTATTTGGATGAATGAGCGAGTAGAAAAGTGATGTACTGGGATGGATGTCTTTTTACACCCTAATTGACACAAAAATGGTCCATGAGAGAAATGGAAGCCAAAAAATTGGATACGCCTACAAGGTCCATTCTTTATATGAGTACGACATTTGTGTACTTAAGACAAGGACAAAGAAAAGTTTAAACGGACACAGTCGAAAAGCGAATCTCCCAGTAAGTAAAGTACATCAATACAGACGCATGTCACAAGAATTTTCTATTTACTCTGATCATCACCTTTCTATTTCATTCGTGTTTCTTTGTAAAATCTTGAGTAATAAGACCAATGCGTGTACATTTGCCGTTTGCGTTCACGGCAAAGAATCCGACCATGCTACCTACCGATACGTCGTTACTACATGACTTTGCAAATAAAAGCAAGTGACTCTTAAGATAGTGGTATTCCTCATCATAGTACGTACGACGTTACATTACGTAAGATGAACATTTGCATATGAATGTAGCACGCATCATAACATGAGTCATTGAATACCAAATATTCCGTTGTGCTGCCAGAAAAAGTCGCCACTATTGTGGAATACTAGAGTACCTACATAATATAGTATTTACATTATACGTAGACCCATATTACCAAGTCAACCCCATACAACGACAATACAATAACTCAATAACCATGATTAAACATTCATGGCCTGAATAACAGAAAATACTGTAAGTAAAAAATAACTTTGCAGATTTTCCTTTAGTTAACTTTGGCTAGGCCACGGTATCACATAAAAACATGGTTTTGTAGTAGAGCCATTATGCAAAAACTCGGCTCACAAATAAAATTATACATTCGTGAGCCTTATTTATTTTTTAGTGATCATAAATATAGCCTACATAAAGTTTCTTCTTTCTTGCCATCTCTCAATCTCCAGCAAAGGCGTGTGTATAAATATTCTTTCATGGAACACGGCTTAGGTTTTAGGTAGACAAAAAATATTTCTGGTAGGACAAGCGGGTTTATGGGTCCGTTGCATTGGTCGCTAACGTCTGCAGAGCAGCGGTAGCTCAAAAACTTTCTTTTCTGTCACACACGTCACCTTATTTGTGTGACTAGCAATGTTCAAGTCTGTTTTGGGAGCGCGTAATATTAAAAGAGAAAAACCCCGAACGTCTATTAGGTAGCAGGTAAAACAGGCATGACCAGTTTATTTTTCCGGTAGGACCGCAGTCGTGGTTGTGGGAGGATAGAATACAACGTGCTCCCTTCCTTTCTGTAAGCTTTTTTTCCTTTTTTCTGTTGGCGAAACTCTGCGTTTTTCATGCCGCAAAAACTTGCAGTCGTTGGGTAGTTGTAAGCAGCAAAGATAGTTTGTGTGATAGGAGGCGAGGAAAAGTGTTGATTAACGGAATCAGAACAGAACTAGCAGTCAATACGCTCTGTACAGTAGCACGCGATTTCGAATACTTTGATTTAGAGCACGCACCCATAATGCCAAGGTCGATAAAACAGTAACTTTTGGGAAAAAGGATAAAAGAGGCCAACTTGGGCATTATATAGCATGTTTATGAATTACATTCACTTAAGTTCTTGTCCAGAGGGAAAGGCAAAAAGGCAAACTACCGTGCTGGCAAAATGTTGATTTTTTTGATGATCCTCTTTTCTCAAAACTTCTGCTTAAAATTAATTCTAAACGGCTGAACAATATACAACAAAGCATCAACAACAGCAGCAACTCATAACTACTGTAAAAACATCTGGGCGCAGAACATTGAAAAATTCCTAAACCCTTTACGTACACACCCAGTGGAGTTCATAGAGGCATACGATATTTATAAAGTTTTGGAAAGATTGACCTAAAATGCCGATCAAATTTGTTGTCAATCGCAACAGTCTGGAGTCTGCGTCTGATACTGTACAAGTACTACTGCTACCCAGGGAAATTACTTTTTTCATGCTTTTACTCAAAAGTGTAAAACGAGGAGGGAAGGTGAAGGTGGTTGGCTTGTATTTTTATGGCTTGTGACCCGCTGGTACTTACTCCGCACACTCTCTAGTCCACACTCAACTATTTCATTTCCTCTACTTGCCCGACAAACTGAGAGTGAAACAAACAGCTTACTGAGAGAAAGGAGCTGCTAACGTAAATTGAAAAGTAATTTTCACCTTTTCACCTTTACTACGTTTTTTCTGCTACTAGTGCTGCTACTGGCATTCTTATTGCAACTGCTACAAAACCAAGTATTTTTCCAATATAGGTGCATATTATATATATGTATCTACCTATAAACACTTTTGCTTGGATCTCCTTCACAGGAACACGTATGTTTTTTACGTCGGCAAAGTATAAAAGACAAATAATATGTTCATGCCAGGTTTCAAGTGCAACTTTCTGTTGTTCAGGATTGACCATCATCCCTTTTCCTAGCTATCTATCTATCAATCTACAAGGCAATCTCTAAAAATCCTACCGCACGGCATGAGTGAGCTGTTGTATGAGTAGTGGCAACAACAGCACAAGGTTTTCGTGGTCGATCCCCTGTAGCAAGACCATGACTAAAAGACGACGAGAAGGAGAATTCCATTAAATTACCTTTTCCCGACGTTGCCAATGATTTCATCCAAACCGAAGCAATCATTATGGATGGAGCAAGGAGGGTGCTGTTCAAAATTGTGTTCCTTGCTGTACGAATAGTATCAGATCCCACTTTTATAGAACAATAAGCAGACAATAAAAAGAGGGACTACGAGAAGAGGAGTGACGTTGCGGAAAAAAGCTGGAGATAATCAATCCACCTTCTTGTTTCCGTTTCCAATATACAACCGTATATATTATGGTTTTACTAGTAGTGTTAGTTTGGTTTGTGTAGGTGTGTACTTCCTTGGGTTCAAGCGGTCCCTGTCTTATTCCCCACCACTTCTTTTCCTTCCAGCAAAATAAAGCGAAGAAAGTGGTAGAGATTCAAGCTTTTTACCCTAGTTAACCAAAGAAAAACAAGGACAACAGAAGAAGAGGCAGGAAAATGATAAAGATGATCACCAGGATGATGGAGAGAAAAATTCGAACAGGAAAATGGAGTAAAAGCAGACAAAAACGAATTGTGAGGCCAGTCGACTATGCATAGTCGTTCGAGGTAGAAAAAAAAATGAGCGAGAAAGAAAAGTTGGTGGAAAGTAACTGTGTGGTAGTGCTGCCGTTGCTGATGTGACTCAGAGATGGTAACAAGAAGGATTTTCCTTCTTAGCTTATTTGGCTCCTTCCTCGGAGATATTCCGTATAATATGAGTATACAATGTGAGAAAAGTACTTCACTGTGAGATCGTTAGTTGGTTGATAAATGGTAAGTATTCAAAGTATATAGCACATAATCATTTTTAGGTATTATTGTGTTATATATAAATATGCACAGCAAAAATAACGGGTTACTGTATCATCGTATAATATGTATGGTAGTAGTTTGTTCTAGTTGTAGTGCTTAAGGATTTCCATTTAAAGTTTGAAAAAGATTTGCTGTTATCATCAAAGCAATTGGAGTGGAATCTTGGAAACGTTTACTTACAACATTCGAATAAGAACGTGACACTGCTCATGGTTTTTTCTATTATTATTAAAATATTCACAAGAGCGACTAGAGCATGTATAAAGAAAAAAGGGAAGTAATACTTTTCGTTTTTTTTAAATGTTTGCTTCCTGCTTTTTTTGTTGTTATTTGTTATTTATTCCTTGACATAGCTCTACACATATGTACGCACAACAACAGAACCAAACTGCAAGTCTTGCTGGATAATTCATCCATGAATACAAGTTCAAGTGGAGACTCAGAAAAGAGGATGACAGAGGAAAAACGGATTTCCAGAATATTTCCTCGTTTTATCTCTAGCGCTCTTGAAAACTGTTACACAAAGCGTCAATGTTAAAAATGAAAACAGGAGGGCACACAAAAGAATTTTTCAAGAGGATGGTGCTGTTGACGATGACGATAAAGATGATAAGTAGGAAAAGGAACAACAAATTGAGGATGATCAAACACGAAAGTTATTTACGCAATAAGTTGCTTCTCTCTACTTGTCGTCATTTTTACAAAGGATTTTTCTTCAGAAACGGCACAAAGTGTGTGTTAGAGAACCATTGATAGGACCATGACTTGAGTCTTGAAGATTATGACAACGTTATAAGTAAAGAATATGTTGGTATTTATGTAACTATTAAAGTGTTTCGGCACTTTAAACACAACACAAAGGTAACCATCAAGAAGATTTGTACGCAAAAACAAGATTTTGTATACCTACTTTTTAAATTGTGTGCTCTGCTCAAAAACCTGCTGCTATTTAATTACGTTTCAGCCAACACATCCCGTTATATAACCATAATTGTTACAAAACCTGTGTGTAACAACAACTAGCACTTTTCTCTATTTTTTAAACATTCTCCGTTTCAGTTTCAAATTTTGTGTTGGGTCTACTCCTTATCACGACAAACAAGCGCTGCTGCTTCTTAGCATGACCAACTCGCACTGAGAACTGGACGAAGTTGACGATTTGTCACCAGCAGTGTCACTACTTTCAGTAGTACTTTTTATGCTAAAAAAGGCAAATCTGAAAGAAGCAAAATTATCATAAAACGACAGAAAAGGGTAAGAAAGAAAGAATAAAAAGGTGAGTAGTAGTAATGGCAGCGGCATGGTAGATTACATGTTTCCCGTCGCCTTTCTTTCTTTCACTTGCGTTCCTTCCTGACAAAAAAAGACTGCCAAGAATAGTATTATTATTATATTTCCTTTACCACTACCAATAAAACTATTCAATAAAGTAGGTTATTGACGCATTGCTGGGAAAATACAACAATCCGTCGGTGGCTTTATAATGGCATGAGGCAACAACAGCAGCACACTAGATTGGCAGGCCAACGGAGACACCGTTTCGACAAGAGAAAAAATAAACTTTTTTCCCTAGTCAAAGCCATCATAATAATATGGCTATTACGGCTCATGAAACGGTTTTGCTACTTCTGTGTTCACTTATTTACTACGTCCGTGCAACATAATGACAGAAAAACGCGGCTGCCACTACTAATGCCGCCGTCATCTTCTCTTCACGTAGTTTTCAAGTGAAGTAGTAAAAAAACTTTTTTCTGTGTTTATTCAAAGCCTCATCATCAAACAGAATGTAAGTGCCATTATTACCGGGCAGTAATCGTAAAGCTGAAGAAGAAAAAAGAGTATAAACAAAACCAGGAATAAAAGTAAAAGTATAGAAAAAAGTCAGCATAATGTTACCTGACTGATTGCCATAAAATGGCCCGGAATTAACGAGGGTTCAGTTCTCTGTGTGAGTGGGACAACCACAGAAACACAAAAAAAAAGAAGGCCATATGTTTACAAAAGGAAGAGAAAAAATGCTGGTGGTGATGACGACGATATTATGATACTACTACCTCAATGAGAAATGTCATATGCAAAGTTTATACAGCATTATTGCCATTGACTATATCATATTAGATGACTATCGACAGAAGGTAAAAAAATGGCACAAAAAGCTGAGGACAACATGACTCAGGAACTTGAGACGACAGACGACACATGAAAACCTCTTCATCTATTTTTGGCATTTTTTGAGAGAGAGAAAAAAAAGTTGCGAAAGTTATAAGTGGAAGTAATAAAAATAGGAGGAGAACCTTTCGGTTTATTATATGTGGCGAGAGATGAGGTGGCAAAGTAATGAGTGAGTATTATCGGGTTATGCTGCTTTTGTCGTTGTACTATTGTTCATAGGCCACTTAGATTAGTGAACAAGAAATTGGCAGGATGTGTTGATAAAAACATGTATATAGTTTTGGTATAAAAGTTTTAAAGGAATATAAAAGGAAGTAACTTTTCACTTGGTATTAGGTTTCTCCCAAAAGGTTAAAGGGAATAAAAGGTGGAAATTTTTTTGAACACACATAACTATGGTCTTGATCTAAAGTCCTGGGGAAACATGACGGTTGCCGTGAGCAATGTCTACAAACCTGTGTGAGAATCTCCCACGCAAGGAAAAGATGCGGAAGTGAAACACTGAGTAAAAACCGTGCAACGGGAAAAGTGTTAAAAATAGCCCATTTATAGACCAAACTACAAAGTTTGCAGAATTAAGGTGTGTGTTTTTGTTTCAAGGAAAGAAAAAGAGAAAGCAGTATAGTACTATATAAGCTTGTTCAGCTTGAACCGGAAAGCATAAATTAAGAAAGCTTGGCCAAGTACCTTTTCTCTTTTCTTCAAGAAAGCAAGCCGCGAAAGCACACTGAGCTTTGTCTTAATATTTGTTTATTTATATTAGCACTCACAAATGGTTTTCCCACGTTCCGACTTCCCCATCGAACCACCAAATGGACGGATGAGGTGACCACCACCAGAACCCGAGGACTGCTTTGAGGAGTCTTTTTGCTTCTTCTTGCGAATTCGAAAGCCGGACTTTTTCTGCTGGTTGGATGAGCCTTCCCGTGAGTTGTTACAGGAGTCGGACGAGTCATCCTGACCTTTACTCTTGTGCACACTGGCTCCACCACCCATCACGATCACGATGACGAGCAGAAGCCGAGAGTCCAATCAATTCTCTAGTATTCCTTCCTTCCCGGTTTGATAATAATGAAAGTAACGTGTATCTTTCGCGTTCTTTCTAGAATGTATGTTAGCTTCACTCTGTTTCTTTCAGTATATTTATTATTTAGACATTCAATGTTCCTCCTTTGTCCGCGCCTATTATTATCTATTTTTCACAATTTTCCTATTATTTTGTTTCGATTATTATGCCGAGATTTGTTTGTTTAGTGTTTTATTTATTTTTTTCCTGTTGTTATGCTGTTACAAAAATAGACATGCACGAGTCTATTGTGAAGTAGAAGAAAGCAAGTAACGTGATAATATGATGAATAGCACCATCACCACGGCAGGGAGCATTTACATACAATGAACGTACCGAGGGGAAAATCGGGCTTTATCATTTTTATTATTCCTCTGCTGCTGTCTTCCCAAAGATATGCATAATACCTAATAACAATATAATTTAATAGCCGGATAACCGTGTAAAGTCCATCGTCGTCACCGTAACCATTAATATTTCTCCAGTCGCTATTTCAGTGTAGTTGTTGTTGGTGCTGCTGCAATGATCCACCTTCCGTTTTCTCCTCACGTTCAACTTGTACAATGTTTTTTATTCTTTCTGTCCTCCCCTTTCTTCAGCCAGTTGCCTCATACTCATGTACCAGAAGGGCATTGGTAATAGCAGCAAGTTTTTCCATGTTTTTTTTCTTCCACTAATTTATTGCCGTTTACATGCTTCTTCCTTCCTTTCTGGCGTGTTTTGACTGTCGTCGCCGTAGTATTTTCTAGTACTGTGGCTGATATGTGTACGTACACTCAGGACGCGTGTTTCTTTTGTGTCGCCAACAAATCCATTCAGTTTTTATTATTTTTTATACTTTCTTTCGCACTGTAGGCCAGGCCGTTTCTTGTAATTTTCACTTTCACCCTAGTCAACTGTAACAAGCTTTTTTGTGTGGTGCATTAGAAAAAATTACCAACACGTTTCCAAAGTCGTTTTTTGTGTGTAACACCTTTGATCGGTACAAATTGCTTTACTTTAGAAGCAGTGTCCAATTTTTTGTTCGTCCTTTCTTGTGTTAATGCACGTCATGTTGGTAATGTGTGCGCCAATGAATATGTGTTTAGAAAAGATTTTCTTTTCACAAAACACGAAAATGCTAATAGGGAAGTGCTTACACTTCTCTTTGTTTGAATTCCCTTTGCAAACAGTAACTGTCACGTTGTGAGAATGACAATGGGTTGTACATACATAGGATTGTTTATATTAAACACATACTGTTAGTATTTGTAACGCTTTCTGTTTTTGTAATTCACTTTCACTATCGCTCCGGATCATCAACGTTTTGTTTCCTACCACAATGTCTCATCATACTGACTTTTTAAAACAAAGCCATGCATATGGGGAGAAAACGCTTTCAAATTTAATTTAAGTTAATGATGGTCATAATGTTGATGTCAATGAGACGTTATAATGTCGATTACTCTCTTTACGTACGTTTTCTCTGTTATATGAAAAAATACCAAGCTGGGTATTACTTGGTGGTAATTCTTCTGGTGAATCTTCTTCTCTTTCTTTATTTTACTTTCTCTTTTAAAATCCGTTTCGTTTGTTACTTTTCGGCTTGACAGAATAAAAAACAGACAAATGGAAAGCGTAGAGATTTGTACACAATGAATATACTATAGTAACAATTTAATAGGAAAATCTTTTTTTATTGTTAGTATACTTCGCTTTATACATGACCAAAAAAACGTAGCCTGCTTGTTGGCCAAACCCAGTAAACCGGGTGGAAAAAGTTCATTTGTAGAATGATGATGATGACGACAACGAGTCTTCTTCTTCAAGTGGCACGGAGAAGCGATGGAAAAACGAATGGGAAACGTGCGCTGGGAAAATGTGAAAGTTTTTTTCCTTAGTTTTTTTTGAGTATAAAGTAGAGCCCAACACCACTGTACACTTTAGTACATTTGCATTTAAGTAATAAGTTGAAGTATTTAATAGACTTAGTAATGTATCGTAGAAGTAGGAAAAATAAAAAGAAGAGTAGAAATACAAGTGATGATGATGAAAGTAGAAGTGTTGGCACGAATGTTGCTCCTTTTTTGTCTCTTTTCTATAAGAAATAATAATAGCAACAATAAATACAAATAATAATGATACCAGCAATAATAATATAAAATAATGATACATTATTAAGAAGATTATATGCATACAAATGTGTTATAATATGCATAAGAACAATAGCATTCGGAACGGAATCCTCTTGAAAAAAATAAACTTTGTTTTTTGGAATTCTATTTTTGTATTTGAATTTCAGAATTCTATTTTTGTAGCTCTCATCGCATTCACTATTCTCATCCTAACGTGGCATACTTTTCGTCTAATGAGATTTTAAGCTGTTATTAAGTGATAAAGTAGTTTTAAATGTAAGTAGAAATGAATTTAATGGACTTAACCCCTTCTACGCTTTTTCTCGCATTTTTCTAGAAATGCATATCTACAATCTAGCATAAAAAATTACGAAAAAGCATGAGCAGCAGCCTTTTTATATGATTATGATTTAAGTTTCCTCTTCACAAGATGCGAGCTTGATCTTCTTTTTGCAGAATTTGTCTGCCCCTTTTGTACTTTTGAGTTCACATGCTCGATATTTTTAAAATTATATAGCTGTAGTCTCTGAGCCCTTTGAGAGAAGCTAAAGATGCCAGATAAAAATCTTTTTCCATTTCTTTAGCTCGTTTGTGCTTTATAAGTCAGTTCGGCGTGTGTTATCTAGATCTTTTGCTGTTCATACTGCTGCTGCTGCTACTTACATTTACGAAAGACAATGGGAGAAAAACAAAGCGACAGATAGCATGGATTTACTTTCATGAGAAGTTATTTCAAGAACCTGTCTGGCTTAAAGAAGACGGAAAATCATTTTTCGTGATGAAAAGTGGAGGATTGTCGCGAATTGGAAAAGAGAAAATACTGCAGTGCAGTACCAAAAGTGGGGATTTTTTTGCCAAATCAACTTTATTTCAAATCTCGACCAGAAGAGTCATGATTTTTTTAGTATGCTAGGCACTGACATAATACTAAATTCATATTCCACCATATTTAAAACATCGTCGTTTTATATAGTTATACTGCCATCTGGTTGAGTTACTTTAGTTTGTTAAAGTCGTTTCAAATTTCGTTTGAAGTGGAGAGCGGACAGGAAAATTACATTTTATGTGTTGTCATGTATACCTAAGGTATTTTGTGGACCAGATTATTTCTCTAAGAGATCGTTTCTCATCTACAAACTTATATTTCTTGAGAAACTATTTCATGTTTGCTCAATTATGACCGGTCTACGTACAAAAAAACTCATCAAATGGTCAAGCCAGAAAGCTTCTTTGGTTTGTTGAAGGATCTTCAAAGGACAGTATGTCTACTTTTGCGTTAAATTTGTTTTGTCTTTCTCAATCTAAATAGATTAGCTAACGTCTCGTTGCATTTAATCTTTTCTGCAACATGCCATAGGGATTGTAGAGTAGCGTTTAATATGCAACTGCATTATAGTATACACAACCACACACTTTAAGATGAACAAACGGGCATTGTTACCGATAAAGAAAGAATATATTTTGGATTTTAAGAACTACGTATTAAATTATAAAACAATGGCCTTTGTTTCCAATTCTGTTGAATTTTCTTCTGGCTTTTATGGCAAGCGTCCAAAATTCACAAGCTGAAGGTATATATAAAGAGGTTGCCCAGGTGCTTGACACATTATTTTTGCTACCGTTTCAAAATGAAATTCAATGACCACTACAAGATATCCGAATATTTGTAATACTAGAAGAACTAAAGTTAAATTTTAAACTGTAAAAACCAGTTTCAAAATGAGATTCAATTATCACTACAAGATTTCCTATACTACAAGAACTAAAGTTAAATTTTAACGTTTAAAAATCGGTTTGCTTATATATTTACTCATCATTAATCAGATATTCCCAAATGTTCATAATTATATTGTCAGTCAGTTTTGAAATTTTTTAATTACCGACATTCAATTGCCCTTAACATGACTTGTTTTTTTGTGAATTTGTCATTTTCATTATAATCCAAGCTGCGGCAGCTTAGCTGCCGTTTTTTACACTTTGTTTTTGTAAGAATTATTTTTTTAAACGATATTGTTACTCAAACTTAAAATCGTTTTTAAAATTGAAGTTAATGTAAACCAATAATTTTAGCATAGTCAAAGTTAAAAACATTCATGTTGTAGTAAGAGTAAGGAGCGCTAATGTTGCAGGCATTCGTTTCGAGGCATGTTTGTCCGAGGCTTTCCCATTGTAGGCTATCGTGTCATCTAACCAAATAAGTGAAACCATTAAACTTCCCAAGGGTATATGTTAACCGTGTATATGATTTCTACTGCTCTCATTGCGTCTGTCAGTTTTTTCAACTGCGACTTAATGCGCACCTGAGCGTTATGAAGTTAGTTTGGTTTTAAATCGATCTTGGATAACAATATCAAATATGGAATGCCTACTTGCTAGGAAATGGTTTGTAGGGAAGCCGATAGTTTCAGAGTTCGATGTATACTGACTCAAAGTATATCTTGATTCAAAGAACCATTTTAATGCAATAATTGTAAACGCAATACATTTTAAAAGGTTTAACAATGCCGTTTGTCTTCTTTGCACTTAAAACTAACTACTTTTTCATATACGTTACAACAAATTTTTCTTCAAAAATATTGTTCCATGCTTCCCTCCTTTTTTCCACTACACCGCTCAAAGTACTATTATCTCTTGTTCAATGTACTCAATAAGTGTTCGTGAAATGCAGTAATTCAGCAGAGTAGGCGTTCTAAGATTTCTTGCTCACTAAGTCGTTTCATCGTTTTCACAGTGGCAGCATGCATTTGTGGAAGACGAAGTTCTAAAGTACAACTCAATGGAGTGAAAGTAAACAGTGCAGCGTAATGATATTACTGCACGTTATTTTTTGCTCGTGTGTGTTGCGAATGGATAAAGCAATACATTTGCAAGATACATACATAAAAATGTCGAGAACGGAAAAAAGAGCATTGGGAGAAGCACGTTCCACTTTCTTTTCTCTGTGCTTTAAGCCTCATCTGGAATTTCAATGGATTTTCTCTTGAGTCAGCTGCCACAATTGCTAGACTACCACATTATACCATGGCTTTAAGATGTGCGAGACTATCTCCCGGGCACAACAAAACAGCGTTATATTGCCGTTCATTGCTGAGCATACAAGCCATTATTGTACGACAGCGCCTTTTTACTACAGATTTCAGGGTTAACGCGCAGACCTGGAATCTCAAAATCCTTTCTTTTTCTTGCAAAGGACAATTATCCACGACAGAGAAATGTTGTTATGAAGATTTGGATTTTCTTTTGCTTGCTTGCACGCGCAATACTAGCTTACTATGCCATATGGAAATGCATTTTACTAGAAAGGGTACCTTGTGTGTGACCCTGGTGCTGATGAGACTTTAGTGCTTGTACGTTTCACAAGGAAAAATGAGCATGAATTCATTCCGGAAATTGTATTAAAAGGCTAACGGCTATGTAGTGTAAGAAGCATTTACACAGCTTTTCGGTAGTGGTCGTTGACAATACTACTAAAGGAATGAGATTTACGTCTTCTGATAAAAGACGCTTTTTATTTTTAAGTGTTAATAACATTTTTACACATCCTGGTCTTTAGTTAAATTAAATTTTATTTTTTCTCTGCAAAGTCCTTCTTAAATTAAGGAGGATATAACAAAGTTTTACGAGAAAATTGGATGCAAAGCTATCAACGGATTATAAAAGACAATAATCACAACATATTTCAAGGGTAAAAGCGGTGCGAGCTTTCAATAATTTAACAAAAAACAACAATTCTGGCATTCTGCAAGGCAAAGTTAAAATTTTGCATGACAGAATCACGAGTTTGAATGTGTGGCAAAATACTCTATAAATGACAGGTGCCTTACCTTCACACAAAAATGAATAACTGCAGTAGTTTCGCAAAGTTTGCTATATTTGTATGCATGATCAAGAGGCTTTACTATTCAAAAACTACAATCAAGTGGCTGTAAAAATGAAAAATTTTGCAACTTTTCCAGAGTGTTTTTAATGAAGAGTTCGTGCCCAGACTTATATTAAAAATTGCCATAACTAAACTACTTATATTGCAGAAGGAACCATAAACTGAAACTATGTGTCATGCACATTCTTTAAGAGCAACAGTCTTCATTCGTGATTCTGAAGGACAAGAGAAAAAGGAAAGAAATGGAGAAAATTATTAATCATGCAATTATGCCATTTTTAGCCAGAAAATTCTGCAAAATAGTTAGTTCATGGTGGTACCCTGCTTCACAGCAGCTGCTAATTGTATGGATGCTGAGTGCCTGGGTATGACTACAAAAGTGGAAGAACTGGGTGGCACTCAAAGTGCAATGCTGAATAATAATGAATTACTACAAATTCATTCACTACTCCGCATTCTATTTTCCTCAAGGAGAAAGCACGCACACATTTAAAAGTTTTTTCAACATCTCTCACGATTCCCTAATATAAAAGCTGTTCATCTAGCATGCAAGTTCATTAATCAAGTGCGTGTGTGTGCTGTGTGCGTTTTATTTTGCTTCGTTGTTGTGGCACGTTGTTTTATGTGTTTGCAAGGAACAACACTGCTTAATAGTAAGCTGCAGCCGCACTACATGTGTCCAAATGACCGGAACAGCAAAGGCTGATGACTCGACGCGACTGACCATGATAGATGATGCTTACTTTGCATATAATTTATTGCCATGTGCGTTGCCCTTTTGTCTCCAGAATATAACTTGTCAGAATTCCCACACCCTCTCCAGCACTAGAACTAAGCTTTGGTTTTAATCCTAGATTACGTCGGTGGCTTATGTTTTCCTGCTAGCCCAACTTTATGTTCATCTAGAAATTTTAACGAAACAAGTTCATTCCTAGCATATTTTGCCCTTTAAATCGATATTCAATCAACTTTCAAATTACTTTTGTGTACTACCTTATCTACTTTCATCATGTACTTACTGTGTATCAACAACGTGGTGTGAATAACCGATTAAAATATGTTGTAATTCTTAAATTCGCGTTGTACATCCTCACGTTATTTAAATAATGCCATAAGAGTATTTATACGACACAGAGGTAAGTAAATCTTGTATGCTTAACAAGTATGCTCCAGGTTGTTCTAACATTTATATCAAGATGACACTCAAATTTCGATTATTTAATGCAAACCACAATACTTCCGGTTTGTCAAGAGAAAAGCACATAGCATATAGTATAGCCCATAATTTATTCTTTCGGCATTGCAGCTTTTACCATGAGAATAGACAAAATAGTCAGTTTGTCAGCCACCGTCATCACCGAGTCCCTCATCATATTATATTATGGATTTTTGTTTGCTCAACGATTTCCTGCTCTCTCATGTATTACCAAAACTCGTGCATAACATTACAGAATGGAAACTATACGACATGAAAAATAAACACAATTTTCCTGTTTTATTAGTGGTATTACTGCTAGCGTATTGCGCGTACTGCATAACCCAGAGCTATTTAGTTATCAATGTTTGAATCTCCGCCTGTTTGCCAACACAACGGTCTAGTCTGACTATTTGATGAGTTGCCGTGACATCATGATAGACAATTGGTGGTTTTGTTAGTTCATCGTCGGCCGATCCGTCCGTGTCCATCTGGTCTGGAAACAAAATTTTATATATTTTTTTCTCTCTGGAAGCAGCAGTACATTATTAGCCCTTCAATCTATTCGTTACAGCTACTGAATATATATCTAATATTTTAATGCCGCATTGAACAGTAACTGGTTGCGCTGTTTTCAATAAATATTTTTCTATCATCTAAAGTCAAAATCCTAGTACAAAGCAAAACTTGAAATGGCATTACAGTTAAATCAGTCCTTGAGGCTGTTCAAGTGAATAAAGTGCCCTGCTTCAATGCATGACTGCCGAATTCAAAGTGAAAGCAAATAGTATATTGACAGTAGTAGAAGGAAAAAGTGAAAAAATGAGATAAGAGTACTCTTCCTGTGTTATTTGCAAGTTCATTTTAACGTGGACAGCCGTTGGTTCTTTCTCTTCCGGTTTGGCAGGTATGTTCCTATGTATTAGTATATAGTGTTAATGGATATGTAGACCTTTCAGTGTTATTGTAAGGGGAGAAATGGTGTTGTTGTTGATGCGTTGGGGGGCAGGGTTATAGTTTAACCTTATCATTTATACAGGTAAAGTTGGGGGAGGTGGAGGTATATTATGTACGCGTATATTGTTATGCTTTAGCATTGCATTTAGGTATGCTACCCATGATTTAATTAGGTGTGCCTCCCCTTTTGGTCTATTGTCCAGACTATATGCCTATTCATTTTATAGGACCACTTGACCCTTGAAATTGTGTGACTGAAATTCAAAATGCATGGAATAGTGTATATCCTTGTTTACTCCCATTAATCCCTTATTGTCATTGCTAAATAAGGATAAAAGTCAAAGGTCACGCTACTTGCTACTACTAATTTATCCCATTATTGTACGCATTTCCGCATTATCCATTTTCATAAAATGTTGGCACAGGTCATGTTTTGAAATGGAAAATGGAACAACACGTGTGTTTGTTTGTCTGCTCTCATTTTCAGTTTTCTGTTTGAGGTAGTTTTTGGAAACGTTTCTGGCAGCGCTCCAGCAGCAGAGTACGAGTGATGAAATGAAACAAAAAAATGACATGTGGCATGAACTACGATCTTGATTTCTTGAAACACACAAATTGACCATTGTGGCATAATACGAGTGATGAAATGAAACAAAAAATATGACATCGTTGGCATGCAATGATCTACCTACACGCTACTCAATTCTTTTCTTTACACTCATCACATCATTTTGGTATTTCTTCTTTATCCCATTTTCTCGTTGTTGTTGTTGTGAAATGCAAAATGATTTTTCATGAATCTTCATCTTCATAATAACTGTGTATCTTCCGTGTCGACTGTCCAGAAAATGACAATTGTGAATATGAGCACCTTCTGGTGTGCCGGTTAAGAAAAATAAATGACAGCTGCATTTTGCATTCGGTTATTTCAGATAATCATTTACAATTTTATTTCAGATACATATTCACACTCAAAAAACATTTACATATACATTTGTATGACATCAACATTTCAAAATTCAACATTCACATAATTCTCATTTTAACACAACATTCATGATAATCATTTGACTACATTGTTCAATTCAAAAAAATGAAATCCAGTATTTTTGTAGTGTAGAGTTTTGGTTTGTTGGTTGGATTGATATTGTTCTTCCTTCCTCTGGCATCACGGGAATCCCAGTCAGCGTTCTCTCCTTAAATGAACCTAAAATTTCAAAACAAAACATTTTGTTGTACACAAATTACAAATACATTAGAGGGTTTCGCAGTTTGCCCGTCTGCTCATCAGTATGGTCTGGGTGGATGAATAACACTGCGCTCGTGATAGCACTGGTTACTTATCCATAGTACCATAGACCCCCTAACCTTTTGGGCCCCGGCTAATCCGGCTTAACCTATACCTTTTTTTGTTCTTTTACATTTTGTGATTTTTTTTTGATTTTTTTTCTTTTGAACTTAAACTATTTACTGTTGTTGATACTTACAAAAGTTTTTGTTGACTCTATAATCTACTTACATCTATTACCAATTACCAATTACCAATCTAAGTTACATATTAGTATTACCATTTGTTATTTACAATACACATTACAAGCTACAATTTACAATTTTTGTTTCTTAATCCTACTTCAAGTGTACATGATTCTTATCGTCAATATCTACAAGCTTTTGACGCAACATGTACACGACTACAACGACACTTTCTGAAAGCGCCTCTCCAAATCTTCCGCTGACTTGTAACTGTCCAGTCGGTGTGTTGACCAATCTGTCGTCCTTTTCTGCTCCGGCCAGGTTGAATACGGTGAGAAACATTCCCTTGTTGAGGAAAGCGTCCAGTGTGCTACACTTTCCCAAGACTCCATGTGGTAGTAAAGTTGATAACATTGAATATCCTTGCATAAACTGCTTCTTGGCAACGTTGTACTTGATTTCATTGTACAACAGTGGGTCTCCGTCCAGGGTTAGTTGAAGGCTGGCCAGTTTATAGTTGTCAAAAAAGAATGGCGATTTTGTTGGTGATCCAGTGTACGCCTTTGCTGATACAAATCCAACTGCTACGGCGAGGGGAGATGGTCCTTGGCAAAGTGGCTCCGTTGCAAAGTCGTAGGTTCCAGAAGGCAGGTGGGTTGATTTCACTCCATAGTCCCTGTAGGCATATCTGATTCGTTTTCCCAGAGCCAGTTCCCGTTTGAGCGAGTCCGAGACTTGTGGGTTGATGATGCACTTTTTGCAGACAAGCACGGCTTCGTCAATTATTATTTGGTCGTCAAATGTTGATCCTGTTGCTGGAGCTTCTCCCACCAGGCTAAGCGTGTTTTTGGCCCGATGGAGAATTATTGAGAGGGACACTCCTGGAGGAATAAATCTTCCATGTTCAAAGAATCCGTGCAGTATCCTTCCTTGTACTTCAATTTCGTTTCCCAGTTTTTTCATCCTCGTGTAGACCAGGTTGGTTTCGGCGCTGGCTGATGAAGTATCCTCTGTTGAACATTTCTCGCTGTTGTATTGTTGAGGCAGCATGTATTCTGGAGTCCGCAATCTCGTGTGAATGTATCCTGCAATGGCATAGTTGTTGCTGGACAAGTGGAGTGGGATGTCATTGATCCTCACTTCAACGTGCTGGAACACTGATGCGATGGGGAAATTTTGAAACGCCGTCTTTGATGTCGCTCCAGGAGTTTCCAGGCTTCCAGTTTTTATCTTGAGTCGCATCCGTATCTGAACGTCTGGAGAAAGCCAGTGTGTTGAACTTGGAGGATACTCAAAATGAAGAGGAGTATCTGGAGGAGATGGGGAGGCGATCGGTCGAATCTCCTCATATTGGGAAGATATTACTGAAACGTCTGTTGGGGGGAGGGTAGTCAGGGTAAGTCCTGTACTGTAGACACGAGGAGACACCTCCCCTCCAGTCTCCTCAACTTGATCCACCTCCATCTTATCGCCTCTTGGGTTTGCTGACTGGGCGTTTCTTGCTGCTGCTGCTGCTGCTCTTGGCTCCTCCCCTTTTCACACTGGGCTTTTTTGAAGATTTCCTGGAAACTTTTTTCACGTTTCCCCTTTTTGCTGGCTTTTTCTTGGTGGCTAATGTCTTCTTGTTGGCTGTAGTCTTCTTTTTTGGCAGAGTTGGCTTCCTGGCACGTCCGGCTGGTCTGGTCCTTGTTGATTGACTGATGGCTCCGCACTTGCTGACTGGTCTTTTTATCCACTCGTCGACGTTTTGAGAATAGGATGGCGTGTCACTTGAAATGGTTTGCGCTGGTATAGGGGAAACAATGGGAGTCGCAGACATTGGTGTAAATGGTTCCTGCTTGACTGGTACAGGTTTCCTTGGCGTTGCCTCCAAAAGAACCAAGTCGTCTGGAATTGGAGACTCAAACTTGGGAGTGTTCCTTTGCTCCATTTTGCACTCCCTTGCTTCGTTGCACAGTATATTCATTTTACTTGATTTTTCTAAAACTCAGTGTTACTACTGTTGGTATTTCCGTCCACTCCAAATTTTCGTTGTTGTCTGTCTGAATTCCAATCGTGATCTGAGAAATTATTGGCACTGACACTGGCTTATAAACTAAAACTGTTGGCCGATGTGTAACTAGACTTGACTCTTCCGATTCTTCACGGTCAAGCATTTCGAGGAGGGGCATTTCCTTTCCACAAAAGTACTGATTGGCTACAATGTCACAAGTAATCAACACAAGGGAACACGTGTGGGGTTTCTTAGGGGGATTTAGTTCTGGAATCACCGACTCGGCAACAATCGGCTTGGAAATCAAGTGGGCGGCAATGGGAACAGACCCAGAATCACTAAACATGTAGTTTTCGTCTAGCCCCAAGTATTCGTTCACTTTTTTTGAGAGTCTTAGCTTACAGAATGGCTTTACTGTAAACTCTATTGCTCTCTTTGCTTTTCGCACTCTAAACTTTGTCACATAAATCGTTCCGTGTAGGGCTGCAATCACTGCGTTTGTAATTAGCGAAGCAGTTGGCTTGCCAGTTATTTGTTCCATGTGAAACGTTGTCTCGTGCTTTGATGATGACAGGAAGAATCCCACCAACTCTGGCTGCGTGGTTAAAAGATCAAATTCTGGTGTCAAGTCGTTGGTGTACCGTCCCTTTACCACAAACGCAGAATCCGTAAATCCCAAAAGTCGTCTGAGATTTGTAGAGATGAAGAGCGTGTGTCCTGGTTTTCCATCATAATCCATAGTGACTTGTTCAAGCTTTTCCTCTATGGTCGCTCCTTGTCCCAATGTTACCCTGATTTTGACGGGATAATTTGCGGCTTCCAGTCGTCTTGTCAATGTACCCACAAATGAGAGCCATTCCTTGCTGTATCTTCTAACGTTAAACTGGTTCTGGCTCTGGTCAATGATGACAATTTCATCCTCCAGCTGTCCGGGTGTAAAGAATGGGGTTGTTGTGTCCTCTTCGGTATCCACTGCTGTTGATATCGCTCCTGTAGGCTTGTGCTTGTCAAAAAACTTTATGGCTTGGAGTGCCACTTCGTATCCTTTAACGTCAAGTGGCCGGGGGAGAAGTGTTGAAAACTTTGCGTGTGTGTTGTTTCCAAACACATCACTCTGCTGATTGCTCACCAACGTCACCGTAAACGATTCCATGGTTACTTTTTTCTCAGCTTTTTCCTTCTAGGTTGTTGTTGTTGCTGCTCCTTTTCGTTGTCGTCGTCCTGATCTGCATAACCAAGCTCCGAGTCGACAAAAGATGAACTGACGGGTTGGCCGTCAAGTGTCTCCAATTTATAGGCGGGGATGGGTACACTGCTTGGCACAAGGGATGCCACACGAAACACGTCATCACTAAAACTTTGTTCATATCCTTTTTGAAACGTTAGTCTGTTCTTTGCCACGCGAACTTTATCACCCACGGAATATTTGGGGGCTGGGCGGGGCATCTGGGCCATCTTTGCGTACAATCGATGAATAATTTCGTCCGTGTCCTTTGGTTTTATTGCTGACGGCTTGAATCCATGTGATGAGTGCGGGGTGGAATTGTATCCCTGAACCAGCTTTGGAAGGATATCCACCCACCTCTTGGTCTTTTCCTGTGTAAAAAACTTGAAAATCAGGTGCTTGATCCCCTTGATGGCGTTTTCGCACTGGAACGCTTTCCGTTTGGTCCTGGAAACGTAGTGGTTTATTCCATTCTTCTTCATCAGTTCCTGGAAACTCTTTCCAATGTACTCCTTCCCTTGATCAGAAAAGACTGCTGCAGGTGCTCGTCGGGCCCTGACAAGGACCTTCTGGAAGGCGTCTGCCACCTCGCGAGTTGTCTTCTTTTTGACAGGTTCCGTAAAAAGTTCCTTGGTGAATCCATCGAGGACGACGAGTACCCAATTGTAACCGCTGTTGCTCCTGGAGAAGTTCTGGAAGTCGATAAGATCCGTACAAAAGTGTTCCCGGGGGCCCTTGAGGACCATTCGTCGAGTTGGGTACTTGCGTCTGGCTGGTTTGTGCACGGAAAAGGCGTAGATTTTGCTGAGTTTCTTTTCCGTTTCCTTGATATCCTTGATTCCTCTGGCTTTTACAAAGCCATGTAGGGCTTTGAGTGCTGCTGGCTGGGAGTAGTTGGTCCACGCACGTTTGATGTAGCTGTCCGATGCCATCTTTTCTGCCTTCTTTTTAAACTTTTCACTTCCTGTTGCACTCGTAAACTGAGTAAATGTAGTGGTGTGTGCACCAACTGGTCCAAAAAGTCTTCCCAATCCGTTGGTTTCTGCTTTGCTCGTACCGCGTAGTTGACGTAGTCGTACAAGTTATTCTGGAATCCTGTCACTATTCCAGTTGATGACCACAAGAGCTTATCTTTCAGGTGCTCGAGGAGGCGTCGGGCCCTTGACTTGGAACCTTTTGGGAGGGAGGAGATTCTTTCCTCCAGAGTTTCCTCCAGATTCTTGTCTTGATTGGCTTCCACTGTACACTTTTCGTAAATTTCCATTGGCACAATGTAATACTCTTGCACAGATGCCATTTTTAGTTCATTGTGTAGATATAATGTATTGCTTCTCTTAAAAGAGCACACAAAATTGAGAGGAGAATCGGGGAGAGTACCTTCTTGTGTCGCTTCAAAATTCTAACTAACTTTTCAAACTTTGATTTACGTGTACTTATAATATTACTTCCGGGAACTTTGATATTATGCTTTCGACAGAGCTTGATGCACTGAATGACTGCACATATTTGTTCTGGTGTCGCATTCTGGAGAAGCTCTTCCTGCCTGGTTGGGTTGGCCTGAGCTAAATCCAAAAGAAAATCGTACTCTATTGTAATGCGCTCCATGGTGAAGAGAGAAATAAAAACACGTCTACACAGAATGACTTTTGATTTTATACTAATTTCATTTATTCAATCGCACACATCATTTTATTGATTCCATTTTACATTAAAAGATAGATAAATTACAAATACATTAGAGGGTTTCGCAGTTTTCCCGTCTGCTCATCAGTATAGTCTGGGTGGATGAATAACTGCAAACAAAATTTGTGTGGGTTACTCATCCATAATACTATAGACCCTCTAGTAGAGCCCCGGCTATTCCGGCTTAACCTAGTTGTTTACAAAATGTTTATTTACATATTTACATATTTACAATTTGACTTTTTACAAAACGAACATACAAAGTTTTTAAACATTACAACAAAAGAAATATTACTTTCACTTTCACTTTTACAGAACTTTTTAACATAAAACTACAACTTTTTGGGTAAATATACTCTTAACTGATCATTAATCATTACACTATTTCTTAACCTAGCATAATCTGGTGTTAACGGGTGTAAGTCTATCACTAGATACCCAAACAACTTTTGGGTGGCTAACTTGTAACTATCGTAAACTACTTTTGGCGTTTCTGGCATCATTTGCCCGCCTAGATATTTGATCTGCCTTGAGTCGTCTAGTCATCTTAAAAATTATTATTACGTGGCAATTTAAACTCATAGCAGCGCAGTTTTGTTCCCGTACAAACATTTGCTGCAGACACATCATTGTTAATATTCTCATGATGTGCAGCGATTGTAACAAAGAACGAAGTCATGTATCTGTTCAACGTTGTCTGACTCCAGCTCCATGTAAAAGTCATCAAATATAACTAGCAATGACTTTTTTTGAGCAATGTACTTCTCAAGAACCTCTAATTTGTTGGTAAAGATGATGGTGTTGTCCTTTTTGCTCACTTCGTCGTAAGCATCCTGGTGTTGGTTGTAGACAAAAACGCACAGATCCTGGGGTTGATCAAATATTTTATTCCGGTTGAGGGCGATCTGGAGCGTGAGGAACGTTTTCCCCGCCCTGGACATCCCCACCACTTGTATCGCTGATCCATGGCGAAGGCGAAGGTCCAGTGGACCGTAAACTGTTGATTGATCCATCCTGGTAGCACTCAAAGTTGCAACTGACACTGGATTGGCTTGTAGAGTCCACTTTTATGTTCAGTTTGACCCGTTTTGGGTAGTTTTCGGTCTCTGGTCGGTCACAAACGGTCTCTGACGGTCTTTTTCGGGTTGCAAAAGTGCTGGAAACGCACATGTTGAGTTGCAAATGTGCATTTTTTGGCTCCAAACTGGGATTTTTTACAGCAAAATCTCCAATGTCGTGCCCGTAAGGCACACTGGTGTTGAAATCGATCCAGATCCGGTGCTGGTCATTGTTGGTAAACGTCTTTTTTTCTGTTTTGGTAACAGAAACTCGCTGATTTTCCTTCCTGGTCATCCAAAACGTCTCAAAAGCAGTACTTGATCCAGTGGCGGCGTTGAGATAAACTTCATGGGGCGTGTGTTTCCTTTTTGAGCATCCTTTTGGCACACTTTGCGCTTGTCCTTGGCACTTTTCACACTCTACACTATCAACAACATTTACACTTTTACATGTTTCACACATGTTTTTTATCGAGTACAGCTTTGATTTAACTCCTACATACTGTAGTGGGTATGGAAATTCTATTTTCAAAAGGCCGGGTTCTTTAGCACGGCTATCATCGAAGAGTGGGTGGTCTCTTGGCAGCGTTGAAAAGTCAAATATTTTTGCAATTTTTTGCAAATCTTGTAGAAATGTTTTGTTTGGATCTTTGATTTCACAGACAATGTTATCTGTTTCTGACGCACATATTGTAATCCGATCCCGAAACGTTGGTTTTAGGTACTCGTATATGACTTCATAGAGTCGGAGTTTTGCCAAGTCTAAAACGACAAAGGAAACTAAAATGTTTTTGTCGAGTCGATTTCTTTTTTTGCTGGTATAATACAAGCCAATGTCATCCGATACCCGGCTGCTGTCCTTGTGGTTGTGGCTGCCAAGAATGTTTATTGCTTTTCCTTGTGTAAGCACACACTGAACGTTCAAATTATTATTAACACTGAGGAACTTACCAAAGATCATATTTCCAATATTTTTGGAAATTTGTGCGTGGAATTTATCTTTGGTAGATTTTCGTATATTTAAGTTTTTCCTAATGAATCCTGCAAGGTAAGTATCCTCTTTAAACTGTATCACTTGATGCACTTTGGTTACAATCATTCCATGTCGCACAAAAAACTGCAAGAGTTTGTAGTAAATGGCAATGTTTTCCTTGTCTTCTTGAGTGAGCACAAGAGAAGTTGCTCCGGGATCGTTGTTTTGTGTAGCAGATGTTGCTTTTGGCGCACTTCCAAAACGATGCTTTAGGTTTTCTTTCGTAGCACAAAATGGAAAATCCCACGTGTGAGATTTTATTGTTTTTGGGTAGTGTAGGGATACATTGAGTATCCATCCTTTTCCGTCTTTCCCATTCAGTTTTAAAATGTTCATGTCTTTGTATTCTTCCGGGTCCAAAACTTTATATTCTTCACTTGGCATAGGATGTACCAACATACAATGTTGATAAAGTGAGTTTAGGTCACATATTAAAATTTCTACACGCTCTTCATCGGTTACATTTTGGTGGCCAAGTCGTTCAGAATTGGCAGTGACAACTCGTTTGGAGAGGTGACTAACTCCCCCGCGCACGTTGTTGAGCACTAGCTCAATAATTTTTTTGTCAGTGGGGATCTCAAATTTTTCACTCGCATTAAATGTGGCAAGTGAGTAGGCATAACTTGCCAAACTCATATCGTAGAGTGGGGTGAGCAAGTACTTTTCAAAACACCACTCACCAAACTCTTCCATAACTGCTGCTGTTTGAAATACTCTGCTTTTTAAGTACACTAAGCAGTAGTCTTGAAAACTTGAACACTTTTGAAACACTTTCACTGCACTGTTGTACTCGGCCTCCCCCACATCTTTGTCTGCTAGCATGTCATTAAACTCTTCCAACGGTGGCAATTGCTTTGCTTGTAATTTTTCCATGGTGGTGAACCAAGTGTGGGGGAAGAACATTGCCTGATGCAAAATCTCTGCATCAAGTTTTTTGTAGAATGGATGGAATGAATTTCCTTTTCCAAGACGTGTGACGAGATCCTGGAGAGAATAATCCAAAAACTTGCGACTGTCTACAAGTTTTAGTGTTCGGTCAAACACCACCGCCATGAAATTTTCCCTTGATCTTGGGATTATATTAATTTTTTTTGCATATCCCTTCTTCAACCTTTGAATTATCATGTTGTTACCCAGTTTTTCTTGGGTATGGCTGAAGAGAGGAATCTGTTTTTTGGGTTTTATCTTTAAATTGTCTGAATTACAGACACACTGAACTGGGAATCCTTTGATGTGGTGTGAGTGGTGACGCACTTTGTGGTTGAGTTGTGTAAAAAACTTGAAACAATACACACACTCTTTCGCATTTTCAAATTGTTCCTTTTCTTCAGCTGACATTTCCGGGATCGGCAGTTGTTCATCCTTGTTCATGATGGCTCCTTTGAGTTCATGTGCTTTTGGTAACACATATTCCAGAAATTTTTCCACTGCATTTTCTCCAATGTAGAATTTGGAATCTTCAAGTTGTCCATCTGGTCCCATTACCGCTACTCCAAAACCAGCAACTAAAGTTGTTTTTGTCTCTTCATCTTGCATGTAGAGGAGGTCACTGTACAGACGATATGGTGGTGGCAGACACTTGTGCCAATCCTGGAACTTGAATCTAATCTTTTCACTTTTCGGTGGCTCCAGTCCTTGGTTGCTCCAGAATTGACAGTTGGTAACGTGATCCGGCTTTAGAAATCCGTGGTGGCAGAATGGGCAAAAACATTTGTTGTTTTTGTTTGACGTCCGGAAAAACTTGATGGGATCCTTGATTAGGACAAGATGGGAATTCTTGTCATCTTCCAGCAGCAGCAGGCTAATGTGTCGCTCGGTTCCAAAATAGTTGGTTGTATTTACAAATGGAGTAACAGAGTTTTGTTTTGGCCAAAACTTGTAAATGTTGACTGAAATTTTGTTCTTCTCTTCCCACTCTTCTAAAAGGTTAAGGTCACACGCATCTTCAAATCCGGTAAAGTCGACGAGTTGTTCGTTTTTGATTTGTTCCAGTAGCTTGTTGTATGATTTTTGATTTTCCATGATCCACTTTTCTCGTTTTGTGATTGTGTTGCTTTTCATTTCCTTTCTTTCTTCGACTGGAAAGTTGTCATTCAAGATTTCACTTTCGTAGAGAGCAGCAACAACACAATACTTGAAACAATCACTTTCACATTTCACATTCAAGAGTCCGTGACGCCCTTTTAATCCAGTTGGGGTCTCTACATAACCCGTTGCTCTTGTTGGTCGATAAATTCCAATATCCACTTCGAGGCTGTTGACATTTAGTATTTTGATCCCACTTCCTGTCTCGGTAAGCAAGGCGATGATGTTGTTGATATAATCCACATTTCCTTGAATAACTTCTCCAAGAAAACATTTGTTGGTCAAACGGGTAAAGTTTGACTTGAAGTACATTTCGCGTTTGATTCCAGTTTTTAGGTTGAGGGCAGCCACGATAAATGTAAACTTGACCAGCATTCCAGTGTATTCTGCAAGAAACTTTTGCAGCAACAAATACAAGTCAACGTAAACACTTTCCACTGCATCATCAACTTGGATTAGTCCTGGTGTGTATTCGTGCACCAGAGTTTTTACGGCTCCCTTGTTCACGCGATGTTTCTCCCAAAACATTGTGTCTAAAAGGTCAATTTCCGGGATGGGTTCCGTATTTTGTCGGCGACAAACATGCCGGTCCTTGCATGTGACGCTTTTTTCGCACTTTGTACAAAAGTGTTCCTGGTCCCTGTGATCAATGAACTTTTCGTGGCTATTGGTCACAAAGCCACATCCTCTTCGACGACATCCAAATTCTTTTTTGGGTTTTTTCACACCCGGTTGAATACTAATGTGTGCACGTCGGTGAGAATTTCCCCCAAGAAATTTGGGAGTAGGGATCGGTTGAGGTGATCCCTGCTGGGGTTGAGGTGAAGCCTGCTGGGGTTGCGCTGCAGCCAAGACGGCACGCCGAGCAGCAGACACTGCACTTTTCACTTTATACATTTTGAGTTTCAAAATCAAAACGCAAAATCTTTGTTTGACACTTTTTTGAAGTTTGTTGTTTGTTGTAATTCACTGAATCAGTTTTTAAAACACAAATAAAATACGATAAACAAAAAACAATGTTTAAGGTTTGAAGGTTGAGAAGCAACTGAGCTCGAAAGTAAAGTACACGGAAGTTTATGCAAAATTACATGCACACTTTCAAGAAAAAATATATTGGATAAAAGTTGTACACCCGTTTTGTTTGTTTAAATGCAGTATCTTTCGATTCCAAACTGATTTTTGTTGTTATAACATTTTTTGTAGCATCACAACTTTTGCTAAAAATAGATTTATACTGCTTGTCATTTTTACATGACAAAGATTTTGCATTTAAACTTTTCATCATAAGAAGGTAAACAATAAATGTAGAAAAATTTGACATTTCAAAGCTAATATACTTTGACAAACAACGTGGTGGGTGCTCTTATTCTTTTACGCGTAGTGTGAGAGTGCACCAAACCTCACTCACAATCCTATTTTGTCACAGCAAACGAGGAAAGTGTTTGTCGCGTGAGAGATATTCATTTTTGAAAATGAAACTTGATACCAACACATGTGGTTGTCTTGTTGTGCAAGGAACTGTATCATTTTTACTCGTGAAAAAAACGTAAAATGATCAAGAGTCACTGAGTTTACATTTAAACATGTCATCATAATAAGAAAAATCAATAAATGCAATTGTGTAAGTTGACAGTGTGCATAAAAGTTACGTAGTTTAGTTTTGGCGCATAGAAGCTGTAGAAATATTTTCCACTAAAGTCCAAGAAAAACAGTGGAGGTAAGTGTGGGATGAAGATTCATGAAAAATGATGAATGCATTTCACAAAAACAACTACGAGAAAGGGATAAAGAAGAAATATTTTTAACAGTAGTGGTGGTAAGAGTGGGGTGAAGATTCATGAAAAATCATTTTGCATTTTAGAACAAGAACGAGAAAATGAGAAATGATGTGATGAGTGCAAAGAAAAGAACAAGATGCGTTAGGTACATCGTGCCACATGTCATTTTTTGTTTCATTTCATCACTCGTACTCTGCTGTTGGAGCGCTGCCAGAAACGTTTCCCAAAACTACCTCAAACAGAAAACTGAAAATGAGAGCAGACAAACAAACACACGTGTTGTTCATTTTCCATTTCAAAACATGACCTGTGCCAACATTTTATGAAAATGGATAATGCGGAAATGCGTACAATAATGGGATAAATTAGTAGTAGCAAGTAGCGTGACCTTTGACTTTTATCCTTATTTAGCAATGACAATAAGGGATTAATGGGAGTAAACAAGGGTATACACTATTCCATGTATTTTGAATTTCAGTCACACAATTTCAAGGGTCAAGTGGTCCTACAAATTAAATAGGCAGGACAATATACCAAAAGGGGAGGCACACCTAATTAAAACATGGGTAGCATACCTAAATGCAATGCTAAATATAACAATATACGCGTACATAATATACCTCCACCTCCCTCACCTTTACCTGTATAAATACTTACCTTGCAATATAACCCTACCCCCCACGCATCAACAACAACACCATTTCTCCCCTTAAAATAACACTGAAAGATCTACATATCCATTAACACTATATACTAATACATTGGAACATTCCTGCCAAACCGGAAGAGAAAGAACTACCGGCTGTCCACGTTAAAATGAACTTGAAAATAACACAGGA